>CM024640.1:35340836-35940836 GCA_014182715.1 Eucalyptus cloeziana | reverse complement strand
AGCCTCCTATAACATCACTCTTTCTTGAAATTCAGTAAAGCATGTAGAAATGTAATATACATTCTCTGTTTGGTTTCTTTGACTTAGCATTGAACATTAATAAAATAGTATGAGAAAAAGTCGATGGATAACAATACCCGGTCATCCCAGAATATGGCCAAACCCCCTGTAATTCCTTCTGGATTCACCAAGAAGCTGTTATGAAATTTCAACCTCCTTTTTAAACGTTGCACCTTTTGCTCTTGATTTTTAGTTTCCATTAGAAAGATGATACCGGGCATTTCCTGAGTCACTAGGACTCTCAAAGCTTGAATTGTCATGGGTGTGCCCAACCCCTGACAATTCCAACTTAAAAGCTTCATGGATGATCCGGTGGCTTATTAGGGCTAGCCACCAAAGCCCATTGATTTGACTTCTCCGCCACTTTAATGGGGGTCTCCATTAGCTGTGTATTATTAAAAACTGGTGCCTTTGAAGTTTAAGCACCATACGGGTAGAATCTCTTTCCTTTTTTAGAAGTGGATAGCTTGGTACCTTTGGATTTGTGTCTAATCAGTCCATTTTCACCTGCTGGGGTCTCTATCATGTCCACTTCCGCTGCCTTCAGTTGTTCCTCATAGAGTACCATGACAGACTCTTCATCTATGCAGCAACTTCCTCTCTTTTGATGGCCTTTCTCTTCCGTGATTAGTAATGCTAGAGAAGAAGTAGAATGACTATTTTCTTATTGAGTTGGATTGTCAGCATTGTTCTGCCCACAGATGGACATAATTTTATTCATATTTTGATCCTTCAATTGCTTTTCTTTTTCAGGAACTGAAGAGATAGGGGTATCTGGCACACTCTCATCTTCTTCTTGTATTATATCTTGTTTGCCATAGAAGATTTTCCCATACGAACTAAGTTCTCGCACTTCCGCTCTTAGCCATTGCCCAAATCTTCCTGGTAAGTCCTCTGCCAGCCTTGAATTCTCATATGGTATCTCTTTGCAAAATGTAGTATAATGCCAAATTCTACCACATGAATAATAATAATGCAGAAGTCTCTCATATTTGAACTCTACCCACAACCTCTTGCTCTCCAAATTAACAATAACCCTAGTCTTGAGAGGATTTGCCAGATTTAGCTTAACTTTTGCCTTGCCAATCTTATAATTGATGTTCCCTTTAGCTTCTAATTTCACCTTTATTACCTCTCCAAGTTTCGATGCAATATCCCTAACGACTTCATTAGTAACTCTCCCGAATGGGAGGCCATAGAAATGCACCCAAAAAGCACAATGGGTAAATTCATAACAGATTTTTGGGGTGTCGGGATCGCATTGCTGTAAAACTACTAGATTACTAGAAAATGACCATGGTCCAGAATCTAAGACTTTCTATTTTTCAGCTTTAGACTGGAATGAGAAGGAGAAATAACCCGGCTCTAACAAGGTGCAGGTAGCATTTTTAGTCCTCCAAGCTCTTTTCATTGTATTTAAAAAGGCTTGAAAATTCACATTCGGTTTAGAGTACAGCTTCCCGAACAAAATTTTCCGGCATTCTGTCAATTTCTCTTCAGAAATGTCACCTTTAACATCAACTACATCATCTTCAGACCATAGCTTACCCAGACTTTTGCAAAGAGCTGCCAAACGCCTCTCTTCCTTGTACTGACCTTCCATCTCTCGATTTCCAGGAACAGCGCCAAGAAGAAATAGAGCAGGATGCGTCCCTCATAAGTGAGGTTACTTGGGCAAACTGAGACAGGGACTATGTTGATAGAGATATTTGATTTCTTTCGCACAAGCTGGCTTGAGGTGTTTGGAACCTGCTGAAAAGGAGAATGCAAGCCTAAATTGGTTGAAGGGAGCTTTGATGCAGTGGGTGGATAATGGGTTTCTCAAATGGGGAGTGTGAGAGGGAGGATTGTCGATTTGTGTAGCAGGTGTTGTGGAGGGAATGGCAATCACAGCCAGATGGAAGGGAATGTGATGGACATTAGGGTTTATCCCTTACTCTGGAATCTGCACCAGAAAACTGGGGTAGAAGAAATAGGGTTCTTGTGAGGGATGAATTAGGGTTTGCCATTAGGGCTAAATTGAAACCTACCCCGAAGGTAGGAAAAAACTACCCATGCGGTAGAGAGCATTTGTCGTTTCGAATTTTGGTTGTAGTAGATAGAAATCGCGACATAGAGAGTTTCCCCTTTAAGCGGAACGACTTTGACCACTTTCGGTTTTCTCATTAGAAACTAATTCACTCGAAACTAATTGCTTGACTTGCGATTAATAAATCTAAAATCTTTCACGTGATTTTGGTTAGATCTGGGCGGATTGGACCATAAAAGGAACGGTATAATCATGCTGGAAATTGAAGTCCATAAATTACAAGCTTAGTTTAGTTGATCTCTCCTATTTATGCGGCTTCAAATTTTCCCTCCCTTCGGAACTAGATCAATTGTAAGACAAGTATCTACTTCATAGAAAAACCAATCACTCAACTCAAAATCAGAAGGTGACCTTCAGTTCTCCAACGTTTGACTTCGAACCTCAAATAGCACATTCATATTCAATATCTCCAGACACGTTTGATCCAGTTATAAAGGATCCAGTCGAGAAATGAAATTGGCGGTGGAGACCTCGTAACGGTGATCGCAACATTTACAATTTTTTCACGTGAGTACTAGTAGATTCGACGGTCCAAATCTTAGTGCCGGAGACTTTGCAACGGCAATTGCAATATCTACAATTTTTTCACGTGGGCTCTAACAATTTTTTTTTTTTTTGGGTCAAAGGCCCTAGCACACTCAACGGTCCAAATCTTATACGATTCAATATACCCAGAGCTACGACCAAAAAAGAAAAAAGAAAAAGAATACCCAGAGCGCGCGCGCACGTGAGAGTTTTCCCTCTAGGCGGGATATACATATGTTTTTTCGGTCGAACTCTAGGCGGGATTGAGTTCGACCGCTCTCGGGCTTCTGAAGGGAGCGGAAATGTCCGATTTACCCCCTCCCTCTCTCTCCAAAGCTCTTCATCTCCGAGCGAGCGATATGCTATCAGCCTACCATACCAGGCGAGGCGAAGAAGAGAAACGGTCGTCGTCTTCCTTCTCTCCCTCCCTCCCTCCCTCCCGTCTCGCGCCACGTTGAGGCCCTCCCCCATATGGCAATCCAGCTCAGGAGCGGCTCGCTCCTCCTCTCCTCCTCCTCCTCCTCGTCGCCGTCCTCATCATCATCATCATCATCATCATCATCGCCACCCTCCTCCCTCATCCCTTTTGGCAGTTCTCTCTTTAATGACCTTCCTCACTTTGCAAGTCCGAAACCGGCAACCATGTCAGCACCCACCCACCACCCTTCCTCCGCTTCGTCTCGCTTCCCTTTCCCTTCTCTCCGCCCCGCATTCGCAATCGCTCCGTCCGCCACCCCAGAGCGAAGGAAGGGAAAAAAAAAACCAAGAACCGCCGTGCCCCGAACCCTAAGAGCCCGAGAGTCCCGCGATGCGCAGGGCCATGGATTTCGACCTGAACGTCGTCGACCAGGACGAAGGCCGCGACGAGGAGCCGGAGCTGAAGGAAGAAGAGGAGGAGGAGGAGGAGGAGGAGGAGGAGGAGGAGCTGGCGGAAGCGGAGGCGCAGGAAGGAGGAGGAGGAGCAGGAGGAGCGGCAGTAGGCGCCGGCGCCAGCGGTAGTCGGAGGGGACGCTGCTGGTCGGCGGAGGAGGACTCGATGCTGACTCGGCTCGTGGCTGCTTTCGGGCCGGGGAATTGGAATGCCATGTCGGCGATGATTCCCGGTCGGACCGGGAAGTCCTGCAGGTTCCGTTGGGTCAACCACCTCGATCCTAGCGTCAAGCATGGGCCTTTCAGCGGTAATCTTATAAGCTTGCCCGCATTCTCGTTTCGTTCTTTCTCTTTTTCCTTTTGATTTGGTTCAGCAAGAAAGAAGAGCGTACCATAAAGATGATTCCGAGAACCGGGTTCTGTCTTTAGATCGTGCTACATTAGACTGTTGTCAGCCTGTTGACCACGATCATAGCACTCGTGTGTGTGTGTGTGTGTGTCCGTGCGTGTAATTTTGCAGTGCACATCGAAACTGTAGAGCTCGATTCCATCGTGTGCCACGGCGAGTCCTGATCACCTCCATGTCCATTTCGAATTTTACATCTTCAGGAGTTGTGCTTTACATGCCCGGTATGCGTTTTTAAGTTAGGGATGGTTATTGCATTACCTCTCTAGTGGCCGTGTTGCCCTGTGTTTCTCCATGCAACTGCTCGTGTCCGTTAGCTGACTTAATCGCTATGGAATAAGAGTGTCGAGATATGCTGAGAGCCCGAGACGTTGCTTCTTTCTGTGATGTGCATGTCCTGGATTATGAGTTAAAGGTGGTAAGTGACAAGTGGGAGTTTACGAGAGCTGCACTTTCCTAATATATGCACCGGGCGGTTGCAAACGATCTGGTTTATATCGGTCTTAATTATTGTTTAGCGCTTCTGGCTTCAGATTCTGCCGTTTCTAGTTAGTTAATGGATTGTTACGGTTAGATTTTGAGATTGAGCTAATGAGAATCGTCACGTGTTCTTCGTAATGTTTCAGTTGAAAAGTCGAATAGTTGGATATCTTAAAGCTTTGGCTGAGCTGTATGTGTGTATTTTGCAGTATGTCTCTTTCAATTTTTCTCCTGAATATAGGTAGTCCTACAAGGCAAGTTAGAAAGTAAGATTTCCTCAGTGGAAATTGAAATCTGATATCTCGGTAAACTTTTGGAAGGACCAGCATGCTGTTTGACAGTTTATAACATGCATTTTAACTGCGACCGTGATGGATTGCATATAGATCTGGTGAGAATAAGGAGCCATTTTTGCAATACTCTTCTTTTTACACACTAATTTTGAGTGCCATTCCATGATCCTCATCTAATAAGGTATGTTGCAGGAAAATGAAGTTCATAAGCTCCCAAACTTGAAGGACGACTATTTATTGATAGACGCTTGGTTTTTCTTCTTTGTTACGAGAAACTGGAGTTTACGCTAATTTATCTTTTCATTTTCCTTGAAGAGTTCTGGTTTCATGAGAGTTGCTTCCAATGTGTCTATCTTTCCATTTTCTCGAAGAGTGCCAATTTTTACTGGAGGTGCTTCCAGTGCGTGTCACATTCTTTAAAGAACTTTTTTTTGTAGCTTACCATGTCGGCTCTAGCTTTCCAACATCCTAGGCTAGGTGGAGTATGTTTTTCCTTACATCTTGGTTTTCCTTCCTATGCACGAGCAAAGAGATTGTATTGTCCCCTTCATATGTTTAGGACCTTAATACCATCTAGTTGCTCTCTCAATTTGTAAGTCCACTCTAATGGGTTTCCTCTATCACTATGAATGGCATATAAAAGAATCAATTTCATGGATTAATGTTGAAGTTAACTCATAGTAAAACTCTAACAAACTTAACTCCAAGTAAAATCAGAGGATTTGTGTGGCTTAGCAAGTCATTAACACCAAACTAAGCAAGTAAATGATTCGATCTAAAACTCTAGCTTGAGAAGTTAAGCATAACTCATCTCTATTTGCTCTTGCCAAAGTCCTCTAATATTCTTCAATCTCAATCTTAAAATTACTAATCCCCTTGAAGCCCAAGTGAACTGATCAATTTGTGTTAATGACCTTTAGTTACCAAAAACCCCAGCCCCTAAGTATATAAGAATCGCATGGTCGTGTTTGATATATCAATGGCATGGCATCATTGGGTTTAACATACAACTATTTTGTAGACCTATGCTTCATATATGCAAGAGACACGTTAATAATGGTTTTGATTAGTAATTATAATGGCAGTGTGCATGTCATAAATATCTTAGCATATTGGTTGTTGAAATGAAGTTATTAGAGCCTATTGATGTTGTATCTCCTCTCTTTATGGAATATGAGGAAGCCTCCCTTGTCGTGTGCTATATATCAACGGCATGGCATTGTTGTGTTTAACGTACAAATATTTTGTACACCTATGCTTCACATATGCAAGAGAAACGTTGATAATGTTTTTGATTAGTAATTATCACAGTAGTGTGCATGTCATAAATATCTTAGCATATTGGTTGTTGAAATGAAGTTATTAGAGCCTATTGATGTTGTATCTCCTCTCTTTATGAAATATGAAACAGCCTTCCTTGTCATGCCAAATTTTATCCAAGCAATGCTGTTCATTCCTGTTCTCATTATAGGTACCAAATTGATGCATGTTTCAAAGCAATGAGCAAACTAGTTCTCTCACTGGAAAACTTTTTTTTCAGGCGGAGATGGGAAATTTAGGTGCTTCTATTGCAATTGTCATATCATAGGATGTAACAAGATAAAGAATACATATCATTGAGAATATATGCTAACTCAAGGTACCAAGCCATTGCTGGTAAACAAATTAAAAAGCATGACGAGTCACCGTAACTACTTTGGTGTCGACCTATCTGATCTCGACTTTTGGATTTACCATACATTACTTTAAGATCATGAGACAGTGAAGGAGAAGCAAGGGAGGCTGGTTGGAAGAATTTTGCTATGCAGAGTTTCAGTAAAGACCCGATAGGACTCATGAGTAGCTTGTGCATAAGGATGACTGAAGAATGTAAACCAAAGAAACCAAAAGGGTATATTCATGAAGAGCATCTACATATCGGCTAATGGAATGCATTCCAAGCTCTAGACACTTTCCCTAAACATTTTCCGTGCCTTAGAATGGGCATGATTTTGTTTTTAGCCAATGGAGTGCATTAGCCAAGCAAATCAAAGATCTAGAATGGGAGCGTTTACTCTAAAAAGAAATGTTCATGTTCTCATCTTTGAAGGCACGATTTTGGTTTCAGCCAATGAAGCACATTGGACATAATTCAATGACACGCTTTATAATGTAGCATGTGTTTTTTTCTACGATTCATTTATATTTCTGTGGTCTTAGATGGATATTAGTTCATGACTCAAGATTCGAAGTTCCTGAAAAATTGCCAATTTACGAGTTTCTAGCAATAAATCACATAATTTCTATTTTCATCTTAAACATCTTCTTAAAGACTCCGAGGATGAATTTTTATGTATATCCTCTTTATATAAATAGATATATGATTCACTAGGAGTTAGAAGTTATTATGGTAGAATTAACTGGTTCATTAATGTGGTTCTAGTCATTAGGTGTGCTTCTAGATGAGAAGAGTTCTTAGCATTTCCCAAGATGTGAAGATCTTGTAATTTGGAATCCTGCATTCCCTTCCGGCACAAGGAACTTTTGGCTTTGTTGACTGATGCCTCCCAAAGCCTCTTATTGGAGGCTTATCATACTCTAAATTTAAACAGTATGTTGGCTCAAACGTTCTATATAGGCCTTCCTATAATGCTTTTACTTCTTCAACGACTTATATTTGTTAGTCGATAGTTCGGCATATATCAAGCCGCAGATTTAGGCCAGTTGATGAGGTCACATTGTCTATTGTGCTTATAAAGGAAAGTGGTTTTGAGTGTATTTGTGTTAATTGTGCCGTTCTGCCTCTGATTCTGCTTGCTTTTGACTACGATGAGCTGTTTAATGACCTGACTATTTAGGAGGGTCAGGGGGACATTGGACCCTCAGCTCATGTGTTGGTTTACCGAAATAATGTCCCCTATCCCACTTTATTAAAAAATGTGACAAACGAGTAAGCTTTGTTTCCTTGGTTGGAATAGCTATTACTAAACTCTAGTAACTTGAATTTCATATTTGGATGAGGCATCGAGATGGTTTTGTGGTTATGGAGACTATCACCATTGCGGAGTAGTCAGTAGAAACTCTTTCACAATAAAATAATAGATGGAACTGCCAAAACAAAGTGGCGAATGGGTGTTTAAGGCGTGGGATGGTTTTCAGGAGTGTAGCCTTATTCAAATGTCATAATGCATCACTCACTTCCTACAATCCGACCTGAGGGTGTAGATGTTATTGCAAATAAGCAAGTAGTAGTAGTGTGTCGAGGTGGGAGCCAGCTAGTCTTGATATGAGTATCGATATCAAGTTATGGCACATTGTGTGTTGTCTTCTTGTGTGTAACCATTGAAGGATAGTTCACCATGTAAATGCCCATGCTCATATTGGCATGTTTACAGAGAATTGCTTGCTGTATGCTGCAAATGGTCAGTTTATTCTCGTATTGATTTGAACATCTATTTTGTCTGGGAAGAGTTGTTTTGTGCTTTCCACATAGAAATGTCAAAACATGCCCTTTCCTTGATTCAGCCCTTGACTTGAAGGCGGCTGGAGACAATTTTTAGTACCGACGGTTCTTTAGATAGCCTGCTTGTGTTATTTGCATCTAGAGCTATCTGTACATTAATACAATTCGCTTTGAGAGCATCCATTGGCAATTCTGGTGGCTCTTTCCCACTTTAAATGAAATTTGGGGGTTTCCTTCTTCTTCTTTTTTTCTTCCTTTTTTCTTTTGCATTGATAACACTATGTTTAGGCTTTGTGGATACGATTGTGTTTAGGCTTAGCCAAACATGGATACATGCATGACGCATGTATATTTAGGCCAGTATCAGAAACATTATGGATCGTGTTGAGTCCATTGACTTGTTCTATAGATTGAACAAAATACTTAATAATGTGGTTTGATAATATTCGGTCAAATAGAATGTTTGTGATTGTAGATGCCAGCATACTCTTCGAGAAATTTACATCATAGCTTTTTCAGCGGTGCCTCCTTTATCTGCTCTAGGATTAACTATAGGGGAAACCCTCTTTCCTTGTTTGGAAATACAATGTTATTTCGGTGCCACTTTATAATTGGCAAGTAAGGTTGGTTGAAGATTTGTAGACATCTTCATTGTTCCTTTAAGTGCCTCCCTTCAGACGTTCTTATCCTCAATTACCACATGATGAGTGATTAATGCTTTCACTAGTGTACTTGTTATATTCATGTTTACTATATTTGTATCGATCTTGCTTTGACGTCTTTTATACTCTCGATGTTCACTGGTGTTTTGCTTGTTACAGATGAGGAGGACCGAGTCATCCTGATGGCTCATCAGATCCATGGGAACAAATGGAAATCAATTTCAAAGATGCTACCAGGCAGGACAGGTTATGCAATCAAGAATCACTGGAATGTGAGTTTGAAAAACAAGCAGGCAGAGCAAAAGAGTCCCGAGTTATCTGCTAGTGACATGACAGCAGCTCAAATTTTAAGTGAAATGAAAGCATTCACTCAAAAGGCACTTTCCTTTGAAGATGTGGTGATAAGCGGAAACCAAGAGGAAGGAGATGGAGGAAATTATCATGGACGTCAGAACTATGAAGATCAAGCATTTCAAGCCAAAGGAGGTTTTCTTGCTGCTGGGACAAGGGAAAACCCTCCTGTTCTTCGTCCAAAGGCAAGCTATGGTGCATTTAGTGTTTATTATCCTCCAAGTGGTGGTCCTGGAAATAATTCTGGTGCTTCGACCGTGGTGCCCCTCCAGGGACCTCTAGCACAGGCTCTTGGGTCAGAGTTTGGCATCCACCATTTTCTCGAAGATGCCTATGGGGAGCCTTTGATTCCTCACCAATGTGGCTATGGTTGCTGTTCGGGTCAAAATGGACCAAATGGTGGAAGCTCCTTGTTGGGGCCTGAGTTCATTGATTACATTGAGTCTCCCTCCTCGAGCCAAGAGCTGATGTCTATAGCAGCAGAGTTGAACGAGATTGCATGGGCTCAATGTGATCTTCCAAGTGATCCTGGACCAAGTGATCTTCCAGCTGATGTCAGTACTGGGATGCTGAGCATGGAGATGCGGCAGCCAACCCGTCCAAGCGAGAATAAGAATGATCCATGTGGCAAGTTGAAGGGTGTGATGCAGTAATATATCGGTTGCAGAGCTGGATTTTGTGGTGCCAGCTCAAGTTGAATGTTTTTGTTAGATGCATCACTTCTTTCTTTCTTTCCCTTTAACATTCTGAGCGGGACATCGCCTGACAATGGAGTTGATGACTCCATATGTTTTGCCCGCCTGAGAATTGACAGCAATAATTTGACGTTCCATTGGATCATTGTTGATTATGTTGTACTGGATTCTTTTTTTACTGTCCATCTATTGTTCTTGATTTGCTATTTATGTCTACATAATGTTTAAATTGCAGCATGCAATCTTTTTCGCTTCGATTTGTGGGGGCAAATTGGCAACTTTTCAAATTGCAAGTTTTCTTGACTGATGAAGTTCATACTCTATTGTATAGTAATGCTGTTCCACTGGTGACAGCTTGAACATCTGATGTACAAAGATTCTACGGCTGGTTAGCGTTAAAAAAAGAAGAGAAGAAGAAAGAAATCTCATGATGCGATTTTGCTACACTTTTTGAGAATATCTTCTACCTGGTATGTGGAGATAATCTCCTCCTTTTGGCCAACTTCGGTACTTAATGCCTCACCATATGCGTGAAATAATCTATCTGTTGGATTGGTCCGACTGTATCAATCTCTATCCTCCACTTCTGCTCCTTCTGCATTTTTGTTTGTTTCATCTTTTTGTCATGTGATTTAATAGGGGACTATAAATAGAGTACAAGCAAATCCAAATCAAAGCATAGTTAAGAAGAAGGACAACAGTTCATCAATCGTCAGGCAATGCGGGATGTGAGATGGTGCACGATGTAATGCCGATCTTTTTCCTTATTATATGACCGTTTGATTAGTTCTAGGGAAGCATGGGTGCAATTCATGAATACGAAGACCGAGCTTCTTACACACATTTTCCAGACCTTTTCGTACATTCAGGAACTTGTTTGGTTGCCAGTCAGGGACTGATGAACCAGTCCCATGAGCCCTGAGGCAAAGGAAAAGTCAGCAAACCATGCCAGTGGGAACTTAAATTGGATGATTAATAAGCATCCGGCTCATGTTTTGGATGCCAGTAACTAGGAAGTACTTGTGAAACAGAACAATTCATTTCTGGGGACTGGATGTGCACATATGTCGAAAACAAAACCAAAAGCTTAAACCAGAGTAGTGAGAACCAGTAGAGCTGATAAACAAGTCGGAATGTCCATCGTGGAAATTCAGGCGGCATTACCCAACCCGTGCTCGTGCCTAGACAAGAATAAGAATGTCTTCAAAGAAAAGGGCATCAACTAAGATAGCAGCTGTGGTTTATGCTGATGATTCGTTAGAACCGAAGACGAACGATTCAGAGGATAAGATATGATTGGCCAATCCATCTAGGGATTGGAACGACGACCCTCCTTGCATCAGACAACTATTTGCCTTCTCCTTGAATTGTGCTGCCCTCTCTCTTACCTCTTCTCCTTCTTTCTCCACCAACAGCTTCCGAATAGCCTCTGCAATCTTCCTTCTCTCCAGCCCGTTGTTCAAGTGCACTCCCACTCTCCAAACATCACTCACAATTCTTGCATTGACATTTTGGTCCGAGAAACAGGGCATGCATATCATCGGAACCCCTTCGGAAATGCTCTCAAGAGTGGAGTTCCATCCATTGTGAGTCCAAAACGCTCCGACAGCCCGATGAGCCAGCACTTCATGTTGAGGCGCCCATTTCACAATCTTCCCCCTCTCCTCTAATGCCTCCAGAAAGCAACCGGGCAAATTCTCTAAGAGTTCCGAGCCGCTCACTGACCCCGGTCGAACCACCCACAAGAATGGCTGTTGGCTATCGGCTAAACCTAAAGCTATTTCGGAAAATTCCGACTCGTTCACAGAGGCGATGCTCCCAAAGCTCACATAGACCACTGAGTTAGGGGCTTGCTTGTCCAGCCAGGAAATGCAACTCCGGTCTTCCGCCAAGAGACTTCCCGATGAAGATGGACCGCATTTGTGAAATGGGCCAATTGGGAAAACTGCGATTGGATCTTCTTGGCGGAGTAAAGAAAGAGCGGGCTGCTCGAGATCTTCAAATGTGTTCAGGATGACTCCTGAAGAGTCCTTGATTCCCTCAATCATGTCGTTTACAAGGCGGTCGAGCAGTTCAGGCTCCCCGGTGTTGAAGCGTGGAAGGTCCTTAACTCGTAAGGGCGGAAACTCCGGCACGGGATCTTCGAGCCGAGATTCTGATATGCAGAGAGCCAGAAAGAAACTGTCATTGTCAGTTCAATGGCATGGTGCTGCTAATAAGAGAACGCGATCTTCATAACTCAGCACATCACAATCAGCCAGAGAGCTACTCTGTTAAGAAACGGCGTACTCTGATGCATCTTTATCACTTAACCTTCGTGCTTTGCAAACCAGCCACTAAAGCAGACACACGGAGTCACCCTATCATCTAGATATGGCATCTACGGAATGCCCAGAACGTGTCTGGAAATAGAAGCTCAAAGCATCAACCCTAGAGATAAGAAAACTGTCATACCTTCTATTGGGAGGTACCCTCTTTCCCTGAGCAACCGAAATCCGGTGAAAACGAGGAGTGATGTCGCGCCACCGGTCCGCAACACCATCCTCCGCACTCCTGCCCTCTCTGCCACGTCCCGGGCGAAACTGAACAGCGAGTCTGCTATCAAGCACGTGACTGGCGCATCCTGGGACGACACCTCTTCTCTCAAGCGTTCCTCGAAGGGAGCAGCGTACCTGGCATTGAGGAGCGTGATCAAGCGGACGATGTCCGACGTTGAGGCCTCGGATTGGCCGAGGCCATCGCCGATGGAGCGAAAGGCAAAGTGGGGGTGCGAGGATGGATCAGGAGAGTTCAGGTCAGAGTGCAGGACGGTGATGGAGAAGCCTCGGTCGTGGAGGATCTGAGCCAGTTGGAGCATTGGGTTGATGTGGCCCTGAAATGGCAAAGGGAAGAGGACGAGACGGCGGTTGTTTCTTTGGTTCATTTCGGATTGAGCTTGTGTCGGGTCACACAGTCACAGACTGAAACACTTGAAAGCTTGTAGCTTTTGATTGAATTCGACTCGAGGTTGGTGATGCAAAGAAACAGGGATTGACACAGACGCTGGGGTTTTTTGCAGATTTGTGAACTCTTGACTGCAACAATGTGCTTTGGAGTGAGGAAGACGAGTCCTACTTGCCTTCTTCAAAGTTGCTCATTGCCCCCCACATCCATTCAAGAAAGACGAGTCCTACTTGCCTTCTTTCTTTGTTTTTATTTATTATTTTTTTAGGGGTCCATAAGTATTCAACGCATTAAAAAATGGTCAAAATAGGTTGAGAATGCAATATGTACAGCAAAATTATAAGCAGATTGTCTACATTATGGCGAAAGACGAGGATACGAATGGAAGAATTAATGTGGCCCACATGATATGATTTATGTTATATAGTTTAATAATTATTGTTATGTTATAAAATAATTAATTATTGGTTACGAGGAGTTACGACTCTAATAAACAGAAGAGGTACGACTAAATTGAAATGGTATATCGCTTTGATGGAAGGCACATTTTCAACGGACGTACAAATAGAGTTCGGTTCTCTCTCCACCCACAATTAACAACAATAACCTAAAGGATTTTGGTATTCTCTCATCCATCGAAAGAATACATCAAGAATAGTGGGTTAAGGGAGAGAAATCAGATTTCTTCTTTGGTTCGTGTTCATTAGGTTTTGTACAACGATCATCGTCAAGTGCAACGCTATGGATAAAGGTATGTCATCATCTATTTGTGAGAATCATGAAGATCAAAAGATCACTATTTGTATTATGAGTTTTCCCATTACAGATTTATGATGTATAATGACTTACAGTTGGTATCAGAGCCAATGGTTTATGATCTCATGATTTTTCCGTTTATAAAAATATTATGATTTATGTTTGATGATTTGTTAAACGATCTTGTTTGTAGTATTTATTATTGTTGAAATGTTTTTGGATGGTTCTGTCGATGAAAATCCGATTGATGGAAGTTCTCATGGAGAAAAATGTCTAAATATGGAAGAATTCGGGGAAACAGAGAAGGAAATGGTGAAGAAAAAGTTATTGTCGCGTGGTGGAAGAAGGCGCGTAGTTCCACGCGCACGCTGCAGTCGCTGGCGCATGGACCCACGCGCCACGCGCCGTTTCGCGCGCGCCAACCGCAGGCGCGTGGGATCACGCACTCGCGAAACGGCGCGGCGCTTGACAAGCGCGTGCAACGCACGCGCCCGCGGCTGGTGCCGGGCGCATGCTCGGCACGTGCCTGACGTCCCACGGGGCCCTTTTTACGCTTTTGCCCCTCCCTCAGCTCCTATTTACTGTTTTGCCATTCCTTTTATGTTTATTTACGGTTTTGCCCTTTCTGTTTATTTACCATTTTGCCCCTGGATTATAAATTTATGTTTTTGCCCTTATGGAATTATGATTTTACGATTTTACCCTTATGCTTTTATTACGGTTTTGTCCTTGTGTGCAATTTGGTAAATATTTGTAATTTACAATATTAAAAATTCATATTATGAATGGTTTGTTAGTCACCAAAGTGGCCAAACCTTGAAGTCTTTTGAATTTTTTTGATATTGTAAATTGTTTTATTTAATTACCCATGATTAATTGATGCTATTTATGAAATTGATATGTTGCATATCATTATTGGATTATGGGTATATTGAAGTTCATTTATTATAAGAACTTAGGGATTAACCCAAAGGTTAATTATTTTCTATAATTCATGAACGTTATAGTTGATAATTAATATGACTTATTACTTTTGTTTGTATATCCAAAGATAGCAAATAAATTTTAATAAGATATATTTACAATTATCAAATAAAAGTTATTAGCATCATTATGATTTTTTTATATATTTGTATATCATAGGATTGCCCAAAGGAGAACTATGATGTACATGTGTAGTTTAGTTTGAATATGATTAGGTGATATTCTCAAGGCATTAATGTATGAGTATTTTCTTGCATATGTTTGTAATATTTGTACCTGTTTCACTCCATTCGCATGCCTTATCTATTCCCTTATTCAATGGGATAAATTTTCCTGATTGGAGTGAACAAGTCCAGTTTCACTTAGGTGTCCTGGATCTTGATTTAGCACTTCAAGCTGAGAAACCAGCTGCTATTACTGATGAAAGTAGCAATGATGAAAAGTCTTTCTATAAAGTTTGGGAAAGATCGAATAGACGAGCTTAATGTTCATGCGAATGACAGTTGCAAACAATTTAAAGACTTCTCTTCCCAAAACCGACAATGCTAAGGAATTTATGAAATTTGTGAAAGAGCATTCTCGGCCGCGATAAGTCACTTTGGTACATTGATGAGTACAACGACCACCATGAAATATGATGATTCGCGTACCATGCATGAGCATATACTTGAGATGATGAATTTGGCAGCAAAGTTAAGGACTTTAGGGATGAACGTGGATGAGTACTTTTTAGTACAATTTATACTTAATTCCTTGCCTCATGAGCAATATGGGCCATTTCAAATGAATTACAACACTATAAAGGATAAGTGGAATGTAAATGAATTGGCTAGTATGCTAGTTTAAGAGGAAACAAGGATAAAGAATCAAAAGGCTCATTCTATTCATCTCTCAAGTCATCAAGATGTTCGAAAGAATTTCAAGAGGAAAGGTGGAAGGAGCAAGAAGAAAGGATTACACGTCCTTAATGACTCTTCAAAGGCTTCTCAAATCCACAAGAAGGAACACAATCTTATTAAGTGTCATTTTTGCAACAAAATTGGACACTTGAAAAAAGATTGTCTGAAATGTAAAGTTTGGTTCGAAAAGAAAGGTAAGCCTTGTGCTTTAGTATATTTTGAATCAAACTTTACTGAAGTTCCTCATAATACTTGGTGGATTGATTCTGGTGCCACCACTCATGTGTCAAATACGATGCCGGGATTTCTTACGATCCAAACTATAAAGCCAAATGAAAGTTATGTGATTACGGGGAACAGAAACAAAGCTCCAGTTGAAGGCATTGGCACTTATTGTTTGATCTTAGATACTGGACATTATTTGGATTTATTTCGAACCCTTTATGTACCTACTTTTTCTCGCAATTTAGTTTCTTTGCCAAGACTTGATGTGGCGGGATTTTATTGTAAGTTTGGTTCTGAATCTTTTAGTCTATTTAAGAGTGATACTCTTATTGAACGGAACTTTATGTGATGGTCTCTACAAATTTAGACTTAATAATACTTTTGTTGAGACATTAATGACTTTGCATCATAATGTTGGCACTAAACGAAGCTTGGTGGATGAAAATTCTGCTTACTTTTGACATAAACGTTTGGGTCATATATCCAAAGAAAGAATGCAAAGATTAGTGAAGAATGAAATTCTTCCAAATTTGGATTTTACTGGCCTTGTAGTGTGTATTGATTGTATTAAAGGTAAACAAACAAAGTACACTAAGAAAGGTGCCACAAGAAGCACATAACTTCTTGAAATTATACATATTGACATATGTGGTCCATTCGATATTCCATCTTTTGGTAAGGAAAGTTACTTCATTACCTTTATTGATGATTTTTCATGTTATGGTTATATTTATCTATTGCATGATAAGTCTCAATCAATAAATGCACTTGAAGTGTATATTAAAGAGGTTGAGAGGCAATTAGATAGAAAGGTGAAAATAGTAAGATCAGATAAATGCGGTGAATATTATGGACAGTATAATGAATCGGGACAATGTCCAGGTCCATTTGCTAAATTTCTTGAAAGATATGACATTTGTGCTTAATACACAATGCTAGGTACACCACAACAAAATGGTGTAGCAGAAAGGCGTAATCGTACTTTAATGGAAATGGTTAGGAGTATGATGAGTCATTCATCTTTACCCTTGTCTTTGTGGATGTATGCTTTAAAGACTTCTATGTATTTATTAAACATGGTTTCTAGTAAGGCAGTTTCAAAGACTCCCTTTGAATTGTGGACGGGAAGGAAACCTAGTTTACGACACCTGCTTGTTTGGGGTTGTCAAGCAGAAGTAAGAATTTACAATCCACATGAAAGGAAATTGGATTCAAGAACAACCGGTGGTTATTTCATTGGTTATGCAGAGAAATCCAAAGGGTATTAATTTTATTGTCCTAATCATAGTACAAGAATTGTTGAATCTAGAAATGCTAGGTTCATTGAAAATGGTGACATTAGTGGGAGTGAAAGAATGCGCGATGCTTGCATTCAAGAAGTAAGGGTAGAAGTTCCTATACCCGAAACTTCTAAAGTTGTTGTTCCTGATATTATAGCACAATCTAACAATAATCAAGAACAACAAATTAATGAGCAACCACTCCATAATGAAGATGTCAATATTGAACTTTCAATAGCTGAGTCACAAGAAATAGCATTAAGAAGATCTCAAAGAGAAAAGAGGTCGGCTATTTCTGATGACTATATGGTTTATCTACAAGAGTCATAAATTGACTTAGGAATTGAAAATGATCCAGATTCATTTTCCCAAGCCATGGAATGTGAAGATTCTAATGAATGGTTTAATGCCATGCAAGAAGAGTTAAAATCCATGCATCAAAATCCAGTTTCGGATATTGTTGAATTGCCTAAAGGATGTAAGAAGGTCGGGTGTAAATGGGTCTTTAAGACCAAGCGCGACTCAAAAGGCAATATTGAACGACATAAAGCTAGACTTGTTGCAAAGGGTTTTACGCAAAAAGAAGGCATTAACTATAAAGAGACATTTTCACCAGTCTCTAAGAAAGACTCACTTAGAATCATTATGGCTTTGGTGGCTCATTATGACTTGGAGTTACACCAAATGGATGTAAAAACTGCATTTCTTAATGGGAATTTAGAAGAAGAGGTTTACATGGACCAACTCAAAGGCTTTTCAATTAAAGGAAAGGAACACATGGTATGTAAATTAAAGAAATCAATATATGGACTTAAACAAGTTTCCCGACAATGGTATCTTAAGTTTAATGATACCATAACTTCATTTGGATTTAAGGAAAACACCGTTGGTCGGTGTATATATATGAAGATTAGTGGGAGCAAGTTTATTTTTCTAGTTTTGTATGTTGATGATATTTTGCTTGCTGCTAATGATCTTGGTTTGTTACATGAAACAAAGAAGTTTCTCTCTAAGAATTTTGAAATGAAGAATATGGGAGAGGCAACATATGTGATAGGAATAGAAATATTCCGTGATAGATCACAAGGATTATTAGGATTGTCTTAGAAAGCCTACATTGAGAAAATTTTAGAAAGATTTAATATAAATAAATGTTCAAAAGGAATAGTTCCAATTCAGAAAGGTGATAAATTTAGCCTTATGCAATGTCCAAAAAATGAATTGGAACAAAAACAAATGAAGAATATTCCTTATGCATCTGTTGTGGGGAGTTTAATGTATGCACAAACTTGTACCAGACCGGACATCGGTTTTCTTTGTCGGAATCTTTGGGCGGGTATCAAAGTAATCGTGGAATGGATCATTGGAAAGCTGCAAAGAAAGTTCTTAGATACCTGCAAGGAACGAAGAATCATATGCTTACTTATAAAAGATCCGATCATCCGAGGTGATTGGATATTCGGATTCAGACTTAGTCGGATGTGCCGATACAAGAAGATCAACATTTGGTTACTTGTTTCTTCTGGCTGGAGGGACAATTTCATGGAAAAGTGCGAAGCAGTCAATTATTGCTGCATCCACTATGGAAGCTGAATTTGTGGCATGCTTTGAGGCCACTATTCATGGATTATGGCTGCGGAATTTTATTTCAGGGCTTGTGGTTGTCGACAGTATTGCCAAGCCGCTGAAAATTTATCGTGATAACTCTGCAGTAGTTTTCTTCTCCAAGAACGACAAGTATTCTAAGGGTGCTAAGTATATGGAGATCAAATACTTGTCTGTTAAAAAAGAAGTTCAGAAACAAAGAGTGTCAATTGAGCACATTAGCACCAAACTTATGATAGCAGATCCCTTAACAAAAGGACTGCCGCCTAAAACATTTAATGAGCATGTTGAAAGGATGGGCATTATTGAACGTCATTAGTGTTTGTATTATGATTGTATTAAGTTTATGTATTTGACACTTTGAGCTCACTTACGTGTTTCTGATATTTCCTGTTTTCTATTTAGTATACATTATAGAAATAGAAGAATGTTAAACAGGATAGTTTCTAAGGAAACATTATAGTTGGACTATTACTATACTTCTCATTTATAGATCATGTTAAGTAAAGTGCTATAGTTGTAGTGCATAGAAGGGACTATGTCGATTATTGACATACAACCGCTATGACTCACATTAGTTTTCTTTACTTAATTTTGATTATTATGTGATTGCCAATTTGATGAAATTTTATAGCATGATGTTATTGTGCACATTACAGTCTTTATTAAACTATGAAAGGAATATCATATGAGCCAAGTGGGAGAATGTAAGAATTAATGTGGCCCACATGATATGATTTATGTTATATAGTTTAATAATTATTGTTATGTTATAAAATAATTAATTATTGGTCACGAGGAGTTACGACTCTAATAAATAGAAGAGGTACGACTAAATTGAAAGGGTATATCGCTTTGATGGAAGACACATTTTCAACGGACGTACAAATAGAGTTCGGTCCTCTCTCCACCCACAATTAACAACAATAACCTAAAGGATTTTGGTATTCTCTCCTCCATCGAAAGAATACATCAAGAATAGTGGGTTAAGGGAGAGAAATCGGATTTCTTCTTTGGTTCATGTTCATCAGGTTTTGTACAACGATCATCGTCAAGTGCAACGCTATGGATAAATGTATGTCATCATCTATTTGTGAGAATCATGAAGATCAAAAGATCACTGTTTGTATTATGAGTTTCCGCGTTACAGATTTATGATGTATAATGACTTACAAAGTGATCCTTGATCGGGCATGGAGCATCTTTCCAAGAATGGGACCAAAAGGAGAGCATCGATTGAATCTATGCTAGCTACAGGGGGTTAACACTTCCTTCAAGAACTGACGACCTGTTTTCAGAATCGAATCTCAAAATGTGATTGACTAGTCCATCTAAACCTCGGAATGAAGACCCACCTGGTCTCAAGCACGCACTGGCCTTCTCCTTCAAAACCGATGCCCTCTCTCTTAATTCTTCTCCTTCTCTCCCCAGCACCAGCCTCTTGACGGCCCTTGCAATATTCTCTCTCTTAAGCCCACCATTCAAGTGCACTCCAACCCTCCAAACATCGCTCACATACCTCGCATTCACTCCTTGATCAGAAAAACGAGGCATGCACAACATTGGCACTCCTTCACTTATGCTTTCCAAAGTCGAGTTCCAACCGCTATGGGTCCAAAATGCTCCCACAGCAGGATGAGCCAACACTTCCATTTGAGGTGCCCATTTCACTGTCTTCCCTCTCCTTTCCAGCGCCTCAAGGAAGTGGCTCGGCGACTTCTGTAGCCACTCTGGATCGCAGACCAACCTTGGCCGGACCACCCACAAAAAGGGCTGCTCAGAGTCGGCTAGGCCTAGTGCGATCTCCAGGATTTCTGACTCACTCAAGACCACGACGCTCCCGAAGCTCACGTAGATCACGGACTTGAGTGGCTGCTCGTCTAGCCAGGAGATGCAGCTTCTATCCTCTGCTAACAAGCTGCTCGAAGAAGATGTCATGCAGCATTTGTGGAACGGACCGATCACAAAATCTGGGACCGACAAAACTTCCCGGACTGACGTGAGGGCGGGGTGCTCTAGCTCTTTGAACGTGTTGAAGATGACACCGGCAGAGCTCTTGATTACCCTAATCATGTTATCAAATAATTGCAACGCCATCTCAGGTTTCTGCAACTTGATCCCGGGGATGTCTCGAACTAGTAACGGTGGAAACTCCGTCACTGCCTCTTCAGATTGTGAACCTGATGCATGTGCAAGAAACTATAGTTTATGAGTTGAAGGATGCAAACAATATATAAATCTTGACATTCAGAGCCGCCCAGGTGATTTTATACAGAAAATTACTGGCATTCACATAAGACGCATTAAGCATTTAGGCCAAAAGAACAAAGACAGCATCAACATTAAGTACCTCACATCTCAACGGGTCAATTAATAGTTATTGTGAAACTTAAAATAGCGATCTATCGATCTGTTGTGGAATATAGCTAATACTCATGAACATCAACTCACTTGTGTTATGGTTATGCGATGAACAACAATGCGAAAATGATTTGGTAAGATGATAGCTAATCAGTATGGTTTAACACATCGTTTGATAAATTGGGTTACGGAAGTTGGTCTTAGTACTCTAAAATTTATGACAACATGATTAAAGAAAATCGTATTTGACCCCTCAAATCCTTTTGCAAAAGCCGTTAATTTCAGAACTAAGGCAATGAAGAGAAAACTGTACTTTTCTGTTCATTCATCACAAAACACGCATGATCAGATCTTTTGAACCGAGAAAGAGAAGCATATACTAACTCACCATCTAACACCAAAAAAGCTTACCATCTATTGTAAAATATCCTTTTTCCTTGAGAACTGGAAGTATAGTATAAACATAAAACGACGTTGCGCTGCCGACCGGCAACACCAAAGCACGGACCTTCAACCTCTCAGCTACATCGCACGCAAAACTGAACAGCGAATCTGATATCAAGCATGCGACAGGCACCGAATCACCGCCCGGCAATGACATCATTTCCTGCAGGCGTTCCTCGAAGGGGCTTGCACACCGGGTGTTGAGGAGCAAGAGGAGGCCAGGGATGTCCGATGGGGGGGCCCTCCGATCGGTCGAAGCTATCACCGATGGATCGGAAGGTGAAGTGAGGGTGGGAGGACGGATCCGGGGCATTGAAGTTGGTGTGGAGGATGGTGATGGAGAATCCTCGGGCGTAGAGGATCCGACCCAGTTGGAGCATCGGGTTTATGTGGCCTTGGAATGGTAGAGGGAAAAGGATCAGACGGTGGTTGTTTCTTTGGTTCATTGTGGACTCTGTTTCTTGGGTAGCTCGTCCGTGAATGGAGGGAGGTTTCCTTGAGATGTATAGAGAAGCTTTAATATCGTTGCTTAGTATGGTCTTTCCAAGTTGGGTTTATAAAACACGTCTAGTTGTTCATGCGAGTTATAATATAGGGCTCGAGTCGGATCTGTCGTAGAGAATCGTGTAATATATACTAGGTTTAGGTGAGCATCATATGCGTCGAGAGAAGTCATGGACATATTTTAGGCACTCTAGGTCCAGAGAAGTTGGGTTTGAGGCAGTCTTGCTCTTATCCAAGATATGGTTACCTACGTAACCAATGACATTTCCTAGTATCATTTAGCAAATGGTGTCTGATGATCATCAACTAAATGACACTTGTAAATGTTGTAAAATCCATGTTAAAATGGATAAGGGTAGATGACACATAGGGTCCTGAACTTGGTTCAATGTGTAATGTAATCCATGAACTCTAGTCTAATGTGCAATGTGGTCCATAAACTTTTAATTTATTTGATATGGTTTCTGGACTTTTGTTACTCAAGAGATAAAAAAATAATTCAAGTGATTATTCCTAGTGGCTTTTTTGTGAGGTCTATCCAATCTCCCTCAACCATAAATCCCTATAATCCAAGTGTAGATTATTCTAATTTGGATGCATAAATGTTGTGACATGCAAAAACAAAAGAATTTCTCAATTAATAGTTAAGATTTATCATTTAATGATTCAACTACTTCTGAAGAACGGTTTCTCGAGAGATGGTAGAATCAATCCTATATTAAGTGTACAAATTGTTATCAGCGGTCCCGCTTTTGTAGTCGCATGATTTGTTACAAAATCCTGAACGATTTTTCACTAGTGCATAGAATCAAATTTAGAACTTCTAGCCTATAAACTTGTAATTGATGGATGGAGAATTCAAGTATTGTTTTTTATTTTATTTTTCATTTGTAAGTTATAGGGTCAAGATGCTATAATTGTAGATTCCAACACTTTTTATTAGCGCATTGAAGAAGAAAAATGGTTTGTTTTCGTAAAAAATGTGTCGAATTTAAGCATGTGAATAAGACGAGAGCCATTGTCTGTTGCACAAGCGAAGCAACAAATACCGACTTGAAGCACGCAAATTAAATGCTTCGGTATCAGCACGCGGAATTATAAATAAAAAGAAAGGACGTCTTCGTTTGTTCTTTCTTTTCGGCATGTAATGCAGTTAATGGGAGTTGCTGCTGATGTTGTCTTGAATTTCACAAGATTCAATCGGGAAATCTAGGAAGGCTTGAAGATTGCAGGCTATTTGTTTCCTAATATATTTCCTAGATTTGGGTTTCAAATTTGATGATATCTTTATGGTGGAATTCCTTTCCTATTAGGTTTAGGAAAGTGGGGATCTAAAGATCTATTTATTTCAGCATTGTACCTTGTACTCTTTAACATACGCTCAAATAAGAAATCGTCTCTCTCTCTCCCGTGGACGTAGGCGGATTTCTTCGCCAAACCACGTAAATCTCTGTGTTCTTAATTATTCTTGTTTACTTTTCTCATCTAGTTAGGGTGTTCTTCCGCACAACAATTGGTATCAGAGCAATCCAGGTTCTCTGTTCTTGTATTGCGACTTCTAACTAGATGGCTGGAAAAGGTTCAACCGTTTGATTTGATATTGAACGATTCATTGGGAAGAATAGTTTTACACTATGGCGGAGAAGGATGAAGGATCTGTTGATTCAACAAGGTTTATCAAAGGTTCTTCTGGGAAGATCAAACAAACCGAACACCATCACTGATGATGATTGGGCCGACATGGAGGAGATGGCGTGCAGCGCAATCCGATTGAACCTATCGGATGAGGCCCTTCAATATGTAGCGGAAATCGAATCTGCTCCGGAGGTATGGCTTAAACTTGAAAGCATTTACATGATGAAATCTCTTATGAACAAGTTGTTCTTGAAGAATAGATTGTATTCACTTCAGATGAGTGAAGGAGGAGATTTGTTGGAACACCTCAACGTGTTCAATAAGATGATTAGTGAACTTACAAGCTTGGAGGTAAAGTTTGAGGATGAAGACATAGCGCTTCTACTACTGGCATCGTTGCCGGATTCGTTTGACCACTTGGTGACTACGCTCCTTTATGGCAAGGAAACCCTAGAGATCAGAGAGGTGACTGCTGCCCTAATTTCAAACGACACTCGGAAAAGGGCAAGTAGTTCAAAATCTTCGGGAGAGGGACTCTTTGCAAAGGATAAAAACAATCACGGAAGAGGAAGATCAATGGATCAAGGATCGAGTAGTAGGTGTCGATCAAAATCCAAGGGAAGGTTCAAAGGAAGATGCTACGAGTGTAATCAAGAAGGGCATACCAAGAGATTTTGTCCAAATAAGAACGAGAAAAAGAAGAAGAGCTTGGATGAGGCAAGTATAGCTGACAGCATTGAGACCAATGATGGGGACGTCTTGTCCATATTGTCGGGGAAGGATACCTTTGAAGATTCGTGGATCATGGACTCCGGATGCACTTTTCACATGTGTCCTCATTGAGAAGCCTTCGATGAGTACAAGGCATATGATGGTGGTTCAGTTCTCATGGGGAATGATACTTCATGCAAGACTGTGGGTGTTGGAACCGTGAAAATCAAGATGTTTGATGGCATGATTAGAACCTTGGCAGACGTACGTCATGTTCCGAGTCTAAGGAAGAATTTGATCTCATTGGGAGCACTTGAATCCAATGGATGCAAGTACACTGCTCAAGGTGGAGTCTTGAAGGTGATTAAGGGAGCTCTGGTTGTTCTTAAGGGACAAAGGCATAGGAACCTATATTGACTTATAGGAACCACAGTGCAAGGTGGAGCATCTGTGTCCACGGATGCTAGCATGGAGATAGATAACACCTATCTATGGCATATGCATCTCGGGCATATGGGAGAAAGAGGATTGATGGAGCTTCACAAGAGGAATGCACTCAAAGGTATAAAAACATGCAAATTAGATTTCTGCAAATTTTGTGTGTTTGGAAAACAATGTAGAGTACGGTTCAATGCTGCAACTCATACAAGCAAGGGCGTGCTCGAGTATGTACACACGGATGTATGGGGTCCTCCACCGGTAAAGTCAAAAGGAGGGAAGGAATACTTCGTGACATTCATTGATGATTTCTCTCGCAAAGTTTGGGTCTACTTCATGCAACACAAAAGTGAAGTCTTTGAAAAGTTCAAAGAATGGAAAGCTGAAGTTGAGACTTCAACGGGGAAGAAGGTTAAGTGCTTGAGATCGGACAATGGAGGAGAGTACAAATCGACACCATTCATGGAGCTTTGCAAGAATGAAGGGATTAAACGTCACTTCACAGTTCCGGATACGCCCCAACAGAATGGTGTAGCGGAAAGGATGAACCGGACCTTATTAGAGAGAGCTCGAAGCATGAGGCTACATGCGTGACTAAGCAAGGAGTTTTGGGCAGAAGCTGTCTGCATGGCATGTTATTTTGTGAATCGGTCTCCATCAACTGCAATTAAATGCAAAATTCCCGAAGAGGTATGGACTAGTAAAATTGTCGATATTCTAATTTAAGAATATTCGGTTGTCCTGCTTTTGTACATGTGCAGAGCTCGAAGCGCTCGAAATTGGATCCAAAATCAAAACAATGCATATTTCTCGATTACGAGAAAGGAGTGAAAGGCTACAAATTATGGGATCCAAGTGAGAAGAAAGTTTTGACGAGCAAGGATGTTATATTCGATGAATTTGCAATGTTGAAGTCAAGTTGCTTGCCACGCACGGCTGCTGGAGAGGAGAGTGATAAATCTATCGTTAAGGTGGAGCTTGAAACCAAAGAATCTACAGAGAATGGTGAGTCATCCGATGAGGCTCCGGAAGTCAAAGAAATGGTAGAAGTTCCTTGTACCATTGCGACAAGTCGAGGAAGGCGCACTCCCAAAGCACCGGAGAGGTACGGTTTTGAGGATATGGTTGCTTATGCTCTTACCGTAGGTTCTGGCGATCCAGGCTCCTACCATGAAGCTTTGAAAAGTGATCACAAAGAAAAGTGGATGACAGCAATGATGGAGGAGATGGAGTCGTTACAAAAGAATGAGACATGGGAACTTGTGAAGAAGCCCAATGATCGGAATGTCATTGGTTGCAAATGGGTTCTTCAAAGAAAGGAAGCAGCAACGGAGAAAGAGCAAGAGAGATACAAGGCTCGACTTGTTGCTAAGGGCTATGCATAGAAGGAGGGGATTGATTACGATGAGATATTTTCCCTTGTTGTAAAACACACATCAATTCGTGTTTTACTAGCTATGGTAGCCATGTATGACTTGGAGCTTGAGCAGCTAGATGTGAAGACGGCATTCCTTCATGGTGATTTGGAGGAGAAAATTTATATGGAGCAGCCCGAAGGCTTCAAGGTGGAAGGGAAAGAGGATCATGTTTGTTTGCTCAAGAGATCACTTTACGGTTTGAAGCAATCTCCGAGGCAATGGAATAAAAGGTTTGATTCTTTTATGCTTTGTATTGGCTACATGAGGAGTGTGCATGATTCTTGTGTCTACTACAAGGTTTTGGATGATAAGTCGCTTATTATGTTGATGCTCTATGTTGATGACATGTTGATTGCTGCAAAAAAATGAGAGACATTATTTCCCTAAAGTCTCAGTTAAGTAGTGAGTTTAATATGAAGGATCTTGGTGCTGCAAAGAGGATCCTTGGCATGGAAATCTTTCAAGATAGACATGCAAGTAAGCTTTGGGTAAATCAAAAGAAGTATGTTGAGAAGGTCTTGGAGCGGTTCAACATGGGTAAAGCTAAACCGGTTAGTACACCCTTAGCAAATCACTTCAAATTATCTGAGAAACAATGCCCTATTTCACATGAGGAAGTTGTAAAGATGTCTTGAGTACCTTATGCTAGCGCAATAGGGAGCCTCATGTATGCTATGGTTTGTAGCAGACCAGATTTGGCTCATGCGGTGAGTCTCGTCAGTTGATACATGAGCAATCCAGGTTATGTTGATTCAGACTTCGCTGGTGATTCAAGCGAAGGTCCAGCACGGGATATGTATTTACTCTTGGCAGTGGAGCTATTTCGTGGAAGGCAATGCTTCAACCTACTGTAGCATTGTCTACAACCGAAGCTAAGTATATGGCAGTAACTGAGGCTGCGAAGGAGGGAATATGGCTGACTGGTTTGGTTACAGAGTTGGGTATAAAGCAAGAAAGTGCTACATTATATTGTGATAGCCAAAGCGCAATATGTCTCGCGAATAATCATGTGTTCCATTCCAGAACGAAACACATTGAAGTTCGGTACCACAAAATTCGAGAATTTGTGGAGAATGGTAGCATTGCTTTGAAGAAAATCCATACTAAAGATAATCCCGCAGATATGCTCACGAAGATGGTTACTACAGAGAAGTTCAAGTCATGCAGGGACTTGATATCTCTCACTCATCATTGAAGTTGATGGAGGCCGCACCGATCCAGGTGCGGGCGTACCTTTGCGAAGGTACGGTGGAGGGAGATATATATTCGTTTTTTCTTGGTTCAAGTGGAGGCTTGTGGTTTATTCAAGCCAAAGGTGGAGATTTGCTGATGTTGTCTTGAATTCCACAAAGATTCAATCGGGAAATCTAGGAAGGCTTGAAGATTGCAGGCTATTTGTTTCCTAATATATTTCCTAGATTTGGGTTTCAAATTTGATGATATCTTTATGGTGGAATTCCTTTCCTACTAGGTTTAGGAAAGTGGGGATCTAAAGATCTATTTATTTCAGCATTGTACCTTGTACTCTTTAACATACGCTCAAATAAGAAATCGTCTCTCTCTCTCCCGTGGACGTAGGTGGATTTCTTCGCCGAACCACATAAATCTCTGTGTTCTTAATTATTATTGTTTACTTTTCTCATCTAGTTAGAGTGTTCTTCCGCACAACAGTTGCTTCCAATGTGTCTATCTTTCCATTTTCTCGAAGAGTGCAGGTTTTACTGGAGTTGCTTCCAGTGCGTGTCGCATTCTTCGAAGAACTTTCTGTAGCTTACTGTACCGGCTAGGTGGAGTATATTTTTTCTTACATCTTCGTTTTCCTTCCTATGCAGAAGCAAATAAATTATATTGTCCCCTTCATATGTTTAGGACCTTAATGCCATCCAGTTGCTCCCTCAATTTGTAAGTCCACTCTAATGGGTTTCCTCTATCACTACAAATGGCATATAAAAGAATCAATTTCATGGATTTATGTCGCAGTTAACTCATAGTAAAACTCTAACAAACTTAACTTCAAGCAAAATCAGAGGATTCTTATGGGTTGGCAAGTCATTAGCACCAAACTAAGCAAGTGAACGATTCAATCTAAAACTCTAGCTTGAGAAGTTAAGCATAACTCATCTCTATTTGCTCTTGCCAAAGTCCTCTAATATTCTTTAATCTCAATCTTAAAATTAATAATCCCCTTGAAGCCCTAGTGAACTGATCAATTCGTCTTAGTGACCCTTAGTTACCAAACACCCCACCCACTAAGTATATAAGAATCGCATGGTCGTGTGAGATATATCAATGGCATGGCATCATTGTGTTTAACGTGCAACTACCTATGTGCCTATGCTTCATATATGCAAGAGAAACGTTAATAATGGTTTTGATTAGTAATTATAACGGCGGTGAGCATGTCATAAATATCTTAGCGTATTGGCTGTTGAAATGAAGTTATTAGAGCCTATTGATGCTGTATCTCCTCTCTTTATGAAATATGAAGAAGCCTCCCTTGTCGTCTGATATATATCAATGGCACGGCATTGTTGTGCTTCGCGTAAATTTTTTTTTAGACCAATGCTTCATATGTGGAAGAGAAACGTTGATAATGGTTTTGATTAGTAATTATCACAGTAGTGTGCATGTCATAAATATCTTAGCATATTGGCTGTTGAAATGAAGTTATTAGAGCCTATTGATGTTGTAGCTCCTCTCTTTATGAAATATGAAAAAACCTCCCTTATCGTGCCAAATTTTATACAAGTAATGTTCTCGTTATAGGTACCAAATTGATGCATGTTTCAAAGAAATGAGCAAACTAGTTCTATCATTGGAAAACTTTCTTTTCAGGTGAAGATGGGAAATTTAGGTGCTTGTGTTGCAATTGTCATATCATAGGATGTAACAAGATAAAGAATACATATAATCGAGAATATATGCCAACTCAAGGTACCAAGCGATAACCGGTAAACAAATTAAAAAGCATGATGAGTCACCGTAACTACTTTGGCGATGACCTATCTGATCTTGACTTTTGGATTTACCATACATTACTCTAAGATCACGAGACGATGAAGGAAAAGCAAGGGAGGCTGGTTGGAAGAATTTTGCTATACATAGTTTCAGTAAAGACCCCAAAGGACTCATGAGTGGCTTGTGCATAAGGATAATTGAAGAATGTAAACCGAAGAAACAAAAAAGGGTATATTCATGAAAAGCATCTACATGTTGGCTGATGTAATGCATTCCAAGCTCTAGACGCTTTCC
The DNA here is from genome assembly GCA_014182715.1 of Eucalyptus cloeziana. Classification (NCBI taxonomy): domain Eukaryota; kingdom Viridiplantae; phylum Streptophyta; class Magnoliopsida; order Myrtales; family Myrtaceae; genus Eucalyptus; species Eucalyptus cloeziana. The sequence continues at coordinate 35,911,508 of CM024640.1, read as the reverse complement.
CTAAACATCTTCCATGCCTTAGAACGGGCATGATTTTGTTTTTAGCCAATGGAGTGCATTAGCCAAGCAAATCAAAGATCTAGAATGGGAGCGTCCACTCTAAAAGGAAATGTTCATGTTCTCATCTTTGAAGGCACGATTTTGGTTTCAGCCAGTGGGGGGCATTGGACATAAAATTTCAATGACATGTTTTATAATGCAGCATATTCTTTTTTCTATGATTCATTTATATTTCTGTGGTCTTATATGGAAATTAGCTCATGAATCGAGATTTGAAGTTCCTGAAAAATTGCCAATTCACAAGTTTCTAGCAATAAATGGCATAATTTCTATTTTCATCTTAAACATCTTCTTAAAGACTCTGAGGATGAATTTTTATGTATATCCTTTTGATATAAATAGATATGTGATTCACTAGGAGTAATTTTGGTCGAATTATCTGGTTCGCTAATGTGGTTCTAGTCATTTGGTGTGCTTCTAGATGATAAGAGTTATTAGCATTTCCCAAGATGTGAAGATCTTGTAATTTGGAATCTTCATCTTCAATCCTTTCCGGCACAAGGAACTTTTGGCTTTGTTGACTAACGCCTCACAAAGCCTCTTATTGGAGGCTCATCATACTCTATATTTAAACAGTACCTTGGCTCAAATGTTCTATATAGGCCTTCCTATAATGCTTTTACTTCTTCAACGACTTATATTTGTTAGTCGATAGTTCGGCATATATCAAGCCGCAGATTTAGGCCATTCGATGAGGTCACATTGTCTATTGTGCTTATAAAGGAAAGTGGGTTTGAGTGTATTTGTGTTAATTGTGCTGTTCTGCCTCTGATTCTGCTTGCTTTTGACTACGATGAGCCGTTTAATGACCCGACTATTTAGGAGGGTCAGGGGGACATTGGACCCTCAGCTCATGCATTGGTTTACCGAAATCATGTACCCTATCCCACTTTAAAAAATGTGACAAACTAGTAAGCTTGGTTTCCTTGGTTGAATAGCTAGTACTAAACTCTAGTAACTTGACTGTTATATTTGGATGAGGCATCAAGATGGTTTTGTGGTTGTGGAGACTATCACCATTGCGGAGTAGTCAGTAGATACTCTTTCACAATAAAATAATAGATGGAACTGCCAAAACAAAGTGGCGAACGGGTGTTTAAGGCGTGGGATGGTCAAACGTCATAATGTATTACTCACGTCCTACAATCCGACCTGAGGGTGTAGATGTTATCGCAAATAAGTAGTAGTAGCGCTTTGAGGTAGAAGCCAGCTAGCCTTGATATGAGTATCCATATCAAGTTATGGCACATTGTGTGTTGTCTTCTTGTGTGTAACCATTGAAGGATAGTTCACCATGTAAGTGCCCATGATCATATTGGCATGTTTACGGAGAATTGCTTGCCGTATGCTACAAATGGCCAGTTTATTCTCGTATTGATTTGAACATCTATTTTGTCTGAGAAGAGTTGTTTTGTGCTTTCCACAAAGGAATGTCAAAACATGCCCTTTCCTTGATTCAACCCATGACTTGAAGGCAGCTGGAGAGTTTTTAGTACTAATGGTTCTTTAGATAGCCTGCTTGTGTTATTTGCATCTAGAGCTATCTGTAAATTAATACAATTCGCTTTGGGAGCAGCCATTGGCAATTCTGGTGGCTCTTTCCCAATTTAAATGAAATTTGGAGGTTTCCTTCTTCTTCTTCTTCTTCTTCTTCTTTTTTTCTTCCTTTTTTTCTTTTGCATGGATAACACTATGTTTAGGCTTCGTGGATACGATTGTGTTTAGGCTTAGCCAAACACGGATACATACATGACGCATGTATGTTTAGGCCAGTGTCAGAAACATTATGGATCGTGTTGAGTCCATTGACTTGTTCTATAGATTGAACAAAATACTTAATAATGTGGTTTGATAATATTCGGTCAAATAGATGTTTGTGATTGTAGATGCCAGCATACTCTTCGAGAAATTTACGTCATAGCTTTTTCAGCGGTGCCTCCTTTATCTGCTCTAGGATTAACTATAGGGAAACCCTCTTTCCTTGTTTGGAAATACAATGTTATTTCGGAGCCACTTTATAATTGGCAAGTAAGGTTGGTTGAAGATTCGTAGACATCTTCATTGTTCCTTTAAGTGCCTCCCTTCAGACGTTCTTATCCTCAATTACTACATGATGAGTGATTAATGCTTTCACTAGTGTACTTGTTATATTCATGTTTACTATATTTGTGTATATCTTGCTTTGACGTCTTTTATACTCGCGATGTTCACTGGTGTTTTGCTTGTTACAGATGAGGAGGACCGAGTCATCCTGACGGTTCATCAGATCCATGGGAACAAATGGAAATCGATTTCAAAGATTCTACCAGGCAGAACAGGTTATGCAATCAAGAATCACTGGAATGTGAGTTTGAAAAACAAGCAGGCAGAACAAAGGAGTCCCGAGTTATCTGCTAGCGACATGACAGCAGCTCAAATTTTGAGTGAAATGAAGGCATTCACTCAAAAGGCATTTCCTTTGGAGATGTGGTGATGAGCGGAAACCAAGAGGTTGAGAACCCATTTGTTCCTAACAGCTCTGCGTCCTTTTGGAAGATCAACCAGTTCAGACTTGGTTTGATTTCATTGACTCCATTTCCTCTTCCATTGCATGAATCCATTTTTCCTTACTAGGGCAATTTAGAGCCTCATTAATATTTCTAGGCTCATCCTCATCTTGTGGAGCAACCATAAAGTTTCCCTTCAATGTCAAAACGTCGACGGGGAATACTTTGGCGACTTGTTCGCCGTATGGGAGTTTGTGCTCTTTGCACATCATTCCCATTATGCTCCCACTAGGATTAGATAATGATGTCGTCTCTTCATGTGGTTGCAATTGAGAATGAGTCGAATTCAATTCATCACTTCTCATATTACTCCCACTTGGACGAACTCCACTAAGATCATTATCTTGATCCGAGGTTTCAAATAGGGTGTTGTCTTCCCTATTTCGCCCTTCTTAGGAAATTCATCCTCTAAAAATGTGACATCTCGTGATTCAAATTCAGTTATACTCCCACTTTCCTGCTCACCTATGAACACATACCCTTTTTGAGTGTTCGTGAGTATCTTATGAAAATACTCTTTTTGCCTGGGACCTAATTTCCCAAACTTGTAAGAGGATTCAAGTGTATAGGCAGCACAACCCCATGGCTTAAGAAAACTTAAGTCTGGTTTTCTACCTGTCCATAACTCATATGGAGTGGAAGCAACCGATTTGGAAGGCACACGGTTAAGTATATAGGCGACGAGATAACAACGCATCACTCCAAAAAAGTGATAGGTAAGTTAGCATGTGCCATCATGGACCTAACCATTTCCGGTAGGGTTCATTTCTTCTCTCCGCAACACCATTTTGTTGAGGAGTATATGGAATAGATAACTGTCTTTCTATTCCTTTTTCATCACACAATTTTCTGAACTCACGAGATAAATATTCTCGACCTCGATCGGATCTCAATGCTTTTATTTTCTTGTCTAATTGATTCTCACCAGGTTCATAAACCTTTTGAAACAACTTATTGCTTGATTTGTGAGAAATTAAATAGACATATCCGAATCGAGTATGATCATCTATGAAAGTGATGAAATAAACAGCCCCATGCCTTCCTCTCACATTCATTGGACCACGAATATCGGAATGGATTAAATGCGAGGAAATTCAGCTCTTTTACCTTTTCCAAATGGTTTCCTTGTCGTTTTCCCTTCTAGACAATGCTGAGATAGGCAAATCGACTTTTTCAATTTTGCCCAACAAGCCCTCTTTGGCTAGTCTATTCATGTTGTGCATAATAATGTGACCAAGTCTAGCATGCCATACATTCACATCCTTATCATATGTGTTAGAGACGAGAAGGGAATAACAAACATTTGTATTAACATAATCAATATCTAATACAATGAAACCATCCAGAAAATATCCACAACCATAGTAATTTGTATTCAAAAACAAATCCACACCTCTATCATAGAAGTTCAAATTAAAACCTAATTTAACCAATACTCACTAAATTCCGACGAATCTCGGAGATACAATACATCATGAAGGAACAAAGTGTGTCCACCACGCATATTCAATTGGCAATATTTCCCACATAGATCCACTTAGTTCCGGTTGGTATTACGAAGGATCCTCTATCCTTCGCTACATGAAACCGTTGCTCCCGAATCCACGGTCCACAAAGGATTAGATTCATTAAGAATACGTAACTCGACACATGGCTAAGTTTTTGAAAATACAAGGGGTGCTTACCTTCTTTGGCTCACGATGGTGAGCATAGTGACCCTCCTTTGCCATAGTTGTAGCATTTCACCCTTGTTAGTTTTTTCATGCGGGGACCCTTTCCTCTTTCATGTTGGTTAAACTTGGGTTTCTTCCCCGAAGGACCAGACTTCCTTGCCTTTCCTTTATCAAACCGAGTTAGGGCGTTGCGCTTGAGCCCGAAGCTCCATTTGAGCTAGAACTAGCATGATAGAGTTTAGCTTCCGGGGCTTAGCCGAAGGAGATGACACAATGCATCCACCAAAGGTTTTGATATTCTCATTATGAGTCGGTGCACCTTAGAATCACCGTTCCGGTTGGTATTGCTGCTCATCTCCCAACATCGAGGCAAGAACAAAGGCTTCTTTTAAGATCAAACTCGACACATAAGCTCAGTTTTGAAAAATTTGCTTCTTTGGCATCCGCTCGCATGGACATGTGACCCTTCAGCAAGTTGTAGCATCTTTGCAGCAAAGTTTTTTTATTAAGTTGCGCTTTCCTTTTCATGTTTTGACAGTGTTTCTTTCTAAGATGTTGCCTTTTCATTGGTCTGACCATGCTCATTTGAGGCTTCATGATAGAGTTTTTAAGCCTATTATTTAGTCAAACCTAAAGGTCTCAGCTCATTAATATGATTGTTATATGCCTTGCAAGCTACATGAAACTTCGAGACATGGCCAGCATCTTTAACTCATTAATCATGGACATCTTTCACCAATAATATGATAATACTTCAGTTAATATAGTCAAACCTAATAGGTGACCAAATCTTGCCGCCAATGCTTCCCACATGTCTTTGGCATTTTCAAACGCCTAAACTCTCGCATGACGTCATTTCCATGCAATTAAGTCACCTTCTTCACATAAGAACGTGATGCGAGCAAAGAGTTCTTTCTTTTCCATGCAGCAAATGCTTCTTTGTCTCTCTTATGCTGCGGCGCTTGACGCCACGCACGCAAGACGCGCCGTGACGCTGGTGTTGTGCCGGCCCGCTGGCCTACGCCGGGTCTGGTTCCGTTCTTCGGAGTTTCTACCATGCGTCGACGCGCCGGGATAAGAGTCTCAACTCTGCCTCGACGTCGCCTTCTTGCTCTTCCCGAAGACATACTGGTTCATTTTTTCATTTGCGTGGGAAAACGCTAACACGCCTTATTACCAATTTCATAGTTGTCACCATTGAGCTTTTCACCTTGTTCATCCGATGTCAAGGCAACTATGCTCTTTGTGTTCATTCATCACTTTCTCATCCCTTTTATGTGAAGCCATAGGCCCATGATTATCATGGACGTCAGAACTATGAAGATCATGCATTTCAAGCTAAAAGGAAGTTGTATTGCTGCTGGGACAAGGGAAAACCCTCCTGTTCTTCGTCCAAAGGCAAGCTATGGTGCATTTAGTGTTTATTACCCTCCAAGTGGTGGTCCTGGAAATAATTCTAGTGCTTCGACCGTGGTGCCCCTCCAGGGACCTCTAGCACAGGCTCTTGGGTCAGAGTTTGGCATCCACCATTTTCTCGAAGATGCCCATGGGGAGCCTTTGATTCCTCACCAATGTGGCTATGGTTGCTGTTCGGGTCAAAATGGACCAAATGGTGGAAGCTCCTTGTTGGGGCCTGAGTTCATTGATTACATTGAACCTCCCTCCTCGAGCCAAGAGCTGATGTCTATAGCAGCAGAGTTGAACGAGATTGCATGGGCGCGATGTGATCTTCCAAGTGATCCTGGACCAAGTGATCTTTCGGCTGATGTCAATACTGGGATGCCGAGCATGGAGATGCGGCAGCCGACCCGTCCAAGTGAGAATAAGAATGATCCGTGTGGCAAATTGAAGGGTGTGAAGCTGTCACGCCTTGATTCTCGGGCACGCACCCATCCCTCTCCTTGGTTGATTTAATAGTAACATCCTAGGACGCATCGCCGACCCTTTTCTTTTTAATATACGCAAGCGGAAGCATATAAACAATCCGTAGACAATAAAACAATGGGATAGGAAAGTAGGATTCCAAAGTTCCACCTTAAAAGCAACCACCCCTATATATATTGCAAACTATAGTGCAATTATATACAAGGCGAATTGTTAAGTCAGGTTTTAAACCACAAGTTCATAAAATAGGGTCTGCAAAAAGGGAATCGACTTCCATCAAAAGAGAATTGCCCTATGACTAACTAGTCCAATAGGATTGTCAATTCTTCAAGCTTCTCCTTCTACACTTCGGGCCTCTGGTCCTTCACCAATGCCAACTAAGGACCTGAAATTTTGGCCCACGATGGGGTGAGACATTGTCTCAGCAAGTTCACCCCCTAAACCCCTATTAGAAAGAAAATACGCCAAAGGGTGGCCTAGCCACACCACACAGAGGACTTACCTTGCCTCAGTTCCTTTCCGCAAGTTAGCACAATTTAAATCACTCAATCATGTTCATATCACTCAATCACAGATAGTAATAAAAACTTAAACAACTGGAACATCAATAATGTCATGTCAAACAACTATAGGAGTCCGGATTATAAGACCAAACCATTATAACACGTCCCATACCATGCTACACGATTCCGTCCCATAATCTGACACGTCAATAACACTCAGCATGCGTTCCAATTGTTATTCATTGCCACACATGGGCATAGCCTACTCGCAGTTCGGCTATTTACTAACATTAATGCCAGGCATCGCCTCCCCACCTTGGAGCGTAGCTTCATCACTACAATGACGGCGTTTCCGAAGGTGTATACGCCTAGAATCAATTGCGACTCGAGCCCGTTGTAAGGGGCATCCCTATAGGGGTAAATCCGGCTCAACAGCCCAAGATAATTTTCACTTAATTATCACACGACCAATCCATACTCGGCCCATGACATTTTGCATTTCACTCAATGCTCCAATTTAAAATAGTGATCCCAGCCTATTTTCTTCATATTAAAAATATTCCAGAAATTATTCACGTGTGTGGGGGCAAGTTAATTTCGAACCAAAAAACCAATATCTCACTTTTTCAAACCCCACTATTTAATATAATCCTTAAAATCCAATTTTGGTATCAAAACCCGACACTTGGGATTTTTTGAATAAAATCCTTATTTTCACAATCAACACTCAATTTGCAATATCCACTCATCAAATTCACAATTTGAATACACAGTAGCGATCGGCACGAAATTTTGAGAAAATAAGGTCTCGAAATAATTTTCGGAATTTGATAAATAATTAAATTATTCCGAAAATTAATTAAATAATAATATTTTAATAATTTCGAATAATAATATATTATTAAATTATTAAATAATTTCGAAATATTTATTTAATAAAAAATAAATTCCTTTAAGTCACATCAAGACTTATATCAATATAACTATCCACTTAGCCCTAATTAAACACACTTTAAATTATTAAACACCTTAATCTAATCCACAACTAAATAAACTAATATAACCACATAAACTTACTTAACTTAAACTAAGAACACCCTAAGCATCATTAACCCTCTAATCAAGATTTAGTAAGCTAAACTCACCGGAATCGCTTTTCGATGAGTGCTCGACGAAGACAACGGTGAGGCCGTCAACAAATCTCCTCAGGGCGACACCAAAGGAGGATCGGAAGGCACCCGAAACGGGCCTTGAAGGTTCAGATCTTGCTGGAAATTCCGGTGGTTGTCTTTGGTTGGTCAGAGGAGCTCCGGTCATCAGTTAGGCGCAGAACCGGCGGAAAGGGATGGCGGCAGCTTAGGCGGTGGCTGGCGGAGGCTCCAGCGGTCCTTCTGCGACCCTGGCGACGGCGGGTAGTTGCGGGATGGCAGATGACGAGCTAGAGGCTCAGGTGGAGGCGGAGCAACGGCGGAACGGTGAGCGAACGTGCGGGGTTGCGCGCGCAGAGGGTGGCGATGGCGACGGACTTCGGCGATGAAGCAGGCGGTCAAGCGGGCGTAGGAGGCGGCGTCGGGGCTGGTCGCACGGTCGGCCTCCTCTCTCTCTCCTCCAATTTCAAAAACAAAGACAAAGGTTGAAGATAATGTTGATGGGTCACCTTTTTTAGAGCAAATCCACACCCTTCACTTGTCAAGATCTCCTTCAATTGGCCCCAACCACCATGACATAAGGTGACATCACATTCCACTAACTCAATCCTCCACAACATCTTCCAATGGGTGCAATTTCTTCCTCCGCCGTGGCATAAAAATCTTGTACATTAATTTCTTCAATTCTCTTCTAATTGAACCATATTGAAGTCCATAAAATTAATCCAATATCACCATACTTAAATTCACATAATCACTTGACCATAGGACTATCTTGGGTCTCAAAAGTACGACCGAAAGCGGGCCTAATAATTTCTCGAGCCAAATTAACCATACTTTGATTAATTTGCCGAAAAACTCGGTTTGCATGAAAAATCCTTCGAAGATGAGTCAATGTTCCTAAAATGATTTGTGACACACTAGGACTTCCAATTTCTGAATTCGATCTCAATTTCACGGTTAATTTCACTCTGGCATGATATTAGTGCAACATGATCTACCAGGTAGCTTTTAGAAATTTTCATGCATTTGACCTGTGGTTGATCAATTCAAGGTGCAATGTACATCTTTGACACATTGGCGACTCTCGGTTGTCAAGGTAATCTCAAGGTTTTAAATATGGACACAGGGTGCACAATCGACAGAAAAGTCAGTCCAATGACGATCGACAGAAAAGTCGATCCATTGTGTGATCTAGTGGAATCACCCACACTCGATCACATGTCTCTGCCGAGTCGACTTATCTCCGGTCTCTAATCGATTTTTAATTGTGTCGTACTAACCCTTGCAGATTAGCTCGGTCAAAAGGTCGCTTCTCGGTCAAATTCTTGAGTCTGATGCATTAGAATCTCTTAACGGCTTTACCTGATAGACTAGTTTTCACATGAGTGGCCAACTTAGGGAAAAGAGCTATATACGTGCAGATGAAATGCCCGTCTCAATTTATTGAAATTGGAATTGAAAATTCGGGATGTCATAGAAGCAGTAATATATTGGTTGCAGAGCCGGATTTTGCGGTGCCAGCTCAAGTTGAATTTTTGTTAAATGCATCACTTCTTTCTTTCTTTCCTTTTAACATTCTGAACGGGACATCGCTTGACAATGGAGTTGATGACTCCATGTGTTTTGCCCGCCCGAGAATTGACAGCAATAATTTGACGTTCCATTGGATCATTATTGATTATGTTGTATTGGATTCTTTTTTACCGTCCATCTATTGTCCCCGATTCGCTATTTATGTCTACATAATGTTTAAATTGCAGCATGCAATCTTTTTCGCTTCAATTTGTGGGGGCAAATTGGCAACTTTTCAAATTGCAAGTTTTCTTGACTGATGAAGTTCGTACTCTATTGTATAGTAATGCTGTTTCATTGGGGACAGCTTGAACATCTGACGTACAAAGATCCCACGGCTGATTAGCGTTAAAAAAAAAAAGAGAAGAAGAAAGAAATCTCATGATGCAATTTTGCTACACTTTTTGAGAAAATCCTCTACCTCCTATGTGTAGATAATCTCCTCCTTTTGGCCAACTTCAGTACTTAATGCTTCACCATATGCGTGAAAAAATCTGACAGATTGGTCCAACTGTATCGATCTCTATCCTCCACTTCTGCTCTTTCTGCATTTTTGTTTGTTTCAGCTTTTTGTCATGTGATTTAATAGGGGGCTATAAATAGGGAGACGTCGTGAACATATTTAGGGACTTGAGGTACAAAGGCGTTGGCTTTAGTCGCTTTCGTACAAGAGTACTATATGCATATAGACGGCCAAAGTAGATTAATCTTATCTCCAGCATAAAAAGAAGCATGAAAAATGATGTGTATACTTAGGTTAGCATCAAGTCTGAGATTATCATTTAGCAAATGATGTTTAATGATCAATAAAAATATGGCACTTGCAAATGTTGCCGAAGGGATGAAGACGATTTAGATGGTTATTCTCAGTGAAATTTCTATGTCGTCTAGGAATCTCCCTCAATCATTAACCATCTAATCATGTGTACTGAATTCCGATTTGGATATAAAGTTTTGTAACATGCGAAACCTAAATAATTTCTCAATTATCAATTGAGATTTCTTATTTAGTTAATTATTCATCTGCTCTTGAGGGGTTTCTGATAAATTGTAGAAGCAACCCTATTTGTAGCAGGGGTGATTGATCTAGTTTGTCCAGTCCAATGGACTTGGTCACTTGTTTAACATAAAGATGAAATTAAAAGAAAAAAAAAAAGAGGGTGAGAGATTTCAGCTTTTCTCTGACAAAAAGAAAGAGGTCCAACTAATTAATCAAAGAAATCTTCCACCCTTTTCTCTGGCAAATTTCGGCCAACATAATTGAAGGAATTAATTCCTCCAGATTGCATAAAAAGGGGCAACAAATGTGGCAATGATCGAAGATGGAAGCAAGGGAGATTGTTTTTTTTTTTTTTTTTTTTTTTGGGTGAAATTAAGAAATATATTAAGCTATAAACCAACATGTACAACGCGATCATGGCACCAAAACCTTACACTCAAAGTGCCAAGATGTCATGAGTGAAAGGGTGTTGAGATGTAAAAGAAACAGCCAACAAAAGAGGCACAACAAGCCAACCGGCTACACACAAACAGCAGAATAGACAGCCCAAGGCGTACAAACAAAAGACGGCCTAAAAACAAGAACTAGCAACCAACAAAGACAAGCGAAGGCCTACAATCAAGGACTCGAAACAACACCATGTCCGCCCTCACTAGTGTAACCACCGAGGTAGGTCACTGCTGGCGACCACTCAAAATTAGCCACGGTAATGATGAGGATGTTCAGCCTCCCTGGAATCGAAGATAATCGAATCTAAGCTCCAACTGCGCTGCAGTCTTCTATTCTGGCAACAAATTGGCAAAGGAATCGGATCGTGAGGGAAAGAGCATACAAAGAGGGATATTCTTTGAGAGATAATGGGAAAGGTCAGTCAATAGAGAAGGAACAAAAGGAAAATATGAACAAAAAGAAAGAGGGCGAGATATTTAAGCACTAATGGGAATGAAGTGTTGGAAGATATGCGAGAATATTTGATCGAGAAGATTTGATTTATTTATGATTGTGTACATATCAATCAAGATTAGATTTAGATACAGATTGATACATAGAATAATTTACTTTCTTTAATTACATACTCATTGTATTATATTTACAAGAGATCTGTACATTTTCTAATCAATCGAAGAGAATAGAATACATTTCCTCCCTTCGCTCTTCATTCTCTCGGTTTCTTTCATGGTATCAGAGCCTCCAGGCTTCTGATCTTAGCTTCCGCTTCAATCTTCCTTCTCAACCTTTTGCCAAAATTCTGTCATACAAAGCAGAATAGCATAGTTGTCACTCTTAAAGAAGATTCTTTTTACTTACCATGGATACGCCGCAAGATGGAAACCTCTGTTGTTCGTGATCAGTCCACTGAAGGAGTCATCCCACAGATCTCGCAGGCTCGGAATTCACCTGCAATCCTTCCTCCAATCGAGCAACAATCCTCAGCAATGGAGCAACAGCTATTCCAGGCCCAACCCATCCAGTGGCAACCCACGCAGGCTCAGTTCAATATGGGGCAACCCATGATGGGCCAACCTTACCAGTGGATTCCTTATCCACTTTACCTTGGGCCAAGCCCAAGTTCATCATTGCTTAGATACGTGGGCCACCAGAGCCACATCCAAACCGACGGAGGCCCGCCAACCACAAGTGGGGCAAACACAACCGAAGGATTGGAGCGGACAAACGGGTCGGGTCAATCAGGTACGGGAACAAATCCCTACCCGGGATATTACAATGCGGGTTATCCAATCGGGTCGAGTGAATCGGGTCTAAGGACGAATCCCTACCCAAATCTCGCACTTGGTTTCCTACCGTTTCCAGCGGGAACCTTCGCCGGACGACCAAAACCCGGCGACCCTCTATTCATTTCCAATACCGACGGACCAGAACTGCGGCCGATCAGCCAGCAACTGACCGGATCAGAAAATTACCACAAATGGTTGCAAGAGTTCCGGCGCGCCCTAGCAACAAAGGAGAAAGATGGTTTTCTTGACGGATCCATTCCAGTACCTGTCGATGAACGCCTAGCCCGACTTTGGAGGAAGAGCAATCGACTCGTCCGAACTTGGATCGGCAATTGCGTCTCCCCAGAGGTCTTGGCTGGACTACCACCGACAAAGGATGCCAAGAACATGTGGAAAAACATTGAAGAAATGTACGGTAAACTAGATCAAGCGAAGATATTTACCATAATGCAGGAAATCAGTGATTTAAAACAGGGTAATATGTCAGTGATGGCTTGTTTTAACAAGCTATCGTCACTGTGGAACAACCTCGAGGCGGCAGAGGAGAAGCTCGAGGGCCCAGAATCCACGATCAAGCAATATAGATCTATCAAGGACAGGGAGAAAGCCACACGCTTTCTCCTCATTTTGAACGACACATTTCTTACCTTTCGATCGCAAATTCTTGCCATGGAGCCCATGCCACCAATCGGTCGAATCTTTCAACTGGCGGTGTAGGAGGAGAGCTAGCGCCTCGCTCACCGGAACATGCAAGGAGCAGTGAGAGCGTCGCTCTTGTAGTTCGCGGCAATCGGCGAGACGGGTTCAACAAAACCCTAGCACACGAGAGAGAAAGAAGGGGCACTCTAGGGTTCAGTGGAGGATTCGGAAACAAATCATTTTCTTTTAATAAGGAGGTCTTCAACGGCTCAGATCGAGCGCAAGGATCCGACGGTTCGCAAGCGGGCGATTCTTTAAGCGGATCGAACGGTGGAGATCAGTTCGCGGGAAAAGAGATCGACGGCCAGATTCTTGCCACGTCATCAAGGAATTTTGGGCAAAATTTCAAAGGAAAGGGTATATTATTTTGCGAATATTGCAAACGTTCTAACCATGTAATTGACAATTGTTGGAAATTGCACAGAAAACCAGGAGACAAAGGAAAAAAAATTTCAACTGCTTATCAAGTCAGTGGACCCACTGGTCAAAATGCTGATCCTCCTATTACTTATGGGCAATATCAACAGCTAATCCAAGCAATGCAAAAATTGGATAAATCTGACAAAGGAGGGAGTTTTTCAGGTATCGCATATTCCTTGATTAATTCTATATCAAGGAAAGCATGGATTATTGATTTAGGGGCAAGTGATCACATTATTTGTGACAAAGTTTTTTTCTCAAGTATAAATGAGGAAATCGACTTTCCTGTTTCCGTACAATTACCCAATGGAAATATCACCCATGTTAATGTGACAGCAACAGTAAACCTCAGTCCCCAGATTATTCTTAGAAATGTTCTATATGTCTCGGAATTCCAATTCAATCTCATTTCTGTGTCAAAAGTCTGCACAGAAAATTCATGTCAAGTATTATTCAATGCGATACTGTTTCTTTCAGGCCCTTTCGGCGAGAGCGATAGGCTGGGGTAAAGTTTCAGAAGGATTATTTTTCTGGTCCAATCTTCCAAGTAATTCTGATTTACCATGCAATTCATTGAATAAATCTTCCTTATGTAATTTGAGCATGAATGACAAAAATTCCCTCATGCACTTGAGATTGGGTCATAGTACTTCTTTTCCTTGCCATCAATGTCCTATATGTCCACTTGCAAAACAATCTCGCACTCCATTTCCATCTAGTAACTCCCGTACTAGTGAGATTTTTCCCTAATTCATATGGATATTTGGGGACCTTATCGTACCGTTAATCATGATGGATCTCGTTACTTCCTCACCATAGTTGACGATTATTCTCGTGCAACATGGATTTTTTTGATGCAGTCTAAAGATCAGACTTACTCCTATTTAAAAACATTCATCACATTATCCAAGAATCAGTTTAAAAAATCCATTCAGCGGATTCGAACTGATAACGGAGCGGAATTCTTCAGTCACAATTGCTCCTCTCTTTTTTCATCTCATGGGATCCAACATGAAAGTTCATGCATTTACACACCACAACAAAACGGAGTGGTTGAACGCAAGCATCGCCATCTACTGGAAGTGGCACGCGCTCTAAAATTCCAAGCTTCAATTCCTGAAGAATATTGGGGAGATTGTGTCATCACGGCAGCTTATTTAATCAACCGTATGCCTACTCGGGTTCTCAATGGGCGAACGCCATTTGAATTGTTATTTCGGAAGAAACCTGATCTAACAAATCTCAGGGTTTTCGGATGTCTCTGTTATATTGCAACAGTGGGTCCTCATGACAAATTTAGTCCACGTGCTCGGCAATGCATTTTCATGGGATATTCGAATCTACAGAAGGGGTATCGAGTCATGGAGATTTCTACAAGGGAATTTATTATTAGTCGTGATGTCATCTTTCATGAGAACATTTTCCCTTTCTCTAAAGATACATCTTCAGATGAAGATACAGGGACTATTTCAAATCCTCGTGGTTTATTATTTGAGGAAGCATTACCTAGTGATTCTGATTACATATCACTAGAGCAAACGAGGGATATTCTTGTTCCTACTCTTGTTCCAGCAACAGCAGAACATGTAGCTGAGAATTTGACCTCCTCAGAAGATCCCTTGGAGAATATTCCAGAAGACTCCAACAACACTGAGGACATCCAAGATATTTCAACACTGCCCTCTAATGAGAGAATCCAACATCCTATAGTAGTCGATCAACCAAGACGCTCTGGTCGGGCCACACGACCTCCAACATGGACCAAAGATTTTATTTGTGCCACTCACAATTCTCTAGGTATCCAATATCCTATTTCATCCTATGTTTCCTTTCATAGATTATCATAGGAACATAGATGTTGCATTAGTCGTATATCAGAGGATAGAGAACCATCTAGTTATGACGAAGCATCCATTGATCCAAAATGGCAACAAGCCATGAAGGCAGAATTGAAGGCACTGATTGATAATCAAACATGGAATCTTGTTACCTTGCCACCTAATCACAAGCCAATTGGGTGCAAATGGGTCTACAAGACTAAATATCGTGCTGATGGATCCATCGAACGATACAAGGCACGATTGGTTGCCAAGGGATACACCCAACGAGAAGGCTTTGACTATCATGAAACATTTTCTCCAGTCGCCAAAGATGTCACGGTCCATTCTTTTTTAACTATTGCTGTAATTAATGACTGGCCTCTACATCAAATGGACGTACACAATGCCTTTCTTCATGGTGATTTAGATGAAGAAATCTATATGGATATTCCCCAGGGCTTACGAAGACAGGGGGAGAATAGAGTATGTTGTCTTCACAAATCCCTTTATGGATTGAAACAGGCATCCAGGCAATGGTACGCCAAATTTGCAGATGCTCTTACAACAGCAGGCTTCAAACAGTCCAAGCATGACTATGCTTTATTCACACGAAGCAAAGGTATGTCATCTATTTATTTGATTATATATGTTGATGATATCCTCCTTATGGGAAATGATAAAGCTGCCATAGAAAGATTCAAGGAATATTTGCATGCTACCTTCCATATTAAAGATTTAGGAGCACCTAAATATTTCCTTGGAATCAAAATTGCCCGATCTGAACAAGGAATTTCCCTTAGTCAACGCAAATTTGTTTTGGAGATTATATCAGAAGCAGGTTTGTCAGGATGTAAGCTAGCAGTAATTCCCATCGAGTAGAACACTAAGTTAACTACTACAGATTATGATAAGGGTATATCTAGAAATGATGATCAAACACTCAGCGATCCATCAGGATATCAAAGGCTTGTCGGGAAGCTTATATATCTGACTATGACCAGACCTGACATTTCTTATGCAATACAGACACTTAGTCAGTTCATGCACAATCCAAAGCAATCCCATTTAGAGGCTGCCTTGAAGATTGTGAAATATTTGAAGAAATGTCCAGGACTCGGGATACTTCTATCCAAGAAATGTGACATGCAAATGACAACATACTGTGATGTAGACTATGCAACATGTCCCATAAGTTGAAGATCAGTCACTGGAGATTGCATCAAATTAGGAGAATCTCTTCTTTCATGGAAGACCAAGAAGCAACCTACTGTGTCCTTGTCCTCAGCTGAAGCAGAGTACAGAGCTATGGCAAAAACCACTTGCCAAATAGTATGGTTATGAGGCCTTCTTAAAGATCTCGGAATACAAGTACAAGGACCAACAAAGTTGCACTGTGATAATGATGCAGCTCTCAAACTTGCTGTAAGTCCTATAGTGCATGAGAGAACCAAGCACATAGAGGTGGATTGTCATTTCACACGGGAGAAAATCCAAGAAGGAGTGATTGAGACAAAGGGAATTGGGACTACAGAACAGCCAGCAGATATCTTTACCAAGCCCTTATGTCAGAGACAACATGCATATCTTTTGAACAAGCTAGGCGTCCTGGACATCTACAAGCCACCAGCTTGAGGGGGAGTGTTGGAAGATATGCGAGAATATTTGATCGAGAAGAATATTTGATCGAGAAGATTTGATTTATTTATGATTGTGTACATATCAATCAAGATTAGATTTAGATACAGATTGATACATAGAATAATTTACTTTCTTTAATTACATACTCATTGTATTATATTTACAAGAGATCTGTACATTTTCTAATCAATCGAAGAGAATAGAATACATTTCCTCCCTTCGCTCTTCGTTCTCTCGGTTTCTTTCATGAAGTAAATCAGTGAGATCATTCAGATCATCCTTCAATTTTTTGAAGAATATATATATAATTTGGTTCGGGCTGGTTCCCACTTGGAACCGGGAGTTTGTTTACCTGGGAATTGAGAATCAACTTAGTTCTCTTAAGAATAGGACTTAATCATTCTCAGTTTGGTTGGTCCATCTTGCTCACTCCTAATTTTTAGAGTAGACCTTATCATTGGTGGTCCCGCTTGATGTCCTCGGATGTCTTCATACAAACGTTGAGGTGCAGATGCATCGCTCTCGTAAACAATGAAGTAAAAATTTCCACTAGTGCGTGACACCATATTTAGAACCTTCTGGCTTATAAACTATTAATTGATGAATGGAGAATTGAAGAATCAGTTTAAATTGTTTACCTTTGCAAGTTATAAAGGCAAAATTATTACTCTTTTTGACTTGAAATTCTTTGATTTTAAGTAGGTAACGCATGGAAGCTGTAGTCCCCACAGTACATATATGATTGCCCATGTTTGTGATCAGGCCATTATGTAGCATACACTGCATGACTGAAATTCATGATATATTAAAGACATGAAGTCGTAAATTACCGCTGAATCTAATTATTAATATTAGCATGCTCTAAATAAAAACTTAACTAAAATGTGTGTTTGTTTTGCGAAAAATGAATAATTTGGAAAAGCATCTTCTTGAAAATGATCACATGTATAGCTTACAAAAATGAATGAATGAAAAGTATTTCCATTTTTTTGAAAATGTTTAGTTGAGAATTATTGTTGATAATGAAAGTATTTTTTTATTGATTAATAAGAAACTATTTTTAAAATTATTCATCTCCATCGAAATAATGGAGCCTTACATTAGATAGAAAAGGCATGGATTCAATCGTATTATCTAGCTTATATATTTTTTTGTTTTGTGAACTAAATTAGTATATGAATTGCAATTAAATTTTAAACGTCGTAATTGATGTAAGAAGTCTTAAGCTCTCTCTCTCTCTCTCTTCTCTCTCTCTCAAAAAAAGTTGTGAATAACTTCTTCCATTGGAAGTTTCCTGTGCAGCAGTCCCATATCTAGCCACATATGGGAAATCGAGAGAACTTATTATATGAGTATAGCATGTATATTAGTATATAATACTAAATTTGGAGCATTTAACGTGGGTCTCATGTAGTTTAGACAGTTCAGATGGAGTCTAGCATATATTGGTTTTTCAATATTTGCTTAGAAATCGAAAATTCGATCACAAATGGAATTCCTTACACTTTTTAAAGAAGGAAATTAAGAACTCAATTACTCCAATTGAAAGGCTTGACAGTTCACTTTACTTCATATTTAACGTGATGCGTTTAAAAAATAATATGACATCAAAAATGATTTTGTTTAACCCCAAAAAACAGTACCTTTACTATCATATAGTGTTTAGAGGTTGTCTAAATGTGTTTGATTAAACATATCGTGTTGAGAAGAGTAATATGTTAATTTATTTAATAAGAGCATAAACAATTTTAAAATTTTAATATGTGAAAAAGCACATTTATTATTCATTCGTAAATGGAGTAACCCGTGTTAGATTGCTAAAGGGAGGAGAGATGAGGCTGAAACTTCCTCTTTTTTTTTCTTTAGAACAATGAAGTCTTTTACAAAAGACAAATACATCACGTAAAAACACCACTAAAATAAGACCCATAACTACCCATGTTCTGCATAAAGCACTTTCTCCACAAACACCTAAAAATTAGGACAACTAACACACAAATTAGCTAAACGTGACTCCACTAACTCCAATAATTGAAAAACCAAATCAGCAAAACGTGCAAAAATAAATAACTATTACTTCAACAATCCCTCCCTTAAACTAATGTTTACTAACATTCAATTTAAAGCATTGACTGTTTTCAACGTGCAAACAACTAGTAACCTTCTAAGCTTCACAAATGACTCCATCTTGAGGGCTTTGGTGAATATATCAGCAACTTGATCTTCACTCTTGCAATATATTAGATCAATTGTTCCATAATTAAGATCTCTCAAGAAATAAAACTTCACATCAATGTGCTTGTTTCTTCCATGTAGCACAGGATTCTTGGAGAGTTTGATTGCTAAGTTGTTGTCACAAAATTTTTTAATAGCTCTTGGTTGTCTGAATTGTAGCTCCTCAAGAATTCTCCTTAGCCAAATAGCTTGACAAGCACTAGCTGTTGCAGCAACAAATTCAGCTTCTGTACTTGACAATGTGACAATTGGTTGCTTCTTGGATGACCACGAAATAGCACCTATCCCAAATATAAAAGCATAATCCGAAGTGCTCCTCCTATCATCATGATCTCCTGCATAGTCACTATTAGTAAATCCCAACAAATTGGACTTTTCATCATTCTTGTAAAATAGCCCAAAGTCTCTAGTTCCTTGCAAGTAACGAAAGATTCTCTTGGCAGCTAACAAATGCATTTTTGTACGATTCTCCATATATCTAATGATTAAACTCATAGAATACATTATGTTTGGTCTTGTTGCAGCTAGATACATCAAACTGCCCACAATTTGTTTATAAAGTGTGCTGTCTACATTCCTCCCTTCATGATATTTGAATAGCTTTAAGCCAAACTTAACTGGAGTGTTTACAGGATTACAATCCTTCATCTGAAACATGTCCAAAATTTCTCCCACATATTTCTTTTAAGAAATAAAGGTCACATTATTTGATTGTACCACTTCTATGAAAGGGGCTAGTGAATACACCTAGAGGGGGGGGGGGTGAATAGGTGTATATAAAAATTCTCGTAGAACAAAAAAAGATATTTTTTGTTTTAGTATATGTGGACAATAAGACATAATTCCCTTTTAAATGAATAAACAACTCGTAAGCATAAATAAGAAGTTCAGGGATAAGAGAAAATAAACACAGAGTTTATAGTGGTTCGGCTTAATCCAAGCTTACGTCCACTCTTCCACATTGACAGCCCACCAGTTGGATTTCACTAAGAATCAAAAGAGTCGTTACAATATCACGTCCTTGATTCCATAGTGTAGAGACTTTGCTACACTTCCTCAAGGTCTCATAAGTATCTAATCTCTCTTTTGAGTATAGATTTCTTGCTCAACAATTGAATCAACAAATGTCGCGACCTGATTTTTTCGAAGAGTGAATCACCTAAAAACTAGGTTAATGGATTACTAAGTCCGAAGACTTCTGTCGCGACCTGATTTTTTTCGAAGAGTGAATCACCTAAAAACTAGGTTAATGGATTACTAAGTCCGAAGACTTGGCGCGGACTCTCCCAAGCCCTACCAATCGCGACTTGATACTAAGAAATTGACCCATTAAAACATGCAATTATATTTCAAATTGGAGCCGCCACTAACCAATTAGGGCTGATTAGAAACCCAGGTAAAGTATGGGAGAATACTTTACCTTTTACGAACTCAGAGATTTAATGGATTCGGGGGACATGGTTACGCTAGATTAATCTAACGCCCTTTCGGTACCTTAGAAAAAAACATTTTTGCAGGCAGTCTTGATTAATTTTAACCTAAGATAATAACATGCAAATGGTGGTCATGCGGGTGCACAATCAATTAAATAACATTCAATACATCAAATGCTAAATTCATAAGAAATTATAAACTATAACTTTATTAAAGTCCACTCTCTAAGAAAGAACATTTACAAAAAACTATTAATAAAAATGCATGCCCTAAACATGATTTTCTAAATGACGTGATATCTAATTAAATGCATGATATCTAATCAGATGCAATCTTAATCTAAAATTAATATGCATGAATTTTACTTTAATGATATGTGAAATGCAATTTATATGGCCTAATTTGAACTATATGTATGCAATCTAAATTATACAATCCTAAATGTGTATATACTACATGACATGGGATGCATGACATAACAATTCTATATGCATATTCTTTTTGTGATTTTTTTAATGATTTTTTTTTTTTTTTATGTATGCAACCTACACTAAACAATGATGATATGAAATGAGATTAATTACGAACTAATTTATTAATTAACCAAGTAAATGATTTTTGTGTTTTTCTTTTAAAAAATGTTAATTATATGCAATTAAAAATTACACGATGGGATTACTAAAACATGATAATATGATGCAATCCTAATTTATTAATATGCAAACTCTAATTAAATGTGCCTATTATGCAAACTAGTTAATATGCACCTATTATTTTTTATTATTATTATTATTTTTTATATCATGCAAACTTTTCCTAAATAATAAAAAATTTGTTTAAATCTAATCTGACTAAAAAACAACTATCTAAGGGTGAAATTCTAAAAAATCCTAAAGGTTAATTTAAACCTACGTGTCTTAATTTAATAAACCTATATGACCTACGTGCTCATGAAAATTTTTAATTTTTCACTATTCCCTTTTTTATAATTTTCATTTTTTCTCAAACAAGTAATTATAAAAACTAAGAGAAGAATTAAAATAACCGAAAAGATAATCCGTTGTCTCACGGATTAAATTAACAATTATTTTAACTCTATAATCACAACGAGGAAATCAAAATAATTACAAATTTGGTCCGAAGTCTTACGGACCAAATTAAATAATTATCGCGATTTAACAATTGAAATTCTACCACGAAACCAAAAATTATTATAATTAAAAAAAAATGATCCGATGTCTCTCGGACCAAATTAGTAACTATAATAATTTTAGGTAAAATCTATGGATAATGCAAACATAAATTACAAATATTAACACCCACTATTTAAATATCTAAACTAAAAATGTCATCAAATGAAATAAACAGACAAATGATATAAAAGATAAAATAAATAATCTAAACTACCAAGTAATGAAAAATAAAAATAAGAAAATAAAACTACCTAGGGCATAAAACAAAAGGGCAACGTCGGGTGATCGTCGGAGAGGGAGGGTGGTCACGATCCGGTGTGGGCAGAGGTGGATCGGCGGCGTTGGAGCTCCGACGAGGCTCGGGTGATAACGGACCTACAACCAAAAGGAAGAAAACAACAAGTGGGTCGTGGGCACGGCAGTCGTGGCGGCTTCGGGTCTTCGGTGGTGTGGAATCCGATAGCTTGATCAACTTCGGGTCTTCACGGATCAACGTGGGCTTTCGGGTGGAAGGACTCACGAACGTAGTAGGGCGTCGCTCGGGCTCGGGCGGCGATCGGCCTGCTTTGTGCTGGGCGTCACGGGCATTGAGTGATGACGGAACGGCTCGGGCAAGTGGTGCAATCGCTGGACACCACCACGGCGGTGCTCATGGAGATGCAAGAGTAGCGGCGCGGCAGCTCGGGTGGAGGATGCCTCGGGTGTCGTCGCAGCGAGGTGACACGGTGGGGCTTCAGCTACCGGGGGGCGTTGGCGCGGAGGCCGGCGGTGATGAGCGGCGACGCAAGGGCTGGATCGGCGTCGAGTGCCGCTCGGGAGGGCGAGTGGCGCGCGGAGGCGGAGGCGGAACGCGGGCAAGCGGAAGACGGGGTGCTGGAGAAGAAGAACAGTGTTCTTCTCTTTTTTATATTTCTTTCTCTCTCTCCTCACGTCTCTCTCCCTGCTGCTCGCGTCTTTTCTCCTTTTGCTGCAGTGTGCTTTCTTCCCTTCTGCGGTTGGTCAGAGGAAATGAAAAGAAAAAAAGCACTGAATTTTGCTTTTTCTCTCCTTCAAAACTTGCGACTCTTCCCTTCCTCCATACTATCTCTCACTTTATTTTTTTCTTTTTGAACGAAGAGAGCCCCCCTAAACGACAGAAATTTTTTTGCTTTCTGAATTTTTTTTGAATTCGCCCCCACCTTTTTTGTACGAAGAGAAGCTCCTTTTATAGTGCAAGGACTTCCATTTAATAGTGGAAAGTCAGGACCCGTGCTCCCTTGTTCGCGGGGATTGCCAAAATCTTAGCCCTGATTTATTGCCGTAAATCCTTCACTTTCTTTCGCAATTCATTTATATTGCTGCGAACATGTCCGGGTTCATGCCCAATATTCGAGCGAGTGTCCATTCCTTCCATATTGCTAGTCAAATCCCATTAATTCCTCTCATTGATTTCGCTTTTTTTTTTTTTTTTTCCTTTTTTAAAAAAATTTTTGAAATGAAGATATGTGTTCAACAATAAAAATGCTTCATCATTCAAAATTTGTTTTTTTTTTTTCGAAATCTCCCTCCACAAACCCAAATGCTTTATTTTATTTATTACCTTCTATTTTATTTCCTAAAATAAAAATAATTTGATCCTAAATTAGGTGTCAACAGCTGCCCCTCTTTGAAGGGAAGCTCGTAGAGGTTTCCTTCAAAGATATATGACACCTAAAATTAATCCATGTAAAATGAAATATGCAATGCATATGCAAATGTTAATGACTTGACTCTTTTTTTTTTTTTTTTTTTTTGAAAGAAATGGACTCAAGTAAATTTAACCCCTAAAGAATGTCATGTAAATGTAATGATTCGGTCAGGAACATAGATCTCTATGTGTCTATGACCAATGAAATGCAAATGCAAAGAAGAGCACGTACCTGTCATACCTGTTTGGGGATTTAGGTGTGAAATGATTCCGATGAGACTTGTCAATCATCTGGAACTCCCTTCAGATAATTGAAAGGCTCAAAGTCTTTAGGGATCTGGAATTCTCATCGATTCTAAGCACTGGCAATTGCATCAAGTACTTGAAATTTCAAAAATCTGATTCTTATATCGACATTTGAAAACATTTACTAAACATCTCGGAAATCACATCGGATGTTTGAAAAGACAAACACTTGGAAATCGCATCAAGCATTTAAAGGTTCAAATATATGGAATTCACACCAGACATTTGAAAACATTTTATAAATAGATACTTGGAATTCTCATCAAGTACAAAGATGACTGGATAAACTCAGGGTTTCAAAGACAATTTTTTTTTTGGTCTTTGAGGAAAAATTCAATAAAAGTCCATGCATGATGGCTTTATCAAACTATTATCAGAAAAATTATCACTAGGACAATTTTCAGTTATGCTAAATGAGACACTTTTGGTGTGAAAAGGCTTTTTCACTCGCTCTCATTTAAGAAGGGTTATTTGTCCCGACCATTGATGCGGGAATATATCACTCGATCTTATCATAATCTTGTCGACAAGAGTTCGAATTTTCTTGCAATCGCACGACCTTACCAATCCGAGAGGTCTTTGTCAATGATTGTAATGCAGGCTTGGTCAATGGCTTAACAAAGGGACTCTTCGAGTCAAAGCAAATTGAATGAATGATTCTGTAATCATCTCCGGGTTTACAAGTCAAGAACCCTGCAAAATGATAAAGAAATAATCTTGCTCGCACTTCTTCGAGCAATGCTTAAAACATGTGAATTCCTATGTTAATTCAAGTGCCCTAATGAAGAGACTTTGTAAGGGACATAACATAGGCTGGGTTCATGGGTTGAGAAACGAAAGGATCGTTAGGCTCAAAGATGTGTATAGGGGCAAAGTTGGTGATCATCTTAACATTGCCACCAGTTTTTCTTCAACACGGATTGTCTTCTTGACAGATTTCTTTATTGGCTCAAAAGTTTATCACGATGCCAATGATTTTTCAACTGGAGATCTTTTCTCAACATTTTTTTTAAAGTCATTTTCTTTGATGATGGACGTTGGTTAGACACATTGCTTTTTGCCTCCAATACATCAATCATTTCTTTCTTCTTTTCACGGGCATTGGCCTTGCTTTTACCAGGCACACTGCTTTTTAATGCCCCTTAGTTTTGTTTTGATTTCAGTTCTTGCGCACAAGGCATGTGTCAAGTATACTTTAAATGACACGCGAACCTTCAAGGGTCTTCATCTGTCTCTTGCTTTGCCCCAATGTGGGTGATGATCATCAACTTGGGTTTTAAAAGAAATGAAATAGCAGGCTCAAGTGGGCTATTCAAAGGATATAAGTGTGTAGGATAGTGAAAGAAATGCTCTTCGTCATCCTAAGGCACTTAAATTAGCACATGAATTCGATGTAATAGCACAACTTGAAGATTGATGCAAGTGAGAGCAAGAAAATTTCAATTCATTTTCCTCACTTCATGATGTCATTTTTATCTCCCGGTTGCCCCGATGTGGGGTGGTTCTTAACAGGGGTAATTTGAAAAGAACATCTATCGGTGTATGGGCTCAAAAATGGTTAAGCAATGGAACACCTGTAGTGTTTGGGATAGAGAAATGAACGCCTCTCGTCATTTCAGCTGTCGTACTTTTGGCAAGAAAATTCTTCACCTTGAAATACAAAATGTTTCCACACTCACCTCACAATATATAGACAGGGGACGGTGTATGGGATTAGGCTTGCCTTTCACACCTCATTTAGCATGCTCAAGTAACTCGACATTTTTCACTGAATTATCCATTTTGATAAATTTCAAGTGGAATTGACGAATTACACAATATCATGTGAAAGCATTCTATAAAGGCATGCTCATAAAGTCAACTATTTTGCGTCCATGTCTTGCCCTTCCTTTGTAAAGGAGCTCATAGAGATTTCTTACAAAAATAAGACACCATCGTTCACATCCATTCTTTGCCCCTGCATAAGAGTTTACAGGATTCATGAATTCACGCCCATCCATTTCTGCTAAGATCAAAGCACTTTGAAACATGGAGTAGATAATTAAAATAAACAAGGTAAATTAGATGCATGCTGAAAATTATTTTAAATTTAAAAAAAAAAAAAAAAAAAGGAACATGAAGAAGCCCAGCCTTCAGAATTAGCTCATTGCCGTTTTCTTTTGATAGGATTTCATCACAGGGCTAGTTTGGTGTATTTCAACATGCCC
Organism: Eucalyptus cloeziana; assembly: GCA_014182715.1. Taxonomy (NCBI): domain Eukaryota; kingdom Viridiplantae; phylum Streptophyta; class Magnoliopsida; order Myrtales; family Myrtaceae; genus Eucalyptus; species Eucalyptus cloeziana. Next base: position 35,885,765 of record CM024640.1, on the reverse strand, counting down.
TTAAAATAAAATTTGTAATTTTATTGAAATTCATCAATAAATTACATTTATTAAATGAAAAAAAAAAAAAGCAACACTCAAGAATTAAAACGAAAGTGGAAACATTTCTCAGAAAACAATGAAAATTCCCACGCAGGGGAATATGCAAAAACAGTAAAAGAGTTACTCTTGTGGGCCAAAGCCCATCTCTTCTGGGGGTCCTTCATCGATAGCTCCTATGATGAGATCGTCGAACAAGCTTGCAACTCCTTCCAGTTCATCCTTAGGGTTTTGCCTTCGGGGTATCGAATCATCCATGCCACCCCATCCATCCGGGATTATCTCACGAGGATCAATGTAATAACTGGGAGGGGCTGAATACTTCACCAGGTAATCAAACTTGCCACTAGGCTGCCCCGAGTGTCTATTACTTCAGCTTCATCCTGCATCATTCTTGGAGGACCAGGGAATATTTCGTGAATGCTCGGGGTAATGGGTTTTGCCTCCCTCGCCTTTGGTCGAGGTGGCGGGTTCCGCCCTCCCTGTCTTCGTCCTCCGGGACTTTCCCCTCCTCTTCCAAAGCATGGGGCCTCGAGGGGGCTTCATTGGGACTTTGAATACCCCGACTATTTCTTCCAAGGCCACTACTAGGAACAAAACCATTCACATCCATCATCCTTTCCATCATAAGGGCAGCATTTGAAGCTTCAGAAGTGGGTGGTGGTGAGTCTTGAGATGCATGTATGGTGGACACCAACTCAAATGAGTGGTAACTCGATTCTGATTCAATGTCTGGTTCTAGGATAGCATTGACCGTATCCTCATGCATCATTTGAAACACGGTGGGCTCAACATCAAAAATGGCATTCACAACTTCTAGGTGGTCAGGGAGTGGGTTATTCTGGATGTTCGGCTGTCCATCGCGGAATGAGACCACCTTGGCATCCAAAAGATTTTGGATTTTATGTTGCAGTGTATAGCAATCGTCAACAGAATGCCCTACCTCCCCCATATGATAAGCACATGTCTTGGACGGATCATAGTTGGGGAAGCGCTCGGGATTAGGTCGCTTAGGCTCCTTAGCGAGTAATCCATTTTTCTGGAGAGTCAGCAAGATCTTAGACAATGGCTTAGAAAGAGGCGTAAATTGACGTCTATAAGAGTTCTTCTGCTGGCCAAAGAATGGTCGTGCTCCTCCCTGTTGAGTGTTCGAAGTTGGGCGAGGTGCCTGAACATAAGCTGCATTAACCTCTGCTATAGGTTCCTTATCCTTCTTGGCAAAGACTCCCCTATATGAGCTGGTTTGATTAGATGCCCATCCATCACGCAAGGCTACTTCAATTCGCTCGCCAACAGGGACTAGGCGATTGAACGACTCGGCGATCGATCCTAACATCCGATTTCGATATTCGGGCGGGAGCGTCTTCATGAACAAATCCATCAACTCCTTTTCGGTCGGCTCGGAGTAATTTGAGCGGCTGAGTCCTCCATCTCGTGACATAGGCTTTGAAAGATTCTGTCTTCTTCTTCTCGGTGCGAAGTAAATCCTCTCGAGATGGAGTGACATCAATATTATACTTGTACTTTGCTTGAAGAAGGCATCAGTCAAATCCTCCCAAGTCTCTAGGAGATTAATCTTCTTCATAATATACCATTGGAGTGCTGGTCCTGTCAGGCTTGCTTGAAATTGCTGAATCATTAGGGGTATGTTATCAACATATGGGGTCATCCTAACCACATAAGTCTGCAAATGGATCTTCGGGCAAGAAGTGCCATTATACTTTTCAAAGTCTGGCATTTTGAACTTCTTTGGTATCTTGATCTTTGCATAATGGGACAGATCAGTTGGGTCTTGGCTAAATGCACCTGTTTGCTTAAGTTTCTCCTCGATTTTCGCCAAGCGTTTTTCCTGCTCAGTCTTCGGTACAGCCGTCTGTATCACTTGTATCTCCTCATCAACAATCATTTGAGGCGTGTCGGTAGTTTTCTCCCTAGAGACATCATTAGATCTTGATGGGCCACTTGTGGATACATTCTTGCCTTTATCTTTCGGATCAGCCATAGGAGCATGCGTTGTGGTAACACCACCTCGACTTGCGGAACTGATGGGACAGTATTTGCCTGGAGAGAGTCGATTTGTTTAGAGAGCTGCTCAAGGACATTCAGGACTTGCTTCATTTCTGTTTCGAGGGCAACGATACGAGTTTGTTCAGCAACACGTATTTGTTCGGCGTCATCATCCATTGTTACTCTAGAACGAGTACGGATTGGTGATCTTGGGTGAGCCGTGTTGTTACCTAAGAGAAAAAGATAATATAAGAAACAACGACAAGATAGGAAAATGGCCCATGACAATGGTCTAATCATCTCATTTTATTTATTTTAAATATTTGAACCAAACTCCCTAACAAAGAACTAAGAATTGAAATTCAAATCCCTAAACATTGAACTAAAATTGAAAACACTGAATTGAAGTCAAGATCCCTAAACATTGAACTAAAACTTCTCATTTTATATGCTTTCGGGGAACCCGCCGCCTTACGAAGCTTCTTATTTTCAGCTTCAATCATTTCCGCTTTTCGCTTAAGATGCTCAATTTGTGCTCGCTGAGTGGGCTTCTTAGTCACATCGGGGACCATTGGACGTAAGGCCTGGTCGCCTTGATCTAACTTGGTCCAGCCACATTTTGAGCTTTTTTTTAGTGGAAATGAATTGTACGTCGGTTTTCCCCATTGCATATAAGACAAAACTGACGATGAAACCTATTGTCATGGACCGACAAAATTACAATAAAGTAAGTAAATTGCAAAGTAGAAATTTAGACAACTTACTTTTACCAGAAAATGGATGACAATCACATAGACACACGCATGAAATGTGCGGCTCGATTTCTATCTAGATGGCTTAACAAAGTGGAGCTAAGAGGGTGATCTGACCGTTGCAGTCTCACGTTAACGTCAGGTCCCCTTAACTCCGGCTTAGTCGAATGGAATATCCAATAATCACGCAATCTCGCGGATATGGACAAACACATTTGACACCATGGAAGAAATTTCGGGGAAAAGAATGTCAACCTCTACATAGCAGTCTCGCTTTAGAGGAAGTATCATTCTCAACACCATCCTAGAAATCCTATCGTAGCCCAGGTTCGGCTACAGGTCGTGTGTGCAATGTGTAGTGCTAAAACAATTTAAAAAACATGCACAACAATTTATAATACAAACAACACTTCAATATAAGGAAAAATAAATCATTCATCTTTACACCCTCCTGCAAGACAAGGATTAGCAAAGACTACTTCCCTTATACCTCCCATCTGCAAGAACATTTAACACCTTAGAAATGTTAGTGACATACCTGGTGTCCTTGCTGCCAAACAAAAATATGTTTTTTTTTTTTTAAAAAAAAAAACAGGCCTATGTCCACTATGAGTTTTAACTCTAAATCCCCATGAGTCGCCAAGCTGTCGCGACCTGATTTTTTCGAAGAGTGAATCACCTAAAAACTAGGTTAATGGATTACTAAGTCCGAAGACTTCTGTCGCGACCTGATTTTTTTCGAAGAGTGAATCACCTAAAAACTAGGTTAATGGATTACTAAGTCCGAAGACTTGGCGCGGACTCTCCCAAGCCCTACCAATCGCGACTTGATACTAAGAAATTGACCCATTAAAACATGCAATTATATTTCAAATTGGAGCCGCCACTAACCAATTAGGGTTGATTAGAAACCCAGGTAAAGTATGGGAGAATACTTTACCTTTTACGAACCAGAGATTTAATGGATTCGGGGACATGGTTACGCTAGATTAATCTAACGCCCTTTCGGTACCTTAGAAAAAAACATTTTTGCAGGCAGTCTTGATTAATTTTAACCTAAGATAATAACATGCAAATGGTGGTCATGCGGGTGCACAATCAATTAAATAACATTCAATACATCAAATGCTAAATTCATAAGAAATTATAAACTATAACTTTATTAAAGTCCACTCTCTAAGAAAGAACATTTACAAAAAACTATTAATAAAAATGCATGCCCTAAACATGATTTTCTAAATGACGTGATATCTAATTAAATGCATGATATCTAATCAGATGCAATCTTAATCTAAAATTAATATGCATGAATTTTACTTTAATGATATGTGAAATGCAATTTATATGGCCTAATTTGAACTATATGTATGCAATCTAAATTATACAATCCTAAATGTGTATATACTACATGACATGGGATGCATGACATAACAATTCTATATGCATATTCTTTTTGTGATTTTTTAATGATTTTTTTTTTTTTTATGTATGCAACCTACACTAAACAATGATGATATGAAATGAGATTAATTACGAACTAATTTATTAATTAACCAAGTAAATGATTTTTGTGTTTTTCTTTTAAAAAAATGTTAATTATATGCAATTAAAAATTACACGATGGGATTACTAAAACATGATAATATGATGCAATCCTAATTTATTAATATGCAAACTCTAATTAAATGTGCCTATTATGCAAACTAGTTAATATGCACCTATTATTTTTTATTATTATTATTATTTTTTATATCATGCAAACTTTTCCTAAATAATAAAAAATTTGTTTAAATCTAATCGACTAAAAAACAACTATCTAAGGGTGAAATTCTAAAAAATCCTAAAGGTTAATTTAAACCTACGTGTCTTAATTTAATAAACCTATATGACCTACGTGCTCATGAAAATTTTTAATTTTTCACTATTCCCTTTTTTATAATTTTCATTTTTCTCAAACAAGTAATTATAAAAACTAAGAGAAGAATTAAAATAACCGAAAAGATAATCCGTTGTCTCACGGATTAAATTAACAATTATTTTAACTCTATAATCACAACGAGGAAATCAAAATAATTACAAATTTGGTCCAGTCTTACGGACCAAATTAAATAATTATCGCGATTTAACAATTGAAATTCTACCACGAAACCAAAAATTATTATAATTAAAAAAAAATGATCCGATGTCTCTCGGACCAAATTAGTAACTATAATAATTTTAGGTAAAATCTATGGATAATGCAAACATAAATTACAAATATTAACACCCACTATTTAAATATCTAAACTAAAAATGTCATCAAATGAAATAAACAGACAAATGATATAAAAGATAAAATAAATAATCTAAACTACCAAGTAATGAAAAATAAAAATAAGAAAATAAAACTACCTAGGGCAACGTCGGGTGATCGTCGGAGAGGGAGGGTGGTCACGATCCGGTGTGGGCAGAGGTGGATCGGCGAGCGTTGGAGCTCCGACGAGGCTCGGGTGATAACGGACCTACAACCAAAAGGAAGAAAACAACAAGTGGGTCGTGGGCACGGCAGTCGTGGCGGCTTCGGGTCTTCGGTGGTGTGGAATCCGATAGCTTGATCAACTTCGGGTCTTCACGGATCAACGTGGGCTTTCAGGTGGAAGGACTCACGAACGTAGTAGGGCGTCGCTCGGGCTCGGGCGGCGATCGGCCTGCTTTGTGCTGGGCGTCACGGGCATTGAGTGATGACGGAACGGCTCGGGCAAGTGGTGCAATCGCTGGACACCACCACGGCGGTGCTCATGGAGATGCAAGAGTAGCGGCGCGGCAGCTCGGGTGGAGGATGCCTCGGGTGTCGTCGCAGCAGGTGACACGGTGGGGCTTCAGCTACCGGGGCGGCGTTGGCGCGGAGGCCGGCGGTGATGAGCGGCGACGCAAGGGCTGGATCGGCGTCGAGTGCCGCTCGGGAGGGCGAGTGGCGGCGGAGGCGGAGGCGGAACGCGGGCAAGCGGAAGACAGGGTGCTGGAGAAGAAGAACAGTGTTCTTCTCTTTTTTATATTTCTTTCTCTCTCTCCTCACGTCTCTCTCTCCCGCTGCTCGCGTCTTTTCTCCTTTTGCTGCAGTGTGCTTTCTTCCCTTCTGCGGTTGGTCAGAGGAAATGAAAAGAAAAAAGCACTGAATTTTGCTTTTTCTCTCCTTCAAAACTTGCGACTCTTCCCTTCCTCCATACTATCTCTCACTTTATTTTTTTCTTTTTGAACGAAGAGAGCCCCCTAAACGACAGAAATTTTTTTGCTTTCTGAATTTTTTTGAATTCGCCCCCACCTTTTTGTACGAAGAGAAGCTCCTTTTATAGTGCAAGGACTTCCATTTAATAGTGGAAAGTCAGGACCCGTGCTCCCTTGTTCGCGGGGATTGCCAAAATCTTAGCCCTGATTTATTGCCGTAAATCCTTCACTTTCTTTCGCAATTCATTTATATTGCTGCGAACATGTCCGGGTTCATGCCCAATATTCGAGCGAGTGTCCATTCCTTCCATATTGCTAGTCAAATCCCATTAATTCCTCTCATTGATTTCGCTTTTTTTCCTTTTTTAAAAAAATTTTGAAATGAAGATATGTGTTCAACAATAAAAATGCTTCATCATTCAAAATTTGTTTTTTTTTTCGAAATCTCCCTCCACAAACCCAAATGCTTTATTTTATTTATTACCTTCTATTTTATTTCCTAAAATAAAAAAAAAATTTGATCCTAAATTAGGTGTCAACAACAAAGAATAAGGAACTTCAGACTTTGGAATTTCTCTATCACGCACACACTTGAATAACCAGAGTTTCTTCCTTATATACACCTTCATGCCTTTATATCCGTTGGCACTTTCCAAAGGAGTTCTTCCATCTATCCGTTGGACAGAATCAATTAGGGAGATCTTCAAGTTACTTAAGGAATGTGATGATAGCCCACCAATCCCGCTCGCCCATACAATCAGGATCTAGGTTTCTATAAGTAGAACCTTCCAAGTATACATTGCCAATCAACAAATCTAATTTACTCATATCAAAACAAATAAAAGATCTCGAGATGCTATCTCCAGTCGTGAGAAGGTTTTTAGTCGCTCGAATCAAATCCTTAAATAAATACTTAATTTTAGATAAGTCTTCTTTGACAGTCTATAAACTGTCAATGAGGGCAGACTTCAAAACTTGAATCTGACGGTCTTCAGACTTTGACGGAAGAGTCTTCAAGTCTTCAGACTAGATTGATGGAAACGTTTTGTCAACTTCAAAATACATAAGAAAGTTTTATCCAACAATCTTCCTATTTTTGATGGTGACAAAACTTTTCTGCAGATTTGAAAATCTTTGACCTGTAAGACAATACTCAAGCAAACAGGGATATCTCATAAAAGATAAATGAGTTGGGATAAATATAGTATTGAATCTGCATACAAAGGAAATAGGTTAGTCATGTAAAAACAATAACTATCTTTGCCATGAGTACTAATAATGCTTAAGATACTGCAATGCAAACATATAGTCAAACCACAATCCAAAAACCACAATAATCCAAAAGTCACAATCTCACAACCAGATAAAAGTTTAAAGTCAAAAACAAGTATGAGTTTAAATCAAATCTGCACTTCTCCCCCGTTTTGTCAGCATTAAAAAGGTAAAGACGAAAACAAGAATTAATTTAAGATTGTTTTGGAAGGCGAACAAGCTGGAAATCTCTCATCAACTTGACTGTCTCCTCCAGCTTTCTTAGATCCTCCTTCAGATGTGCTAATTCCTCACCCTTGGCAATTGCTTGAATTTGAAGATTAAGGGCCTAAACTTAATTGATCAAAGATTCTGAAGAGGCTTGATAAGCATTCTGCATATTTTGAAATTTGCATCCTAAGGCATAAATTTGACCTCGCATCTCCATGAGAATATCAAGCAGTCTTCTAAAGTCTGCTGTGTTGTAAGTTCGAGTGCTTGCTTCAGTATGATCAGATTGTGGAGATGATGGCACATTAGCATGAGTATCTAGATTCGGAGAAGATACCTCATGACCTTCTTCAGGGAAGTGAGAGGCATATACATCTTTTGGATTGGCAAGAGAACGAATGACATCATCACTAGTAAAAGCAAGTGAAGGAGTACCTCTTTTCTCAGTAGCTCCCCCTGTTTCAGTGCCTTCTGGTGGAGAGAAGTACTCTTCATGTTCTGTTTCTTCTTCAGTGACAGGATGGCCTTGTTCTCCTTGTTGCTCCTTGTTTGCATCTCATTTTTCCTCTGTTTCCTTCCTTATCGATTCCCTCTCTTCACTCCTCTTCTCTGTCTCTTTTGGGTCTTCTATATCCTTTGTCTCTGGAACAGAACACTGCAACTTCCTTAAAGCAAGAGCGGAAATGGTAACATCATCATCATCATCATCATCTTCTTCTTCATCCTGCAAGATGATCGCTCTTCTTCTTTTAGATGGAGCTGTCACAGGCTCCTTTCCTTTTCGCTTTGCAGCAACAGAGTCTTGATGAGATTGGTAAGGGGTCTTTTCCTTGAATTTCTCTAGAGCCTTGTTTAGCTCTTTCAGACGCATCTTAGAAACCATCTTCAGCCCTACCACCATTTGATCACACGTCCGAACACACAGAATTCTTGGAGGCTGAATGTTAAAGTGTCTGAATAGCTTAGTAACAAGTGCTAAATAGGGAAGTTGACCCTTGTCCTTCAACATGATAGTATGCGGTAGAGAGAATTTTTTACCAGCATTGATGGCATACATCAGCTTTGCTTCTGAATTGGAGACGTCAGTCTTTGACGTGGATTTGGGTCTAAGATAGTTGATCACAATCTTGTGAAGCAAGATATTCGAAGCATTCATCCTCGAATAGGAAATTCGACCTTCTGCCATTCCATCTCGAACAAGCTCCACTGTTACACGACCAATAGACACGCTAATTGATTGAAATAACCCTCTCTCTACTCCAATCGCATCAGCCAGAGTGTCCATGTAAACCACATAATCCTGGTCTCTAACACTAAAAGAGAATTTATTCGCATCCAAAAAACTTAGATTGGAATATAAATAAGCAGAAAGTTCTGGATGGGCTATTGTAGAGTCAGAGCAAAAGTGTTCAAGTTGAAGTAAAGTAAATTTCTCCCGCAACTTCACATTCAGAGAGTCAAAAAAATCGAAATCCACACTCCTTGGGTTCATCACCCCTCGCTTTAACAACTTAGAGTAAGTTTGTTTGTGTTCCTCAGAACGAAACAAATCTGATTTTGTTCCATGAATGTTCGCAGCAATACCCATTCTAGGCTTAAAATGAGTAAACAACTTTTCATTATCATTTCCATCAGGCTGACTAACTCCTCCAAAACGTGGATCACTTGGAAAATTTGCAAAGGCCCTATCTGCAAAACTAGTAGGAGCAATTCCCAAATGTTCCATCGTTTGCAAAAAGTGGGTTTCATTTATGTATCCCATTTTCTTTCAAAAATTCGTCAATAATGGTCATTGGAGAGCCTCCATCCTTTAAGGTAGAATAAAGTTTGAAGTTAAAGGCAGGCTTTTGAGTTTTTACTGGTTTAGCATCTTCGATAACTTCTTCCTCCGTTTGTTGTTGAACATTCTGTGGTCTAGCCTAAGGAGAATGGCACGGTTGAGAATGTTGTGGATTCTGCTGTTGCCTTGGAGAATCTTTTTGCTCGGTAATGTCAAAGTGCGTAGGACCCTCGCTCATATGCTGTGGTTCCCTGCTTGCAATCCTTGAAGACTTTCTTTGGAAAGACATTCTCACAGTCTTTAAGAATTTTCTGAACTCGATTCGCGAGAAAGATGAAAACTTTAAGGATTAAACTAGGAAGTAAAGGTAAGAAGGTGGAGTTCTGTGCTTTAAGGGTTTGCGAGTAAAAATGAGAAGAGGAACATTATATAAAGCAATTGAATTAGGGTATACGAATCGTCACAAAAAAATGCCTTTTCAAAAATAACTGCCTTTTTGAAAATAGATAACTACCATAAAAAGATAACTTCTTTTTCAAAAAGGAATGATTGCTGTAAATACAAAAACTTAGAAAGATAATATCAATCAATTACGAATCAATAGATAAACGTACCTTTTTCAAAAGATAAATTTCTAAAACTGAAATAACTTACAATCAAGATCCTTGATCATCTGAGTCTGAACATCTTTTGGTTTTTATCCTTGAGTCTGAGCTTCTTTAGACTTTATAATATGAAGCTTTTGTCGAATAGACTCGAATTGACTTTTCTCCAGTGGTTTTGTAAAGATGTCCGCCAGTTGATTTTTTGAGTCAATGAATTGAATTAGAATTTCTCCATTTTGAACATGGTCTCTTATAAAGTGATGTCGAATCTCTATATGCTTTGCTCTTAAATGAAGAATTGGATTCTTGATAAGATTGATCGTGCTTGTGTTGTCACATTTAATCTCAGTGCATGAGTCTTCGATTCCAAAGTCTCTTAACTGTTGTTTTATCGATAAGATTTGAGAACAACAACTTCCAAGAGCCACATACTCTGCTTCTGCTATTGAGAGAGCAACTGTACTTTGTTTCCTTGAGAACCAAGATTCTATTATGTTTCCAAGTAATTGACACGTACTTGAGGTGCTCTTTCTATCAATTCTGCATCTAGCAAGATCTGCGTCTAAGTATCCAAGAATAGTAAAGTCTCCATTTTTAGGATACAATAGACCTAACGTAGAGGTTGTTGCAACATATTTGATGATGTGTTTCGCAGTACTTAGATGAGATTCTTTGGGATCTGATTGAAATCTGACACAAATACAAACACTAAACAAAATGTCAGGTCTAGAGGCAGTAAGATAAAGAAGTGAACCAATGATACTCCTGTATAGCTTCTGGTCAACTTTCTTTCCTCATTCATCTTTATCTAGCTTTGAGGAACTTGACATTGATATATCAGTTTTTTTGCAATTCTCCAAACCGAATTTCTTAACAAGTTATTTAGCATATTTTTCTTGATAAATGAAAATTTCTTCCTTCAATTATTTCACTTGTAGTCCAAGAAAGAAAGATAGTTCACCCATCATGCTCATCTCGAATTCCTTCTGCATAGACTTAGAGAATTTCTTGCACAGATTTTCGTTAAGAGATATGAAAACAATATCATTAACATAAATTTGAACAAGTAGAAAATTTTTACTTTCTCTTTTAATAAATAGAGTGGTGTCTACTTTACCTTTCACGAAGCCACTTTGGATTAAAAATTTACTTAACCTTTCATACCAAGCTCAAGGTGCTTGCTTTAATCCATATAGCGTTTTTTTCAGTCTGAATACAAAATCTGGTTTCCTTGTGTCTTCAAAACCAGGAGGTTGTTCCACATAAACTTCCTCTTGAATGAATCCATTCAGGAATGCACTTTTGATGTCCATTTGAAATAACCTGAAATTTTTATAGCAAGCAAAAGCAAGTAATAAACGAATTGGTTCTAACCTTACTACTGGTGCGTAAGTTTCATCATAGTCTATCCTTTCTTCTTGCGTATATCCCTTGGCCATGAGTCTTACTTTGTTCCTTATGACTTTTCCTTTTTCGTCCATCTTGTTCCTGAAAATCCATTTAACTCCAATAATAGATTTACCTTTTGGTTTAGGAGTTAATTCCCAAACATCGTTGACACTGAACTGTTTAAGTTCTTCTTGCATAGCTTCAATCCATCTTTCGTCTGTTAAGGCTTCTTCTATGCTTTTGGGTTTTATTTCAGAAATAAGAGCCACAACGCTAGACTCTTCATGCCTTTTGGATCTTGTTCGTATCCCTTCATCGATGTTACCAATAATGAGTTCTTTGGGATGACTAAACTCGTGCTTCCAGTTACTAGTTGGTCTGATAATCTGCTCATCTTTTTCTTCATTTAATTCTTCAAAATTTGTTCGTTGTTGACCTTTTGTAGTCTGAGTTGCTTCAGAGGAATTAGACTTTGAAGAGTCTGGAGTAAGTTCAGATTCTTCTGGTTAAGTCTGAATTAATTGATTTTGTATAAAGTCTTGAAATTTGACATTCATTGACTCTTCCACGTAGTGAGTCTTCTTGTTGTATACTCTGTAGGCTTTGTTGGTGGTTGAATATCCAAGAAAGATTCATTCATCTGATTTTTCTTCAAACTTACAAATCCGATCATTTGCATTTTTCAAAATAAAACATTTGTAGCAAAACACATGAAAATGGGAAACAATTGGCTTTTTTCCTTTGAACAACTCATAAGGAGTTTTCTCCAGAATTGGCCTTAAGAAAACTCTGTTAATGATATAACATGCTGTAGAAACTACTTCAGCCCAAAAATGAGAAGAAATGTTACTTTCAATTAAGAGAGTTTTTGCCATTTCTTGCAAAGATCTATTCTTTCTTTCCACGACTCCATTTTGTTTTGGAGTATATGGCGAAGAGAAAACATGCTTTAAACCACATTCATCCCAAAAATTTGCAAAGTTTTGATTCTCAAACTCACCTCCATGGTCTGTCCAAATGCTTGTTATAGTATATCCTTTCTCATTTTGAATTTTCTTAGCAAATTTTGAGAAATGAGAGAAAGCTTCAGACTTACTTGACAAAAAAAAAAAAAAAATACTCAAGTATAGCGAGAATAGTCATTTACGATTACCAAGTAATATTTATTCCCTCCAATGCTTTGTGTTCTGGTTGGTCTAAAGAGATCCATATGCAGAAGTTGCAAAACATGATTAGTTGAAACTTGATTTACAGTTTTAAAGGAATTTCTTACATGTTTTCCCAAAACACATGGTCTGCATAACTCTGACTTTTGAAATCTTAGGTTAGGTAGTCCACGAACAAGTTTTTTGGATGAAATTTTGGCTATTTGCTTCATATTGATATGGCCAAGTTTTCTATGCCAAATATTCTCTTCATCTTGAATAGAAATTAGATACTGAGAGCTTTTTGATTTGATATCTAGTAGATAAATGTTTCCCTGTCTTCGACCAGTAAAGGATTGAGACAAATCTTTACTAGTTCTTGAACATATACCTTCTTGAAAATTGATTTTGAATCTAGTGTCACACAATTAGCTTATACTGAGAAGCTTATAGTTTAAGCCTTCCACCAAGGAAACATTATTGATTGTGAGACTCCCAATCTTGACAGTTCCACATCTAATAATTCTTCCTTTGTCATTTCCACCAAAAGAAACTTTTCCACAATCTATTTGGGTAAGCTTTATGAAGCAATTTGAATCTCCTGTCATGTGTCTCGAACAACCACTATCCAAATACCATTTGATCTTTTTCTTGATAGTGACCTGCAATTATGAAAAGATTTCAAGTTTTCTTTGGTACCCATATTTTCTTGGGTCCAGGAGAGTTAGTTCCAAAAATAGTCTTTGCCCAATTTCTCTTAACAGGTTTCCAAACTTTAGGACAATCCTTCTCAAAATGTTTCGAGCTGTTACACTTTGAATATTTAAGAGCACTTCGACCAACAGATTTTACAAAAACTTTTTGAAAATGATTTCTGTAAAAAGTTTTAGTAGGTCTTTGTTTGATTCTTTCCTTTATTTTTGGGAAATCAACTAAAGTAACAGTTTCCGATGTCATTTTCAAACCTAATTTATAAAAATAGGATCTTTGAATTGAAAGAATTTTATCAAGCTTTTTAGATCCATTTGAAAACTTTTTTGAGATATTTGAAATGTCCTTTTTTAATAAAATGTTTTCTTTTGAAAGAGAATTTTCATTTTCTTTTGAAGTTCTAAAATTGTTGTTCAGACTTTCAAATCTTTTCTTCCAAGAAATTTCCCGTTACCTTAGTATAGAATTTTCCCTTTTCAGTTCGGAAATCCTTTTAAGAGATAGTTTAAGGCTAAGACAGAGTTCATCAATATACTTTGAAACTTTAATAGGAATTTTAAAGTTACTTACCTCAATTTCCTTTTCAGAATCTGAGTCTGAGTCTGTTTCAGAGTCTGAGTCTAATTCTGAGTTTGCCATCGGACAAATGTTGATATATTCTTCATCACTCTCTTCACATTCTATGTCGCTCCAAGTCTCTACTTTGAGAGCTTTCTTGAATTTCTCTGTATTTCATTTCTTTTTCTTCAATAGAGAACAGTTGGGTCTGATGTGTTATTTCTTCTTGCATTTGAAGCAAATCACGTCTTTGTTGAATTCATTATCTTCAGTTGCTTTATTATGAGATCTTTGAGTATTTTGCTTTCTCCAGTTGTACTTTCTTCCTTTTCTGTTTAACTTTCTGAACTTCCTTATCATAAGTGCTAATTCTTCATCGTCCAAATCATTTTATGTATCTGTAACATTAGAATCATCATTAGACTTTAAAGCAATTGACTTTTTACTTTTAGGACCTTCTTCTTCATCGATTTGCTCCACTTCGTAAGATTAAAGTGTCCCCACTAATTCATCGACAGATAAAGGTACGATTCTTTGTGTTTCTTTAATGAAAGTCTTGATGTGATTCCAGTCTTTAGAAAATCCTCGCAGCAACTTGTCGACTTTCATTTGTCTTGAGATTGGTTGACCATGATATGCAAAACCATTTACAATTTCTGTAAAACGGCTAAACATATCAGTGATGGTTTCTCCTTGCTTCATTTTGAAAGCTTCATATTGCCCAAGAAGAATGTTGATCTTTGTTTCTTTGACTTGATCGGTTCCTTCATATGTAACATGCAACCTGTCCCAGACTTCTTTTGCTATTTCATAGGATGAAATTCTGTTATACTCAGTAGGAGATAAAGCATAGTATAAAGAATGGATAGCTTTTGCATTAAGAGCTTGTCTCTTGGTTATCTCTTCTTGTGTCATCTCTCTAGCATCTGTCACTTCCTTCCCTCTTTCTGAAGTTAAAGTTATTGTGGGAATAACTCCTTTTTCCACCACATCCTATTCAAAGGGATCTTTCCATCTTAGGAAAGCTTTCATCTTGTTCTTCCATATGTTGTATTCATTTCCATCAAAGTAAGGAGGTCTGGTGTTGCTTTGACCTTCAACCAATCCTAGAGTCAAAATACTAGCCATAGATCTTTAGCTTAAGAAGTAAAACACTTCAATAAATAATCACACAGGCTTTGATACCAATTGAAAGGGTCTAGTGAATACACCTAAAGAGGGGTAAATAGGTGTATATAAAAATTCTCGTAGGACTCAAAAAGATATTTTTTGTTTTAGTATATGTGGACAATAAGACAAAATTCACTTTTAAATGAATAAACAACTCGTAAGCATAAATAAGAAGTTCAGGGATAAGAGAAAATAAACATAGAGTTTATAGTGGTTCGGCATAATCCAAGCCTACGTCCACTCTCCCGCACTGACAGCTCACCGGCTGGATTTCACTAAGAATCAAAAGAGTCGTTACACTATCACGTCCTTGATTCCACAGTGTAGAGACTTTGCTACACTTCCTCAAGGTCTCACAAGTATCTAATCTCTCTTTGAGTATAGATTTCTCGCTCAACAATTGAATCAACAAAGAACAAGAGCTTCAAACTTTGGAATTTCTCTATCACGCACACACTTGAATAACTAGAACTTCTTCCTTATATACTCCTTCATGCCTTCATATCCGTTGGCACTTTCCAAAGGAGTTATTCCATCTATCCGTTGGACGGAATCAATTAGAGAGATCTTCAAGTTACTTAAGGAATGTGATGATAGCCCACTAATCCTGCTCGCCCATACAATCAGGATCTAGGTTTCTATAAGTAGAACCTTCCAAGTATACATTGCTAATCAACGAATCCAATTTACTCATATCAAAACGAATAAAAGATCTCGAGATGTTATCTCCAGCCATGAGAAGCTTCTTTAGCCGCTCGAATCAAATCCTTAAATAAATACTTAATTTTGGATAAGTCTTCTTCGACGATCTAGAAACTGTCAATGAGGGCAGACTTCAAAACTTGAATCTAACGGTCTTCAGACTTTGACGGAAGAGTCTTCAAGTCTTAGACTAGATTGATGGAAACGTTTTGTCAACTTCAAAACACATAATGAAGTTTTCTTCAACATTCTATGCCAATGAAGTAATGCATCATATCAAGATCAGACATTTCAAATTCATCCATTATAGATTTCTTGAATTCTTCAAACATGATATCACAATTTCTAGTAAATATAAGATCATCAACATACAAGCAGACAATGAGCATTTTCCCTTTATCTCCAATCTTGACAAAAAGCGTATGCTCATAAGGACATTTTGAAAAATCAACTTTAAGAAAATAAGTTTCAATACGACTATACCAAGTCCGAGAGGCTTGTTTTAGCCCATAAAGAGTTTTCTTCAATCTATAAACTTTATGCTCATTTCCAATCTTGACATAACCAGAGGGTTGCTCGACAAATACCTACTGCTCCAAGTAACCATGCAAGAATGCCGATTTGACATATAGCTGGAAAATAGGCCAAGAATTATGTGCCGCCAATGCAACCACCAATCTGATCGTGTCATGTCTCGCAACAGGAGAAAAAACTTCTATATAGTCGATATTATATTGCTGCTTGTATCCCTTGGCCGCCAAACATGCTTTGTATTTGTCAACTTCACCATTTTCTTTCAGTTTTGTTTTAAAGACCTACTTTACACCAATGGTTCTTTGTCCATTCGGAAGATCAGAGAGCTCCCAAGTATCATTTCTTTCAATGTAATTAATTTTATCATCCATCACTTTTTGTCTTTTTTCTTCTTTGACAATACTCTCAAAAGTTGTAGGATCATAGTCTCAAAACAAGGCAAAGTGAGTAATTGAATCTTCAATTCCAGTTACCTCATAATCTTCCATCCAAGTAGGCATTCTTCTAACGCGGCAAAGAGATTGAGCTTCTTCTTCATTGACTTCAGTGACTATTGGTGAAATTCCAACAACTGTAGAAGTCGTATTTGATGAATTTTTGAGCATGCAAGGTGTTGAAATCTGCTCATGTTCAACATCATTGTCATAAAGGACTTGGGTGGGCTGCTGCCTATTCCAATCCCAAGTGTTCTCTTCATAAAAAATAACATCCCTGCTAGTCACAATCTTCTTTATTAGTGGATTGAATAATTTATATGCTTTGGATGCTTCACTTACACCAAGAAATACAAATTTTTTCAGCCTTGTCATCAAGTTTCTTCCTTTTCTCATATGAGAAATGGGCATATGTGATGCATCCAAAGATTCTGAAGTGATCTACAGCCGATCTTCTCCCACTCCAAGCCTCTTCTGGTGTCATATTTTGAACAGCAAAAGTTGGACTTCTGTTCAAAACATGAATACTCCAATTTACTGCTTCTGGCTAGAAAGTCTTTAGAACTCTTTCTCTTGTCAATAAGCTTCTCATCATGTTGGGAATTGTTCTATTTTTCCTCTCAAATACACCATTATGTTATGGTGTATATGCAGCAGTAAGCTCTCTTTGAATGCCATGCTCCACACAAAAAACTTTAAATTCTTTTATATTCACTACCACGATTTGTTCGAAGGGTCTTAATGGTCTTTCCTGCTTCATTTTCCACACGAGCTTTGAAGCTTTTAAATGTGGAGGAAGCTTCTGATTTTTCTAGTAAAAAATAAACCCAAGTTCTTCTAAAAAATCATCAATGAAGGTAATTAAATATCTTTTACCTCCATTAGAATATGGGTTTATAGGACCGTAAATGTCCGAATGCACCAGCTACAAAACATCATTTGCTCTCAATGACTTCTCTTTTGAAAATTGAGAACAATGTTGTTTGCTAACAACACATTCTTCACAGACTTGGGAATGAATAGTAATTTGAGGAAAAGCTGTCACCATGTTTTTCTGTTGGAGGGTCTTCAATCCACAAAAACTCAAGTGACCATAACGAAAATGGCATAGCCATGAGGGATCTTTCTTTTCAGCCATCAAACAAGATTGAAATTTTCAATCTTTGATGGAATCAATCTATTTGAACTCATAGGAACAACTGCAATAGCACCTCTAACATATTCATAAATTTCACAAGCACCCCTCTGAATGGTGATTACATAACCATTCTTGTAATTGGCCAGCATTCAATAGGTTACATTTCAAGTCAGAAACATACAACACATTAGAGATCGTTTCCATAAAACCATTCTTGGTTCTTATCTTAATATCACATTTTCTCATCACTTTCATAGTAGAATGATCCCAAAAACTCACAGTGGAATGAAAATCTTCATTTAGATAAGAAAAAGAAGACTTACTTCCACTCATGTGGTTACTGCAGCATGTATCCATATACTAAATATCTTACTCAGGCTTATTTTCATCTTGAATAGCCATCAACAACGTTTCTGCTTCCTTTTCTTCAACAAAATTTGAACTCTCTGCCTTTTCTTTATTATTAGGTAGTCTCGTATAACATCATATGCATAATGACCAAATTTATGATATCTAAAACACTCTACCTTGGATTTGTTAGGATCACGTCATCTGCCTTTGCCTTGAAATTGGTCATTATTGGCTTTGAAATTCCTGCTAACATCTTTATTTCCTTGATCTCCCCTTCCTCTACCTCTACCTCTACCTCTACCTCTACCTTTACCCCTTCCTCTGAAATTGTTGGAATGAGTATTAGTAGAAGCCTTCAATGCTTGCTCCTCTATTATTGAACTTCTGTTCATCTTCTATTCATGGACCAATAAGGAGCTTTATAATTCATCAAGAGAGAGCACATCTATGTTTTTTTACTCTTCAATTGAGCAAATAACATAATTAAACTTTGGTGTCAAGGAACGCAAAATCTTCTCCACAATGGTGACATTGTCCATCTTCTCGCCATGGAATCACATCTTGTTGCTGATCTCCATTGTTCTGGCACAATAACTAGTGATAGATTCTCCATCCTTCATCGCTAGTGTCTCAAAATCTCTTTTCAAGGCTCGAAGATGTGCACGCTTCACCCTAACAGAGCCTTGATATTTCTTCTTCATAGAATCTCAAATATTCTTGGAAGTTTCTTTGCAAAAAATAGACTCCAAGATGGGACGATCAATAGCCTGAAAAAAATAATTTTTTTGCCTTCAGGTCCTTCAACTTTCTAGCTTCCAATTTTATTTTATTTTATTTTATATATATATATATATATCTTTTTGGAGATCTGTTAAAACCGTGTCTGCTAGTTGTCACGCCTCGAACCCCGAGCGCGTACCCATCCCTCTATGGTCGATAAAATTTTGCGACTTCCCAGGACTAGTCGCCGACCCTTTTTCTTTATTGCACATGCGAAAGTGAAAAAGAATCCCCCGATAATAACCATCTCGGGATAGAAAAGCAGAACAATAATTTCATAAACAAACAACCATGCCTTTATAAACATATGCCGAGTCAAGTACAAGAGTCTATGGTCAAAAGACTACAAAAGACTATTCTCCAAAAAGAAGCGGTCCTATCCGACCCATACTTCAGATCACCTCCTCTCTACTCCAAGTCCTCCACTCAATGACCCTGAAAGTGGTTATACAATAACCAGTGAGACAATGTCTCAGCAAGTCTATGCTCTAAACTTCGCCTAGGAGGGAAAGGCGTTAAGAAGCGTCCTAAGCACGCAATCACACAATCAAGGAGACTTACCTCGTCTCAGTTCCACCCTGCAGGTTAGTACAGTTCATATCACAAATCAAAGCATCACTCAAGCTCGATTAATTGGAACACAATTCTCAATTCAACATGCGTTCCTAATTTTGATCTTGACATATAGCACGATCTACTCTCTATTCGGCGATCTTTTGGCATTGCCAGACATCGTCTCACCCCATTAAGCACGGCATGTCACTACATCGACGGCTTTCCCAAAGGAGCATATCGTCCAGAATCTACCGCGACCGGCTTCCCTTTGTCAAGGGGTATCCCAAATAGGGATAACATCCAGCTCAACAACCCGGGACGATTTCTCTTAATCATCACACGATCACTCAAATATGGCCCAGGGCACCGTGCATTACACTCAAATGCTTCAATTAAAATGGTGAACCTAGCCTTTTTCTTCGTATTAGAAATACGCATGAAAATAGTTGTGTGCGGGTACACGGTCAACTCGACCTAAAAAAATTTACATTCTTCCTTTTTAAAATCTCACTATTTTATATAGTATATAAAACCATTTTCGGTGTTAAAATCTAACACTCGGGATTTTCTGAATAAATATTGGAAATCCACAAATTTTGGAATTAAATACCAAAAATCCAATCATCATTCAATTTGCATAATTTAACACTCAATTGCAGAAATTAACCACACCATTGCAATCGGCACGAAATTTCCGGTCATCGGCTATCCCGGCCTAATTTCCGGAAAAATAATTAATAAATAATTAATTTCGAAAATTGATTAATTAATTCAATTTAATTTCTAAAAATACTAACCGAGGCCAAAATTATTAAATTAAATACCAATACGGACCTGAAAAATTTCTGAACCCTTCTAGATAAATAATACAATTTAATTAGGCTTAGTTAAACCATGCTAACCACCTAACATGCTCAATTAAATAATTAAATCACTAATTTAATCTAACTAACCACCTAATTCTTAATTAAATAAATCTAAACACACATTGGCATCATTAGCCTACTAAGAAGAGTTTAGAGTATAAACTCACCAGTTAGTTGTGGAAATCGGTTCACCGCGACGACGGCGCGACGGCGGCCGAAATCCAAATTTTCGGCGACGTCGGCAGACACTTGGGCTGGGCCCAATAGACCTTGAAAGCCCACAACAAGAAGCTGGATTGGCTGAATCGCGGGCTTCAAGTATGGGTTGAATTGGACTGCTGAAATTGGGCCTACTAAATATGAGGGCTAACTTTGGAGATGGGCCGAACTAATCCAACTAATGGGCTAACTTGCATGGGCTCTGCCGGGCTAAATTCTGCTGGCTTCAAATGGGCTGAGCTTGATGGACTTTGCTGGGCTCAATTCTTGGGCTGAAACTATTGGGCTTCACGAGCTCGTTGCCTGAGATGGACCGAAATCTGGGCTGGATTGCTGAGCTTCGCTGGACAATTGCGAGCTGCTGGAGAAGACCACGTAGGATGGAGCAACTTCGCTGGGTCTTCAAGCTGCTTTGTTGATGGCTGAAATCGAGGACGCAGAACCGGACGAACCCGAAGCAACAAGATGGAGTAGACAGCTTCGGTGGGAAAATAAAGATGCGTGGACGTGGAGAGATGGACGGTCGTGGCAACGAAAGAAAGGAGGAGACACTGGCAGCTACTTCGGACGCGTGGCTTCTGCTTCGGTCAACAATCCGGCTGGAATTCACGGCTGGCTTCGTGCGTCGTTGCAGACCTTCGTTGGAAGAGTGGACGGCTCGAAGAAATTAAGGCAGCAAAGGAACAAGCGGAGTCAACAAACCGCTTTTGATGGATAATGGCATTGACTCATTAAGTGGGGCTGTTCGGTGCGTGAGATGGGCAGAAGTTGGTGGTCTTGCAGATCAAAAGAAAAAGGGAAAAAAATGAAAGCAAAGCTGAAACTAATGGAGAGATTTAAAGGAGAAGAAAGCAAATTGTTGACACCTAAATTTTGGTAACCTGTTTAATCATTTATCGCATAAAAATTTAGGGATTGATTTTAACCCCTAAAAAAAAAATAGAATTAAAATCGCATAGCATATAATTTTAGTTGCATTTATCTATTTGTTTATCACTTTTGCATTTGATCGGCGGATGATGAGCTTCAATTTTAAAAGTTGGCAATTCGATATATTTTGGAGAAGATTTATACTCGGTGAATCTTTCGTACATTCAGTGAGGACAAACATAGGAAGGAGATATTGCGAGCTCATCTTTGCAAGGTTCGGAGTCTAGGAAAATTTTATTATAATCTTCAATTTTTGGGCCGGTATTTGGGTTAAAGAAATAAAATCGGTGGAGAATATCTGTATTGCATGGCCCTATGTGAAAGATACGAGCATATACACAAAGGAAATTCGGAAAATTAGCATGAAGGGAATGTTGGGCACGTTCTGCACTGCGGGCACACGGATTTGCAAAAAAGATACATCCCTGCAGAGAAGGCATTCGGTCAATGAGGAAAAGAAAAGGAAATAGAATATATAGAAGGAAACGAAATATGCTTTCTTTCCATGATGAGTTCGGACCATCTCCCTATAAAAGGGACCTTTCGTAGACATATGAAAAAAAATTCTTTCGGGGGGGGGAGGGGAGACACGAGAGAGAGAGTTGCGGTTTTCTTCCTTGAGAGTGAGTCTTCGTAGCTGCGATTGGGGTCTACCAGCTTCACAATTTAGTGTTGCTAAGGCTGCTGTTGACTTTTACTGGCGTTGCCCTGCATTGATCCGAGTGGTGCCGAGACTCATCCTTTTGAGCCATCATCTCCAGATGCATCTATGACGCCGAAGCTTATGTCCGGACGTTGTTGCTGATTTTGTTGTGACGTTGAGGCCATGCATGTCACATCTTCTCCCTACCTCATTGACCAATGAAGTCCGACGAGTCAATCCTTGCAAAGCCAACATCTCTCGCATTCGTGACGCAAGTTGGGCTAGCGTACAAGTAGCAAGCAACGGTCGCTATTCACATCTTGCAGTCTGTGACACCCCGGCTACTGTTCAGAACCGTTCCTTAGTCGAAGCAACCACCACAGCAAGTTGTCCTTGCGCCATCACATCGAGCCTCTATCGTGATTCACGAGCCGCCGTTCGAAGGCCAAATTTGGAAGCAAATATTTGGGATAGGTAAGAATTCTGTCCATGTTAATTTCCGAAAATTTTGTTTCCTTATTTGATATACTCATCAGTGCACGTGATGGAAATTCCCAATATACCATAATATTCGCAACACAATTAGCCTTTTAAAATTGGGAAATCTTCCTAATTTCGCAACGTACATATGATTGACGGTTTGATTTCACGCTTGAAATACGACCCGCAATCGTACGGAAAAATCACCAATCCGATCTCACGCTCGATATACGATTCGTGATTTTATTTAAAAATTGGTCAATCCGATCTCATGCGTGAGATACGATTCGTCAATTTATTTCCCAAAATTAAATGAACATGGATGATATCTTGCTTGATTTGGTGCCGTGTTGTTCTTGATGCCTTATTTGTTTGCTCCCGTAAAAGAAAAAATATTCGAGTTAGATTAGATGCATGTTATGATGTTACTTGTTTTAGGTTATTTTGCATGTTTAGAATATGAAATTTATTTATTTCGAATTTCTTAAATAAAAAATACCAAAACCCTAAATTTAGGATGTTAGTTTTCTTTTTCACTAGTTTAAATGGCATGTTTAATTATTTGGCAATTATTAATTTCGAAAATTTAAAAAAAAAACAAAAAAATCATCATGCATAAATCATATAGGATTAGGGCATCTTTTGCACGATATTGCATATTAGGGTAAGATTGCATGTTTAATTTTACTTCCTAATTAATTTTAAGTTTAGATAGGTTTTTTTTTTTTTTTTTTTAATTTAATTTAATTTAATTTTTTTATTTTTTTATAGATTGCATTCTAGGATTATTTGGGTTAAGATAATATTTTAGTTTAAATTAGGATTTAGTTTAACCTAATTCCTAATATAAATTGAATAGGATTTTAATCTAGCTAGATAATTTTCACATTTTGTTTTAATTCCGAATTTCATAAAAAAAAAATACAAAAATACCTTAGGCTAAATTAGTTTTTCTTTAGGATAGGTTGCATTCTTTTTTAGGAAAGAGAAAAAATAAAAAAAATTTCATGAACATGTCATTTAGGATTAGATTAATTGAAATGCATGTCATTTAGTTCTTTCTTAAGCCCATTTAATTAGAAATTGCTTGTCAATAAAATTAGGTCATTTAGATTGCATCTAATTATTGCATTTCTTTATGATTTACTCTATTCATGTCATATAATTTAGATCATATTACATGTCATTAGAATTAGATCATTTAGTTAATATTGCATTGCATATTACATGATTTTCATCAATTAAGTGAAAATAAAAAAAATGAAATTGCGTGTTAATTAGAAACCATATCTAGGGTTGTTGATGTGGATTTTAATTTAACATTGCAGATGCTTTCGTTGCTTTGAGGTAAGTTTGCGATTTATTTATTGTTTATCTGGGTGTTAAATTGGTGGATTGCACACCCGCATGATTGCCTCACATGTTAGGAAATTAGATTTAAAATCAATTTAAGCTGCCTACAAAAGCATTTTTGAAAATAAAAGAATGGTACCGAAAGGGCATTAGAGAAATCTAGTGTAACCAAGTTCCCGTACCCATAGTCTCTGGTTCGTAGGAGTAAAGTAAAACTTCCATTACTTTACTTGGGTTTCTAATCGACCCACCAAAAAATAGATTAGTGGTGACTCCTAAATAAAAATCATTTGCATGTTAAAAACTTGAACTTAAGTCGCGAATTGGTATGGGCTTGGGAGAGCCCGAGCTAAGTCTAGGCTTAGTAATCCATTAGACAAACCCTAGTTGGTTTATACCCGAAAAATTGATCGCGACACAAATGAAAGCAAAGAAGGCAGAGGTGGCTGGTCTTTGGCTGAAGCGAAATTCCCACGAGGAAGATGAAGGCCAGCTGGTTTTCTTCAACCAAAGGATTGGAACAAGCTTAAAAGTCCACAAACACTATCCCTTGCATTAACTTCATGTCCCCTAATACTTTCCCACTTATAATTCCTCTAAATTAAGCAAATGGAAGCCAAATTTCCAGCTCTAAAATTGGCATACAAATTCATAAATTTTAGCTCCAAATTCTTCACGAAAGTTCCCAAATCGACGTCCAATTTCCGTGAAGAAAAATCTCAAATAATTTTCTATAATTCCTTGACACTCAAAGGCTCGGCTCGGAAGTCAAAACTTGCTTAAATTCGACCCGTACGAATTTCCATTAATTTTCTGCGGCATCCGAAACGGTTTTCCGTAAAAATTTCAGAATCTCTGAAAAATCTTCAGAGGATGAGTCGACGTTCCTAAAATAACTCGTGACACTACAGAACTTTCAATTTCTGAAATCGGGTTCAAATTCACGGTTAATTTCAATCCGGCACGCTTTTAGCGTAACCTAGTCTACCGGGTAGTTTTTAGGAATTTTGGGTGCAATTGACCGGTGATCGATTTATCTCAAGTCACATAGTACATTTCGACACATTAGCGACTCTCGGTTGTCATGAAAATCTGGAGATTTCAAATACGGGCACCATGTATCAAAATGATAGAAAAATCGATCTAGTGCTGATCGACGAGTATTTTGCAATCAGGTGGAATCACCCACACTCTGATCACATATCTCAGTCGAATCGATTTATCTCCGATCTCTAATCGATTTTGACAGTGCCGTAATGATCTTGGCAAACGGACACGGTCGAGCAGTCGATTCTTGGTCGAATTTTCAAGTCCATTGCATGTAGATCCCTTAATTGCTTCCCCAGATAGACTAGTTATCTCATGAGTGGCCAACTCAGAGAATAATACTAGAGACGCGTCGACGAAAAGCCCGATTTATTTAATCAAAAACAACTCAGAAAATTCAAGCTGTTATACTAGTGGCTCTTGAATTCCAAATTCGACAACCGACTAATACTCCTTTGACCGTAAAAAATTCTCCATTAGCATGCTCCAGTGGTCATAGTGACCATCAAAGCGTGGAATTGCTAGTTGAACAAAATTGTCGGTGGCCATTGGAAATATTGTTGCTGCAATTATCTCATGAAAGTATCTCACACCTCTAAACATTCTTTATCTTTTTTAAAAACTCTCTCACGCTTTTCTCAGGCTCTGATACCACTGTTAGATTGCTAAAGGGAGGAGAGATGAGGCTGAAACTTTCTCTTTTTTCTTTAGAACAACGAAGTCTTTTACAAAAAAACAAATGCATCACGTAAAAACACCACTAAAATAAGACCCATAACTATTCATGTTCTGCATAAAGCACTTACTTCACTAACACCTAAAAACTAGGACAACTAACACACAAATTAGCTAAATGTGACTCCACTAACTCCAATAACTGAAAAACCAAATCAGCAAAACGTGCAAAAAGAAATTGCTATTACTTCAACAACTCGATTACGATGTGACTGCGATTAGGCTCAGACAGCATATGATTATTTAGAAGACAATATGTGACTGACCAAAGCATCCAAGGCTTGGTATGAAGACCCGCCTTGTCTCACGCAAGCACTGGCCTTCTCCTTCAAAACCAATGCCCTTTCTCTTATTTCTTCTCCTTCTCTCTCCACCAACAGCCTCTTGATGGCCCTGGCAATGTTCTCTCTCTCGAGCCCACCATTCAAGTTCACTCCAATTCGCCAAACATCGCTCACGTACCTTGCATTCACTCCTTGATCAGCAAAACAAGGCATGCACAACATTGGCACTCCTTCGCTTATGCTTTCCACAGTTGAGTTCCAACCATTGTGGGTCCAAAATGCTCCCACAGCAGGATGAGCTAACACTTCCTTTTGAGGTGCCCATTTTACTATCTTCCCTCTCCCTTCCAGTGCCTCGAGGAAGCGGCTTGGGGACTTCTCTAGCCACTCTGGATCACAGAGCGACCCGGGCCGGACCACCCACAGAAAGGGCTGCTCAGAGCATGCTAGGCCTAGTGCAATCTCCAAGATTTCTGCCTCGCTCATGGCCGCAAGACTCCCGAAACTGACGTAGATCACAGATTTGGGCGGCTGTTCGTCTAGCCAGGAGATGCAGCTTCTGTCCTCTGCTAGTAAGCTGCTCGAGGAAGATGTCACGCAGAATTTGTGGGATGGACCGATTGGGAAAAAGGGGACCGACAAAACTTCCCGCAGCGACACGATCGCAGGGTGCTCTAGCTCTTCGAACGTGTTGAAGATGACACCGGGAGAGCTCTTGATTGTCTTGATCAAGTCATCTACTAATCGGAACATCAACCCGGGTTCCTGTGAATCCATCGCGGGGATGTCTCGAACTAGTAACGGTGGAAACTCCTCCACTGTTTCTTGCAATCGAGAACCTGATGATAAATCATACTTTTATCAGAAAAACAAATTCACTAAGCACGGAAAAGCAAGCAATATATAGATCTTGACACCCAGACTCGCTTACATAATTTTATACTGAAAACTACTGGCGTACACATACATTGCACAGATTTGTATAAAGTACGCCTGTGATTACTTACTAATAAAATCAGTATTTTCCTGTGAAAAGCTTTATGAAATAGACTGGAATTTTGAATGTTTATTAAGCAATTTATTTAATTGTTACACTAGGGATATGAGTTAAAGCACCCTGAGATCCTTCCCATCACGTACATTGTGGAGTAATGCATGGTTGTGGTCAGTTCTAACTTCTCCACTGTAAAGACACGTGAAACATTTTGACCAAAAGAACACATTATTAAAAACTAAGGACGATCAAGTCTCAAGGAGTCATTTAGCAATTTCTTTGAAATTTGAAATAGCATTCTATGGTGGAATATAGCTAGTTATTTTTATGAGTCACGAACACCAACCCACCTATTGTGAAAGAACACGTCAACACATGGTTGTGGTCAGTTCTAACTTCTCCACTGTCAAGACACGTGAAACACCAAAAGAACAATGACATTATTAAAAAGTAAGGACGATCAAGTCTCAAGGAGTCACTAAGCAATTTCTTTGAAATTTACAAAAGCATTCTGGCTAGTTATTTTTATGAGTCACGAACACCAACCCACTTATTGTGAAAGAACACGTCAACGCATGGTTGTGGTCAGTTCTAACTTCTCCACTGTAAAGACACGTGAAACATTTTGACCAAAAGAACAATAACATTATTAAAAACTAAGGACGATCAAGTCTCAAGGAGTCATTTAGCAATTTCTTTGAAATTTGAAATAGCATTCTATGGTGGAATATGGCTAGTTATTTTTATGAGTCACGAACACCAACCCACCTATTCTGAAAGAACACGTTCTGGTTATTCAATGAACGACGCAAAAATGATATACTGAGATAATATAATTACATTATATCCTCTCGTTTGATGAATTGTGTTGTGTTAGTCAGTCTCGGTACTCTAAAACTTATAATAATATGATAACAAATAAAAAATAAATAAGTGGATCTGCCACCGCCCCCCCGCCCCCAACCCCCCCTCCAAAAAAAAATCCGTCTGCAAAAGCCCTTAATCGAAACTAGCGCAATGAAGGGAAAATGGATTTTTTTTTTTTGTTTCATTCATCTCAAAGCAAACAGCAATCACAACTTTTGAACCGAGAAAAGAGAAGCATAAACTAACGTGCACCATGCAACCCCCAAAAAAGCTTACCATGTATTGGAAAGTATTTTTCCTTGAGAACCGGACATATGGTGTACAAATAAAGGCACGTCGCACAGCCGGTCCGCAACATCAACGCACGGACATTCAATCTCTCGGCTACATCGCAAGTAAAGCTGAAGAGCGAATCAGATATCAAGCACGCAACGGGCACCGCCTCACCACCCTGCAACGACATCATATCCCGTAGGCATTCCTCGAAGGGGCCCACGCACAGGGTGTTGAGGAGTGAGATGAGGCCAGGGATGTCTGATTTGGAGGCCTCCGATTGGTCAAGGCCATCGGCTATGGATCGGAAGGCGAAGTGAGGGTGGGAGGACGGATCTGGGGCGTTGAAGTTGGTGTGGAGGATGGTGATGGAGAAGCCCCTGGCGTAGAGGATCTGACCCAGTTGGAGCATCGGGTTTATGTGGCCTTGGAATGGTAGAGGGAAAAGGATCAGACGGTGGTTGTTTCTTTGGTTCATTGTGGACTCTGTTTCTCGGGTTGCTCGTACGTTAATGGAACGAGTTTGTCTTGATATATATAGAGAAGTTTCAATGTTGTTGCTTCGTACTGTCTTTACAAGTTGGGTTTACAAAACAGGTCTAGCTGTTCATGCGAGTTATAATATAGGGCTTGAGTAGGATCTGTCCTAGAGAACCGTGTAACGTTATATTAGGTTTAGGTGAGCATCACATATGTCGAGAGAAGTCATGGACATATTTTAGGCACTCCAGGTCTAGAGAAGCTGGGTTTGAGGCAATTTAGCTCTCATACAAGATAAGGTTACTTACGTGAGCAATGATGACGTTTCCAGTATCTTTTAGCATATGGCATTTGATGATCATCAACTAAATGACACTTGTAAATGTGGTCAAATCCATGTCAAAAGGGGGTAAGGTTAAATGACACAAATGATCATGAACTTTAGTTTAATGTGGAATGTAATCTCTGAATTTTAAATTGTTCAATGTAATCCATGAACTTTAACCTAATGTGCAATGTGGTCCATGAACTTTTAATTTGTTTAATATAGTTCATAGACTTATAGTACATATTTAATTTAATCCCTAGACCGTGTGAAAATGTTTAATGTTGTTCCCGAATTTGAACTAGTGGAAGAAAAATATCGAATATTTTCATAGAGTTTAAGGACTAAATTGAATATATATATATATATATATATATATATATATATATAAATATAAGGACTACATTAAATAAATTAAAAGTTCAAGAATGACATAACCAATTGGGCTAAAGTTCAGGAGTTACATTGACCAAATTTAAAGTTTAAGAACCATGTTGCACGTTGAGCTAAAATTTAAGGATCATCTATGTCATTTTTTCAAGGGATAAAAATGATTCAAATGATTATTCAAGTGGCATGCAAAATGTCGTAATCAAAGTGTAGATTATTCTAATTTGAATACAAAATGTCGTAACATTCAAAAACTAAATAATTTCTCAATTAACAGTTAAGATTTATTATTTAATTAAACAACTACTTTTGAAGAATGGTTTCTCCAGAGACTCTTATATTTAGTGTACAAATTATTAGTAATGGTCCTGCTTTTGTTGTCACATGACTTGTTACAAAATCCTTTACGATTTTTCACTAGTGCGTAGAACTTCTAGCCTACAAACTTGTAATTGATGGATATAGAATTCAAGAATCTGTTTTTATTTTTTTCATTTGCAAGATATGAGGTCGAAATGAAATAATTGTAGATTCTAACACTTTTTATAAGCACATTGAAAAATGAAAATGATTTTTTTTTATTAAAATATGTGTCGAATTTAAACATATAAATCATTGTCTACTGCACAAGCGAAGCAATAAATACCGTTTTGAAGCACGCGGGTTAAATGCTTTGGTACCAGCAAGCGGAACGCTAAAAGAAAAGAAAGGACGTTTGGTTGCTCTTTCTTATCAGCATCTAATGCAGCTACACCCTTGCTTCTGCCGCTGGTTGCTCTTTCTTATCAGCAGCAAATGCAACTACACCCTTGCTTCTGCCACGCAAAGCAATAAACGGAAGGACTCTCTGCACACTTGAAATATGTGCATTTAATGCATTTGTCTTACATGCCGTGGAAGCCAAGTGGAGCACTCGATTTCTCCTAAAAAGACGTTCTTGCAATGAATGATGGGAGGCTTCTCTTGGCTTGCAAATAGAGGAAAGCCATCGTGGCAGAGGTGTGCCAAGCCCTTGGTGGCCGAGAGGGTGGCGTACGTGAATATTATTCACGTTGATTTTCTCGTTGAAGTTATATCTAGAGGATTGGTTTTATGGGGATGATTTCCACCTTGAAATTAGGAATTACCTATTAAAGATTGATTTAAAAAAGTTGAAACCGATCTAGTTCTCAGATGAATTCATAGAATTTGCCCTATCAAGCTTTACGAGATATACAATTTGTCCTTTCAGCTCTATATTGGGATAGGTTCCTATTATAATGGAGAATTGTGATAGAATCTTTTTTTACCATCCCAATGTGGGGGAACGTAATATTTTATTAGGGCAATCTTTCATTTCCTTTTTCTCTGAGGATGGATGTGTACCATATCATTAATATTGATGATACTGCAGGACAGGGTGTGGGCATGTGTTCAATCAATAAATCTTAAAGATAGTCATGGATTTTCAAATCGTTTGCTTTGCTTTTATGCTGCTTGTACGGATGCTTTTTGTTTTTTGTTTTTTTAACAGAGGATGCTTTTTGTTGGTCGTTGTCATTCTTGTTGGAGTTTGTTGTTTATATGGTGAACCCAAAGTTAATTCCAAGCGCTATCATTTTATTTGACCTCATGTAGGCAATACATTAAGAGAGTTGAGATGAGAAATGGCGAGACCGAGGGAGTTGCTTGAGATAGTTGAGATGAGAGAGACCGAGATGAGATGAGATGAGATGAGATGAGTGATGGGCAAGATTAGGAATTTGGATTTTAATTTTTCTTAAAATTTTAAAAATATATATTTTCGGTCTGGTCTCAGTGGGCGATTCTACACTTAGAATTGGAACCAGACTAGTACCCACTAATTCTCTTAAAAATCACGGTTCTGAGTCGGTTCGGTTCTATTCCAAGCAATTCTCGATGCCTTTGCACACCCCTAATTACACTTGAGTGATTTTGCCAATTAAATTCCCCTTAGTGGAATTTTTTTAATTCCTAGGGTGAGACTTCATTAGGTTTCATGAGGGGCTAAACGCTATGTTAGTTATTGGCCGTAACTAAAGGTTAGGAAACATTGAGAAAGTGTTTAAGTATTTAAGTGATTGTAATTTTATTGTATCGCTTGTTTCTATAATGGAATTCTTTGCCGCTCTCCCCATGCATGTAGATTTCGATATTTGGATTCAATCGCATAAATTTAGTGTATGATTTCCTCTCCTTATTTTTAACTATTTTATCAATTTGCTTGTTGTCGCGACTAAATTTTTGGATGAACCACCTAGGGTTTGGCTAATGGATTATTAAGTCTAGACTTAACTCGGGCTCTCCCAAGCCCATACCAATTCGCGACTTAGGTTCAAATTTTTAAACATGCAAATGAATTTTATCTAGGAGTTGCCACTAATCTATTTTTGGTGGGTCGATTAGAAACCCAAGTAAAGTAACGGAAGTTTTACTTTACTCCTACGAACCAGAGATTATGAGTTCGGGTACTTGGTTACATTAGATTTCTCTAATGCCCTTTCGGTACCATTATTTTATTTTAAAAATGTTTTTGCAGCTTAAGTTGATTTTAAATCTATTTCCCTAACATGTGAGGTGATCATGCGGGTGCGCAAATCACCAATTTAACATCCAAGAAAGCAATTAATAAATTGCATGACTTACCTCATAGCAACGAAATCATCTGCGTTGTTAGATCAGAATTCACATCAACAGTTCTAGATATGATTTCTAATTAACACGCAATCACTTAATTTTTTGTTTTCACTTATTCGATGAGAATCATGCAATGCATGCTACTAATCTAATATGAAATGATATGACATGGCAATATGACCTAAACTATATGACATGAGTAAAGTAATGCAATAATTAAATGTGCAATCTAAATTAACCAAATAACATAATTCTAATGACGAGCAATTTCTTATTAAATGAACCTATCAACAATCACTAAATGATGTGCATTTTCATGAACCTAATCTTATATGACGTGCACATGAGTTCTATTTTTCTTAATAAGCATGCAATCTATCTATGAGAAATTATCTAAATCTATAACTAATAAACATGCAATCCTAACATGCAATGATGTGCAATTCTATATGACATATGCATGATGACTTTTTTTTTTTACCTTTTTATTAAAATTCGAAATTAAAGTTGACACATAATTAAACGTGCAATTTAAATTAAAGAAAACTAACATCCTAAATGAATGCATTTTTTTTTTTTTTTTTTGGATTTTTATTTAAGGAATCCGAAATAAATAAATTTCCTATTCCAAACATGCAAAATAACCCTAAAACAAGTAATATTCTAACGTGAACCTAATCTAATTCAAATATATATTTTTTGGGTTTTTCTTTTACGGGAGCAATCAAATAAAGGCATCAAGAACAACACCGCACCAAATCAAGCAATATATCATCAATGTCCATTTTGGAAATAAATTGACGAATCGTATCTTGCACATGAGATCGGATTGGCCAATTTCAAATAAAATCGTGAATCGTATCTCGAGCGTGAGAACGGATTGGCGATTTTTCCGTGCGATTGTGAGTCATATTTCGAGCGTAAAATCGGACTGTCAATCATACGCACGTTGCGAAATTAGGAAAATTTCCTAATTCGTGAGGGATCAAGAGATCTTTTGGATATGGCAATAACAAACAAATATTCAAAATAAGATTGCGATATTACGAATTAGGTGGCGTCATGTATGAAAATCAGATTAATCGAGAGCCTTACCTAATTCACGATGTCACGCGAGTGACGTTTCCAAATTCGGATGGATGATGGGTCACGGGAATCACAGCGAGGAAGATCGTCTCATAGCAGCGGCCGCTCGTGGTGGCTTCACGCAAGTGCGATCGGAATTTCCACAATATTCGCCTGTGTCATGTTCTCCCTTGGTGAATTACCAAGTACTCTGGAAAATTGCTAAGCATGAGGAGGAATAGTCAGAACACATGCACGAGGAAAATTAAAAAGCACCAATAGAATCCTGTCATTGTCATGGCCAAAATTTGGACAGCTCTTGCTTTGAAAATATCACAATTGCATGTGATGTTGCCGCCACTGGATACACCATCAAGACATGCAATATTTGAGCGAAGACAAGGATGTAGCTGTGGAAGCCTTGTAATGATCTAGAAACGTCAATGCGGGACGGACTTCGACTCGGCTTCAAGAGCGACTCAAGGGCAGCTAGTGCGATGCTGCAGTGTAGACTCGGCCAAGAAGGGGCCATCGCGGTGCAGGTACAGCGTGGATGTCTAGCAGCAACAATGATGACTAGTGGATCTCGGGAGGCGGTGATGGAGCGATCTCAGAATTGGGACCCAAAGAGCAAAAAGAACTTCAATTTTTATTCTCTATTGGATCCTTCGCTCTTTCTCTTCTCTCAACGTTCCCTCCATCGAATTGTGTGGTCCCCCTAAAAGTTTTCTTCCTGGTTAGTGGGTAGTCAAGAGAATAAATAAAAAGAAAACTCAAATTGGAGGCATGAATCTGAAGCGATTCATGGGATCATGGCGGTGGCTCGCGATTGGATCAAACAGTGCAGGGCCTTCTCGGTTCAGAACAGATCAGCAAGGTAGGGACGGCGTCAACGAGGCAACAACTGGACAACAGATTGACGTGTGGTCTCACGGCAGCAGCGTTGTTGTTTTAGCAGGGCTGGCAACGGGTCAAGAGAAGTAGCGACCGCGTCGTCTCAGCGGAAGTGCGGCGGGCCATCAAGACTCGTTGTGATGTTGCTGGAATCAATGCGGTAGAAGCGGGATGCGCCGGATGAGACACCGAAAAGCTGCGGAGTGGGCGAGGACCGGTGTTGTGGATGTTGGTCTTGGAGAAGTGACTTCCGAGATGTGAGAATTGCCGAAAGATAATGCCCCTAATTCACATGTTTTAATCTCTACAAATCTCCACTCGCTAATGGTGTCTCAAAGCTTCACTTCCTCTTTTTCTTTTGGTTTCTTCTTCTCCGTGCTTCCACCGACTTGGGGCCGTGAAAGACCTCCCGAAAAACCTTTTCTACTCTCTCTTCTCAATGTGTATCTCTCTCAATTGCGGCCGTGAAAAAAAAGTTGTGTGCCCCCACCATCTTTTTTAAATTGCTCGGCCAATTCTGAACTTCCAAAAAGGAAGAAGTCCACTGCGGATCCATATATTCAATGAGAATATATCTTTTGTTTTTTTTAAAATATTCCTTCCCATCCATGAATAATGCTAATCCTTCTTGCCCTTTAGATGTCTTCGTGCACACATTAATAATCACAAGATCAACAAAAAATTCTTTTTGCCAAATATCAACTCACTATTGATTGAACATTGCCAAAAGTTCGAGATCATAATAAAATTTTCCCAGCTTTTGAATATTTTAAAGGTGAGCTTGCAATATTTCCTTTTGTATTTTTTCAAATATTCCATCCAAAATTTTCCTTTTTGCTCGAAAATACATTCTTTGGTGTATATCGCCTAAATATGTGAAATCTTAGCGGAATATATGAAAAATATTGCGTTCGCCGACGGTCCAATAAAATAAAATAAAATAAATGCTCCTAAACTATATGTTGTGCAATTTTTTTTCCGCGTTAAATTTAACCCCTAATTTTTAATGTGATAAATGACTAAACGGATCACCAAAATTTAGGTGTCAACACTTGTCTATATTCAATGACAATTGTTTTTATGGGGAAGCATGTATGGGCTGAACTAGGGGAACCGGACAATTTTATGATAAAGGACAAGATTAATTGCTATTTTTGACTTGAGATTCTTAGTAGACATATGACCACCCACATAGTCTGTGCTCCGGCTGCCACATTGGATATAATATACAAGAGAAATTTATGAAACACTAAACACATGCGATATGCTCTCCACCATACTCATTCTGATATTTAAAAGAAAAGACATGGGTTCAGTCATATTATCTAGTTTATACGTAGTTAATTTAGAATTGGTCCATCACAGGATCATAGAATATTAGAAATGTTAAGCTAAACCGATGGAGGTAATTATGAAACAAATCAAATATATGGATTTCAGAGTATATGTATAATATCTACTGTTGAAGTAAAAATATAAAACTAAAAAAGGTCTTCATTGTTGTGGATTATGCAATTTTGAGTTGTCTCTTCCCGACTCTCTCTCTCTCTCTCCAAACTTTTCTTTGTCTCTTCCACTTTTGGAGGGAAGGGGTTTGCCCAAGGTCTCTCTCTCCCGTCTTAGTTGCTTATCATTTTATTTTATTTTGTTTATTTCTTTACTCCCCTATACTATATTTGGGAGCATTTCTCTCTAATAGGGGGCTACAAATAGAGTACAAGCAAATCCAAATCAAAACATAGTTAAGAAGGACAACAGTTCATCAATCGTCAGGCAATGCGGGATGTGAGATGGTGCACGATGTAATTCCAATCTTTTTCCTTATTATATGACCGTTTGATTAGTTCTAGGGAAGCATGGGTGCAATTCATGAATACGAAGACCGAGCTTCTTACACACATTTTCCAGACCTTTTCGTACATTCAGGAACTTGTTTGGTTGCCAGTCAGGGACTGATGAACCAGTCCCATGAGCCCTGAGGCAAAGGAAAAGTCAGCAAACCATGCCAGTGGGAACTTAAATTGGTTGATTAATAAGCATCCGGCTCATGTTTTGGATGCCAGTAACTGGGAAGTACTTGTGAAACAGGACAATTCATTTCTGGGGACTGAGTGTGCACATATGTCGAAAACAAAACCAAAAGCTTAAACCAGACTAGTAAGAACCACTGGAGCTGATAAACAAGTCGGAATGTCCATCATGGAAATTCAGGCGGCATTACCCAACCCGTGCTCGTGCCTAGACAAGAATAAGAATGTCTTCAAAGAAAAGGGCATCAACTAAGATAGCAGCTGTGGTTTATGCTGATGATTCGTTAGAACCGAAGACGAACGATTCAGAGGATAAGATATGATTGGCCAATCCATCTAGGGATTGGAACGACGACCCTCCTTGCATCAGACAACTATTTGCCTTCTCCTTGAATTGTGCTGCTCTCTCTCTTACCTCTTCTCCTTCTTTCTCCACCAACAGCTTCCGAATAGCCTCTGCAATCTTCCTTCTCTCCAGCCCGTTGTTCAAGTGCACTCCCACTCTCCAAACATCACTCACAATTCTTGCATTGACATTTTGGTCCGAGAAACAGGGCATGCATATCATCGGAACCCCTTCGGAAATGCTCTCAAGAGTGGAGTTCCATCCATTGTGAGTCCAAAACGCTCCGACAGCCCGATGAGCCAGCACTTCATGTTGAGGCGCCCATTTCACAATCTTCCCCCTCTCCTCTAATGCCTCCAGAAAGCAACCGGGCAAATTCTCTAAGAGTTCCGAGCCGCTCACTGACCCGGGTCGAACCACCCACAAGAATGGCTGCTGGCTATCGGCTAAACCTAAAGCTATTTCGGAAAATTCCGACTCGTTCACAGACGCGTTGCTCCCAAAGCTCACATAGACCACTGAGTTAGGGGCTTGCTTGTCCAGCCAGGAAATGCAACTCCGGTCTTCCGCCAAGAGACTTCCCGATGAAGATGGACTGCATTTGTGAAATGGGCCAATTGGGAAAACTGCGATTGGATATTCTTGGCGGAGTAAAGAAAGAGCGGGCTGCTCGAGATCTTCATAGAAGATATAGTATCACTCACCTCGTCGTCTACAACCAAACGACGAACGATACCCGTATCGTCAAACTCACGGCCCTATCAAATAATTGATGAATAATGTTAAAATCTAATAAAACTCTTATCTTAACTACGGAATTACTAACTTATGCCTTAACTCCAACAAAAGGACTTCTACACGTTAACAAATCGCAACATGGAGTTTAAACGCAAAACTTGATCACGCCTTAACTTCCTTCTCCGAACCCCGATCCAAACAAATTTATAGTCAATAAAGAGCCCTTGACACATATTACAAGAATCCCAACTTCACCGTCCCAAAATCAAGCCGAAAGGTGACAAAATACAGGCCCGAAACTGCTGGACGCGTACTGTTCACTGTGCGCGGGAAACTTTGAAATTTTGTTTCGGACAAACCACAAGCTCAAATCACAATCCGTAAAATCCCACAGCTCCACAACACCCTAAATCATCATTACTACAAAAATACGCGGCTCAACGACTCCAAAATCGGACTTCGCCACTTGATTTTCCAACAATTCCGAATTTGAGCCCTAAACTCATAAATAACTTCAATTGGATGAACGAGGGGCCTAATATCTTACCGGGTGCTGCGTAATGGAGTAGAGTCGGCTTGGCGAGGCATCCATGGCGTGCACGTGCCAAAACCCCGTTCCTTTCTTCCCCTTTCTCTTCTTCTTCTTCTTTTCTTTCTGCTGCCCGAACGTGGGCTTTCTTTCCTTTTTATCTCTTCCCCTTTTTTCTGTTTTCTTATTCTTTCTTTATTTAAAGTGGGTCCCACCAACTTTTCTTTGACCTATTAAAATTTTTCTCTAATATTACAGTTAACTCACAGTTAAGAAACTTAACTTCAAGTAAAATCAGAGGATTCTTATGGGTTGGCAAGTCATTAGCACCAAACTAAGCAAGTGAACGATTCAATCTAAAACTCTAGCTTGAGAAGTTAAGCATAACTCATCTCTATTTGCTCTTGCCAAAGTCCTCTAATATTCTTTAATCTCAATCTTAAAATTAATAATCCCCTTGAAGCCCTAGTGAACTGATCAATTCGTCTTAGTGACCCTTAGTTACCAAACACCCCACCCACTAAGTATATAAGAATCGCATGGTCGTGTGAGATATATCAATGGCATGGCATCATTGTGTTTAACGTGCAACTACCTATGTGCCTATGCTTCATATATGCAAGAGAAACGTTAATAATGGTTTTGATTAGTAATTATAACGGCGGTGTGCATGCCATAAATATCTTAGCGTATTGGCTGTTGAAATGAAGTTATTAGAGCCTATTGATGCTGTATCTCCTCTCTTTATGAAATATGAAGAAGCCTCCCTTGTCGTCTGATATATATCAATGGCACGGCATTGTTGTGTTTGGCGTAATTTTTTTTTTAGACCTATGCTTCATATGTGGAAGAGAAACGTTGATAATGGTTTTGATTAGTAATTATCACAGTAGTGTGCATGTCATAAATATCTTAGCATATTGGCTGTTGAAATGAAGTTATTAGAGGCTATTGATGTTGTAGCTCCTCTCTTTATGAAATATGAAAAAACCTCCCTTATCGTGCCAAATTTTATACAAGTAATGTTCTCGTTATAGGTACCAAATTGATGCATGTTTCAAAGAAATGAGCAAACTAGTTCTATCATTGGAAAACTTTCTTTTCAGGTGAAGATGGGAAATTTAGGTGCTTGTATTGCAATTGTCATATCATAGGATGTAACAAGATAAATAATACATATAATCGATAATATATGCCAACTCAAGGTACCAAGCGATAACGGTAAACAAATTAAAAAGCATGATGAGTCACCGTAACTACTTTGGCGATGACCTATCTGATCTTGACTTTTGGATTTACCATACATTACTCTAAGATCACGAGACGATGAAGGAAAAGCAAGGGAGGCTGGTTGGAAGAATTTTGCTATACATAGTTTCAGTAAAGACCCCATAGGACTCATGAGTGGCTTGTGCATAAGGATAATTGAAGAATGTAAACCGAAGAAACAAAAAGGGTATATTCATGAAAAGCATCTACATGTTGGCTGATGTAATGCATTCCAAGCTCTAGACGCTTTCCCTAAACATCTTCCATGCCTTAGAACGGGCATGATTTTGTTTTTAGCAAATGGAGTGCATTAGCCAAGGAAATCAAAGATCTAGAATGGGAGCGTCCACTCTAAAAGGAAATGTTCATGTTCTCATCTTTGAAGGCACGATTTTGGTTTCAGCCAGTTTGGGGGGGCGGGTGGGAGGGTTGGGGGCGCATTGGACATAAAATTTCAATGACATGTTTTATAATGCAGCATGTTCTTTTTTCTACGATTCATTTATATTTCTGTGGTCTTATATGGAAATTAGCTCATGAATCGAGATTTGAAGTTCCTGAAAAATTGTCAATCCACAAGTTTCTAGCAATAAATGGCATAATTTCTATTTTCATCTTAAACATCTTCTTAAAGACTCTGAGGATGAATTTTTATGTATATCCTTTTGATATAAATAGATATGTGATTCACTAGGAGTAATTTTGGTCGAATTATCTGGTTCGCTCGCTCGCCCAATGTGGTTCTAGTCATTTGGTGTGCTTCTAGATGATAAGAGTTATTAGCATTTCCCAAGATGTGAAGATCTTGTAATTTGGAATCTTCATCTTCAATCCTTTTCGGCACAAGGAACTTTTGGCTTTGTTTGACTAACGCCAAAAGGTTTAGGACTTTTTTGGCACTTCTCCCAAAGTATATCCTTTTGATATAAATAGATATGTGATTCTTATTGTTCGCTAAGGCTCATTTGGTGTGCTTCTAGATGATAAGAGTTATTACATTTCCCAAGATGTGAAGATATTTAAACAATCCGGCACAAGGAACCTTTGGCTCAAACGTTCTATTTAAACAATAGGCTCAAACGTTCTTCCTATAATGCTTTTACTTCTTCAACGACTTATATTTGTTAGTCGATAGTTCGGCATATATCAAGCCGCAGATTTAGGCCATTCGATGAGGTCACATTGTCTATTGTGCTTATAAAGGAAAGTGGGTTTGAGTGTATTTGTGTTAATTGTGCTGTTCTGCCTCTGATTCTGCTTGCTTTTGACTACGATGAGCCGTTTAATGACCTGACTATTTAGGAGGGTCAGGGGGACATTGGACCCTCAGCTCATGCATTGGTTTACCGAAATCATGTACCCTATCCCACTTTATTAAAAAATGTGACAAACTAGTAAGCTTGGTTTCCTTGGTTGAATAGCTAGTACTAAACTCTAGTAACTTGACTGTTATATTTGGATGAGGCATCAAGATGGTTTTGTGGTTGTGGAGACTATCACCATTGCGGAGTAGTCAGTAGATACTCT
Source organism: Eucalyptus cloeziana (assembly GCA_014182715.1). Taxonomy (NCBI): domain Eukaryota; kingdom Viridiplantae; phylum Streptophyta; class Magnoliopsida; order Myrtales; family Myrtaceae; genus Eucalyptus; species Eucalyptus cloeziana. Next base: position 35,845,508 of record CM024640.1, on the reverse strand, counting down.
TTCACAATAAAATAATAGATGGAACTGCCAAAACAAAGTGGCGAACGGGTGTTTAAGGCGTGGGATGGTCAAACGTCATAATGTATTACTCACGTCCTACAATCCGACCTGAGGGTCTAGATGTTATCGCAAATAAGTAAGTAGTAGTAGCGCGTTGAGGTAGGAGCCAGCTAGCCTTGATATGAGTATCCATATCAAGTTATGGCACATTGTGTGTTGTCTTCTTGTGTGTAACCATTGAAGGATAGTTCACCATGTAAGTGCCCATGATCATATTGGCATGTTTACAGAGAATTGCTTGCCGTATGCGACAAATGGCCAGTTTATTCTCGTATTGATTTGAACATCTATTTTGTCAGAGAAGAGTTGTTTTGTGCTTTCCACAAAGGAATGTCAAAACATGCCCTTTCCTTGATTCAACCCATGACTTGAAGGCTGCTGGAGAGTATTTTTAGTACTAATGGTTCTTTAGATAGCCTGCTTGTGTTATTTGCATCTAGAGCTATCTGTAAATTAATACAATTCGCTTTGAGAGCAGCCATTGGCAATTCTGGTGGCTCTTTCCCAATTTAAATGAAATTTGGAGGTTTCCTTCTTCTTCTTCTTCTTCTTCTTTTCTTCCTTTTTTTCTTTTGCATGGATAACACTATGTTTAGGCTTCGTGGATACAATTGTGTTTAGGCTTAGCCAAACACGGATACATACAAGACGCATGTATGTTTAGGCCAGTGTCAGAAACATTATGGATCGTGTTGAGTCCATTGACTTGTTCTATAGATTGAACAAAATACTTAATAATGTGGTTTGATAATATTCGGTCAAATAGAATGTTTGTGATTGTAGATGCCAGCATACTCTTCGAGAAATTTACGTCATAGCTTTTTCAGCGGTGCCTCCTTTATCTGCTCTAGGATTAACTATAGGGGAAACCCTCTTTCCTTGTTTGGAAATACAATGTTATTTCGGAGCCACTTTATAATTGGCAAGTAAGGTTGGTTGAAGATTCGTAGACATCTTCATTGTTCCTTTAAGTGCCTCCCTTCAGACGTTCTTATCCTCAATTACTACATGATGAGTGATTAATGCTTTCACTAGTGTACTTGTTATATTCATGTTTACTATATTTGTGTATATCTTGCTTTGACGTCTTTTATACTCGCGATGTTCACTGGTGTTTTGCTTGTTACAGATGAGGAGGACCGAGTCATCCTGATGGTTCATCAGATCCATGGGAACAAATGGAAATCGATTTCAAAGATTCTACCAGGCAGAACAGGTTATGCAATCAAGAATCACTGGAATGTGAGTTTGAAAAACAAGCAGGCAGAACAAAGGAGTCCCGAGTTATCTGCTAGCGACATGACAGCAGCTCAAATTTTGAGTGAAATGAAGGCATTCACTCAAAAGGCATTTCCTTTGGAGATGTGGTGATGAGCGGAAACCAAGAGGAAGGAGATAGTGGAAATTATCATGGACGTCAGAACTATGAAGATCAAGCATTTCAAGCCAAAGGAAGTTGTATTGCTGCTGGGACAAGGGAAAACCCTCCTGTTCTTCGTCCAAAGGCAAGCTATGGTGCATTTAGTGTTTATTACCCTCCAAGTGGTGGTCCTGGAAATAATTCTGGTGCTTCAACCGTGGTGCCCCTCCAGGGACCTCTAGCACAGGCTCTTGGGTCAGAGTTTGGCATCCACCATTTTCTCGAAGATGCCCATGGGGAGCCTTTGATTCCTCACCAATGTGTCTATGGTTGCTGTTCGGGTCAAAATGGACCAAATGGTGGAAGCTCCTTGTTGGGGCCTGAGTTCATTGATTACATTGAACCTCGCTCCTCGAGCCAAGAGCTGATGTCTATAGCAGCAGAGTTGAACGAGATTGCATGGGCGCGATGTGATCTTCCAAGTGATCCTGGACCAAGTGATCTTTCGGCTGATGTCAATACCGGGATGCCGAGCATGGAGATGCGGCAGCCGACCCGTCCAAGTGAGAATAAGAATGATCCGTGTGGCAAATTGAAGGGTGTGAAGCTGTCATGCCCTGATTCTCGGGCACGCACCCATCCCTCTCCTTGGTTGATTTAATAGTAACGTCCCAGGACGCATTGCCAACCCTTTTCTTTTTAATATACGCAAGCGGAAGCATATAAACAATCCGTAGACAATAAAACAATGGGATAGGAAAGTAGGATTCCAAAGTTCCACCTTAAAAGCAACTACCCCTATATACATTGCAAACTATAGTGCAATTATATACAAAGCGAATTGTTAAGTCAGGTTTTAAACCACAAGTTCATAAAACAGGGTCTACAAAAAGGGAATCGACTTCTATCAAAAGAGAATTGCCCTATGACTAACTAGTCCAATAGGATTGTCAATTCTTCAGGCTTCTCCTTCTACACTTCGAGCCTCTGGTCCTTCACCAATGCCAACCAAGGACCTGAAATTTTGGCCCACAACGGGGTGAGACATTGTCTCAGCAAGTTCACCCCCTAAACCCCTATTAGAAAGAAAATATACCAAAGGGTGGTCTAGCCACACCACACAGAGGACTTATCTTGCCTCAGTTCCTTCCCGCAAGTTAGCACAATTCAAATCACTCAATCATGTTCATATCACTCAATTACAGATAATAATAAGAACTTAAACAACTAGAATGCCAATAATATCATGTCAAATAACTATAGGAGTTCGGATTATAAGACCAAACCATTATAACACGTCCCATACCATGCTACACGATTCTGTCCCATAATCTGACACGTCAATAACACTCAGCATGCGTTCCAATTGTTATTCACCGCCACACATGGGCATAGCCTACTCGCAGTTCGGCTATCTACTGACATTAATGCCAGACATCGCCTCCCCACCTTGGAAAGTAGCTTCGTCACTACATTGACGGCGTTTCTGAAGGTGTATATGCCCAGAATCAATTGCGACCCGAGCCTGTTGTAACGGGCATCCCTATAGGGGTAAATCCGGCTCAACAGCCCAATCCATACTCGGCCCATGACACTTTGCATTTCACTCAATGCTCCAATTTAAAATAGTGATCCCAGCCTATTTTCTTCATATTAAAAATATTCCAGAAATTATTCACGTGTGTGGGGCACGTTAATTTCGAACCAGAAAACCAATATCTCACTTTTTCAAACCCCACTATTTAATATAATCCTTAAAATCTAATTTTGGTAATAAAACCCGACACTTGGGATTTTCTGAATAAAATCCTTATTTTCACAATCAACACTCAATTTGCAATATCCACTCATCAAATTCACAATTTGAATACACGAGAGCGATTGGCACGAAATTTTGAGAAAATAAGGTCTCGAAATAATTTTGGAATTTGATAAATAATTAAATTATTCCGAAAATTAATTAAATAATAATATTTTAATAATTTCGAATAATAATATATTATTAAATTATTAAATAATTTCGAAATATTTATTTAATCAAAATAAATTCCTCTAAGTCACATCAAAACTTATATCAATATAACTATCCACTTAGCCCTAATTAAACACACTTTAAATTATTAAACACCTTAATCTAATCCACAACTAAATAAACTAATCTAACCACATAAACTTACTTAGCTTAAACTAAGAACACCCTAAGCATCATTAACCCTCTAATCAAAATTTAGTGAGCTAAACTCATCGGAATCGCTTTTCAATGAGTCCCCGGCGAAGACAACGGTGAGGCCGTCAACAAATCTCCTCGGGGCGACACCAAAGGAGGATCGGAAGGCACCTGAAACGGGCCTTGAAGGTTCGGATCTTGCTGGAAATTCCGGTGGTTGTCCTTGGCTGGTTGGAGGAGCTCCGATCATCGGTTGGGCGCAGGATCGGCGGAAAGGGATGGTGGCAGCTCAGGCGGTGGTTGGCGGAGTCTCCAACGGTCCTTCGGCGACCCTGGCGACGACGGGTAGCTGCGGGATGGCGGATGACGAGCTAGAGGCTCAGGCGGAGGCGGAGCAACGGCGGAACGGCGAGCGAACGTGCGGGGCTGCGTGCGCAGACGGCGGCGATGGCGACGGACTCCGGTGACGAAGCAGGCGGCCGAGCGGGCGTACGAGGCGGCGTCGGGGCTGGTCGCACGGTCGGCCTCCTCTCTCTCTCCTCCAATTTCAAAAACAAAGACAAAGGTTGAAGATGATGTTGATGGGTCACCTTTTTTAGAGCAAATCCACACCCTCCACTTGTCAAGATCTCCTTCAATTGGCCCCAACCACCATGACGTAAGGTGACATCACATTCCACTAACTCAATCCTCCACAACATCTTCCAATGGGTGCAATTTCTTCCTCCGCCGTGGCATAAAAATCTTGTACATTAATTTCTTCAATTCTCTTCTAATTGAACCAGATTGAAGTCCATAAAATTAATCCAATATCACCACACTTAAATTCACATAATCACTTGACCATAGGACTATCTTGGGTCTCAAAAGTACGACCGAAAGCGAGCCTAATAATTTCTCGAGCCAAATTAACCATACTTTGATTAATTTGCCGAAAAACTCGGTTTGCATGAAAAATCCTCCGAAGATGAGTCAATGTTCCTAAAATGATTTGTGACACACCAGGACTTCCAATTTCTGAGTTCGATTTCAATTTCACGGTTAATTTCACTCTCTCATGATATTAGCGCAACATGATCTACCGGGTAGCTTTTAGAAATTTTCATGCATTTGACCTGTGGTTGATCAATTCAAGCCGCAATGTACATCTTTGACACATTGGTGACTCTCAATTGTCGAGGTAATCTCAAGGTTTTAAATATGGACACAGGGTGCCCAATTGACAGAAAAGTCAGTCTAATGACGATCGACAGAAAAGTCGATCCATTGTGTGATCTAGTGGAATCACCCACACTCGATCACATGTCTCTATTGAGTCGACCTATCTCCGCTCTCTAATAGATTTTTAATTGTGCCGTACTAACCCTTGCAGATTAGCTCGGTCGAAAGGTCGCTTCCTGGTCAAATTCTTGAGTCTGATGCATTAAAATGTCTTAACGGCTTCAGCTGATAGACTAGTTTTCACATGAGTGGCCAACTCAGGGAAAAGAACTATATATGTGCAAATGAAATGCCCGTCTCAATTTATTGAAAATGGAATTGAAAATTCGGGATGTCACAAAAGTAGTAATATATTGGTTGCAGAGCCGGATTTTGCGATGCCAGCTCAAGTTGAATTTTTGTTAAATGCATCACTTCTTTCTTTCCTTCCTTTTAACATTCTGAACGGGACATCGCTTGACAATGGAGTTTGATGACTCCATGTGTTTTGCCCGCCTGAGAATTGACAGCAATAATTTGACGTTCCATTGGATCATTATTGATTATGTTGTATTGGATTCTTTTTTACCGTCCATCTATTGTCCCTGATTCGCTATTTATGTCTACATAATGTTTAAATTGCAGCATGCAATCTTTTTCGCTTCAATTTGTGGGGGCAAATTGGCAACTTTTCAAATTGCAAGTTTTCTTGACTGATGAAGTTCGTACTCTATTGTATAGTAATGCTGTTTCATTGGGGACAGCTTGAACATCTGACGTACAAAGATCCCACGGCTGATTAGCGTTAAAAAAAGAAGAGAAGAAGAAAGAAATCTCATGATGCAATTTTGCTACACTTTTTGAGAAAATCCTCTACCTCCTAGGTGTAGATAATCTCCTCCTTTTGGCCAACTTCAGTACTTAATGCCTCACCATATGCGTGAAAAAATCTGTCAGATTGGTCCAACTGTATCGATCTCTATCCTCCACTTCTGCTCCTTCTGCATTTTTGTTTGTTTCAGCTTTTTGTCAAGTGATTTAATAGGGGGCTATAAATAGGGAGACGTCATGAACATATTTAGGGACTTGAGGTACAAAGGCGTTGGCTTTAGTCGCTTTCGTACAAGAGTACTATATGCATATAGACGGCCAAAGTAGATTAATCTTATCTCCAGCATAAAAAGAAGCATGAAAAATGATGTGTATACTTAGGTTAGCATCAAGTCTGAGATTATCATTTAGCAAATGATGTTTAATGATCAATAAAAATATGGCACTTGCAAATGTTGCCGAAGGGATGAAGACGATTTAGATGATTATTCTCAGTGAAATTTCTATGTCATCTAGGAATCTCCCTCAATCATTAACCATCTAATCATGTGTACTGAATTCTGATTTGGATATAAAGTTTTGTAACATGCGAAACCTAAATAATTTCTCAATTATCAATTGAGATTTCTTATTTAGTTAATTATTCATCTGCTCTTGAGGGGTTTCGATAAATTGTAGAAGCAACCCTATTTGCAGCAGGGGTGATTGATCTAGTTTGTTCAATCCAATGGACTTGGTCACTTGTTTAACATAAAGATGAAATTAAGGGTCCGTTCGTTTCGCGGAAAATAGGCCATTTCCGGAAAATATTTTCCCAGAAGTCATTTTCCAGGAAAATTATAATATTTTCTGGTGTTCGGCTAAAACCTGAAAATGTTTCGGAAAATATTTTCCGATGTTCGGTAAGGAAAATATTTTCCGCTCACTAGATTAGCGAGCGCAAGCGTCAAGCTCGAGGTTCGCTAGATCGACGAGTGATTCACGACAGTTCACCTGGTGATGGCCGACGACTAGTCAAGAAAAAAGAAGATGTGAAACAAATAAAAGAAAAAGAAAAAAAAAAAAAAAAAAAAGAAATAGAAATAGAAAATTAAAAATAATTTGAATAAAAAAAGAAAAATACAATTTAAAAATAATTCGAATAAAAAAAGAAAAGAAGAAGAAGAAATGGGAGGAGGAAGTGAGGATTTGTAGATGTGTGAGATAAGAGAGATCAAGTGGGGAAAATTTTTTCCACTTTTCAAAAGTGGAAAACATTTTCTCCAAATTTAGAAGACTTTTTCCCTTCCATGGAAAACATTTTCCCTTAGGAATTCATTTTCCGTGAAACGAACACCGGAAAATCCAGAAAATATTTTCCCGGAAAACATTTTCCGCGAAACGAACGGAGCCTAAAAGAAAAAAAAAAGAGGGTGAGAGATTTCAGCTTTTCTCTGACAAAAAGAAAGAGGTCCAACTAATTAATCAGAGAAATCTTCCACCCTTTTCTCTGGCAAATTTCGGCCAACATAATTGAAGGAATTAATTCCTCCAGATTGCATAAAAAGGGGCAACAAATGTGGCAATGGTCGAAGATGGAAGCAAGGGAGATTTTTTTTTTTTTTTTTTTTTGGGGTGAAATTAAGAAATATATTGAGCTATAAACCAACATGTACAATGCGATCATGGCACCAAAACCTTACACTCAAAGTGCCAAGACATCATGAGTGAAAGGGTGTCGAGATGTAAAAGAAATAGCCAACAAAAGAGGCACAACAAGCCAACCGGCTACACACAAACAGCATAACAGACAGCCCAAGGCATACAAACAAAAGACGGCCTAAAAACAAGAACTAGCAACCAACAAAGACAAGCGAAGGCCTACAATCAAGGACTCGAAACAACACCACGTCCACCCTCACTAGTGTAACCACCGAGGTAGGTCACCACTGGCGACCACTCAGAATTAGCCACGGTGATGATGAGGATGTTCAACCTCCCCGGAATCGAAGATAATCGAATCTAAGCTCCAACTGCGCTGCAGTCTTCTATTATGGCAACAAATTGGCAAAGGAATCGGATCGTGAGGGAAAGAACATACAGAGAGGGATATTCTTTGAGAGATAATGGGAAAGGTCAGTCAATAGAGAAGGAACAAAAGGAAAATATGAACAAAAAGAAAGAGGGCGAGATATTTAAGCACTAATGGGAATGAAGTAAATCAGTGAGATCATTCATGTCGTTCCATCCTTCAATTTTGAAGAATATATATATAATCTGGTTCGGGCTGGTTCCCACTTGGAACCGGGAGGGGACCGCCTGGGAACTGAGAATCAGCTTAGTTCTCTTAAGAATAGGACTTAATCATTCTCAGTTTGATTGGTCCATCTTGCTCACTCCTAATTTTTAGAGTAGACCTTATCATTGGCGGTCCCGCTTGATGTTCTCGGATGACTTCATACAAACGTTGAGGTGCAGATGCATCGCTCTCGTAAACAATGAAGTAAAAATTTCCACTAGTGCGTGACACCATATTTAGAACCTTCTGGCTTATAAACTATTAATTGATGAATGGAGAATTGAAGAATCAGTTTAAATTGTTTACCTTTGCAAGTTATAAAGGCAAAATTATTACTATTTTTGACTTGAAATTCTTTGATTTTAAGTAGGTAACGCATGGAAGCTGTAGTCCCCCACAGTAAATATATGATTGCCCATGTTTGTGATCAGGCCATTATGTAGCATACACTGCATGACAGAAATTCATGATATATTAAAGACATGAAGTCGTAAATTACTGCTGAATCTAATTATTAATATCAGCATGCTCTAAATAAAAACTTAACTAAAATGTGTGTTTGTTTTGCGAAAAATGAATAATTTGGAAAAACATCTTCTTGAAAATGATCACATGTATAGCTTACAAAAATGAATGAATGAAAAGTATTTCCATTTTTTGAAAATATTTAGTTGAGAATTACTGTTGATAATGAAAGTATTTTTTTTATTGATTAATAAGAAAATATTTTTAAAATTATTCATCTCCATCGAAATAATGGAGCCTTACATTAGATAGAAAAGGCATGGATTCAGTCGTATTATCTAGCTTATATATTTTTTTTGTTTTGTGAACTAAATTAGTATATGAATTGCAATTAAATTTTAAACGTCGTAATTGATGTAAGAAGTCTTAAGCTCTCTCTCTCTCTCCTCTCTCTCTCAATAAAAGTTGTGAATAACTTCTTCCATTGGAAGTTTCCTGTGTAGCAGTCCCATATCTAGCCACATATGGGAAATCGAGAGAACTTATTATATGAGTATAGCATGTATATTAGTATATAATACTAAATTTGGAGCATTTAACGTGGGTCTCATGTAGTTTAGACAGTTCAGATTGAGTCTAGCATATATTGGTTTTTCAATATTTGCTTAGAAATCGAAAATTCGATCACAAATGGAATTCCTTACACTTTTTAAAGAAGGAAATTAAGGACTCAATTACTCCAATTGAAAGGCTCGACAGTTCACTTTACTTCATATTTAACGTGATGCGTTTAAAAAATAATATGACATAAAAAATGATTTTGTTTAACCCCAAAAAACAATACCTTTACTATCATATAGTGTTTAGAGGTTGTCTAAATGTGTTTGATTAAACATATCATGTTGAGAAGAGTAATATGTTAATTTATTTAATAAGAGTATAAACAATTTTAAAATTTTAATATGTGAAAAAGCACATTTATTATTCATTCGTAAATGGAGTAACCCGTGTTAGATTGCTAAAGGGAGGAGAGATGAGGCTGAAACTTCCTCTTTTTTTCTTTTGAACAATGAAGTCTTTTACAAAAGACAAATACATCACGTAAAAACACCACTAAAATAAGACCCATAACTACCCATGTTCTGCATAAAGCACTTTCTCCACAAACACCTAAAAATTAGGACAACTAACACACAAATTAGCTAAACGTGACTCCACTAACTCCAATAACTGAAAAACCAAATCAGCAAAACGTGCAAAAATAAATAACTATTACTTCAACAATCCCTCCCTTAAACTAATGTTTACTAACATTCAATTTAAAGCATTGACTGTTTTCAACGTGCAAACACCTAGTAACCTTCTAAGCTTCACAAATGACTCCATCTTGAGGGCCTTGGTGAATATATCAGCAACTTGATCTTCACTCTTGCAATAGATTAGATCAATTGTTCCATAATTGCTAAGATCTCTCAAGAAATAAAACTTCACATCAATGTGCTTGTTTCTTCCATGTAGCACAGGATTCTTGGAGAGTTTGATTGCTGAGTTGTTGTCACAAAAATTTTTAATAGCTCTTTGTTGTTTGAATTGTAGCTCCTCAAGAAGTCTCCTTAGCCAAATAGCTTGACAAGCACTAGCTGTTGCAGCAACAAATTCAGCTTCTGTACTTGACAATGTGACAATTGGTTGCTTCTTGGATGACCACGAAATAGCACCTATCCCAAACATAAAAGCATAATTCGAAGTGCTCCTCCTATCATCATGATCTCCTGCATAGTCACTATTAGTAAATTCCAACAAATTGGACTTTTCACCATTCTTGTAAAATAGCCCAAAGTCTCTAGTTCCTTGCAAATAATGAAGGATTCTCTTGGCTGCTAACAAATGCATTTTTGTAGGATTCTCCATATATCTAATGATTAAACTCATAGAATACATTATGTTTGGTCTTGTTGTAGTTAGATACATCAAACTGCCCACAATTTGTTTATAAAGTGTGCTGTCAACATTCCTCCCTTCATGATCTTTGAATAGCTTTAAGCCAAACTCAACTGGAGTGTTTACAGGATTACAATCCTTCATCTGAAACATGTCCAAAATTTCTCCCACATATTTCTTTTAAAAATAAAGGTCACATCATCTGATTGTACCACTTCTATGAAATGGGCTAGTGAATACACCTAGAGGGGGGGTGAATAGGTGTATATAAAAATTCTCGTAGGACTCAAAAAGATATTTTTGGTTTTAGTATATGTGGACAATAAGACATAATTCACTTTTAAATGAAAAAACAACTCGTAAGCATAAATAAGAAGTTCAGGGATAAGAGAAAATAAACACAGAGTTTATAGTGGTTCGGCTTAATCCAAGCTTACGTCCACTCTCCCGCATTGATAGCCCACCGGTTGGATTTCACTAAGAATCAAAAGAGTTGTTACAATATCACGTCCGTGATTCCATAGTGTAGAGACTTTGCTACACTTCCTCAATGTCTCATAAGTATCTAATCTCTCTTTTGAGTACAGATTTCTTGCTCAACAATTGAATCAACAAAGAATAAGGAGCTTTAGACTTTGGAATTTCTCTATCACGCACACACTTGAATAACCAGAGTTTCTTCCTTATATACTCCTTCATGCCTTTATATCCGTTGGCACTTTTCAAAGGAATTCTTCCATCTATCCGTTGGACGGAATCAATTAGGGAGATCTTCAAGTTACTTAAAGAATGTGATGATAGCCCACCAATCCTGCTCGCCCATACAATCAGAATCTAGGTTTCTATAAGTAGAACCTTCCAAGTATACCTTGCCAATCAACAAATCCAATTTACTCATATCAAAACGAATAAAAGATCTCGAGATACTATCTCCAGCCGTGAGAAGCTTCTTTAGCCGCTCGAATCAAATCCTTAAATAAATACTTAATTTTGGATAAGTCTTCTTCGATGGTCTAGAAACTATCAATGAGGGCAGACTTCAAAACTTGAATCTGACGGTCTTCAAACTTTGACGGAAGAGTCTTCAAGTTTTCAAACTAGACTGATGGAAACGTTTTGTCAACTTCAAAACACATAAGAAAGTTTTCTCTAACAATCTTTCCTGCAAATTTAGAAATCTTTGACCTGTAAGACAATACTCAAGCAAACAAGGATATCTCATAAAAGATAAATGAGTTGGGATAAATATAGTATCGAATCTGCATCCAAAGGAAATAGGTTAGTCATGTAAAAACAATAACTATCTTTGCCATGAGTACTAATAATGCTTAAGATACTGCAATGCAAACATATAGTCAAACCACAATCCAAAAACCACAATAATCCAAATGTCACAATCTCACAACCAGATAAAAGTTTAAAGTCAAAAACAAGTCTGAGTTTAAATCAAATCTACACTTCTCCCCATTTTTGTCAGCATTAAAAAGGTAGAGACGAAAACAAGAATTAATTTAAGATTGTTTTGGAATGCGAACAAGCTGGAAATCTCCCATCGACTTGACTGTCTCCTCCAGCTTTCTTAGATCCTCCTTCAGATGTGCTAATTCCTCACCCTTGGCAATTGCTTGAATTTGAAGATTAAGGGCCTGAACTTGATTGATCAAAGATTCTGAAGAGGCTTGATAAGCATTCTGCATATTCTGAAATTCGCATCCTAAGGCATAAATTTGACCTCGCATCTCCATGAGAATATCAAGCAGTCTTCTAAAGTCTGTTGTGTTGTCAGTTTGAGTGCTTGCTTCAGCATAATCAGATTGTGGAGATAATGGCACATTATCATGATCATCCAAATTCGGAGAAGATACCTCATGACCTTCTTTAGGGAAGTGAGAGGCATATACATCTTTTGGATTGGCAAGAGAATGACTGCCATCATCACTAGTAAAAGCAAGTGAAGGAGTACCTCTTTTCTCAGTAGCTCCCCCTATTTCAGTGCCTTCTGGTGGAGAGAAGTACTCTTCATGTTCTGTTTCTTTTTCAGTGACAGGATGGCCTTGTTCTCCTTGTTGCTCCTTGTCTGCATCTCCTTTTTCCTCTGTTTCCTTCCTTATCGATTCCCTCTCTTCACTCCTCTTCTCTGTCTCTTTTGGGTCTTCTATATCCTCTGTCTCTGGAACAGAACGCTGCAACTTCCTTAAAGCAAGAGCGGAAATGGTAACATCATCATCATCATCATCATCATCTTCTTCTTCTTCATACTGCAAGATGATCACTCTTCTTCTTTTAGATGGAGCTGTCACAAGCTCCTTTCCTTTTCACTTTGCAGCAACAGAGTCTTGATGAGATTGGTAAGGGGTCTTTTCCTTGAATTTCTCTAGAGCCTTGTTTAGCTCTTTCAGACGCATCTTAGAAACCATCTTCAACCCTACCACCATTTGATCACACGTCCGCACACACAGAATTCTTGGAGGCTGAATGTTAAAGTGTTTGAATATCTTAGTAACAAGTGTTGAATAGGGAAGTTGACCCTTGTCCTTCAACATTGATCTATACATATGAAACATGATAGTATGCGGTAGAGAGAATTTTTTACCAGCATTGATGGCATACATCAGCTTTGCTTCTGAATTGAAGACGTAAGTCTTTGACGTGGATTTGGGTCTAAGACAGTTGATCACAATCTTGTGAAGCAAGATATTCGAAGCATTCATCCTCGAATAGGAAATTCGACCTTTTGCCATTCCATCTCGAACAAGCTCCACTATTGCACGACCAATAAACAAGCTAATTAATTGAAATAACCCTCTCTCTACTCCAATCACATCAGCTAGAGTGTCCATGTCAACCACATAATCCTGGTCTCTAACACTAAAAGAGAATTTATTCACATCCAAAAAACTTAGATTGGAATAGAAATAAGCAGAAAGTTCTGGATGGGCTATTATAGAGTCAGAGCAAAAGCGTTCAAGTTGAAGTAAAATAAATTTCTCCCACAACTTCACATTCAGAGAGTCAAGAAAATCGAAATCCACACTCCTTGGGTTCATCACCCCTCGCTTTAACAACTTAGAGTAAGTTTGTTTGTGTTCCTTAGAACGAAACAAATCTGATTTTGTTCCATGAATGTTCGCAGCAATACTCATTCTAGGCTTAAAATGAGTAAACAACTTTTCATTATCATTTCCATTAGGCTGACTAACTCCTCCAAAACGTGAATCACTTGGAAAATTTGCAAAGGCCCTATTTGCAGAACCACTAGGAGCAATTCCCAAACGTTCCATCGTTTGCAAAAAGTGGGTTTTATTTCTGTACCCCATTTTCTTTCAAAAATTCGTCAATAATGGTCATTGGAGAGCCTCCATCCTTTAAGGTAGAATAAAGTTTGAAGTTAAAGGCAGGCTTTTGAGTTTTTACTGGTTCAGCATTTTCGATTACTTCTTCCTCCGTTTGTTGTTGAACATTCTGTGGTCTAGCCTAAGGAGAATGGCGCGGTTGAGAATGTTGTGGATTCTGCTGTTGCCTTGGATAATCTTTTTGCTCGGTAAGGTCAAAGTGCGTAGGACCCTCGCTCATATGCTGTGGTCCCCTGCTTGCAATCCTTGAAGACTTTCTTTGGAAAGACATTCTCACAGTTTTTAAGAATTTTCTGAACTCGATTCGCGAGAAAGATGAAAACTTTAAGGATTAAACTAGGAAGTAAAGGTAAGAAGGTGGAGTTCTGTGCTTTTAGGGTTTGCGAGTAAAAAATGAGAAGAGGAACAATATATAAAGCAATTGAATCAGGGTATACGAATCGTCATAAAAAAAATGCCTTTTCAAAAATAACTGCCATTTTGAAAATAGATAACTACCATAAAAAGATAACTTCTTTTTCAAAAAGGAATGATTGTTGTAAATACAAAAACTTAGAAAGATAATATCAATCAATTACGAATCAATAGATAAACGTACCTTTTTCAAAAGATAAATTTCTAAAACTGAAATAACTTACCATCGAGATCCTTGATCATCTGAGTCTGAACATCTTTTGGTTTTTATCCTTGAGTCTGAGCTTCTTTAGACTTTATAATATTAAGCTTGTGTCGAATAGACTCAAATTGACTTTTCTCTAGTGGTTTTGTAAAGATGTCCGCCAGCTGATTTTTGAGTCAATGAATTGAATCAGAATTTCTCCATTTTGAACATGGTCTCTTATAAAGTGATGTCGAATCTCTATATGCTTTGCTCTTAAATGGAGAATTGGATTCTTAGTAAGATTGATCGCGCTTGTATTGTCACATTTAATCTCAGTGCATGAGTCTTTGATTCCAAAGTCTCTTAACTATTATTTTATCCATAATATTTGAGAACAACAACTTCCAAGAGCCACATACTCTGCTTCTGCTATTGAGAGAGCGACCGTACTTTGTTTCCTTGAGAACCAAGATACTATTATGTTTCCAAGTAATTGACACGTACTTGAGGTGCTCTTTCTATCAATTCTGCATCTAGCAAGATCTGCGTCTAAGTATCCAAGAATAGTAAAGTCTCCATTTTTAGGATACAATAGACCTAACATAGAGGTTGTTGCAACATATTTGATGATGTATTTTGCAGTACTTAGATGAGATTCTTTGGGATCTGATTGAAATCTGGCACAAATACAAACACTAAACAGAATGTCAAGTCTAGAGGCAGTAAGATAAAAAAGTGAACCAATGATACTCCTGTATAGCTTCTGGTCAACTTTCTTTCCTCCTTCATCTTTATCTAGCTTTGAGGAACTTGACATTGGTATATCAGTCTTTTTGCAATTCTCCAAACCGAATTTCTTAACAAGTTCTTTAGCATAGTTTTCTTGATGAATGAAAATTTCTTTCTTCAATTGTTTCACTTATAGTCCGAGAAAGAAAGATAGTTCACCCATCATGCTCATCTCGAATTTCTTCTGCATAGACTTAGAGAATTTCTTGCACAGATTTTCGTTAGGAGATCTGAAAACAATATCATTAACATAAATTTGAACAAGTAGAAAATTTTTACTTTCTCTTTTAATAAATAGAGTGGTGTCTACTTTACCTTTCACAAAGCCACTTTAGATTAAAAATTTACTTAAACTTTCATACCAAGCTCAAGGTGCTTGCTTTAATCCATATATCGTTTTTTTTTTCAGTCTGAAAACAAAATCTGGTTTCCTTAGGTCTTCAAAACCGGGAGGTTGTTCCACATAAACTTCCTCTTGAATGAATCCATTCAGGAATGCACTTTTGATGTCCATTTGAAATAACCTGAAATTTTTATAGCAAGCAAAAGCAAGTAATAAACGAATTGGTTCTAACCTTGCCACTGGTGCGTAAGTTTCATCATAGTCTATCCCTTCTTCTTGCGTATATCCCTTGGCCATGAGTCTTACTTTGTTCCTTATGACTTTTCCTTTTTCGTCCATCTTGTTCCTGAAAACCCATTTAACTCCAATAATAAATTTACCTTTTGGTTTAGGAGTTAATTCTCAAACATCATTGACACTGAACTGTTTAAGTTCTTCTTGCATAGCTTTAATCCAACTTTCGTCTGTTAAGGCTTCTTCTATGCTTTTGGGTTTTATTTCAAAAATAAGAGCCACAGCGCTAGACTCTTCATGCCTTTTGGATCTTGTTCGTATCCCTTCATCGATGTTACCAATGATGAGTTCTTTGGGATGACTAGACTTGTGCTTCCAGTTACTGGTTGGTCTGACAATCTGCTCATCTTTTTCTTCATTTAATTCTTCAAAATTTGTTTGTTGTTGACCTTTTGTAGTCTGAGCTGCTTCAGAGGAATTAGACTTTGAAGAGTCTGGAGTAAGTTTAGATTCTTCTGCTTGAGTCTGAATCAATTGATTTTTTATAAAGTCTTGAAATTTGACATTCATTGACTCTTCCACAGATTGAGTCTTCTTGTTGTATACTATGTAGGCTTTGCTGGTGGTTGAATATCCAAGAAAGATTCATTCGTTTGATTTTTCTTCAAACTTACCAATGCGATCATTTGCATTTTTCAAAATAAAACATTTGCAGCCAAACACATGAAAATAGGAAACAATTGGCTTTTTTCCTTTGAACAACTCATAAGAAGTTTTCTCCAGAATTGGCCTTAAGAAAACTTTGTTAATGATATAACATGCTGTAAAAACTGCTTCAGCCCAAAAACGAGAAGAAATGTTACTTTCAATTAAGAGAGTTTTTGCCATTTCTTGCAAAGATCTATTCTTTCTTTCCACGACTCCATTTTGTTCTGGAGTATATGGCGAAGAGAAAACATGCTTTAAACCACATTCATCACAAAAAATTGCAAAGTTTTGATTCTCAAACTCACCTCCATGGTCTGTCCAAATGCTTGTTATAGTATATTCTTTCTCATTTTGAATTTTCTTAGCAAATTTTGAGAAATGAGAGAAAGCTTCAGACTTACTTGACAAAAAAAAAATACTCAAGTATAGCGAGAATAGTCATTTACGATTACCAAGTAATATTTATTCCCACCAATCTTTGTGTTTGGTTGGTCCAAAGAGATCCATATGCAGAAGTTGCAAAACATGATTAGTTGAAACTTGATTTATAAGTTTAAAGGAATTTCTTACATGTTTTCCCAAAACACATGGTGTGCATAACTCTGACTTTTGAAATCTTAGGTTAGGTAGTCCACGAACAAGCTTTTTGGATGAAATTTTGGCTATTTGCTTCATACTGATATGGCCAAGTTTTCTATACCAAAGATTATCTTCATCTTGAATAGAAATTAGATACTGAGAGCTTTCTAATTTGATATCTAGCAGATAAATGTTTCCATGTCTTTGACCAGTAAAGGATTGAGACAAATCTTTACTAATTCCTGAACATATGCCTTCTTGAAAATTGATTTTGAATCCAGTGTCACACAATTAGCTTATACTGAGAAGATTATAGTTTAAGCCTTCCACCAAGGAAACATTATTGATTGTGAGATTCCCAATCTTGATAGTTCCACATCCAATAATTCTTCCTTTGCCATTTCCACCAAAAGAAACTTTTCCACAATCTATTTGGATAAGCTTTATGAAGTAATTTGAATCTCATGTCATGTGTCTCGAACAACCACTATCCAAATACCATTTGATCTTTTTTTTATAGTGACCTAAAATTATGAAAAGATTTCAAGTTTTCTTTGGTACCCATATTTTCTTGGGTCCAGGAGAGTTACTTCCAAAAATAGTCTTTGCCTAGTTTCTCTTAACAAGTTTCCAAACTTTAGGACAATTCTTCTCAAAATGTTCCGAGCTGTTACACTTTGAATATTTAAGAGCACTTCGACCAACAGATTTTACAAAAACTTTTTGAAAATGATTTTTGTAAAAAGTTTTAGTAGGTCTTTGTTTGATTCTTTCCTTTACTTTTGGGAAATCAATTAAAGTAACAGTTTCCGGTGTCATTCCCAAACCTGATTTATAAAAATAGGATCTTTGAATTGAAAGAATTTTATCATTCTTTTCAGATCCATTTGAAAACTTTTTTGAGATATTTGAAATGTCCTTTTTAATAGAATGTTTTCTTTTGAAAGAGAATTTTCATTTTCTTTGGAAGTTCTAAAATTGTTGTTCAGACTTTCAAATCTTTTCTTCCAAGAAATTTCCTGTTACCTTAGTATAGAATTTTCCTTTTTCAGTTCGGAAATCCTTTTAAGAGATAGTTTAAGGCTAAGACAGAGTTCATCAATATACTTTGAAACTTTAATAGGAATTTTAAAGTTACTTACCTCAATTTCCTTGTCAGAATCTGAGTTTGAGTCTGTTTCAGAGTCTAAGTCTGATTCTGAGTTTGCCATCAGACAAATGTTGGCATATTCTTCACCACTCTCTTCACATTCTATGTCACTCCAAGTCTCTGCTTTGAGAGCTTTCTTGAATTTCTCTGTATTTCCTTTTTTTTTCTTCAATAGAGGACAATTGGGTCTGATGTGTTATTTCTTCTTGCATTTGAAGCAAATCATGTCTTTGTTGAATTCATTATCTTCAGTTGCTTTATTATGAGATCTTTAAGTATTTTGCTTTCTCCAGTTGTACTTTCTTCCTTTTCTATTTAACTTTTTGAACTTCCTTATCATAAGTGCTAATTCTTCATCGTCCAAATCATTTTATGTATTTGTAACATTAGAATCATCATTAGACTTTAAAGCAATTGACTTTTTACTTTTAGGACCTTCTTCTTCATTGATTTGCTCCATTTCGTAAGATTGAAGTGTCCCTACTAATTCATCGACAGATAAAGGTGCGATTCTTTGTGTTTCTTTAATGGAAGTCTTGATGTGATTCCAGTCTTTAGAAAGTCCTCGCAGCAACTTGTTGACTTTCATTTGTCCTGAGATTGGTTGACCATGATATGCAAGACCATTTACAATTTCTGTAGAACGGCTAAACATATCAGTGATGGTTTCTCCTTACTTCATTTTGAAAGCTTCATATTGCCCAAGAAGAATGTTGATCTTTGTTTCTTTGACTCGATCGGTTCCTTCATATGTAACATGCAACCTGTCCCAAACTTCTTTTGCTATTTCACATGATGAAATTCGGTTATACTCAGTAGAAGATAAAGCATAGTATAAAGAATAGATAGCTTTTGCATTAAGAGCTTGTCTCTTGGTTATCTCTTCTTGTGTCATCTCTCTAGCATCTGTCACTTCCTTCCCTCTTTCTGAAGTTAAAGTTATTGTGGGAATAACTCCTTTTTCCACCACATCCTATTCAAGGGGATCTTTCGATCTTAGGAAAGCTTTCATCTTTTTCTTCCATATGTTGTATTCATTTCCATCAAAGTAAGGAGGTCTGGTGTTGCTTTGACCTTCAACCAGTCCTGGAGTCAAAATGCTAGCCATAGATCTTTAGCTTAAGAAGTAAAACACTTCAATAAATAATCACAGGCTCTGATACCAATTGAAAGGGCCTAGTGAATACACCTAGAAGAGGGGTGAATATGTGTATATAAAAATTCTTGTAGGACTCAAAAAGATATTTTTTGTTTTAGTATATGTGGACAATAAGACATAATTCACTTTTAAATGAATAAACAACTCGTAAGCATAAATAAGAAGTTCAGGGATAAGAGAAAATAAACACAGAGTTTATAGTGGTTCGGCTTAATCCAAGCCTACATCCACTCTCCCAATTGACAGCTCACCGGCTGGATTTCACTAAGAATCAAAAGAGTCGTTACAATATCACGTCCTTGATTCCACAGTGTAGAGACTTTGCTACACTTCCTCAAGGTCTCACAAGTATCTAATCTCTCTTTGAGTATAGATTTCTCGCTCAACAATTGAATCAACAAAGAACAATGAGCTTCAAACTTTGGAATTTCTTTATCACGCACACACTTGAATAACCAAAACTTCTTCCTTATATACTCCTTCATGCCTTCATATCCATTGGCACTTTCCAAAGGAGTTATTCCATCTATCCGTTGGACGGAATCAATTAGGGAGATCTTCAAGTTACTTAAGGAATGTGATGATAGCCCACCAATCATGCTTGCCCATACAATCAAGATCTAGGTTTCTATAACTAGAACCTTCCAAGTATACATTGCTAATCGACGAATCCAATTTACTCATATCAAAACGAATAAAAGATCTTGAGATGCTATCTCTAGCCGTGAGAAGCTTCTTTAGCCTCTCGAATCAAATCCTTAAATAAATACTTAATTTTGGATAAGTCTTCTTCGACGATCTAGAAACTGTCAATGAGGGCAGACTTTAAAACTTGAATCTGACGGTCTTCAGATTTTGATGGAAGAGTCTTCAAGTCTTCAGACTAGACTGATGGAAACGTTTTGTCAACTTCAAAACACATAATGAAGTTTTCTTCAACATTCTATGTCAATGAAGTAATGCATCATACTAAGATCAGACATTTCAAACGCATCCATCATAGATTTCTTGAATTCTTCAAACATGATATCACAATTTCTAGTAAATATAAGATCATCAACATACAAGCAGACAATGAGCATTTTCCCTTTATCTCCAATCTTGACAAAAAGCGTATGCTCATAAGGACATTTTGAAAAATCAACTTTAAGAAAATAAGTTTCAATACGACTATACCAAGTCAGAGGGGCTTGTTTTAGCCCATAAAGAGTATTCTTCAATCTATAAACTTTATGCTCATTTCCAATCTTGACATAACCAGAGGGTTGCTCGACAAATACCTATTCCTCCAAGTAACCATGCAAGAATGCCGATTTGACATCTAGCTGGAAAATAGGCCAAGAATTATGTGCCGCCAATGCAACCACCAATCTGATCGTGTCATGTCTCGCAACAGGAGAAAAAACTTCTATATAGTCGATCTTATATTGCTGCTTGTATCCCTTGGCTACCAAACATGCTTTGTATTTGTCAACTTCACCATTTTCTTTCAGTTTTGTTTTAAAGACCCACTTTACACCAATGGTTCTTTGTCCATTCGGAAGATCAGAGAGCTCCCAAGTATCATTTCTTTCAATGTAATTAATTTCATCATCCATCACTTTTCGTCTTTTTTCTTCTTTGACAATACTCTCAAAAGTTGTAGGATCATAGTCTCAAAACAAGGCAAAGTGAGTAATTGAATCTCCAATTCCTGTTACCTCATAATCTTCCATCCAAGCAGGCATTCTTCTAACGCGGCAAAGAGATTGAGCTTCTTCTTCATTGACTTCAGTGACTATTGGTGAAATTCCAACAACTGTAGAAGTCATATTTGATGAATTTTTGGGCATACAAGGTGTTGAAATCTGCTCATGTTCAGCATCATTGTCATAAAGGACTTGGGTAGGCTGCTGCCTATTCCAATCCCAAGTGTTCTCTTCATAAAAAACAACATCCCTGCTAGTCACAATCTTCTTTGTTAGTGGATTGAATAATTTATATGCTTTGGATGCTTCACTTACACCAAGAGATAAACATTTTTCAGCCTTGTCATCAAGTTTTTCCTTTTCTCATATGGGAAATGGGCATATGTGATGCATCCAAAGATTCTGAAGTGATCTACAGCCAGTCTTCTCCCACTCCAAGCCTCTTCTGGTGTCATATTTTGAACAACAAAAGTTGGACTTCTGTTCAAAACATGAATACTCCAATTTATTGCTTCTGGCTAGAAGGTCTTTAGAACTCTTCCTCTTGCCAATAAGCTTCTCATCATGTTGGGAATTGTTCTATTTTTCCTCTCAGATACACCATTATGTTATGGTGTATATGTAGCAACAAGCTCTCTTTGAATGCCATGCTCCACACAAAAAACTTTAAATTCTTTTATATTCACCACCACGATCTGTTCGAAGGGTCTTAATGGTCTTTCCTGGTTCATTTTCCACACGAGCTTTGAAGCTTTTAAATGTGGAGGAAGCTTCTCATTTTTCTAGTAAAAAATAAACCCAAGTTCTTCTAAAAAATCATCAATGAAGGTAATTAAATATCTTTTACCTCTATTAGAATATGGGTTTATAAGACCGTAAATGTCCGAATGCACTAGCTGCAAAACATCATTTGCTCTCAATGACTTCTCTTTTGAAAATTGAGAACAATGTTGTTTGATAACAACACATTCTTCACAGACTTGAGAATGAATAGTAATTTGAGGAAAAGCTGTCACCATGTTTTTCTGTTGGAGGGTCTTCAATCCACCAAAACTCAAGTGACCATAACGAAAATGGCACAGCCATGAGGGATCTTTCTTTTCAGCCATCAAACAAGATTGAATATTTTCAATCTTTAATGGAAACAATCTATTTGAACTCATAGGAACAACTGCAATAGCACCTCTAACAGATTCATAAATTTCACAAGCACCCCTCTGAATGGTGATTACATAACCATTCTTGTAATTGGCCAGCATTCAATAGGTTACATTTCAAGTCAGAAACATACAACACATTATAGATCGTTTCCACAAAACCATTTTGGTTCTTATCTTAATATCACATTTTTTCATCACTTTCACAGTAGAATGATCCCAAAAACTCACAGTGGAATGAAAATCTTCATTTAGATAAGAAAAAGAAGACTTACTTCCACTCATGTGGTTACTGCAGCATGTATCCATATACCAAATATCTTACTCAAGCTTATTTTCATCTTGAACAGCCATCAACAACGTTTCTGCTTCCTTTTCTTCAACAAAATTTGAACTCTCTGCCTTTTCTTTATTATTAGGTAGCCTCATATAACATCAGATGCATAATGACCAAATTTATGACATCTAAAACACTCTAACTTGGATTTGTTAGGATCACGTCATCTGCCTTTGCCTTGAAATTGGTCATTATTGGCTTTGAAATTCTTGCTAACATCTTTATTTCCTCGATCTCCCCTTCCTCTACCTCTACCTCTACCTCTACCTCTACCTCTACCTCTACCCTTTCCTCTGAAATTGTTGGAATGAGTATTAGTAGAAGCCTTCAATGCTTGCTCCTCTACTATTGAACTTCTGTTCATCTTCTATTCATGGACCAATAAGGAGCTTTGCAATTCATCAAGAGATAGCACATCTATGTTTTTTGACTCTTCAATTGAGCAAATAACATAATTAAACTTTGGTGTCAAGGAACGCAAAATCTTCTCCACAATGGTGATGTTGTCCATCTCGCCATGGAATCGCATCTTGTTGCTGATCTCGATTGTTCTGGCACAATAACTAGTGACAGATTCTCCATCCTTCATCGCTAGTGTCTCAAAATCTCTTTTCAAGGCTCGAAGATGTGCACGTTTCACCCTAACAGAGCCTTGATATTTCTTCTTCATAGAATCTCAAATATCCTTGGAAGTTTTTTTGCAAAAAATAGACTCCAAGATGGGACGATCAATAGCCTGAAAAAATAATTTTTTTGCCTTGAGTCCTTCAACTTTCTAGCTTCCAATTTTATTTTATTTTATATATATATATATATATATATATATATATTTTGGAGATCTGTTAAAACCGTGTCTGCTAGTTGTCACGCCCCGAACCCCGAGTGCGTACCCATCCCTCTCTGGTCGATAAAATTTTGTGACTCCCCAGGACTAGGCGCCGACCCTTTTTCTTTATTGCACATGCGGAAGTGAAAAAGAATCCCCCGACAGTAACCATCTCGGGATAGAAAAGCAGAACAATAATTTCATAAACAAAAAACCATGCTTTTATAAACATATGCCGAGTCAAGTACAAGAGTCTATGGTCAAAAGACTACAAAAGACTATTCTCCAAAAAGAAGTGGTCCTATCCGACCCATACTTCAGATCACCTCCCCTCTGCTCCAGGTCCTCCACTCGATGACCTTGAAAGTGGTTATACAATAACCAATGAGATAATGTCTCAGCAAGTCTATGCTCTAAACTTCGTCTAGGAGGGAAAGACGTTAAGAAGCGTTTTAAGCACGCAATCACACAATCAAGGAGACTTACCTCGTCTCAGTTCCACCCTGCAGGTCAGTACAGTTTATATCACAAATCAAAGCATCACTCAAGCTCGATTAATTGGAACACAATTCTCAATTCAACATGCGTTCCTAGTTTTGATCTCGGCATATAGCACGGCCTACTCTCTGTTCGGTGGTCTTCTGGCATTGCCAGGCATCGTCTCACCCTATTAAGCATGGCACGTCACTACGTCGACGGCTTTCCCGAATGAGCATATGGTCCAGAATCTACCGCGACCGGCTTCCCTTTGTCAAGGGGTATCCCAAATAGGGATAACGTCCAACTCAACAACCTGGGACGATTTCTCTTAATCATTACACGATCACTCAAATATGGCCCAGGGCACCGTGCATTACACTCAAATGCTTCAATTAAAATTGTGAACCAAGCATTTTTCTTCGTATTAAAAATATGCATGAAAATAGTTGTGTGTGAGTACACGGTCAACTCGACCTAAAAAAATTTACATTCTTCCTTTTTAAAATCTCACTATTTTATATAGTATATAAAACCATTTTCGGTGTTAAAATCTGACACCCGGGATTTTCTGAATAAATATTGGAAATCCACAATTTTTGGAATTAAATACCAAAAATCCTATCATCATTCAATTTGCATAATTTAACACTCAATTGCAGAATTAACCACACCATTGCAATCGGCACGAAATTCCGGTCACCGACTATCCCGGCCTAATTTTCGGAAAAATAATTAATAATTAATTAATTTCGAAAATTGATTAATTAATTCAATTTAATTTCTAAAAATACTAACATAGGCCAAAATTATTAAATTAAATACCAATATGGACCTGGAAAATTTCCGAACCCTTCTAGATAAATAATACAATTTAATTAGGCTTAGCTAAACCATGCTAACCACCTAACATGCTCAATTAAATAATCAAATCACTAATTTAATCTAACTAACCACCTAATTCCTAATTAAATAAATCTAAACACCCATTAGCATCATTAGCCTACTAAGAAGAGTTTAGAGTATAAACTCACCGGTTAATTGTGGAAATCGGTTCACTGTAATGACGGCGTGACGGCAGCCGAAATCCAAATTTTCGGCGACGTTGGCAGACACTTGGGCTGGGCCCAATAGACCTTAAAAGCCCACATCAAGAAGCTGGGCTTGGCTGAATCGCGGGCTTCAAGTATGGGTTGAACTGGACTGCTGAAATTGGGCCTACTGAATATGAGGGCTAACTTTGGAGATGGGCCGAACTAATCCAACTAATGGGCTAACTTGCATGGGCTCTGCCGGGCTAAATTCTGCTGGCTTCAAATGGGCTGAGCTTGATGGACTTTGCTGGGCTCAATTCTTGGGCTGAAACTATTGGGCTTCACGGGCTCGTTGGCTGAGATGGACCAAAATCTGGGCTGGATTGCCGAGCTTCGCTGGACAATTGCGAGCTGCTAGAGAAGACCACGCGGGATGGAGCAACTTCGTTTGGTCTTCAAGCTGCTTCGTTGATGGCTGAAATCGAGGATGCGGAACCGGCTGAACCTGAAGCAACAAGATGGAGTAGACAAGTTCGGTGGGAAAATAAAGATGTGTGGACGTGGAGAGATGGACGGTCGTGGCAACGAAAGGAAGGAGGAGACGCTGGCAGCTGCTTCGGACGGGTGGCTTTTGTTTCGGTCAACAATTCGGCTGGAATTCACGGCTGGCTTCGTGCGTCGTTGCAGACCTTCGTTGGAAGAGTGGACGGCTCGAAGAAATTGAGGCAGCAAAGGAACAAGCGGAGTCAACAAACCGCTTTTGATGGATGATGGTATTGACTCATTAAGTGGGGATGTTCGATGCGTGAGATGGGCAGAAGTTGGTGGTCTTGCATATCAAAAGAAAAAGGGAAAAAAATGAAAGCAAAGCTAAAACTAATGGAGAGATTTAAAGGAGAAGAAAGCAAATGAAAGAAAAGAAGGCAAAAAGGCACGAGGAAGTTGGTTTTCTTCTTTGGCTGAATGGGCCAAAATCCGGCCCACGGGAATGAGGCCCGTGGAAGGGAAACGAGGAAGATGAAGGCCAGCTGGTCCATTTTTGGCGAATTTTCGACATCGGAGGTGTCTAATCTGTGGCCAACAAGGTACGCTCGAATCCGTGGTGTGCTTTTGATCGGTGATACGTGACATTCCCGGGCTTATCTTCCGCATATGATTTAGGCGTTCGGTTTAGGTGCCGAATCCGGTTTTCGGGATCCGACCGATCCCAACATTGGTATGAGCCCGTGTTAGTGTTTTCCCCGACTTGTATGATGTTGTATGATGTTTTATGATTGATTTTTTCGCAAATGAACTTCGGCCGTACGGATCGGGGCGAGAAATCTCAACACCCGAGCGTTCTTCACCATTTTTTCCTACTTTTAGTAAGTCAAAATCAAAATATAATGGCATAGGGAGGAAGGAGACGTCGAGACGAGTCCGGCGACGTGTCGCGCGCCGCCGGAGGCCACCGGACGCGCCGCCACGCGCGGCCGGAACGCGCGGGGGTCATCGGCGCGTGCAACGCACGCGCCGACTCGGCTCCCCCCGCGCGAAACGCACCGTTTCGCCCAGGCGCGTGCACCGCACGCGCGCAAACGGTGGCCGAACGCACCGTTTCGCCCGGGCGCGTGCGACGCACGCACGCCAGCGAACGGGCGCCCGTTTCGGCCCAGGCGCGTGCGATGCACGCGCGCGCCAAACGGGCGCGTTGTTCGACCCCAGCGCGTGCCACGCACGTGCTTGGATGACGTCATCGTGGACGTCATCCCGGCACGCGCCGCACGTGTCGGTCGGTTCGTCCGACGGCCCGGCCGGGCAGACCGGGTCCGACCGGACGACCGGTCCGACCGGGCGACCGGCCCGACCGTTGACCGTTGACTTGACCGTTGACCGTTGACCGTTGACCGACGACCGTTGACCGTTGACCCGAAAAAAAAAAAAAAAAAAAAAAAAAAAAAAAAAAAAAAGGAATTTGTTTCTTTTTTCAATTATGTCTATGTGGATTATATGTAATCCAATATTGTTCTGCATTTGTTGTAGGAACAATGCCTCCCCTTCGATTACGTGCGCCTATTCGCGTGATTACCGATAAACAAAAGGCAAAGCTTTCTAAGTTGATAGCCGAGTTGACCGATTATCGATGGGAGAAAGGTGACTTAATTGATCATGTTCTTGAAGTCAACGGGAAGATTCAACAGGTCATATGGAATGGTCATCCCATGTCGCATCGAGAGATGGTGCGATTTTTCATTAACACTCTTCCATCGAATGGCAAGATGTGTTGAATCGCATATGGGATGTCAACGGTCTGCTTCATATAAGAAAATTGTGATAGATTTTGTAAACGAATATTACTGCATTGTTGCAAGGGAAAAGGTCAAGAAATTGACCAAAAGAGGATCTTTCCCGAGTTCGTGTGAAGGTTATTTGTAAAATGTATTAGCTGTTTTTGTTGAGTGTGCTATGTGAACATCCTATGTAATGTTATCTACCGATTGTTGTTATTGTAACGACCTATATGTTTGTTGTATTAACTGAAAGTATTATCATATTATTGTATGTCAATTATCTGTCACTTTCTATTAATTGCTGGTTTGTGGGTAGTTAGCTATGGGTAGTAATAGAAGTTTTTGTAGCTTCATAGAATTGATTTTGCATATGACAATCATATTAATGATAGTTTTAAGTTAGGATTTTTGGAGGATGATTGGAAACATAGTGACCTTTTGATTCTGAAACCTTATTTAAAATTATTAATTAACGTGATGGGTTTGTGCAAAATAGATGCATAAGTGATAGGCATTAATAACTCGTGCATATATGTCTGATGTGTTCAGATCAATGGCTTCAGCCACAAAGAGCATAGTTGCCGAGCTGAACAAAGGTGAAAAGCTTAATGGTGACAACTATGAATTTTGGCAAATGAAAATTCAATATGTGCTGGAAAAGCAAAAAGCACTAATAGCTCTTGACCATGTTATGGAAGATCTAGAGGATGCTATGCGCCACCTTGAGCTAGCTGATCATCGCCTCAAGGCATTAGAGCAGGAAACAGATATTTTCTGTGTTGCTGTTAGCTTAGAAGGGGCTTCATGCTCTAAGCGCAAGCGCATTGATTCGTTCAATATGTGGAAATGCAAGGGATCAAGTCCTTCTTGCAAGAAACCAAGAATTAACCAACAAAAGAGAGGAAAACGTCCCCATGTGAAGAATATCTCAAGGGTGAAGTGTTACAACTGTGACCGGAGGAAGGGTCACTATGCCCTAATTGTCGTGAGCCAAAGAAGGAGCGACAGACCATGTAGCGAAGGATAGAGGATCCTTCGTGGAATTCCGACGAGTACCAACTGGAACTAAGTGGATCTATGTGGGAAACAACTCCAGAGCTGAAGTGAAAGGAATTGGCACATGCCAAGCGAATATGCGTGGTGGACGCACCTTGTTCCTTCATGATGTATTGTATGCCCGGAGATTCGTCGGAATTTAGTGTCTGTTTTAGTGTTTGTTAAATTAGGTTTTAAGTTGAACTTCCATAATAGAGGTGTAGATTTGTATTTGGATACAAACTACTATGGTCATGGTTATTTTCTGGATGGTTTCATTGTATTAAATATTGATTATGTTAATACAAATGTTTGTTATTCCCTTCTCACGTCTCCCAATACATATGATAATGATGTGAATGTGTGGCATGCTAGACTTGGTCACATTGGCCAACAACGTATGAATAGACTAGCTAAAGAGGGATTGTTGGGCAACATTGAAAAAGTCGATTTGCCCATATGTAAGCATTGCCTAGAAGGGAAATCGACAAGGAAACCATTTGGAAAAGGTAAAAGAGCTGAATTTCCTCTGCATTTAATCCATTCTGATGTCTGTGGTCCAATGAATGTGAGAGGAAGGCATGGGGTTGTTTATTTCATCACTTTTATAGATGATTATACTCGTTTCGGATATGTCTATTTGATTTCTCACAAATCTGAAGCAATAAGTTGTTTCAAAAGGTTTATGAACCTGGTAGAGAATCAATTAGACAAGAAAATAAAAGCATTGAGATCCGATCGAGGTCGAGAATATTTATACGATGAGTTCAAAAAATTGTGTGATGAAAAAGGAATAGAAAGACAGTTATCTATTCCATATACTCCTCAACAAAATGGTGTTGCGGAGAGAAGAAACGAGAACCCTACTCGGAAATGGTTAGGTCCATGATGGCACATGCTAACTTACCTATCACTTTTTGGAATGATGCGTTGTTATCTGCTGCCTATATACTTAACCGTGTGCCTTCCAAATCAGTTGCTTCCACTCCATATGAGTTATGGACAGGTAGAAAACCAGACTTAAGTTTTCTTAAGCCATGGGGTTGTGCTGCCTATACACTTGAATCCTCTCACAAGTTTGGGAAATTAGGTCCCGAGACAAAAAGAGTATTTTCATAAGATACTCGAACACTTAAAAGGGTATGTGTTCATAGGTGAGCAGGAAAGTGGGAGTATAACTGAATTTGAATCACGAGATGTCACATTCTTAGAGGATGAATTTCCTAAGAATGGCGAAATAGGGAAGACAACACCCTATTTGAAACCTCGGATCAAGATAATGATCTTAGTGGAGTTCGTCCAAGTGGGAGTAATATGAGAAGTGATGAATTGAATTCGACTCATTCTCAATTGCAACCACATGATGAGACGACATCATTATCTAATCCCGGTGGGAGCATAATGGGGAATGATGTGCAAAGAGCACAAACTCCCATACGGCGAACAAGTCGCCAAAGTATTCCCCGTCGACGTTTTGACATTGAAAGGGAAACTTTTATGGTTGCTCCACAAGATGAGGATGAGCCTAGAAATATTAATGAGGCTCTAAATTGCCCCGAAAGGAAAAATGGATTCATGCAATGGAAGAGGAAATGGAGTCAATGAAATCAAACCAAGTCCGGGAACTGGTTGATCTTCCAAAAGGACCTTGAGCTATTGGGAACAAATAGGTTCTCAAAGTAAAGCGAAAGGCTGATGGCTCGATAGAAAGACATAAGGCTCGCCTTGTAGCGAAGGGGTATAATCAACGGGGAAGGGATTGATTATGAAGATACGTTTTCTCCGTAGTAAGATTTACCTCGATTCGCATTATTCGGCAATAGTATCTAGTATGGATCTTGAGTTACATCGATGGATGTAAAGACTGCTTTCCTCAATGGAGAATTAGAGGAAGAAATATACATGGAACAACCAACTAGTTTCATGGTAAAAGGCCAAGAAGAAAAGGTGTGTCGACTTTTGAGGTCGATATACGGCCTTAAGCGATCATCGAGACAATGGTATATACGTTTTCATAATGCCATAATGGCATATGATTTTACAATGATTGATGAGGATCATTGTGTATATATCAAAAGATACAAGGATCAATTTGTGATCATATCATTATATGTTGATGATATACTAATTGCCGGAAGCAATATGGAGTTTGTTCATACTGTCAAGAGTTGGTTTTCTTCCAACTTTGAAATGAAGGATATGGGTGAGGCTGCATACATTCTTGGAGTTAAGATTTCAAGAGATCGTTCGAAGAGATCGTTGTCTCTTTCACAAGAAACATATATAAATAAAGTTCTTGAACGATTTCGTATGCAATATAGTAAACCCATAGACACTCCTATTGCGAAAGGTGAAGGATTGAGCCATAGCGTGTCCGAGGACTCCACAAGAAAAGGAACAGATGAAACATGTTCCTTATGCTAGTGCAGTTGGGAGCTTGATGTACGTTATGATGTGTACAAGACCCGACATATATTTTGCAGTTGGAATGGTGAGTAGATACCAATCCAATCCAAGTCCAGCACATTAGAAAGCCGTTAAGAGAATACTGAGGTATCTAAAGGGAACTGCTGATTATACGATGAGTTATCAAGGAAAGGATCTGCAACTCAAAGGCTATCTGAAATTGATTAGGGAGGAGGTTTAGACGAAAGGAAATCTACCTCTAGGTTTGTTTCCTTATTGAATACTGGCACCATATGTTGGAGCAGTAAGAAACAAACGTGTATAGCCTTATCCACGATGGAAGCTGAGTTCGTGACATTATCAGCAGCAGTACAAGAAAGAGTTTGGCTTAAGAGATTTTTGGATCATTTAGGTGTTATTAATAAAGCTGCACATCCGTTATTGGTTAACTGTGATAGCCAAGCAGCTATAGCGTACACTAAAGATCCAAAATATCATGGCAAGACCAAACATATAGATATCAAGTATAACTTTGTAAAAGATATGGTTGCACGAAAGGATGTGAACTTGCAGTACATATCTACGCATAGAATGGTAGCAGATCCTATGACAAAGCCAATACCTAGAGACGTGTTTTGTAGTCATGTAAAATCTCTAGGATTGCGTAGAGTCTGATGTACTGGATTGTAATTTCCCTGAGTTGTTCACATGTATGAACTAGTGTTGTTTCATTATTAATGCCTATGTATCTTTGTTTGATCTTTATGCATCTTAATGCTTAGTGCATTATATTATGTTGAGAAAGTATATCGGACAGATAAGAGATTAGCCCACTCACATGGGTAATCGCCTCTATTTACTATGTGATAGATAGAGATGAGACTGTTTTTAAGCTTATTATCTAAGTGATAATCGAGAACTCAAGCTTAAAATACGTATGTCGCCTTAACTGAGTGTTAAGATGAGAACATAGTACACACGATGTCCGAAAGTAAAATTTTACTTTACCCTAAGACACATTTTGAATTTTATGAATGAGTCAATACGTGAACTCAAGTTAGACATTGGGATGTCTGAACTATCATCCGTACGGTATTGATGGTGAAGACATTCCATGGGAAAGGAGATGATTTCATACTTATGCATTGACCTATAAGAGTGGCAAAAGTTTGATCTCAACTTTTATGACGTGTGAGACTCTTTGAGGAATAGACTCAATTTTAGTTATGACTTATTCTCAAGATTTCTATTTAGTGTTTGCTATCTTAGAATGTTGCCAATGGTCATGAGTTGATTCGATCTAATGGGACATTTCTAGAAAAGCAAGTTGAACTGAAATTGAGAGTTTGAAGGAAAGAGGAAGATCGGATTTGTAGAATCACATTGTGGTTTTGTATTCAAAGGTCGACCAATTATGACTGTCTTTGGGATAATCATAATTGTGAATACAATAAATATATCATTGTTTAAATGAGATTAAGAGAGATATAAATGTGATCGATTGATCTAGGTTATGCTATTTTTTACTCGGAAAATGATGCCCATTATGAGCTGCTATATATTCCTTCATAGCAACGAGCTCTCAAGGTATGCTGGTCGCACGGATTATTCACCGGTATGAATGTTGAAAGAGGAAAAGAGGAATTTTCAGTTGATGGGCCTATAGCCTATCCGCCCATGTTGGTTTTGGTCCACCATGTGCGAGTGGAAGATGATGGATTTAATAAATGGGCCTAAGCTGGCCCGGCCACGATGGGCCTAAAGTCCGGCCCACGGAATGAGGCCCGTGGAAGGGAAAGGTATAAAAGAGATGAGAGAAAGGAAGAACGCACCTCTTGGCATTTTGTACGGACATTCACTTTCTCTTCAAGTATTCTCTCTCTCTCAAAAGTCAAGAAGTGACGCCATCTTCCATTTTTGGCGAATTTTCGACATCGGATCGAACGGGACTGAATCCTCTTTACGGCGTCGGTGTCTAATCTGTGGCCAACAAGGTACGCTCGAATCCGTGGTGTGCTTTTTGATGGTGATACGTGACATTCCCGGGCTTATCTTCCGCATATGATTTAGGCGTTCGGTTTAGGTGCCGAATCCGGTTTTTCGGGATCCGACCGATCCCAACACTTCAACCAAAGGATTGGAACAAGCTTAAAAGTCCACAAACACTATCCCTTGCATTAACTTCATGTCCCCTAATACTTTCCCACTTATAATTCCTCTAAATTAACCAAATGGAAGCCAAATTTCCAGCTCTAAAATTGGCATACAAATTCATAAATCTCAGCTCCAAATTCTTCACGAAAGTTCCCAAATCGACGTCCAATTTCCGTGAAGAAAAATCTCAAATAATTTTCTATAATTCCCTGACACTCAAAGACTCAGCTCGGAAGTCAAAACTCGCTTAAATTCAGCCCGTACGAATTTCCATTAATTTTTCGTGGCATCTGAAACGGTTTTCCGTAAAAATTTTGGAATCTCTGAAAAATCTTCAAAGGATGAGTCGATGTTCCTAAAATAGCTCATGACACTACAGAACTTTTAATTTTTGAAATCGGGTTCAAATTCACGGTTAATTTCAATCCGGCACACTTTTAGTGTGACCTAGTCTACCGGGTAGTTTTTAGGAATTTTGGGTGCAATTGACCCGTGATCGATTTATCTTGAGTCACATAGTATATATTCGACACATTAGCGACTCTCGATTGTCGTGAAAATCTCGAGATTTCAAATACGGGCACTAAGTACCAAAACGATAGAAAAATCGGTTTAGTGCCGATCGACAAGTATTTTGCAATTAGGTGGAATCACCCACACTCTGATTACATATCTCAGTTGAATCGATCTATCTCCGGTCTCTAATCAATTTCGACAGTGCCGTAATGATCTCGGTAAACCGACACGGTCGAGCAGTCGATTCTTGGTCGAATTCTCAAGTCCATTGCATTTAGATCCCTTAATTGCTTCCCTAGATAGACTAGTTATCTCATGAGTGGCCAACTCAAAGAATAGCACTATAGACACATCGACAAAAAGCTTGATTTATTTAATCGAAAACAACTCGGAAAATTCAGGCTGTCATACTAGTGGCTCTTGAATTCCATATTCGACAACCGACTAATACTCCTTTGATCGTAAAAAATTCTCCATCAACATGCTCCAGTGGCCATAGTGACCATCAAAGCGTGGAATTGCTAGTTGAACAAAATTGTTGGTGGCCATTGGAAATATTGTTGCTGCAATTATCTCACGAAAGTATCCCACACCTCTAAACCTTCTTTATCTTTTTAAAAAACTCTCTCACGCTTTTTTAGGCTCTGATACCACTGTTAGATTGCTAAAGGGAGGAGAGATGAGGCTGAAACTTTCTCTTGTTTTTTTAGAACAACGAAGTCTTTTACAAAAGACAAATACATCACGTAAAAACAACACTAAAATAAAACCCATAACTACTCATGTTCTGCATAAAGCACTTACTCCACTAACACCTAAAAACTAGGACAACTAACACACAAATTAGCTAAACGTGACTCCACTAACACCAATAACTGAAAAACCAAATCAGCAAAACGAGCAAAAAGAAATTACTATTACTTCAACAACTCGATTACGATGTGACCGCGATTAGGCTCAGACAGCATATGATTATTTATAAGACAATATGTGACTGACCAAAGCATCCAAGGCTTGGTATGAAGACCCGCCTTGTCTCACGCAAGCACTGGCCTTCTCCTTCAAAACCAATGCCTTTTCTCTTATTTCTTCTCCTTCTCTCTCCACCAACAGCCTCTTGATGGCCCTGGCAATGTTCTCTCTCTCGAGCCCACCATTCAAGTTCACTCCAATTCTCCAAACATCGCTCACGTACCTTGCATTCACTCCTTGATCAGCAAAACAAGGCATGCACAACATTGGCACTCCTTCGCTTATGCTTTCCACAGTTGAGTTCCAACCATTGTGGGTCCAAAATGCTCCCACAGCAGGATGAGCTAACACTTCCTTTTGAGGTGCCCATTTTACTATCTTCCCTCTCCCTTCCAGTGCCTCGAGGAAGCGGCTTGGGGACTTCTCTAGCCACTCTGGATCACAGAGCGACCCGGCCGGACCACCCACAGAAAGGGCTGCTCAGAGCATGCTAGGCCTAGTGCAATCTCCAAGATTTCTGCCTCGCTCATGGCCGCAAGACTCCCGAAACTGACGTAGATCACAGATTTGGGCGGCTGTTCGTCTAGCCAGGAGATGCAGCTTCTGTCCTCTGCTAGTAAGCTGCTCGAGGAAGATGTCACGCAGAATTTGTGGGATGGACCGATTGGGAAAAAGGGGACCGACAAAACTTCCCGCAGCGACACGATCGCAGGGTGCTCTAGCTCTTCGAACGTGTTGAAGATGACACCGGGAGAGCTCTTGATTGTCTTGATCAAGTCATCTACTAATCGGAACATCAACCCGGGTTCCTGTGAATCCAATGCGGGGATGTCTCGAACTAGTAACGGTGGAAACTCCTTCACTGTTTCTTGCAATCGAGAACCTGATGATAAATCATACTTTCATCAGAAAAACAAATTCACTAAGCACGGAAAAGCAAGCAATATATAGATCTTGACACCCAGACTCGCTTACATAATTTTATACTGAAAACTACTGGCATACACATACATTGCACAGATTTGTATAAAGTAGGCCTGTGATTACTTACTAATAAAATCAGTATTTTCCAGTGAAAAGCTTTATGAAATAGACTGGAATTTTGAATGTTTATTAAGCAATTTATTTAATTGTTACACTAGGGATATGAGTTAAAGCACCCTGAGATCCTTCCCATCACGTACATTGTGGAGTAACGCATGGTTGTGGTCAGTTCTAACTTCTCCACTGTAAAGACACGTGAAAAATTTTGACCAAAAGAACAATGACATTATTAAAAACTAAGGACGATCAAGTCTCAAGGTGACCGGAACAGAATGCCCTAACTGACTGGGTTGCCAAGGCCCACGGGCGAGGCCTCCTTCCTTCCAACTGGGTTTACTACCCTCCTCAAGCTGTGTTGGATTTAATCTGTAATGAAGCCCTGGTTTCGGGTTGTACTTCCTATCCTACTTAAATATATTTTGCCTTTCCGACCAAAAAAAAAGTCTCAAGGTGTCATTTAGCAATTTCTTTGAAATTTGAAATAGCATTCTATGGTGGAATATGGCTAGTTATTTTTATGAGTCACGAACACCAACCCACCTATCGGGTTGCTCGTACGTTAATGGAACGAGTTTGTCTTGATATATATAGAGAAGTTTCAATGTCATTGCTTCGTACTGTCTTTACAAGTTGGGTTTACAAAACAGGTCTAGCTGTTCATGCGAGTTATAATATAGGGCTTGAGTAGGATCTGTCCTAGAGAACCGTGTAACGTTATATTAGGTTTAGGTGACCATCACATATGTGGAGAGAAGTCATGGACATATTTTAGGCACTCAGGTTGCATTTGGCAGTCAGGATAAATTCGGGATAGGATATGATTTATCATATTCTACGTTTGGTACTTACTCAGGACAGGATAAAATCGGATATAAGGGGAATATAGACAGGATAAAATTATCTCATGGGGGAGGTGGGATAAAGGTGGATATGATTTCTTATGTCCATAATAGGAAAGTTTTTTTTCTTAAATAACAAAATTATTAAATTAACAAAATTAAAATTATATTTCAATATAAATAATATTTGAATTATAATTTAAGAAATAAAAAATAAAAATATCTTTAATTAATCTTATTTTAATTTATATATTCAACATTAATTATATCTTATAATAAACATTCATTCTATAAATTAAATATTTATATTTATTATATATTTTAGATATGTTTGTATTTTAGGTATGTTAGTACAAGTTTACTATTGGAACTAAAATTTATTAAAGAATGATGAAAGGGGAAAAAAAGAAATAATAATGAAAATAATATAAAAAAGAGGAAAATAAAATAAAAATAAATTAAGGAATAGTGTTACGATAAATTTTCACCATCTCCGTCTATAAATATTTAGGTTCATTTATAATGATATGACATTTATATATATAAAAAAAATGTACATGATATGATATGAACATTTCCAACTTTAATATTGCGATTCACAAAACAATGAACGGGATATAAAAAAATCCCAAGATTTTATATCGTATTCTATCCAGTCCTATTCCAATTAGAAATCCGGATGACCAAACGTAGCCTCAAGGTCTAGAGAAGCTGGGTTTGAGGCAATTTAGCTCTCATACAAGATAAGTGAGCAATGACGTTTCCAATATCTTTTAGCATATGGCATTTGATGATCATCAACTAAATGACACTTGTAAATGTGGTAAAATCCATGTCAAAAGGGGTAAGGTTACATGACACAAATGGTCATGAACTTTAGTTTAATGTGGAATGTAATCTCTGAATTTTAAATTGTTCAATGTAATCCATGAAATTTAACCTAATGTGCAATGTGGTCCATAAACTTTTAATTTGTTTAATATAGTTCATAGACTTATAGTACATATTTAATTTAATCCCTAGACAGTATGAAAATTTTTAATGTTGTTCCCAAATTTGAATTAGTGGAAGAAAAATATCGAATATTTTCATACAGTTTAAGGACTAAATTGAATATATATATAAAAAATTCTAAGGACAACATTAAATAAATTAAAAGCTCAAGAATGACATAGCCAATTGGGCTAAAGTTCTGGGGTTACATTGACCAAATTTAAAGTTTAAGAACCATATTGTACGTTGAGCTAAAATTTAAGGATCATCTATGTCATTATTTCAAGGGATAAAAATGATTCAAATGATTATTCAAGTGGCATGCAAAATGTTGTAATCAAAGTGTAGATTATTCTAATTTGAATACAAAATGTCATAACACTCAAAAACTAATTAATTTCTCAATTAACAGTTAAGATCTATTATTTAATTAAGCAACTACTTCTGAAGAATGGTTTCTCGAGAGACTCTTATATTTAGTGTACAAATTATTATTAACGGTCCTGCTTTTCTTGTCACATGACTTTTTACAAAATCCTTTATGATTTTTCACTAGTGCGTAGAACTTCTAGCCTATAAACTTGTAATTGGTGGAGATAGAATTCAAGAATCTGTTTTTATTTTTTTTTCGTTTGCAAGTTATGAGGCCGAAATGAAATAATTGTAGATTCCAACACTTTTTATAAGCACATTGAAAAATGAAAATGATTTTTTTTATTAAAATATGTGTCGAATTTAAACATATAAATCATTGTCTGCTGCACAAGCGAAGCGACAATACCGTTTTGAAGCACGCAGGTTAAATGCTTTGGTACCAGCAAGCGGAACGCTAAAAGAAAAGAAAGGACGTTTGGTTGCTCTTTCTTATCAGCATCTAATGCAGCTACACCCTTGCTTGTGCCGCGCAAAGCAATTAACGGCAGGACCTTTGCACACATGAAATATGTGCATCTAATGCATTTGTCTTACATGCCGGGGAAGCCAAGTGGAGCCCACGATTTCTTCCTAAAAAGACGTTCTTGCAATGAATGATGGGAGGCTTCTCTTGGCTTGCAAATAGAGGAAAGCCATCGTGGCAGAGGTTTGCCAAGCCCTTGGTGGCCGAGAGGGGGGCGTACGTGAATATTATTCACGTTGATTTTCTCGGAGGTGATTGGTTTTATGGAGATGATTTCCACCTTGAAATCAGGAATTACCTATTAAAGATTGATTTTAAAAAGTTGAAACCGATCTAGTTCTCAGATGAATTCATAGAACTTGCCCTATCAAGCTTCACGGGATATACAATTTGTCCTTTTGGCTCTATGTTGGGATAAGTTCCTATTATAATGGAGAATTGTGATAGAATCTTTTTCACCATCCCAATAGGGTGGGTGGGTGGGTGGGTGGGGAATGTAATATTTTATTGGGGCAATCTTTCATTTCCTTTTTCGGATGTGTACCATATCAT
This sequence comes from Eucalyptus cloeziana, assembly GCA_014182715.1. Lineage (NCBI taxonomy): Eukaryota > Viridiplantae > Streptophyta > Magnoliopsida > Myrtales > Myrtaceae > Eucalyptus > Eucalyptus cloeziana. The sequence continues at coordinate 35,807,092 of CM024640.1, read as the reverse complement.
TAATATTGATGATAGTGAAGGACAGGGTGTTCGCATGGGCTCAGTCAATAATGTATCTTAAAGATAGTCATGGATTTTTAAATCGTTTGCTTTGCTTTTATGGTGCTCCTACGGATGCTTTTTGTTGGACATTGTCATTCTTGTTAGAGTTTGTTGTTTATATGGTGAACCCAAAGTTAATTCCAAGCGCTATGATTTTATTTGACCTCATGTCGACAATACATTAAGAGAGTTGAGATGAGAAATGGAGAGACCGAGGGAGTTGCCTGAGATAGTTGAGATGAGAGAGACCGAGATGAGATGAGATGAATGACGGGCAAGATTAGGGATTTGGATTTTAATTTTTTTTAAAAATTTAAAAATATATATTTTCGGTCTAGTCTTGGTGGACGATTCTACATTTAGAATTGGGAACCAGATTAGTACCCACTAATTCTCTTGAAAATCACGGTTCTGAGTCGGTTCAGTTCTGTTCCAAACAATTCAAGATGCCTTTGTACACCCCTAATTACACTTGAGTGATTTTGCCAATTAAATTCCCCTTAGTGGAATTCTTTTAATTCCTAGGGTGAGACTTCATTAGGTTTCATGAGGGGCTAAACGCTATGTTAGTTATTGGCCTTAACTAAAGGTTAAGAAACATCGAGAAAGTGTTTAAGTATTTAAATGATTGTAATTTTCATTGTATCGCTTGTTTCTATAATGGAATTCTTCGCTGCTCTCCCCATGTATGTAGATTTCGATATTTGGATTCAATTGCATAAATTCAGTGTCCAATTTCCTCTCCTTATTTTTAACTATTTTATCAATTCGCTTGTCTATAGTCAATGACAATTGTTTTTATGGGGAAGCATGTATGGGCTGAACTAGGGGAACCGGACAATTTTCTGATAAAGGACAAGATTAATTGCTATTTTTGACTTGAGATTCTTAGTAAACGTATGACCACCCACATAGTTTGTGCGCCGGCTGCCACATTGGATATAATATACAAGAGAAATTTATGAAACACTAAGGGTCCGTTCGTTTCGCGGAAAATATCATGTTTCCGGAAAACATTTTCCGAAAGTCATTTTCCAGGAAAATGACTCTATTTTCCGATGTTCGGCCAAAACCTAAAATTTAAGTGGAAAATATTTTCCACCATTCGTTAGCTCATTTAATTGTTTGGTAAAAATTATCGAAAATTAAATTTTAATATTTTTAATTGAGCAAAAAATTAATTTTATTTTTATATTTTTTTAAAATGAATTTTTAATTATTTATATTTTAAAAAAATCGAAATTTTTATTATTTATTATTTATTATTTTTTCTTTCTTTTTATTTTTTTTTTTTCTTTTTCTTTTCCTTCCTCCTTCCTCCTCCTCCTTCTTCCTCTCGCCGGCGCCTCCTTCCTCCTCCTTCTTCCTCCTCCTTCCACTGCCGACGCCTCCTTCCTGCCTGACGATGGCCGACTGCGCGGCGGCCGACCAAGACTCGGTGGCCAGATCCGGCGAGCTCGAGGCTCGGCCGATCTTGCCCAAGCTCGCCGCAAGCTTCGCTAGGCTTTCGCGAGTCGCGAGCTCGCCGACCGGCGGCAAAGCTCGAGCTCGCCCGGATCGGGAGCCCGAGCTCCGCCACGGATCCGGCCGAGCTCGCCAAAGCACGGCGAAGCTCGGCGAGCCGTGGGCCTCGCCTAGCTTGCTGGATCGGCGTGAGCTCCGCCTTGCCGGCTCGATCCGCCTCCCGCAGAGGCCCGATCGGGCTAGGTAGAGCCTCACCGGCCTGGGGCTAGGCCGGCAAGGTTGCCAGCCGCTAGCTTGCGGTCGGTCGCTGGACGCCGTCATGGCGATCGCCGGCACTGCCAAAGAAGAAGTTGAAAAGGAAAAAAGAAAAGAAAAGAAATTAAAAACTCAATTTAAAAAAAAAAGGCATAAAAATAAAACGAAAATGTATTAATAAAAAGAAACGAACAAACCCTAAACACATGCGATATGCTCTCCACCATACTGAAATTTAAAAGAAAAGGTATGGGTTCAATCATATTATCCAGTTTATACGTAGTTAATTTAGATTTGGTCCATCACAGGATCATAGAATATTAGAAATGTTAAGCTAAACCGATGGAGGTAATTATCAAACAAATCAAATATATGGATTTCAGAGTATGTATAATATCTACTGTTGAAGTAAAAATATAAAAATAAAAAAGGTCTTCATTCTTGTGGATTATGCAATTTTGAGTTGTCTCTTCCTGACTCGCTCTCTCTCTCCAAACTTTTCTTTGTCTCTTCCACTTTTGGAGGGAAGGGGTTTGCCCAAGGTCTCTCTCTCCCGTCTTAGTTGCTTATCATTTTATTTTATTTTGTTTCTTTCTTTACTCCCCTATACTATATTTGGGAGCATTTCTCTCTAATAGGGGGCTACAGATAGAGTACAAGCAAATCCAAACCAAAACATAGTTAAGAAGAAGGACAATAGTTCATCAATCGTCAAGCATTGCGGGATGTGAGATGGTGCACGATGTAATGCCGATCTTTTTCCTTATTATATGACCGTTTGATTAGTTCTAGGGAAGCATGGGTGCAATTCATGAATGCGAAGACCGAGCTTCTTACACACATTTTCCAGACCTTTTCGTACATTCAGGAATTTGTTTGGTTGCATGTCAGGGACTGATGAACCAGTCCCATGAGCCCTAAGGCAAAGGAAAAGTCAGCAAACCATGCCAGTGGGAACTTAAATTGGTTGATTAATAAGCATCCGGCTCATGTTTTGGATGCCAGTAACTGGGAAGTACTTGTGAAACAGAACAACTCATTTCTGGGGACTGGATGTGCACATATGTCGAAAACCAAACCAAAAGCTTAAACCAGAGTAGTGAGAACCACTGGAGCTGATAAACAAGTCGGAATGTCCATCGTGGAAATTCAGGCGGCATTACCCAACCCGTGCTCTTGCCTAGACAAGAATAAGAATGTCTTCAAAGAAAAGGGCATCAACTAAGATCGCAGCTGCGGTTTATGCTGATGATTCGTTAGAACCGAAGACGAACGATTCGGAGGATAAGATATGATTGGCCAATCCATCTAGGGATTGGAACGACGACCCTCCTTGCATCAGACAACTATTTGCCTTCTCCTTGAATTGTGCTGCCCTCTCTCTTACCTCTTCTCCTTCTTTCTCCACCAACAGCTTCCGAATAGCCTCTGCAATCTTCCTTCTCTCCAGCCCGTTGTTCAAGTGCACTCCCACTCTCCAAACATCACTCACAAATCTTGCATTGACATTTTGGTCCGAGAAACAGGGCATGCATATCATCGGAACCCCTTCGGAAATGCTCTCAAGAGTGGAGTTCCATCCATTGTGAGTCCAAAACGCTCCGACAGCCCGATGACCCAGCACTTCATGTTGAGGCGCCCATTTCACAATCTTCCCCCTCTCCTCTAATGCCTCCAGAAAGCAACCAGGCAAATTCTCTACGAGTTCCGAGCCGCTCACTAACCCGGGTCGAACCACCCACAAGAATGGCTGCTGGCTATTGGCTAAACCTAAAGCTATTTCGGAAAATTCCGACTCGTTCACAGAGGCGATGCTCCCAAAGCTCACATAGACCACTGAGTTAGGGGCTTGCTTGTCCAGCCAGGAAATGCAACTCCAGTCTTCCGCCAAGAGACTTCCCGATGAAGATGGACTGCATTTGTGAAATGGGCCAATTGGGAAAACTGCGATTGGATATTCTTGGCGGAGTAAAGAAAGAGCGGGCTGCTCGAGATCTTCAAATGTGTTCAGGATGAGTCCTGAAGAGTCCTTGATTCCCTCAATCCTGTCGTTTAGAATCCGGTCGAACAGTTCAGGCTCCCCGGTGTTGACGCGTGGAAGGTCCTTCACTCGTAAGGGCGGAAACTCCGGCACTGGATCTTCGAGCCGTGATTCTGATATGCAGAGAGCCAGAAAGAAATTGTCATTGTCGGTTCAATGGCATAGTGCTGCTAATAAGAGAACGCGATCTTCATAACTCAGCACATTACAATCAGCCAGAGAGCTACTCTGTTAAGAAACGGCGTACTCTGATGCATCTTTATCACTTAACCTTCGTGCTTTGCAAACCAGCCACTAAAGCAGACACACGGAGTCACCCTATCATCTAGATATGGCATCTACGGAATGCCCAGAACGTGTCTGGAAATAGAAGCTCAAAGCATCAACCCTAGAGATAAGAAAACTGTCATACCTTCTATTGGGAGGTACCCTCTTTCCCTGAGCAACCGAAATCCAGCGAAAACGCGGAATGATGTCGCGCCGCCGGTCCGCAACACCATCCTCCGCACTCCTACCCTCTCTGCCACGTCCCGGGCGAAACTGAACAGCGCGTCTACTATCAAGCACGTGACTGGCGCGTCCTGGGACGACACATCTTCTCTCAAGCGTTCCTCGAAGGGAGCAGCGCACCTGGCATTGAGGAGCGTGATCAAGCGGACGATGTCCGACGTTGAGGCCTCTGATTGGCCGAGGCCATCGCCAATGGAGCGAAAGGCGAAGTGGGGGTGCGAGGATGGATCAGGAGAGTTCAGGTCAGTGTGCAGGATGGTGATGGAGAAGCCTTGGTCGTGGAGGATCTGAGCCAGTTGGAGCATTGGGTTGATGTGGCCCTGAATTGGCCCAGGGAAGAGGACGAGACGGCGGTTGTTTCTTTGGTTCATTTCGGATCGAGCTTGTGTCGGGTCACACAGTCACAGACTGAAACACTTGAAAGCTTGTAGCTTTTGATTGAATTCGACTCGAGGTTGGTGATGCAAAGAAACAGGGATTGACACAGACGCTGGGTTTTTTTTTTTTTTTTTTTTTTTTGCAGATTTGTGAACTCTTGACTGCAACAATGTGCTTTGGAGTGAGGAAGTTCGAATATTTTATCAGGTCAAATGGAGACTGCTGACTAGAATGTAGACAAATTTGAGGGAAATGTTGCGATCTGATTCGTGCCTAAAGGTTCGTCATGATTCAGGCAGGGCCCTAGGCATGGCCCTTAGCACTAGACGACATCAATGGCAGTGTTGAGCTGGGGTCCCAGCCAGAGAATATTAGGTGTGTTTAATATACCAGAGATAGGATTAGGGGTGTGCATAGTCCGGGCGGGCGGTTCCCGACCTAGAACCGAGAACCGCCCGCTAAGGATCGGTTCCAAAAAATTGGAACCGGGATCCACCCGTTTGTTGCATGGATCCACCCGAGAACCGGACCGGCGGTCCGGTCCGGTTCCCGGGTGAATCCATGGAATCGATCTTGACACGAAACAATTTTAGTTTTCAACATAGAACGGTCGGGTTTATGAGTTGGGAAGGAGGGGAGGAGGTCTATGGTCGGGTTTTCAACATAGAACTGTCGTGAAACAATTTTCCGCGGCTGTGGCGGGTGGCGGCCGATGCGAGGGGGCGAACAACGGCGACGGAGGAGTGGCGACGGCGGCGTCAACGCTCGGGGAGGAATCGAAATGGCGATAGGATTAGGAGGAATCAAGGAAGAGAAAAGAGAGAGAGAACCGAAGACAAAGGGAGTGAGGAGTTGATATATAATCTAGGGTTTCTTTTAGTATTTTTTTTTAATATTAAAAAGGTTCCGGTCCGGTCCGAGTGGGCGGATCCGCCCATGGAACCGGGAACCGGACCGGTACCCACCGGTTCCGAAAAATTGGAACCGGGAACCGGACCGGTTCCCTCAAGAACCGCCGGTTCCGGGCGGTTCCGGTCCGGTTCCGGGCGGTTCCGGTCCGGTTCCGGGCGGTCCGGGCGGTTCCCGGGTATTTTGCACACCCCTAGATATGATGATATATTAAACTATGCAAATTTGGGCTCAACTGTCAGTTTTTTTTTTTTTTGTTGGATCCAGTTTTTTTTTTTTTTTTTTTTTTTTTTCCAGTCCTACGCTAATCCTTTTTTTTTTTTGGGCGTGGGAGTCGAAACCCGGAAATCTTCCCCACCCCCAATTGAGAAGGTGGGGATTTGAACCAAGATGGAAGGGTTTCGGGGCGGCCCCCACCCTTTCCGTTAGGGCTCCGTCTCTCTCCCCTTTGCTCTCTCTCCTCCCCTCCGTTTCTGCCCGTCTCTCTCTCTCTCTCTCTTCTCTCTCTACTTTTTTCTTTCCTCTTGCGTCTGCCATGGCTCGAGCTCGAGTCGGCTCATGGTCGACCTGCTCACGAGCACGCCGACGCTCGTCCATGGCCGTCGCCGCCGGCGCGGGGGGCGCGGAACGCAGAGACTCGCTCGAGAAGATGAAACACATCTCCCAAAAGGTCTCTGGGACGACAACCGAACGGATGGATGGACGAGGAGAGATGAAAAGAATAATAAAAACCCAAACTTTTTTGAAGAATCTCAGCAGGCGAGGTCGGATGCGGAGCTGGGAGGAGGAAATGGGCAGATTGGTTTTGTAAACGGACGCGTAGGCGTATCTGGTCGGCTTCGGTTTGCTTATTCAATGTGATTTCATCACCTGGGTCGTCCTCGTCCGTCTTGCTCTGTTGCGTTCGTTCGTTCGTTCGTTTGGAGTATGCTACTGATCTCTAGGTACCGTTTTTTCCCATCCACCATGGACAACGCTCGCGGCCAGCCATGGACGACACTCATCCATGGCTGCTTTGGCTATGAAGCTCGACCTCAAACCCGGAGCTTTGGGTAGCGCTCGAGTTTCGCGTCCGGCGGCATGCCAGCCCTCCTCGACCTGAAGCGGCCATGAGCCGACTCGAGCTCAAGCGATGGCGTACGCAAGGGGAAAGAAAAGAAAAGTAGAGAGTGAAAAGGGAGAGAGAGAGAGTCAAGGGCAGAAACGGAGGGGAGGAGAGAGAATAAAGGTAAGAGAGACGGAGCGTTAACCGAGAGAGGGGGCCAGAAATTTTGCCGTTTCAACTGACAGGTGGGCCCGGATTTGCTACGATTCGATCATTGTATGGCTTAATGTATCATCCTACTTGGCATATTAAACACACCTAATATTTTTCTCGGTGAATGCCCTGTTTCTTCGAAGTTGCTCATTGCCCCACATCCATTCAAGAGAGACGAGTCCTAATTGCCTTCTTTCTTTCTTTTTTAGGGGGCCATAAGTATTCAATGCATTAAAAAATGGTCAAAATAGGTTTTTTTTTTTTTTTTTTTTTTTTTTTTTGTCCTACTCTAATCCTACTCTAACACTCGCTCTCAGAATGCAATACGTAGAGAAATGAAAAAATTATAATTTGAACCCCCAACCTCCCCTTCCAAGATAGGTTGAGAATGCAGATCGTCAGCAAAATTATTATTGTCGAAAGAAACGAGGATACGAAGTGATCCTTGATCGTGCATGGAGCATCTTTCCAAGAATGGGACCAAAGGGTATATTCATGAAAAGCATCTACATGTTGGCTCATGGAATGCATTCCAAGCTCTAGACGCTTTCCCTAAACATCTTCCGTGCCTTAGAACGGGCATGATTTTGTTTTTAGTCAATGGAGTGCATTAGCCAAGGAAATCAAAGATCTAGAATGGGAAAGTCCACTCTAAAAGGAAATGTTCATGTTCTCATCTTTGAAGGCACGATTTTGGTTTCAGCCAATGGGGGGCATTGGACATAAAATTTCAATGACATGCTTTATAATGCAGCATATTCTTTTTTCTGCGATTCATTTATATTTCTGTCGTCTTATATGGAAATTAACTCATGACTCGAGATTCGAAGTTCCCGAAAAATTGCCAATCCACAAGTTTCTAGCAATAAATCGCATAATTTCTATTTTCATCTTAAACATCTTCTTAAAGACTGAGGTGAATTTTTATGTATACCCTTTTGATATAAATAGATATGTGATTCACTAGGAGTAATTTTGGTAGAATTATCTGGTTCGTTAATGTGGTTCTAGTCATTTGGTGTGCTTCTAGATGATAAGAGTTATTAGCATTTCCCAAGATGTGAAGATCTTGTAATTTGGAATCTTCATCTTCAATCCTTTCCGGCACAAGGAACTTTTGGCTTTGTTGACTGACGCCTCACAAAGCCTCTTATTGGAGGCTCATCATACTCTATATTTAAACAGTACCTTGGCTCAAAATTTCTATATAGGCCTTCCTATAATGCTTTTACTTCTTCAACAACTTAGATTTGTTAGTCGAAAGTTCGGCATATATCAAGCCGTAGATTTACGCCAGTTGATGAGGTCACATTGTCTATTGTGCTTATAAAGGAAAGTGGATTTGAGTGTATTTGTGTTAATTGTGCCGTTCTGCCTCTGATTCTGCTTGCTTTTGACTATGATGAGCCGTTTAATGACCTAACTATTTAGGAGGGTCAGGGGTACATTGGACCCTCAGCTCATGCATTGGTTTACCGAAATATGGCACTTGCAAATGTTGCTGAAGGGATGAAGATGATTTAGATGGTTATTGTCAGTGGAATTTCTGTATCGTCCAGGAATCTCTCTCAATCATTAACCATCTAGTCATGTGTATTTGGATATAAAGTTTCATAACATGCGAAACCTAAATAATTTCTCAATTAACAATTGAGATTTCTTATTTAGTTAATTATTCATCTGCTCCTGAGGAAAGGTTTCTGATAGATTGTAGAAGCAACCCTAATTGTAGTAGGGGTGATTGATCTGGTTCCATCCGATCTAATGGACCTGGTCACTTGTTTAACATAAAGATGAAATTAAAAAAAAAAAAAAAAAAAAAAAGAGGGTGAGAGATTCCGGCTTTTCTCTGACAAAAAGAAAGGCCCAACCAATTAATCGGAGAAATCTTCCATGCTTTTCTCGGCAAATTTCGGCCAACATAATTGAAGGAATTAATTCCTCCAGATTGCATAAAAAGGGGCAACAAATGTGGCAATGATCGAAGATGGAAGCAAAGGAGATTGTTTCCAATTTTGGCAACAAATTGGCAAAGGGATCAAATCGTGAGGGAAAGAGGATACGGAGAGGGATATTCTTTGAAAGATAATGGGAAAGGTCGGTCAATAGAGAAGGAACAAAAGGAAAATATGAACAAAAAAAAGAGAGCGAGAGATTTAAAAACTAATGGGAATGAAGTAAATCAATGAGATCATTCACGCCATTCTCATCCTTTAATTTTTTGAAGAAATATATATATAGTCCGGTTCGGGCCGGTTCTCACTTGGAACCGGGAATTGGACTGCCTAGGAATTGAGAATCAGCCTAATACTCCCAAGAATAGGACTTAATCATTCTTACTTTTTTTTTTTTTTTTGACGATAATCATTCTTACTTTGATCGGTCCATCTTGCTCACTCCTAATTTTTAGAGTAGACCTTATCGTTGGCAGTCCCGCTTGATGTTTTTTTGGATGACTTTATACAAACGTTGAGGTGCAGATGCATCGCTCTCATAAACAATGACGTAAAAATTTCCACTAGTGCGTGACACCATATTTAGAACCTTCTGGCCTATAAACTATTAATTGATGAATGGAGAATTGAAGAATCAGTTTAAATTGTTTACCTTTGCAAGTTATAAAGGCAAAATTATTACTATTTTTGACTTGAAATTCTTTGATTTTAAGTAGGTAACGCATGGAAGCTGTAGTCCCCCACGGTAAATATATGATTGCCCATGTTTGTGATCAGGCCATCATGTAGCATACACTGCATGACAGAAATTCATGATATATTAAAGACATGAAGTCGTAAATTACCGCTGAATCTAATTATTAATATCATCATGCTCTAAATTAAAAACTTAACTAAAATGTGTGTTTGTTTTGCGAAAAATGAATAATTTGGAAAACACCTTTTTGAAAATGATCACATGTATGGCTTACAAAAATGAATGAATGAAAAGTATTTTCCATTTTTTTTTAAATGTTTAGTTGAAAATTGTTGTTGATAATGAAAATATTTTTTATTGACTAATAAGAAAGTATTTTAAAGATTATTCATCTCCATCGAACTAATGGAGCCTTACATCAGATAGAAAAGGCATGGATTCAGTCGTATTATCTAGCTTATATTGTTTTGTTTTGTGAACTAAATTAGTATATGATTGCAATTAAATTTTAAACGTCGTAATTGATGTAAGAAGTCTTAAGCTCTCTCTCTCTCTCTCTCTCTCTCTCTCTCTCTCTCTCTGTGTGTGTAAAGAAAAGCTGTGAATAACCTCTTCCATTGGAATTTTCCTGTGTAGCATTCCCATTTCTAGCCACATATGGGAAAGCGAGAGAACTTATTATATGAGTATAGGATATATATATATATATATATATATATATATATGTAATACTAAATTTGGAGCATTTAACGTGCGTCTTATGTAGTTTAGACAGTTCATATTGAGTCTAGCATATATTGGTTTTTCAATATTTGCTCAGAAATCGAAAATTCGATCACAAATGGAATTCCTTACACTTTTTAAAGAAGGAAATTTAGAACTCAATTATTCCAATTGAAAGGCTTGACAGTTCACTTTACTTCATATTTAACGTGATACGTTTATAAAAAAATATGACATCAAAAATGATTTTGTTTAACCCCAAAAAACAATACCTTTACTAATTAGATTAATGAAATCTAACACATTTAAGAACTAAACTCTCGTATAGTGTTCAGAGGTTGTCTAAATGTGTTTGATTAAACATATTGTGTTGAGAAGAGTAATATGTTAATTTATTTAATAAGAGCATAAACAATTTAAAAATTTTATTATGTGAAAAAGCACATTTATTATCCATTCGTAAATGGAGTAACCCGATTACAATGTGACCGCGATTAGGCTCAGACAGCATATGATTATTTAGAAGACAATATGTGACTGACCAAAGCATCCAAGGCTTGGTATGAAGACCCGCCTTGTCTCACGCAAGCACTAGCCTTCTCCTTCAAAACCAATGCCCTCTCTCTTATTTCTTCTCCTTCTCTCTCCACCAACAGCCTCTTGATGGCCCTGGCAATGTTCTCTCTCTCGAGCCCACCATTCAAGTTCACTCCAATTCTCCAAACATCGCTCACATACCTTGCATTCACTCCTTGATCAGCAAAACAAGGCATGCACAACATTGGCACTCCTTCGCTTATGCTTTCCATAGTTGAGTTCCAACCATTGTGGGTCCAAAATGCTCCCACAGCAGGATGAGCTAACACTTCCTTTTGAGGTGCCCATTTTACTATCTTCCCTCTCCCTTCCAGTGCCTCGAGGAAGCGGCTTGGAGACTTCTCTAGCCACTCTGGATCACAGACCGACCCGGGCCGGACCACCCACAGAAAGGGCTGCTCAGAGCATGCTAGGCCTAGTGCAATCTCCAAGATTTCTGTCTCGCTCATGGCCGCAACACTCCCGAAACTCACGTAGATCACGGATTTGGGCGGCTGTTCGTCTAGCCAGGAGATGCAGCTTCTGTCCTCTGCTAGTAAGCTGCTCGAGGAAGATGTCACGCAGAATTTGTGGGATGGACCGATTGGGAAAAAGGGGACCGACAAAACTTCCCGCAGCGACACGATCGCAGGGTGCTCTAGCTCTTCGAACGTGTTGAAGATGACACCGGGAGAACTCTTGATTGTCTTGATCAAGTCATCTAATAATCGGAACATCGACCCGGGTTCCTGTGAATCCATCGCGGGGATGTCTCGAACTAGTAACGGTGGAAACTCCTTCACTGTTTCTTGCAATCGAGAACCTGATGATAAGTCATACTTTTATCAGAAAAACAAATTCACTAAGCACGGAAAAGCAAGCAATATATAGATCTTGACACCCAGACTCGCTTAGATAATTTTATACTCAAAACTACTGGCGTACACATACATTGCACGGATTTGTATAAAGTACGCCTGTGATCACTTACTAATAAAATCAGTATTTTCCTGTGAAAAGCTTTATGAAATAGACTGGAATTTTGAATGTTTATTAAGCAATTTATTAAATTGTTACACTAGGGATATGAGTTAAAGCACCCTGACAGATCCTTCCCATCACGTACATTGCGGAGCAACGCATGGTTAGGGTCAGTTCTAACTTCTCCACTGTAAAGACACGTGAAACATTTTGGCCAAAAGAACAATGACATTATTAAAAACTAAGGACGATCAAGTCTCAAGGAGTCATTTAGCAATTACTTTGAAATTTGAAATAGCATTCTATGGTGGAATATGGCTAGTTATTTTTATGAGTCACGAACACCAACCCACCTATTGTGAAAGAACACATTCTGGTTATTCAATGAATGATGCAAAAATGATTTACTGAGATAATATAATTACATTATATCCTATCGTTTGATGAATTGTGTTGTATTAGTCAGTCTTAGTACTCTAAAACTTATAATAATATGATAACAAATAAAAAATAAATAAGTGGATCTGCGCCCCCCTCCATCTGCAAAAGCCCTTAATCGAAACTAGCGCAATGAAGGGAAAATGGATTTTTTTTTTGTTTCATTCATCTCAAGGCAAACAGCAATCACAACTTTTGAACCGAGAAAAGAGAAGCATAAACTAACGTGCACCATGCAACCCCCAAAAAAGCTTACCATGTATTGGAAAGTATTTTTCCTTGAGAACCGGACATATGGTGTACAAATAAAGGCACGTCGCACAGCCGGTCCGCAACATCAACGCACGGACCTTCAATCTCTTGGCTACATCACACGCAAAACTGAACAGCGAATCCGATATCAAGCACGCGACAGGCTCTGAATCACCGCTCGGCGATGACATCATTTCCTGCAGGCGTTCCTCAAAGGGGCTTGCGCACCGGGTGTTGAGGAGCAAGAGGAGGCCAGGGATGTCCGATGGGGGGGCCTCCGATCGGTCGAAGCTGTCACCGATGGATCGGAAGGTGAAGTGAGGGTGGGCGGACGGATCGAGAGCATTGAAGTTGGTGTGGAGGATGGTGATGGAGAAGCCCCTGGCGTAGAGGATCTCACCCAGTTGGAGCATCGGGTTTATGTGGCCTTGGAATGGTAGAGGGAAAAGGATCAGACGGTGGTTGTTTCTTTGGTTCATTGTGGACTCTGTTTCTCGGGTTCCTCGTACGTTAATGGAGCGAGTTTGTCTTGATATATATAGAGAAGTTTCAATGTCATTGCTTCGTACTGTCTTTACAAGTTGGGTTTACAAAACAGGTCTAGCTGTTCATGCGAGTTATAATATAGGGCTTGAGTAGGATCTGTCCTAGAGAACCGTGTAACGTTATATTAGGTTTAGGTGAGCATCACATATGTCGAATATTTAATTTGTTTAATATAGTTCATAGACTTATAGTACATATTTAATTTAATCCCTAGACTGTGTGAAAATGTTTAATGTTGTTCCCAAATTTGAATAAGTGGAAGAAAAATATCAAATATTTTCATATAGTCTAAGGACTAAATTGATATATATATATATATATATATGTAAGGACCACATTAAGTAAATTAAAAGTTCAAAAATGACATAGCCAATTGGGCTAAAGTTCAGGGGTTACATTGACCAAATTAAAAATTTAAGAACCATATTGCACGTTAAGCTAAAATTTAAGGATCATCTATGTCATTATTTCAAGGGATAAAAATGATTCAAATGATTATTCAAGTGGCATGCAAAATGTCGTAATCAAAGTGTAGATTATTCTAATTTGAATACAAAATGTCGTAACATTCAAAAAATAAATAATTTCTCAATTAACAATTAAGATTTATTATTTAATTAAACAACTACTACTGAAGAATGGTTTCTCGAGAGACTCTTATATTTAGCGTACAAATTATTATTAACGGTCCTGTTTTTGTTGTCTCCTAACTTGTTACAAAATCCTTTACAATTTTTCACTAGTGCGTAGAACTTCTAGCCTATAAACTTGTAATTGACGGATATAGAATTCAAGAATCTGTTTTTATTTTTTTTCGTTTGCAAGTTATGAGGTCGAAATGAAATAATTGTAGATTCTAACACTTTTTATAAGCACATTGAAAAATGAAATGATTTTTTTTTATTCAAATATGTGTCGAATTTAAACATATAAATCATTGTTTGCTGCACAAGCGAAGCAACAAATACCGTTTTGAAGCATGTGGGTTAAATGCTTTGGTACCAGCCTATGAAGCATCGACACGTTGTCCATGCTTCCGTGTCGTGTTGGACACATGTCAGACACGTTGACACGGTCGGACACGCAGTCAACGTGTGTCGGATTTTCCGACACGTAGTCAAACACATTTTGACACATGTGTCCGTAAGATGGAGGGTGGAGGCGAAGGCGAGGGAGTAGAGACGAGCTCGCGATGAGGTTGTGAGCGATAGAGAGCCTGTGACGAGGCTACGAGCGACGGCGAGGGAGCAGAGATGAGTTGCGAGCGACGGTGAGCCCGTGACGAGGCTGCAAGCGACGGCGAGAGACAGCAAGAGACAGAAGAGGAGAGGGAGGCGGTCGTGTGTCAAGGAGGAGGAGGAGAGGGAAGGGAGTCGTGTGGCAAGCGGCGAGGAGGAGGAAAATGAGGGCTAGCTAGGGTTTTTGATAAGAAAACTGAAAATAATAATAATAATAATAATAATAATAATAATAATAATAATAATAATAATAATAATAATAATAATAATAATAATAATAATAATAATAATAATAATAATAATAATAATAATAATAATAATAATAATAATAATAATAATAATAATAATAATAATAATAATAATAATAATAATAATAATAATAATAATAATAATAATAATAATAATAATAATAATAATAATAATAATAATAATAATAATAATAATAATAATAATAATAATAAGAAGGAGATCTGATGCTTGAGTTTTAATTTTGGGGAGGGGAAGTGACAGATTATTTGTCATTGTTAGGTGGTGGGGGAGGGAAATAGGGGGAGGGAAATAAAAATGTAATAAATTTGGGGGTGAGGGGAAATGGACAAGGGAAATTAGGGAGTGGGGACTTTTTTTAAATGGAAAAATAAATAAATGACATTAAAAGATAATTTTGAAAAAGAAAAATACTGAATTTTGAATAATGATAAATTTTGGTCATTTGTAGAAGATCATGGATTTATTTAAATAAATTGATTCTAATTTTTATTAATCATTAGTTTCATCAATAACTTTTGTTAAAATTAAAAACACGTTTCCAAATATGGATACACATTAACTATGAATATGTTTTTCAAAATTTTAATGAATTGACTTATTAATATTATTAGTGTAAATTCATTGTAGGCTCTTTTTTTAATTAATTAATTATTTATGAATTTAAATCAAATTAATTAAAAATAAAAATATTCATTTTGATATAACGTATTCTAACGAGTCAGAATTCTCTATTTTTGAAAAATAACGTGTCAACGTGTCCTATCGTATCGTGTCGCGTATCCATATCGCGTGTCCGTGCTACTTAGGTACTAGCAAGCAGAACGCTAAAAGAAAAGAAAGGACGTTTAGTTGCTCTTTCTCATCAGCATCTAATGCAGCTACACCCTTGTGTCGTGGGCCGATTGAAGGCCGATCCAAGAGGTTCCCCGAGTACGACCCTGACTCGTCCGTGGTCAAGTTCCTGTGCTCGCTCGGATTCCCAACGAGTCTTCTCCCCGAAACTTCTAGAAGTCCTTAGCCTCATTTATGTTGGTAGCCAGTAGTTGGTAGTTGTCATAAGTGTCGGTGGTTAGTAGCCGCCATTAGTGTCTGTAGATGAGGCAGTGCGATCTCGTCCGCCGGTTAAGTTCTAGATCTATGGTTGTAATCCGAGGCCCTCGACTATAAGAAGGGGTGTCCTCCTTCATTTGTAAGCATCCACTACTTCCACAATATAAAGCTTCTATCTTTCCAGAGCTCTTCTCTCTAGATACTTTCTCTCTCTACGATCCGGGTATACGAGCGAGTGAGCATTCGATCGAGCAAGGCTTGGCTTGGGTGATCCAAAGTTGCCCGAGTCGCCGCGCGGTCACGATCCCAATCGATCGGCCCGTGACAAGTGGTATCAGAGCTAAAGAGAGATCTGTTTCCGGAGATTGAAGAGCGCCAACTGTTTGAAAGAATGTCGAGCCAAGATGCGGCTATAGTTGGAGAGGCCGGGCAAGTCAAGGAGACTCGCAGCCAATCAAAGAAGAGGGAGACCTCGGTGGATGCTGCAGCTGCGTTCGATGAGAAGCTCGGGAAGGTCCAGAGTGCCGTGCTCGAACTCATGGAAGGTCTTGACGATGTGCGAGACCGGATCATGGAGGTTGAGGGCTCGCTCCGTGAGGACTTCACGATCGGCATCAACCAAGCTACGGCTCCATTGTTCGACAATGACGAAGCTCTCGAAGCATCGATCGATGGTTTAAACGAGCGCGTCCAAGTGATCGAGGAGGTAAGCCCGTGTAGGGAAGAGGTTGAAGTCATGAAGGCGGAGATCCAAGAGCTCAAGACCGAGCTCGCCCTATGCAAACTTAGCATCACCAACGGTGCGGTGCCTACCCAAGCGATGTCCAGGATCGAGATACCGAAGCCTAAAGAGTTCAAAGGCGAATGATCCGCCAAAGAGGTGGATAACTTCGTCTGGAGCATAGAGCAATACTTTGGCGCCGTCAACATCCGAGACGAGCCGATCAAGGTACGAACCGCTTCGATGTTCCTTACTGATACGGCCATGCTTTGGTGGCGTAATAGGTGCGATGAGGTTAGACGCGGCGCCGATCCCGTGAACACATGGGACGACTTCGTGAGGGAGTTTCGCGACTACTTTTTCCCCGAATTCGCTCAACAAGAAGCCCGTAGCATGCTCCATCGCCTTGAGCAAAGAGGTGCGATCCGAGAGTACGTGAAGGAGTTCATGGAGCTCAAACTCCAAATTCGCAACCTAAGCGAAGAGGAGGCCTTTAGAGCGTTCATGGATGGATTGAAGCCATGGGCACAACTTGAGTTGAAGCGGCGGGACGTGAGTAGCCTTGCGCGTGCGCTAAGCATGGCCGAATCACTCGTCGACCTCACCAAGGTTGAACCAAGGAACAACCGAGCAAGAGATTGGAGGTCGGATCGACCTTGTGAAGACAAAGCAAGAAGCACTCCCCGAGGCGTGCATGAACAAAGCGGCCGAACCAAAACATGGGGGAAGGAACTTCCAAGCCGTCCTTCAAAGGGTCGACCACCGACGGACTACGCGAGTAAGTTCGATCAACCTCCGCCCTCTCCTTGCTTTATTTGCAAAGGTTCGCACTGGACCCAAAAGTGCCCGAAGAGGGGTCGAATCAACGCCCTCCTTGCCATCGAAGAGGAGGAGCCCAAAGAAGAGAAAAGGCAAGTCTGGCTTGGAGCGGTGAAGATGATCAATTCCGTCCAAGCCCGGTCGCCAACCAAAGAAGGAGGAATTGCACCGAACACGGACATGTTCTTCGTGGAGGTCGAAGTGTGCAGCCGAACGCTTTACGCTTTGGTTGACACGGGAGCGTCGAACATGTTCATGTCGACGAAGGCGGCAAAAGCCTTGGGTCTTCGCGTGGAGCCATCCGGGAGGTCATACAAGCCCATCAATTCAAGCGACTTCTGTGGCATAGGAGCATCTCCCGATGTGGATGTCAAGATTGGCGGATGGAAAGACAAGATGACTTTCGAGGTAATCCCACTTGACGACTATGTTCTCATTTTGGGTATGCAATTCTTCGAAAGTGTGGGAGCTATGATCGACATGAGGACCAAATGCATCATAGTCCCCGACCAAAAATGCCCGACGATCATCCTCATGATCAAAGGGGTGGTCGACACGAAGACCATCGCGTCAATCCGACGCCTCGACAAGAACTTGAAGTCCGTGAAGCGACTAAACAAACTGACCGAGGTGAAGCCGAAGGTAGAGTTGGATCCTACTCCAACACACTCCATGCCGATTCAAATGCTCTTCCCCGAGGTTGAGTACACGCCATATGCTCCGACCAAACCAAAGGTGGAGCCGTGCGCCAAGTCCAAGCTGATCATAGAAGGTTGCGGTCCATCGTACGTGAGCGTCCGCACCAAACAAAACCAAAACAAGAGAGCCCGTGCCAAAGCCCGTGCTCGTACCAAGAAGGCTACCTCTCAAGCTATGAGCGACGAGGACGTTGCTCGATTGAGTGGAGGAGAATGTCACGGGCCGATTGAAGGCCGATCCAAGAGGTTCCCCGAGTACGACCCTGACTCGTCCGTGGTCAAGTTCCTGTGCTCGCTCATATTCCCAACGAGCCTTCTCCTCGAAGCTTCTAGAAGTCCTTAGCCTCATTTATGTTGGTAGCCAGTAGTTGGTAGTTGTCATAAGTGTGGGTGGTTAGTAGCCGCCATTGGTGTCGGTAGATGAGGCAGTGCAATCTCGTCCGCCGGTTAAGTTCTAGATCTATGGTTGTAATCCGAGGCCCTCGACTATAAGAAGGGGTGTCCTCCTTCATTTGTAAGCATCCACTACTTCCGCAATATAAAGCTTCTATCTTTCCAGAGCTCTTCTCTCTAGATACTTTCTCTCTCTACGATCCGGGTATACGAGCGAGTGAGCGTTCGATCGAGCAAGGCTTGGCTTAGGTGATCCAAAGTTGCCCAAGTCGCCGCGCGGTCACGATCCCAATCGATCGGCCCGTGACACTTGCTTGTGCCGCGCAAAGCAATTAACGGAAGGACCCTTACACACTTGAAATATGTGCATTTAAAGCATTTGTCTTACATGCCGGGGAAGCCAAGTGGAGCACACGATTTCTTCCTAAAAAGACGTTCTTGCAATGAATGATGGGAGGCTTCTCTTGGCTTGCAAATAGAGGAAAGCCATCGTGGCAGAGGTTTGCCAAGCCCTTGGTGGCCGAGAGGGTGGCGTACGTGAATATTATTCACGTTGATTTTCTCGTTGAAGTTATATCTAGAGGTGATTGATTTTATGGGGATGATTTCCACCTTGAAATCAGGAATTATCTATTAAAAAATGATTTAAAAAAGTTGAAACGGATCTGGTTCTCATATGAATCCATAGAACTTGCCCTATCAAGTTTCACAGGATATATAATTTGTCCTTTCGACTCTATATTGGGACAAGTTCCTATTATAATGAAGAATTGTGATAGAATCTTTTTTCACCATCCCAATAAGGGGGGAGGGGTGGTGGGGAATGTAATATTTTATTAGGGGGGGAATGTAATATTTTATTAGGGCAATCTTTCATTTCCTTTTTCTCTGAGGATGGATGTGTATCATATCATTAATATTGATGATACTGCAAGGCAAGGTGTCAGCATGGGCTTAGTCAATGAATCTTAAAGATAGTCATGGATTTTCAAATCATTTGCTTTGCTTTTATGCTGCTCCTACAGATGCTTTTTGTTGGACGTTGTCATTGTTGTTGGAGTTTGTTGTTTATACAGTGAACCCAAAGTTAATTCCAAGTGCCATCATTTTATTTGACCTCATGTCGGCAATACATTAAGAGAGTTGAGATGAGAAATGGAGAGACTGAGGGAGTTGCTTGAGATAGTTGAGATGAGAGAAACCGAGATGAGATGAGATGAATGACGGGCGAGATTAGGGACTTGGATTTTAAATTTTCTTAAAAATTAAAAAGTATATATTTTCAATTTGGTCTCAATGGGCGGTTCTACACTTAGAACTGGGAACCGCACTAGTACCCACTAGTTTTCTTGAAAATCACAGTTTTGAGTCGGTTTGATTCTGTTCCAGGTAGTTCTTGATACCTTTGCACACCCCTAATTACACCTGAGTGACTTTGCCAATTAAATTCTCGTCAGTAGAATTTTTTTAATTCCTAGGGTGAGACTCCATTAGGATTCATGAGGGGCTAAATGCTATGTTAGTTATTGGCTGTAACTAAAGGTTATGAAACATCGAGAAAGTGTTTAAGTATTTGAGTGATTGTAATTTTCATTGTATCACTTGTTTCTATAATGGAATTCTTCGCCACTCTCCCCATGCATGTAATTCCGATATTCGGATTGAATCGCATAAATTCAATGTCCAATTTCCTTTCCTTTTTTTTAACTATTTTATCAATTTGCTTGTCTATATTCAATGACAATTGTTTTTATGGGGAAGCATGTATGGGCTGAACTAGGGGAACCGGACAATTTTTTGATAAAGGACAAGATTAATTGCTATTTTTGACTTGAGATTCTTAGTAAACATATGACCACCCACATAGTATGTGCTCTGGCTGCCACATTGGATACCATAAATGAGAGAAATTTATGAAACACTTGTTGACACCTAAATTTTGGTGATACAGTTATTTATTTATTGCATAAAAATTAGGGATTAATTTTATCCTTGAAAAAATATTAGAATGCATAGCATATAATTTTAGATGCATTTATTTATTATTATTGCATTTGTATTGGACCGGTGACAGATGGGTTTGATTTGATAGTTCGGAGCTTTAAATTGACAAGTTGGACTAAGCCCACAAATGGAGCAAATTGGTCCGAGCCCGTATCCTCGAAGAGATATTACAAACTCATCTTTACAAGATTTCAAATTTGAGAAAAAGCCTATTGCAATTTTGAATATTTGGCAATTTGTGATAAAATTAGTGGAGAATATTCATTTTTGTAAAGGAAATTTAGAAGAGATGTGGAAAATAAGAATAAATATTGCATTCGGAAAATTTTTTTGTGGATGTTGATTTGAAGAAGAAAATAAAATTCTAGTCCACTCACCTATAAATAGGTCGTTACACCACAAAAAAAGGAGGCCGCACATTGAATATACGGCCGCACAAAATGAGTTTTTTTTTTCTCTTTTGATCACTCAGCAAGGGGGGCCACATTACAATTGATACATGCGGCCACAGATACAGATAGAGTGAGAGAAAGAGAGAGTGAATTCGTCTTCATCCATGGGAGCTTTTCACGTAAGAGGTGGCAGAAAAGGGGAGAGAATCAGCCTTCATGAGAGTTGAACGGTACTTCATTCTTTTGCCTTAATATTCCTTCCTGCAGGTCCTGTATCGCCGGAAGTCACCAAGTGTTCCCACTTGATTGGCCGCGTTTGTTTGTTTCTCTACCGAGTCCCCACGTTCCACGCAGAATTGCCAATCATCTCGTAGTAGCGACAACAGCCCGCGAAGACGCCGACAATCCCTGCAGCCGCCGCGCTAATCGTTGATGATCACTTATTCCCCGTGGCCACGTTTAGACTCTGCCCAGTGATTTCCAGAGTCTGTCATGAGTAGCCAATGCCGGTTTTGTATTCTTGGTTGAATTTTCGCAGGTTTTCCGGTGAACACAGCAACCCAAGCAAACCGTCACAGTAGCCCTCGTTTGTTGTTGTGCTCGAGACGACCCCGCACCCACCACTACAGCCTCCTTGGAAACTCGTCATCAGTGACCAGGAGCACCATTCATGAGCATAGATTCTCTCACATATATTCTCACAAATTGTTTGCTTTGTTTGACAAATAGTTCTGAACAATTTGTGAGAGGGAACAGGAATCAACGAAATTCCATCTTCATCATGCCTTTCCTTCTTCGACAGTATCAACACGTGTAAAGAAGACAAAAGGAGCCATTACATGAGAGAATGTCTTCATATTCAGAGGTCAATAGTCAACAAAGACGAGGGTCGCACAATTGATACATCCATGCAATTTGAGGGGAGCGCAATAGAGAGAAAGGGAGGAGAAAGCTGGGACGTGCGAGGAAAAACCCTGCATCGCTACCGTTCTGAGCACGCTACTTCCTTGCCCCGAGTAGCCCTGCACCGTTACGATGTCTACATTCGAACGACGCTTGGGCCCAACTAATGCGACGACCGACGCTGCTCCCTGTACAAGACCTTGACGCCGGAGCCTCACTGCTCAGCTAACCGACCTTGCCGGTGAATCGGCACTCCTGCCAATCCCATTATTTGACGAGTCTAAATTTGGGAATGATATTACGAAATAGGTAAAGATATTATCCAAATTTAATTTGGTAATTTTCTTACTTAATTCATTGATATTGCGATTAAATTCAAATCTTCAAATGATGCATCTTATCCAAAGTTTCCCGGAAAGTTTTTTAATTTAGTGATTAATCCCTAATTTCACAATGTGCATACAATTGACAGTCCGATTTTCGTGCCCGAAATCTAACTCGTGATCGCACGGAAAAATCGCTAATCCAATCTCATGCTCGAGATGTGATTCGTGATTTTGTTTAAAATTGACCAATCAAATTCCATGCGCGGGATATGATTCGTCAATTTGTGGATGTCGATCTTATCTTGCCTGATTTGCTGTCATGTCATTCAATCGATTTTGTTTTCGTAAAAAGAAAAAATTCAATAATTTTTCAATTAGAATTAGGTTCATTTTAGAATATTCCTCATCTTAGGGTTATCTTGCATATTTAGAATATGAGTTTTATTTCGAATTTTTTTAAAAAAATAAAAAATCCAAAAAAAGGGCATTCATTTAGGATGTTAGTTTTTTAAAATTAAATTGCACGTTTAATTATGTGACAATTTTAATTTAATTTCATAGAAAAGAAAACATTAGAATTAGGGCATTCTACGTCATTGCATGTTAGGATAAAATTGCATGTTTAATTTCAAGTTTAGATCTCCTAGATAGGTTGCATTTTAAGATCATGTGGTTAAGGTAATGGTCTAGTTTAAATTAGGATTTGGCTTAACCTAATTCCTAATACAAGTTGGATGATATTTTAACCTGCATAGATAATTTTCGCATTTTTCTTAATTTCGAATTTCATGGAAAATACAAAAAAAAAAAATTGTCTTAGAGTAAATCAATTTCATTCTTTAGGACAGCCTGCATTTTATTTATGTTATGTAGTTTAGGTCATGTTGCCATGTCATATCATTTCATGCTATATTAGTAGCATGCATTGCATAAAGCTTGATTCTCATTAAATAAGTGAAAACAAATAAAAAAAGAAATTGCGTATTAATTAGAAATCATATCTAGGGCTGTCAATGTGAATTCTGATTTAACATTGCAGATAATTTCGATGTTATGAGATAAGTCCTGCAGTTTATTCACTGCTTTATATGGGTGTTAAATTGGTAGTTTGCGCACCCGCATGATCGCCTCTCATGTTAGAAAGTTAAATTAAAATTAATTCAAATTGCCTGCAAAACATTTTTTTGGATTAAAAGAGAAAGGTACCGAAAGGGCGTTAGAGAAATTTAGTGTAACCGCATCCCCAAATTCACTATCTCTGGTTCGTAGAGCAGGAATACAACAACATATTGGTCCCGGATACGCCGGTCCTTTGGGAATTCTTCAAGTTTTAGCAGATGGGACAAAACTTATTTTCAAAGAGAATGGAGTAAAGTAAATCTCTCGTTACTTTACTTGGGTTTCTAATCGACCCACTAAAAATATATTAGTGACGACTCCTAACTGAAAAATCATTTGCATGTTAAAAACTTAATCTAAGTCGCGAATTGGTATGGACTTGAGAGAGCCCGAGCTAAGTTTAGGCTTAATAATCCATTAGCCAAACCCTAGGTGGTGCACCCGAAATTTTGGTCGCGACAATACTAAACACATGCAATATGCTCTCCACCATACTCATTTTGATATTTAAAAGAAAAGGCATGGGTTCAGTCATATTATCCGATTTATACATAGTTAATTTAGATTTGGTCCATCACAAGATCATAGAATATTATAAATGTTGAGCTAAACCGATGGACGTAATTATCAAACAAATCAAATATATGGATTTCAGAGTATATGTACAAAAATATAAAAATAAAAAGGTCTTTATTGTTGTGGATTATGCAATTTTGAGTTGTCTCTTCCCGACTCTCTCTCTCTCTCCAAACTTTTCTTTGTCTCTTCCACTTTTGGAGGGAAGGGGTTTGCCCTAGGTCTCTCTCTCCCGTCTTAGTTGCTTATCATTTTATTTTATTTTCTTTCTTTCTTTACTCTCCCTATTATTTATTTGGGAGCATTTCTCTCTAATCTAGTTTTCAATTTTGGAGTTTTAATGAATAATACTCCGCCTCTGATTTCAATGGTGTTCATAGTAGTTTTAGTGTCAAATCTGTGCTCGTTCAACATGTTTTAGTTTAAAGCTTTGGTGCTTCGCATAGGCTACATGGCTCGGTCTCATAGGCATTAGATCTGAGCTTCTTAGACATGTTTATATTGTCTTTGTATAGTGATGGTGTTGGGGACATCTAACCTAGGCACACACTACTGAAAGGCAAAATCGTGAGTATAGATGGAGATCTCAATATGTGCTTTTCATTGATGATGCCATGTGATTTGGAGATCGGCCATGGATCATTTTGCTTAGATACGGTTACAAATATTTTCTTGAAGGACAAGTCTACATTATTTCTACCAACCATACTATAATTGTCTCCTCTCCTCTCCTCTTCCTCTCTCTTTCACGCCTTCCTCACAAAGCCGCCCTAGGAGTCATTCGGTCACCAAAGGAGCATCTTGGAGCTAAGTCCAAAAGTTGTAAGTAGACTTTCCTAATTCTTTGATAGGGCTATATGTTACGCATATCGATTTAGGATTTTGTTATCGCTTGCTTATGTTTGCTTGTATGTTGTGCTTGTTGCGTGTTTTCAATTATTTGTCTTTACATCAAGTAAATCATGGTCTTGCATGGGTGTCGAGCACACTCGGATATCGAGGAATGGTCTCAACGACTATGGACGCGTGCCGAGGTGGAAACACAACCCGCACTTGATCTTAGGACAATATTGAGGCGTGTTGTTACTCCAAACAAGTCACGGATCGATGTCGAAGCCAGAGTGAATAGTTCCAAGTCAAGACCATGAGCTTGAATCGCATCCAGCATGAATTTAATTTTTATGGCACAAGAGTCGTTCATTAATTCACCTTGCTTGGCATGCCTTCGAGCCTTTTATCTGGCTAATAAATCAAGATAAAAATGGATTGATTGATGTTTGAATGCATGGACACACGATGGACTTTTACTGCCAACGCTGGGGTATGTCGAGTTGTTACCTAGGGTAAAGCACTGGATGCCATCCCGATATTGAGATCGAGGACAATGTCGGCCCAAGTGAGGCTGATGTCTGGGGGTCGCCCTGGAAGCCGTTTGATAATGAGACTGGGACAATGCCGATTGTCGGGGGGACTGATGCCCGGTTGATATCGGAAGAGTCAATGGATTTCGACTAATTGAACTGATTGAAATAAACTGGAAGTCTACGTGTGGTGCTTGATTGATGCATGTATAATGTTTGAACTGATGCTTATACCGATGCTCGAATTGATGCTTGCAAAAGCCGAGTTTGTTTGGTATGTGTTGTTGAGTCCTTGCATCACTTCAAGCATATGTTTGCATCGGGTCACTCAGTGCTTAAATGAGTTTTATGTGATGCATGTGTCCCTCTTTGTGACTGAATTGGTCATAAGACACAAATCTTTGGAAAGCTTGTTCTTATGTATTAACTCATTGTCTTTGATTATTGAAAGCATATAGATGATTGAGAACCTTTCATATGCATAAACAAGGCAAGGCACGAACCTTGCTATTAATTTGCCATCAACAAGTAAGTGGTGATCTTGTATCTGAGAATCAACGGCAAGACGTCTTCCTATAGGAGAAGTATGGATTTTTACTTACTAAGTCATCGATTGACTTTTGTTGTTTTCACCACTTCAGGTGTGTAATAACTGAAGCAACCCGCCACTTATCTGTCCTGATCTTCTAATCAATATGGTTACCACCGTGACGGACATAGTAGACTTAGAAGGAGACGTTACCTATTGGAAGTATACTACTACCATATGGGTCCAGGAAGGGGTAGACACCTTGATTTCCCACATGTACAAGGCCTGGTGCCTAATTTTTTACGAGGACATCATTGGTCCCATTCGTGGCTTCATCCCTCCAATGGATCCCACAAGAGCATCATAAAGGAATGGGCCTAGGATGGGGGCCATTTTTGGAGGATGCTTGATGAAGTAGGTAGGCTACCCCAACCTTTTTGATCGTCAATGTGTGGTACTGATGATATATAGCCCAAGACTAGGATAGGCATGTAATCATAACAACTTTTGATACGTGTGTGTGTATATATATATATGTATGAATACATGTTACTTTTGTTTGCTTGGCTTGTATACACCCGACTTCCATATTTGTTTATGTATGAGGATGGTTTTAAATTCGCTTCCGCATGTGCTTAATCAAGATAAAATATTTTGGGACGATTCACATGCCTAGGACATTGATGCTAACCTACCGGGTCACGCTTTCATTCTAGGGGTGGAGCGGGGACATGATACTATAGGTTTGCCTTGTTATTGTGACTTTTGAGTTTTCCAATCATGTATCAGTTTTATAATGAGTGGAAATTTCTTTTGACAATAAAAGTAAAAAAATATATAGATTATTGAGAACAATTATTACTAGTTGGATCCTTACCAAAAAAATTATTACTAGTTGGATCAAATTAAGTAGATTATAGAAAAATTTATAGTAAATAGAATGCAGATCATCAATCCCGTAATTTGTCCTTCCATGAGGTGCCTCAGTCATCCTTAATCTTGATGTAGTGAGTAATAAGTTCCAAACCCATCCTCACCATTCTTTACATAGGTAAAAGGCTAAGATCAACGAGGCACCATACGGGAGCACAAATAATGTGTCGAACATGAAGATCGAAGAAAGATGTAAGAGAGTTTCATATTACTACCACTATGTAACGTCAGATCGAAATCTTATCTCGTTGGCTCACCCATCACCATCATTTAGACAAAGGAATTGAAACCTTTCGAGGATATTAGCCTTATAACGTTAACACAGTGACGTAATCAATTTTATAATTGTGCATTTAAACAAATTAGTCATTATTCTTATAATTGTGAACTAATTTAATAAATCACTTTTTCTTTTGGTATTTTTAGCAGTATCCGGAATTCAGTATGGACTATGGATCATGGTCAATGCATAGGGAGACAAGTAATGCTAAGTATGGATTGATAAAATTAGAATAAGTAGCTTGTGAAGAACTTCATGATAAGAGTAAATTAGTGCATGAAATGCTATTAATTTTTAAACATTGGATGATGCAATAAGTCTTAAGCTCTCTCTCTCTCTCTCTCTGTCTAAAAACCAAAAAAAAAAAGAGTTGTGATTAACTTCCTCTATTGGAACCTACCCATGTGGAAGTCCCATAAGTAGCCACATATGAGAGATCCAAATAAATTTGTATATTAGTGCAGCATACATGTTGAGCTAAATTTGGAGATCTAACATGGGTCTCGCACGGCCTATATCAATCCTAACGGTTCAAATTGAGTCTAGTATATATTGGGTTTCTCAATATTTAATCAAAAATTGAAAATGTGATCACTAGATGGAATTCATTACACTTTCTAACAAAGAAAATTTAGGACTCAATTACTCCGTAGAAAAGGTTTAACAATTCACTATACTTCGTATAAAAGGTGATGCGTTTATAACGTAATATGACATCAAAGATGATATTGTTTAAGCCCCAAAACAACACCTTTACTAACCAAATTAACAAAATCTAAGAAATAATCTCTCGCTTGGTGTTTAGAGGTTATTTAAACGTGTCTCATTTAAACATGTCTAGTTGAGAAAAGTAGCATGCTGATTTATTTAATAAAAGCGATATAAATGACTTAAAAGTGTTATACTGTGAAGATACACATTTATAATTCATTCGTACATTGAAACCCGATTATGATGTGACTGCGACTGAGCTCCGACAACGCATGATTATTTAAAAGACAATATGTGACTGACCAAAGCATCCAAGGCTTGGTATGAAGGGCCGCCTTGTCGCACGGAGACACTGGCCTTCTCCTTCAAAACCAATGCCCTCTCTCTTATTTCTTCTCCTTCTCTCTCCGCCAGCAGCCTCTTGACGGCCCTCGCAATGTTCTCTCTCTGAAGCCCGCCATTCAAGTGCACTCCAATTCTCCAAACATCGCTCACATACCTTGCATTCACTCCTTGATCAGCAAAACGAGGCATGCACAACATTGGCACTCCTTCACTTATGCTTTCCAAAGTTGAGTTCCAACCACTGTGGGTCCAAAATGCTCCGACAGCAGGATGAGCCAACACTTCCTTCTGGGGTGCCCATTTCACTATCTTCCCTCTCCCTTCCAATGCCCTGAGAAAGTGGCTTGGCGACTTCTCTAGCCACGCCGGATCGCGCACCGACCCGGGCCGGACAACCCATAAAAAGGGCTGCTCCGAGTCAGCTAGGCCTAATGCAATCTCCAACATTTCTGCCTCGCTCACGGCTACAAGGCTCCCGAAGCTCACGTAGATCACAGACTTGGGCGGCTGTTTGTCTAGCCAGGAGATGCAGTTTCTGTCCTCTTCTTGTGAGCTGCTCAAAGGAGATGTCACGCAGAATTTGTGAGATGGACCGATCGGAAAAAAAGGAACCGAGAAAACTTCCCGGAGAGACGCGAGATCAGAGTGTTCGAGCTCTTCGAATGTGTTGATGATGACGCCAGAAGAGTCCCTGGCTACTGCGATCAGGTTATCCAAAATTCGGAAGATTAACTCTGGTTTTTGTGGATCGACTGGCGGGATGTCTTTAACTAGTAAGGGCGGAAACTCCTTCACTGCCTCTTCGGATCGGGAACCTGATACACTCATAGTACAAGAAACTTTATGAGAAAAAGGCATTCCCTTAGCAAGGAAAATATCTGAAGGAAGCAAGCAATTTATGGATCTTGACATCCAGACATGCCTAGATGATTTCATCCAGAAAACTACCGCCATACATATGCATCGCACGGATTTGAATGATCTACACCTATAATTATTTACTAATAAAACCAGTAAATTTCCCTGTGAAATGCTTTATTAAATTGTTGCATTCGGCAATAGAAATAAAGCACCAGACAGATCCTTCCAATCGTGTACATTGCTGGAGCACCGAATGATAGGGGTCAGTTGCCAAAGGCCCTAATGGGGGTTTAAAGGCCCATGGGCAAATGCAGGTACTTTATGGCAATATTTTTGGAGAGCTTGAGGGAGGGAGATGCAGTTGCATCTCCAAAGCCCTCCAAAGCCCTCCAAGTCCCTTAATCCTACGAAAATCCATAGGAGCTTTGAACTTTAGTATTTTTGAATGCTAATCCTACCCTACCCTTCCTCTCTCTCTCTCTCTCTCTCTCTCTCTCTCTCTCTCTCTCTCTCTCTTCTAGTTTTGTTTTTTAAATAAAAAAATTTAGCTCTCCTAATTGGCATTTTTTATTTTTAATATATTATTTGTTTTAAATTGCCACATTAGTATTTATTTTCTGTTAAATAAATTGACGGTGTTAATATTAGGATTTGATTGCACTTATTTCACAAGTTTTATAACTTGATTGTATTTTTTACAAATTTTAAGACTCAATTGTACTTTCATGATAAGTTTTAGGACTCTTAGTAAACTTATCCCTAATATTTTAATATTTTTTTGAAATTTCTTTATTTTTATTTTTATTTTTCTTTCTTTATGTTTCCCTTTCTTCTTACTTTTCCTTTTGCCAACGGCCAACCATCGGCTATGGCTAGGTTGGCTGGCCTCCACCGCCACTATTGAGGACTGGCCATGAGGCCGACTGGCCATGGGCAAAAGGGAGAAGAAAAGGAAAAAAAATAGAAAAATCATAAAAATAATTTTTTTTAAATATTAAAATACTATTAAAAATTGTCAACGTCGGCGCGGGCCATCCTACATGGCACCGCCAGCATCCACATCAATAATTTCCAATCAAAGTTGATCGAATGGACTCAATTAGTAAAAAGTAAAAAAATTATTACTCAATTGGCAAAATTAAAAAACTTAGGACTGAATTACCAAAAGCACAATAAATTTAGAATTTTTTGAACAATTTTCCCTAAATCAGTGTTAGTACTCTAAGATTTACAATAATATGGTTAAACAAAATCGAATTTGTTCACCCATATCCATTGGCAGAAGCCCTTCATAAAACTAGGGCAACGAAGGCAAAACTAGACTTTTTCGTTAAATTATCACAGAACCCACATAAAATCAGAATTTTTAAAACGACAAAAGAGAAAAACAGGCTCACACCATGCAACACTAGAAAAGCTTACCGATTACCGGAATGTATCCTTTTTCCTTGAGAACGGGAAATATAGTAGCAACATAAAGATAAACCGCGCCGCCGGTCCGCAACAACAATGCATGGACCTTCAACCTCTGGGCTACACTGCACGTGAAGCTGAACAGTGAATCTGCTATCAAGCAAGCGATGGGCGCCGCATCGCCACCATGCGATGACACCATTTCCCGCAGGCATTCCTCGAAGGGAACTGCGCACCGGGCGTCAAGGAGTGCGATGAGGCCCCGGGTCCCCAGCGTGGAAGCCTCCGATTGATCGATGCCGTCCGCGATGGATCGGAAGGTGAAGTGAGGGTGGGAGGACGGATCTGGGACGTTGAAGTTGGTGTGGACGATGGTGATGGAGAAGCCTCGGGCGTAGAGGATCTGACCCAGTTGGAGCATTGAATTCATGTGGCCTTGGAATGGATGAGGAAAGAGGATCAGACGGTGGTTGTTTCTTGGGTTCATTATGGACTTCGTTTCTCTGGTCGCTCGCACGTTAATGGAGGGAGGTTTTCTGAATACATATGCAGATGTCTTAGGTTTTTCGTTGCTTTATATGGTCGTCACGAGTTGGGTTTATGAGACAGGTCTTGCTGATCATGCGAGACATAACATTGGATTAGAGTTGGCTCGGTCGTGGAAACTCATGAAATGAACGTTAGGTGTTTTAGGTGAGCATCGCGAGTTTGACTGTTGGGTGTTCTAGTTCTAGGCAAAAAAGGAAAGAAAGAAAGTTAGGTGTTCAGAGGCGCGATCAAATCGGGAATCGCGTTGTCAGAAATGAATGTGACTTCTAGAGGTAAAGCCGAAAGGAGATAGGAAGGTGAATGACCGATCGTGTGCTTGAAATAGATTGGATCAAGATTTATGATGTCGCTACCGCTGAATATTTTCTCCGCCGGAAAAGCTTTCGTACTGCCGACAGTAGCCCTAGGCTACGTTAATAAAGCTAAGAAGACGTCCCGTCACTTCTTGGAAAGTGATGGGGACACGCTGACCATTCATCCCGATCGCGCAATAATGGCAGCAAGAATTTAAAACTTCCATAATTAATTGCCAAAAATGACCTTTAAACTGTAAAATCACAAAAACTAGAACCGATAAAGGAAATAATAAACATAATCTACATTTAGCATGACACTAAATACCAAATGAAAACGAAAGTCTGCTTGAGATTTGTCAAATTAGAATTTCCAAATTTTGTGTTTCATTTTATATTATTACTAAAAAAAAATTAATATATAAAATATAACATCATCATATATGTGACTACCGTAACTTATTGTGTGTAAATATCACCATTCAAGCTTGTCACTGTGGCCACCCTTCCAACATGGAAGGGGGAGGTGAGGGGTTTAAATCCCCACCTTCTCAGGGGGGATGGGGTGGGGACGCGTAAGTTTCAAGAGTGGGTTTCGGCTCCCACGCCCGCAAGAGCGGGGCAAAAGTCCGAGCGAGAGTGTAGATTAGAAATAGAGTAGACCGACAAAAAAAAAAAAAAAAAGCTTGTCACTAGCACAAAAATTACAAAATTACTTACCAGACATGATCATCAACTTCTACACGATTTTAAACTTGGTGTTACAAATGGTACCAAAGCAACAACTTAAATACGAGCAACATGAAATCAAAGAGATAATGTGGAATCAAAACATATATTACTCCCTACATTATAAAATTTTACTTGAATAAATATTATCTTTTGCCAAGTTTTATCAAATTTTCTCATATTTCATTAAAGAAACTAAAATTTATAGAATATTTTCTCGCTTTTTAGGCCATGATTTGTCATTTGTCATTGTAAAGTACTATCCCTATACATTTGAAGTTGTAACTTGGCTTACATTGAATTCATATAATTTCTCTCAATTGAGTTTTCATTTTCCTTTTGGAAATTGTGTGTGATATTTTACAAATAAATCTTGGTTCAAGGGGTGAAATTTTAAAATTGATATGAAAGATTGGTTTTGTGTTAACTTTCGTTTCCTATAGGCGTTTAATATGGCTCTACATGATTAGATTTTGTATATTATTATTCTTTTAACGGCCTTAGTTTTTGTGGTTTATTATAAGGGGCATTCTTGGCAATTGATTTTGGAAGGTTTATACTCTGGTAGCCAAAATCCCATGCTTGAAATGTGTGGTCAGCAAGTCTCCGTCACTTGACCATACTGTCTTCTTAGCATGGCCCCTGCACATAAAAACTGTTTGTGTCCTATGTTTAGTGTTTTTTTTTTTTTTTTGTCAGTCCTACGCTAATCCTACTCTAACACTCACTCTCAGACTTTTGCCTCGCCTCCTTGCAGGCGTGGGAGTCGAAACCCACTCCTGAAATGAAATTTTCCTCACCCCCAATCCCCCCCGAGAAGGTGGGGATTTGAACCCCCAACCTCCCTATTCCAAGATGGAAGGGTGGCCACTGGGGCGAACCCCCAGTAATTATATGTTTAGTGTTTAACTACATATGTATATGTATATTCTATTTATGTATTTCACTTTAAAAAAGAAAATGTAATCTTTTCGTCTTGTGGTTTGTTTAATAACTAGTGATCCACATCATCAATTAGGTAAAATATGGATAAGTATCATTACAAGATGCAAAGTTCAAAAATGTTTTTGTAAACATTTGGAACCAATTTTCCTCACATAAAATGCCATAAGTAATCGTGTTTGTCATGCCCGTCTCTGCTCATTTTGTTTTCTCCATTATACACCCCCTTTTTTGTTGTGAATTTCCATCTTTTTATCTTGTCTCCTTCGTCGCACATGATGGTATTAGTTTTTCTAATCGGTGAAATGTGGGATGGGGCTATCGACATCGGGGACTCTTTCTAAGTGTTACTGTAGAAGTTCCATGCCAAGGATAAAATGTTCAATTTGAATTATGATTGCAACTCATTTTGAGCGAATCCATAATTGCCACCCCATCACAAAGATATTGGTAGCATAGATGGGTCAACCAATGGTGGTTATACCAACTCTGTTGGATGCCCTCTCACTCGGATTCCCGTGCTACCCTTCCCCAAAATTATTGATACCCACTCACCCTATGCAGCCCCAAAAGCAATAATGTTCATAGGGTTAATAAGATACTTAGTTGAGCAATACCTTTCACAATATCATGTAGCATATGATGAATAATAATCAATAACTATATGACGCTTGTAAATAATTAATGTTCAGGGGGATATAATTAATGTACTGGTTATTTGAAGTGGCATTTCTATGCGGTATATTAAGGGATCTTCCCCTCTAATTTAAATTGTTGTTATCACGTGCATTTCTAATTTATATATTAAGTGATGTAACCTGCAAAAATGATTTCTCAACCAACGATTGAGATTTATAGTACAATGGTTCAATTGATTTTTATTTTATTTTATAAGTATGTTGAAAGTCCTAAAACTTGTCAAAAAAAATGTAATTTAGTTCTAAAATTTTCAAAAATTACAATGAAGTCTTAAAACTTTCAAAAAATACAATTAAATCATAATACTTGTTAAATTGGTCAAATCAAGTCTTTCTATTGATAACACTTTTTAAAATTTTTGAGACTCAATTACACTTTTGTGATAAATTTTAGGACTTAATTGCACTTTTTGAAAGTTTTAAAACTTGATTGCACTTTCATTACAAATTTTAAGACTCAATTGCCCTCTTTGAAAATTTTAGGATTCAATTATATATTCATGATAAGTTTTAGGACTTCTAGTGTACTTATCCTTGTGTGTGTGTGTGTGTGTGTGGTTGTAGTAGTTCAACTGACGTGAGAACAATTTCTAGAGACACCACTTTAAGAGGGCATGTTGACGCCTAAATTTTCATTTTAATTAATTAGGTTTTATTTTAGTTTATTTTATTTTGTTTCATCTTTTTCGGATAATAAATAAACAACAAAACAAAGCAAAAACAAAAGAAAAAGCAGGGGAAGCAGCCTTCGCATGGGCCCTCGGCCCATTTTCGCTTCGGCCCGGCCCACCCGAGTCTTCTCCTTCCTCGTGCCTCTGCAACGCACGCGTAGGGGGCATGACGCCGGATGGGTGGACCGACGACGGCGACGCAGGGCAGCTGGGCGCCGGATGGGACACCGGTCCGGCCGCCCGAGCCGCTCGGCGGCGAGGGGGACCGGCGGTCGAAGCTCCGCCGACCGGCCACCCCTCGCCTATAAATACCGCCGTCCCCACCTCCGTTGAAGGCACGCGCAGCAGCCGGCAAAGCTCCGAGCCCCCCCTGAGAGACTTCAGGGAACTCAGAGCAAAGCAAGGGCAAGGCGGTCGAGTCGCGAGCTCGCCGATCTCCCTCCGAGAGACTTCGGGGGAGACCGGTGGCAAGCAAAACCCAGATCCGAGCTCGCGGCCAGACAGAGAGAGAGAGAGAGAGAGAGAGAGGAGAGAGGTTGAAGGCTTCGCACGCTCGCCGTCGCCGTCGCCATCGCCGCCATTCGCCACACCTCGCCACAGTTAGCCATCGCCGTCGCCACCCCCCCCTTTTAAAACGACGCAGCATCGTTTAAAAAAAAAAAATCGCGACCCAACCGGGTTGGGAATCGGGTAGGGTTTCACCAGGTTCCCCCCCGAACGGCGTCGTTTCAAAATAAAATAAAAAAATAAAAAAGGCAAAAAAATCCTGAGTCGGGCCCGCAACGCGTTCAACTTTTATTTTAATTTAAATAATATTTAAATAAATAAATAATTTATTTTCAAAAAAATCAAAAAATACTTTATTTTCGAAAAATATTAAAAAATATTTAATTTCCAAAAAAACAGAAAATATTTAAAAACATAAAAAATATTTTATTTTTCGAGAAAAATCAAGAAAAATCAAAAAATACTTTATTTTCCAAAAAATATTAAAAAATATTTTATTTTCCGAAAAAAAATAAATCAAAAATCAAAAATAAAAAATATTTCATATTTCCCAAAAAGGCCAAAAATTCAGAAAAAGCCAAAAAGACTTGTATTTTTCCAAAAATACCAAAAATCCAAAAAAAAAAATCCCTTTTATGTCCAAAAATTGGAAAAAGGTTCAAAAATGTTTTTTTTCCAAAAAAATGCGTGGAAAATCCCTAAAACATCCAAAAAGCCTCAGGGTTTAAACAAGGTTAGGTACCAAAAGGGCATTAGTGATTAACTAGTGTAATCAAGTCCCCGATCCTAATTTCTCTGGTTGCGCAGGAGCGAGTATTTCTCCCAATACTTCGCATGGGTTTCTAATCAACCCACCTCAAATTGATTAGTGGCGACTCCGTTTTAAAAATTAATTTACAGGTTAAAAACTTTGACCATTAAAGTCGTGAATTTGTGGACTTGGGAGAGTCCGGGCTTAATTAATCTAGCCGAGCCATTAGCCTCCGCGAGGCGCCCGCCCCGATCGGGCGCCCAAGAAAAAAGAGGTCGCGACAGCTTGGCGACTCCGCTAGGGAGTTTGAAGACTTAGGCCTTTTTTTCCTTGTTTAATTTCTTTACTGACTTAGGTTTTTTTTTATGCAGGTCAATAGCTTAGAAATTTATTTTAATTTTGCTTAAAATAGATTTTCCTGTGAATATGAATTGTTGTACATGTTTTACTGTTTCAGCACTACACACGACACACACAACCCGGCCGCCGGACCTGGGCTGCCATAGGATATTTAGGATGGTGTCAAGAAAGATACGACCTCGAACCCGAGACTGCGATGTAGAGGTTGCCTTTCTTTTCCCCGAATTTCTCGCCGAGGTTAGAAAGGTATGCTACTAACGCGAGACTGCGATGGGCGGATACCCTTTTAATTTCACCAAGCCTTCTCAGTTAGAAATCGAGCCACACATCTCATGTGCATGTCTTTGTGCTTGCCTTTTTCTTTAAAAAGTAAAATAATTTATTTACTTTTACTCAGTTTTTTTATTGACCCATGGCAATTTAGGATAAGTTTTTCGAGTCCTAGTTTATATGCGATGGGAGAAGATGACATCCAGCTTATTCCCACTCCCAAGGCAAAGCTCTTCAGGTGGTGGGGTCAATTGGACCAGTATGCCCAAAAGCGCGTGAAAGCCAAAGTCGGTCATCTTCTATCGTTGATCCAAATCCGTGTTCATCCCGAAGTCATACAAGCCATGGCACATTTCTAGTGCCCGAAGACGACTACTTTTATATTTGGTGAGTTCGAGCTAACCCCAACTCTGGAAGAATACAGCATCATCACTGAAATGCCTCTCGAGAAGAGGCTTGTTAGGCCATCAACAGGCATTATCTCGTTGCGTGGGTTAGCACGACTCTTAGGAGCTGAAGTTCATGTTATGAGGCAAATTCTTGAAAACAACCATAGTACCTGCCCCTTAGCATTTTTGACTGTCTATTTTGAAAATCAACCCATGACTCAGAAAAGCGAGATTTTCCTCTTGGCCTTTTTTAGGTTCATCATTTTCCCCCATCAAAGAAATGTCATAAGTCCAAAGATGGCATGGATAGTTGATCGATCTTAAGGGGGCAAAATTATGTCAACATGATCTTAGCTAAAACATTCTTGTCCCTCAACCATTTTAAAGAAAACACGGAAAAAGTCATGTGGGTCTCCCGAAATCTTACAAGTCTGGTTCTTTTCTCACCTAAGCGAATTTCGAGGCTTCATGCGATCGTCCGAAATAAATGTTTTTGAAAATCCATTTCAGAATTTTATGGTTTTAGGACCATACATTCCTAGCCAAAGCTGTTTAAATTGGATAAACTTTCTAAGAAACCCAGCTCCTGAGGCGTTCCAATGGTGTGCTAGTTGGTTCTATGAAAAGAGAGCTTACTTTGCTTACAGACGCCACCATCCAATTCCGTTGCTTGGTTTCACCGGCGGCATCTCTTATTTCCCATATCGGGTGGCGCGACAAAGATGGAGCCCTTCAGAGATCCCACCACCTTTCAAGAGGAAGGCCCCTCCACTCCTTTTCACCCATCAAAGTCGTGAATACACATTTGAGATTGACATCATCGAGGAAATGTGGAGCAGGTGCCATCGCAAAAGAATTGTGATACCTGAAGGGCTTGAGGGACAAGAAAAGACCCATCACGCCTCTGAATCCTACATCCTCAACCATCGTATCCCGACAAAATGGAAGCCATCGATTCCTCACCCAATCAGCGAGATCAGCCGGCATGAACAAGCAGAGCTTATGCAAGGGGATTTGGGGATAGGCTGGATGCATGTCTCAGAGTCGGTCCAAGAAGACAAGTATCTGCACAAAAGCAAGGCTCCCCGTCGCATATAAATAGCAATCATGTGTCCCTCAGTGTTGATATTGTGAAAATTCTGTCCCATTGTTTAGAGACTTTTATTTAATACATAGTATTTCCTTCTGTCATTTTAATTTCAAGTTTTAAATGTCAGAAGTCTGTGGTCTATAAAGTCCTCTTTTGATAAATAAAGAAGCAATTAGACCATTGCCATGGGTCAATCCTTGTTTACTTTCGTGCTCATTCATGATTTTTGCACCACAAGTAAATATGAATCGTCAACTATCAACCACCCGTGAATGGCCCCATGTGTTAGGACCCGATCAGAATGACGTACAAAATCGCCTCACCAACATTGAAGACGGTGTAGGACAGATGTCCATTGTCCTTCAACAACTCTCAAAGCAAATGGAATCGACCCAAGCTAAACCCAACTCCATAACCGCTTTAAGCATACTCGGCACCCGCAAATTTGCCGATAATGACCAACAAGATAAACAGCTTGAAAAGATCATGAAAAAGTTAAGACAGTGCAGAGCCGAATCCCATCGACTCGTCTAATTATGCCGTTTTGAGATCCCGAAGAGCTCAAAACGCCTAAATGCGAAAGATATGCTGATACCTTCCACCCAGAGACCTACTTACAAGCCTACCTGGTCCAAAAGATGATTCAATCATACCAATCAAACCTGACCGGCCCTGCCTTGCGATGGTACATTGTCAGAAGGATTAGTTCCCTTAAAACCCGGAAGGAACTAATTCATGTTTTCCACCAAGAATATAATATTGACATTAGCCCTAACATCGCCTTGCCCTACGAAGAACCGATGATCTCGGAGCACGAGGAGCCGTTAGTTGCTAAGATAAGAGAAGAAGATGTCAATGAAGCCTTGCATGATAAATGGGCAACTGAGCAACATCATATTATTGGAAAGTTTCCCACTCGGAAAGGCAAGGAACCTATGTACGAGACCACAGACACGGAGCCTGTTCAAGACCAGGGCACGACAGGACAGCTCCCCAAGCTTACTGCAAGAGCTAGGGTTCAAAGAATACCGACTCCTATCGACATAGAAAGTGAAACAGAGAATGAAGCCTTAATATCTCTCGTTCCCGTTGACAAAATCGAACTGGCAAAACGAAGGGCCTTACTCAAAAGGTTTGGACCAGGAGCCAAGAAAAGAAAGCCTAAACAAATCAATTCAACATCTACCACTGAGTATAGGCGAAATTTGATAACCGGTGAACCACTGCATCAAAACTTTGAGCATTCTCTGGAGTACAACTCCGAAGGCTACCGCCCTCTAGAGTACGACCCTGATGACTTCCAGTCCCTAGAATACAATCCCAAGGACTTCCAGCATTATTTCAATGAAACTGACGACTCATCATATAACTGTTTCCTACTCTCACCTGGGGATGAAGGCCCATCAGAAGAGGAAACATACGTCTTTATCCACTACGATCTTAACGAGCTACTAAACTCGTCCTCTAACCGTGAGGATAGCTTCAATACTTCATCCTCATTCAGAAATTTTGACCCAGAAGAAGGCAATGGAGTAATCTCGGTAGAGTCCAACTTCTTTGAAACAGAAAAATTCACCACTTCAACGAATATGCAGTGGGAAAACCAGTGGCCTAACCAAGACATGTCAAGCCCGTCTTGCCCTCATATAATCTTGACCCCCAATGGAGTATGGATACCTAATTTCCGCAAGTATAACGGCACGACTTGCCCCGTGGCTCATTTGCAATATCTCCATACTGAGATGAGTCAGTACCATGGCCCGATGCCATTCACAACTCAGGCATTCCAAGAAACTCTTACGGGATCTGCATTGCAATGGTTCGTCACCGCAAGTATTTACCTCATAAAGGATTGGAATGAGCTGTCTTCCACATTCTTGCATCAGTACCAAAACCAGATTGGAACTAAGCTGCCTTGCGAGAGTTTGGCCCACTTCGGAAGAAGATCAATGGAGGATCTCCGAGCATATGCAGGAAGGTGGAAGGCTTTTATGATGCAAACCTACCCTCAACTGATCGAAGAAGAATTGATAAAGCAGTTTATAGAGGCTTTGCCCCACGAACATCGCTGTTGGCTGCATGGGTTACACTTCCGTAGCTTCAACGAAATAGTCATCGCATGCGAATACTTCGAGTCTACGGAGGCGAGGAATTCAAAGACGTTTGACTTCGGGACCAGCACTATCAAAGCGCTCCTTTTCATAGGGGTTTTTATTAGTTTTGTTTGTTTTTATCTAGTGTGCTACCGTTGTCTTTTTCATTCCAAGTATTTTTAATGTATGGTTATAATATTTTGTTTTGAAAGCATGAGGCGGTATTCCAAACCAGCCCAGTGATGTTATCCAACCATGAAAAGAAAGTATCATCCAAGGAGAATACTGAGGGCTGAGCTTCCTCATGCTTTTTCTCCCCCAAGGACATATTCTGAAGATAAAAAAATATTTCATCACCGAAAGCTTTTGTCAAAACAAGATGATAAATTTAACTATATTTGTCTTTCTCACTTTATGTCTCAGAATATCATCCCCTTTGACTTAGTATGACATGAGACATTTGAAACTGGCACATCATGTGAACTCACCAAGTTCAAAGACACCCTTTCAAGGAAACAAGGGCAAACGAAAAGGATCATCCTGTTTCAAAGAAGGTAAGTCTTATTTCCTTAACATAATTTTGAAAAAGATGTCTCCTCTCTTCTGTGTACAGGAAACGAAAGGAGGTAATGGGCATAGGCATATGGTTAAACTCGAAGCATGCACATCATGGTAGCTCGAGGCAAGATAACCTCCCCCAGGCTACTTTCGACCTTCCCATGATTGCAGGCCGTCCTCAGGAGCTCTGTGCATTCCACCTCACTCCTGTCCAATTCCTTTTCAAGATGGAGCAAATATCTCCTCCCCCTGACATGCCCGAGCAATTAGACGTCACAGTTTCACTGAAAGGATTTCCAGCTTCGACAAGCCAAGAAGTACAAGGAAGAAATTTCTTCTCTTCCTTTGAATTCATTACTATCAATAGGGAGAAAATCCAGACTGTCAAGGCGATCTATAGCCCCCATTCCAGACAATGACTCAAGAGTTTGGAAGCTTCAGTCCGTGTTCTAGACACGTATTCTTCAAAAAATAATTGCTATCAGAAAGCTGGAGGTTTTTGATTGTCCATCTCGAATTCCATAGAAGCTTGAGGTATGTGACTTTTTGCTCAATGCAGCTATAGTCAAGGACAGAGGAAAAATTCCACAGAAGGAAGGCGTTGAAGATGAATCAACGACCAGCAATCATGCATACAGGGCCACAAATGAGGAGGGCTGATCAAAAGAGACATTGAACTGTGTCAAAGACAAAAGGCCGTCATTGACACTCAAACATCCCTAGGAGCCAACAAATATGAACTCTGGGGAAGAGTAATTTGGTATCGTTTCCAATACTCCCAGTATCTGAACTCATTTTTGACACATTTTCTCCTATTGACAAGAAACCTAGGATTCAAGAAACAAACTTAATGGTTAATTTGGGCAAATCAAGTGACCCACATCGATCTACCTAACTTGGTATGAAAGGACATGTCATCCAAGAGCCAGTCCAATTAAATAAAAAAAGAAGCAGCCCCTGCAGACATTGTCGGCGCCTCTAGCCAAGTGCTACCCGGGAAGAAGCAAAATGGTCCAAAGTCGAGGGTTCGAATCCCCGACGCAACAGTTAGCCGCTTGAAGAAATAAATAAAAATTGCTTCTCTTGCACCTGCAAATTACAAGAGAGCAATTGACCTAACGGAGTGAAAATTATAGGAATTCATATCCTCCACGTACTTCGGGTCTATTCAAACATTTGTAAACTAGTGAAGAGTAATGTTGTATCGCTTCCAAGTTAATCAACTCTTGAAAGAGCTTCTGACTAGCATGATCCCTCTCGCCTGTTGCAGGATCATTGCAGGATCACCTGATCGTCAAGGATACAACAAACAAATGAGAGGCATGTCGACTATGATAAACTCTCCCAAGCCAAAAGGCGTCTCGAGTATCGCCAAAGCAAATGACAGAAACCTTTCAGGCTTCAACTCACGTGTAATCTTGGCCCTACTCATTGATCTATTTTCACATCTTCTCTTCTGTAGGGGCAAAAGCAGAAAGGCCGTCAAACTAATGATCAGATCCCCAATCCCAGCTGATCCTTCTTGTGTCATTTCCCTACTTAATAAGGACAATCCATTGACACCCCTTTGTGAATAACTCTTTTGATGTTCAAAATTCAACACATTTGTAAATACAATTTCACCAAATAAACACCCCTAAAGTTTTCGATAGGGTCTCTTGAGTAAAAAATCATTCATTTGTTTTGAAAGTACAAACTCTCTCATACTTCAAAAAATGCTGCATGCCTTTCTCCAAATGGATTTTTGCATGATGATTTTGTCTGTCTAAATCACTGATTCCATTGAGGATTACTAGAATAGACAGCTAAGTGAAGAATACAAGATTAGTTGAGCATGTTGGATGAGGTGCATCAGACTGATGACAGGCAAGCCATATCCTACACACAGTCCCCCATCTATACACTTGTGAGATGAGTGCAGAAAATTCCATGACTGCAGGGTAAAAGAGTTCTCTCGCAAATGGTACGATAACCAAAATAGTGAGAGGTATTTCACTGCTCACTCCCCT
Organism: Eucalyptus cloeziana; assembly: GCA_014182715.1. NCBI lineage: Eukaryota > Viridiplantae > Streptophyta > Magnoliopsida > Myrtales > Myrtaceae > Eucalyptus > Eucalyptus cloeziana. The sequence goes on along the minus strand of CM024640.1, from coordinate 35,765,216 downwards.
TTGAGCCCCATACATTGGAATCACCCCACACTGGAGCATGTCAAAGACAAGGCAAATCAGCATCACAAGGTGAGAAGAGGGATAGAAATTCTCTTGCTTGCACTTGCATCAATCTTCGAGTGTCTTTATTGCATATGAACACTCGTGTTAATATAAGTGCCTTAGAATGACGAAAAGCAATTCCTTTTCTATGCATTTGTATACATTGTACAACCTAAGTGAGTCTGTAATTTTACCCTCACATTGAGACAAAGCAGAAATTGTTGCCATAGCCTAGAGTGCTTGCTGAAGATAAAGATTCAAAGTCTAAATAATGGTGCTTCGATTGAACTCGCCTAGATCAGTTCCTCAAGCAACAAAAATGAAAAAGCAAGGGCATAAAAAAGCAGTATACCTAGTAAAAGCAAGGTCAATGCCCGTAAATGAGGAACTGGAATAAAAGCAGGGGCATAAAAAAAGCAGTGTGCCTGGTAAAAGCAAGGCCAATGCCCCCCAATCAAAAAATATAGCCAAGAAAAAGTTGTGGTTGTAAAATCTCCATTTGACAGTAAGAAGAAAGACCAGTGACAAATGCTGAGACAATCACCAACTCTCACCCTTCTACATGTGAGTCGAGTCTACGTTATATTCCCATTGTAAAAAGTCTCTTCAGACTAGGGGCACTTCAATTAACGTAAGATTTCATATGTGCATAAATATCGCTCGAAGAAGTACGAGCAAGATTACTCTATCTCTTTTCGCAAGGTTCCTGACTTGTAAACCCGGAGAGAATCGTGCAACATTTTCATCCATCGACTTCAACCTTGATGGTCCCCTTTGATGAGTTGCTAACCAAGTCTTTATCACAATTTCAACAAAGACCTCTCACATTGGTAAAGTCGTACTACTTGCGAGAATACTCGAACCCTTGCTGACATGATGATAGTGAGAAGTGTGATCCTTATAAATCCTGCATCAATGGTCAGGATAAAACAGCCTTTCCATGAGAGTGAATGAAAAGTCCTTTCAGACTGAAAGCCCTTCATCTAGCATGCTCAAGATATCTAAGTTCTAAATGAGGGTTGTCTTTCAAAATCTTCCCCAATGGAATTCGAATGATACAAAACTGACAAAGTTGTCATGCATAAATCGCATTTGAACTGATGAGTTTACAGCATATACAATCATTGTGTACATGTCTACATATTGTGTAAATAGCAAACATACTCTTAGTAATTAGAGATATTCCCAGGTAAGTGTATCCCTGTCCCCATTTGTCTTAAAGTACCTACCACTGTCCAGGTACTCTCTTCTTGTCACTCGATCTATTCGAGTCATCCCCTGAGTTTGGGTGCTTGCATCGGTCTAAGTATCCCATTGTCTTTGAGTACCCACCATTTGCCGGGGTACTCCCTCTCATCAACACTCGACCTGTTCGAGTTGTCCCCAGAATATTAATATTTGCAACTATCGAGATATCCCCCTGTTTTTGAGTGCTTGCCGTTACTCAGGTACTCCCTCTGTTGACACTCGACCTGTTCAAGTTGTTCTTAAAGTTTGGATGCTTGTGACTGTTCAAGTATCCTCTTGTCTTTGAGTACCGATCATCGTTCGGATACTCCTTTTCTGCGACACTCGACCTATCCGATTTGTCCTCAAAATTACGCCATTGAATTCTAGCAGCTACTCAAGTATTCCACCACATTATGCACCTGCAATCACCCAGGTATGCTTTCTTACACTTGGACCAGTTGAGTAGTCCCTGATTATATCATTAAATATTTGTGTTCATCCAAATATTTCTCTACTTTGTACATCTGTGTGCCTGCCGCCATCTAGGTAAGCATTGTGTTACATTCAAATTCCCAATTTCTAGAAGGTGAGAGACCTTCACGAATATCCTAGGTACATCCTTGATATTCCCCATACCAGAAGGTGAGAGACCTTCACGAATATCCCAGGCACGTCCTCGATATTCCGAATTGCCAAGAGGTGGGAGACCTTCATGAATATCCAAGGTACGTCCTTAATATTCCCCATACCAGAAGGTGAGAGACCTTCACGAATATCCCAGGTACGTCCTCGATATTCCCCGTACCAGGAGGTGGGAGACCTTCACGAATATCCAGGTACATCCTCGATATTCCCAAACTACCAGGAGGTGAGAGACCTTCACGAATATCTCAGGTACATCCTCGATATTCCAAAACTACCAGGAGGTGAGAGGCCTTCACAAATATCTCAGGTACGTCCTCGATATTCCCAACTACTAGGAGGCGAGAGACCTTCACGAATATCTCAGGTACGTCCTCGATATTCTCAACTACCAGGAGGCAAGAAACCTTCACGAATATCCCAGGTACGTCCTCGATATTCCGAATTACCAGAATGTGAGAAATCTTCACGAATATCCAAGGTATGTCCTCAATATTCCCAACTACCAGGAGGTGAGAGACCTTCACGAATATCTCAGGTACATCCTCGATATTCCCAAACTATCAGGAGATGAGAGGCCTTCACGAATATCCAAGGTATGTCCTCGATATTCTCAACTACCAGGAGGTGAGAGACCTTCATGAATATCCAAGGTATGTCCTCAATATTCTCAACTACCGGGAGGTGAGAGACCTTCACGAATATCCCAGGTACGTCCTCGATATTCCCAATTACCAGGAGGTGAGAGACCTTCATGAATATCCAAGGTATGTCCTCGATATTCTCAACTACCGAGGGAGGTGAGAGACCTTCACGAATATCCTGTGCACGTCCTCGATATTCCCTAAATACCGAAGGTGAGAAACCTTCACGAATATCCCAGGTACGTCCTCGATATTCCCTAATTGCTAGGAGGTGGGAAACCTTCACGAACATCCGAGGTACGTCCTCGATATTCCCTAATTGCCAGGAGGTGGGAGACCTTCACGAATATGCGAGGTACGTCCTCGATATTCCCAATTACCAGGAGGTGAGAGACCTTCACGAATATCTCAGGTACATCTTCGATATTCCCAAATTCCAGGAGGTGAGAGACCTTCACGAATATACGAGGCACGTCCTCAATATTCCCCAATTATCAATAGGTGAGAGACCTCCACGAATATGCGAGACCCATCCTCGATATTCCATTTGCCAGGTATTTTTTAGAAATTCGTACTTGTGATCATCCAAGTACCTCTTCAACGCTTGCGAATGTCCAGGCATCCTTTAAAGTCCGTACTTATTAACATCCAAGTACTCTTTTGACACTTGCAATCAATCAGGTATTTTCCAGTATCTAGTACTTGTGAGTGTTGATACCTAAATTTGGCCTAATCATTTAGTAATTAGTTGCATAAAAAAAATTAAAATTAAAAAAAAAAAGTAAAATTGCATTTCATGTAGTCGCATTTGCATCGATACCAAAAGGCAACAAGAAGCAGGGACTCGCGATTGATAATATGTACAAAAGGATGGTCTCTCTTTCCTGGTCTAAAAAACACAAAAAAAGAAAAGAAAAGAAAAGCAAAGAAAGAATTCTTCACTGCAAGCGAGAATTCTGGAGAAAAGCCCGCAGGAAGATGGGCTCACAATTTTATAATATTTTATAGTGAGTTGTTGCAAGGAATTCTCTCCTTCCTAGAGAGCGAATCGGATGGGGGAAGAAAAGTCCGAAGTTGCAGCTATTCTCTTTCACATAAAGGCAGCGGAACACCTATGGAATAGGGGGAACAAGTAACTGCATAAGAAGCTTCAAGCACGAAAAGAAGGAAAAAGAAGTCCCCTGCACATCCATTTTTCCTCCCTCATTAATGCATGCACATGCATGTACAAGAATTCCGCAGACGTTAGGAGCCTCGAAGAAGCAAAGGGAAGCCCATACTCTCTCAAGTGTGGGTTGTCAGGAGAAGCAGCAAGAAATTTGTTGAAGGATGAAGCAAGTAACAAGCAAAGAAAAATCAACAGTCGCGAGTGTCAGGCGGTGGCGTCCTTATTTGAAAAGAACCAGACGTGAACAGTGAGGAAATTATGGCCGCCTCCTATTCACACTAAAGTGGGTTGAACTTCAAGAACCCTATAAATACGCAAAGGCGAGACGAAGGAATGGACGACGGTGGAGGGAGGGGGCAGAGAGAAAAAAAACATACAAGTGGAGAGAAAGGAAAAGATTAAAAAAGGGAGGGGGATGCTCGTTAGAGAGAAACAAAAAAAATGAAGTCAGGGGAAGGGGATTAAAAAAGAAGGGGGAAACGAAGAGAGAGATTTGTCAAAAAAAAAAAAAAAGAAACAAAAAGAAGGTGAAGTGAGAGAAGGAGAGGTAACGTAAGAGGAGAGGGGGTAAAAAAAAATAATAATAATAAAAAAAAGAGGGGTTGTCTTCTTCAAGTGGGGGGCTTCGTGCATCCGTGCAGCTCCTGGCCGCCCCTCCTTCCGGGAAGCTTCGCACCACCACCGCCTTGCAGCCGTCCGCCAATCCACCTCCGCGCTGCACCACCGCAACCTCGCCCTCGACAACCCGAGCCTCCACCCGCGATGTGCAAATCCCTCTCCCGGTTGCTACACCCGCATCGCTCGTCCGCGACCACCGACCACCGCAGCAGCACACGAGCTCCTTTGCCCGACCTCCTCCCGCATCCGGTCATCTGAACCCGCCTGCCGCCTCCCGATCCGCCGGCGACTCACAAGCTCACTCCGCTCAGCCGCTATTCCGCCGGTCTCATTTGCGACCCTCACCGAAGCCGCAAGCCCGAGTCATCGCGCGCCACCATCTTGCCCGAGCACCGTGCCAAATTTGGACGCCAAGCTACCAACCACCGCCGCTCCGCCGATCTAGCCCCGACGGTCGAGACCCGCTGCCTTAGGAGACCCACACAAGCACAAGCGTGCTTTGGAAAAAAAAAAAAAAAAAAAACAAAAAAAGGAAAGAGAAAAGCAAAAAGAGGAAAAACAATTTAGGTAGTTCCTTTTCTTTTATTTACTTATCTTTTTATTTTTGTTATTTTTGTTATTTTACCTCATCTGTTCTTTTAGTATAATTACCCCTTAGTGTAAGGATGAAATTACATGTTATGAAATTGCTATAAAACTAGTGATTGTCAGTCCGATTTTCGCGCCCGAAATCCGACTCGCAATTACTTAAAAATTGCCAATCCGATCTCCCGCCCGAGATCCGATTCGTGATTTATGTGAAATTGGCCAACCCGATCTCACACGCGAGATACGGTTCATCAATTTGGGGTATTAATATTACTTGATTTGCTGTGGTGTCATTTAAATTAATTTTCTAAAAAAAAAAATAAAAAATAAAAAAATGTAATTTTAGGGTTTGCATGCTCCGGATAGAGATTTCATTCTCATTTTTTTCTTTGCAATACTAAAAAGTAAAAAAAAAAAATGAAAATGAATAATTTGATTTAGGTTGTTAGTTTTTTTAGAAAAACTTGAGATTACATGTTTAATTATTAGGAATTGTTAATTTCGAAATTAAAAAGCGAGGAAATAAAAAGTGGTGACTAGGTTTGTTTTTTGTCTTGCATTTTAGAATAGGGATTTTATTTTAAATCATGAAAAAGAAAAAAATTCATTTAGGATGTTAGTTTTATTATTATTTGGGATTGCATGTTAAATTTTACTTTTGAAATTAATAAAAATAACAAAACAAAATAATAAAATAACAAAACAAAAAAACCATCATGCATAATTCATGTAGAATTAAGACATTCTTTGCATGTCATTGCATTTTAGAGGAAGATTGCACGTAATTTAATGGTTTTTAATTTATTATAAGTTTAGATAAAAAATCTTAAGTAGATTGCATTTTAGTTAGGGATTTCTAAATTAGGATAACATTCTAGTTTAAATTAGGATTTGGCTTAACCTCATTCCTAATACGAATTAGATGATATTTTAATTTAGATAGATAATTTTCACATTTTCCTAATTTCGAATTTCATAATATAAAAAATATATATAAAAAAATCTCTTAGGATAAATTACTTTCTTTTTTAGGATAAATTGCATTTTTAGGAAAAAGAAAAAGAAAATAAAAAATGTCATGAACATGTCATTTAGGGTTAGATTAATTGAAATGCACGTCATTTAGTTTTTTTAGGCTTATTTAATTAGAAATTGCCTGTTAATAGAATTATGTCATTAAGATTGCATTTAATTATTGCATTTCTTTAGGATTTACTATATTCATGTCAAGTAATTTAGGTCATATTGCCATGTCATATTAGATTACTAGCCTGCATTGCATATAGATTCCCATTAAATAAAGTGAAAACAAAAAAAAAGAAATTGCGTGTTAATTAGAAATCATATCTAAGGTTGATGATGTGAATTTTGATCTAACAACGCAGATGCTTTCGTTGCTTTGAGGTAAGTTTTTGCAATTTATTTACTGTTTTATCTGGGTGTTAAATTGGTGGTTTGCAAATCTGCATAATCACCTCACATGTTAGGGAGATAAATTAAAATAAATTCAAATTGCCTGCCAAACATTTTTTTGAAAATAAAAAGAATGGTACCGAAAGGGCATTAGAGAAATCTAGTGTAACCAAGTCCTCGTACCCATAGTCTCTGGTTCGTAGGAGTAAAGTAAATCTCCCACTACTTTACTTGGGTTTCTAATCAACCCACCAAAAACAAATTAGTGGCGACTCCTAATTGAAAATCATTTGCATGTTAAGAACTCAAACCTAAGTCGCGAATTGGTATGGGCTTGGGAGAGCCCGAGTTAAGTTTAGGCTTAGCAATCTATTAGCCGAACCCTTAGGTGGTACAAAACCCGCTTCGGGGAGGTCGCGACAGTGAGCATACAGGTACCCCTTCAATATTTGCAAACATCCTGGTATCCTCCCAGAGTTTATACTTGTAATCATCCAAGCTTCGACGCTTGTAAAGGCCTAAATATCCTCCAGGATAGTACTTGTGAATATCCAGGTACTCTTTCAATTCTGGTGAATATCCAGGTATCTTCAACAAATCGATGCCCTGAGAAAGTTTGGCGCATCCCCCGAGAAAGGTCGGGTTCCAACAGGTGTCCTCGACAAAGATCAGGCACCCCACGAATCGATGCCCTGAGAAAGTTTGGCGCATCCCCCGAGAAAGGTCGGGTTCCAACAGGTGTCCTCGATAAAGATCAGGCACCCCACGAATCGATGCCCTGAGAAAGGTCGGTGCATCCCTCGAGAAAGGTTGGGTCCAACAGGTGTCCTTGACAAAGATCAGGTACCTCTCAAATCAATGCCCTAAGAAAGGTCGATGCATCCTCTCGAGAAAGGTCGGGTTCCAACAGGTGTCCTCGACAAAGATCAGGCACCCCATGAATCGATGCCCTGAGAAAGGTCGGTGCATCCCCCGAGAAAGGTTGAGTCCAACAGGTGTCCTTGACAAAGATCAGGCACCTCTCAAATCGATGCCCTAAGAAAGGTCGGTGCATCCTCCCGAGAAAGGTTGGGTTCCAACCGATGTCTTCGATAAAGTCGACACCCCACAAACCGATGCCCCGAGAAAGGTCGGCGCATCCTCCCGAGAAAGGTCGGGTTCCTACCGGTGTCTTTTTGGAAGTCGACACCCCAACAAATATGATGCCCCGAGAAAGGTCGGCGCATCTCCCGAGAAAGTCGGGTACCAACCGGTGTCCTTGATACAGATCGGCGCCCACAAATAGATGCCTTGAGAAAGGTCGGTGAATCACCCGTCACGGCGATCGAAGAAAAGTTCGGGTCGAGACAAGACCAAACCGAAGAATGGTTCGACTGGAAAAGCATTTTATCGTCACGGCGACCGAAGAAAGGTTCGAGTCCGAGGCAAACCACTTACTGCTCTGACAGGCGATCGAAAAATGGTTTGGGTCTTGGAAAGGCAATTTCCTGTCAAGACGACCGAAGAAAAGTTCGGGTCCTAGACAAACTACTGATTGCTCTAACAGGCGACCGAAGAATGGTTCGAGTCCTAGAGAAGCAACCCTCTCATATCACCAGATAAGATGACACCTTGATACTTGCCAAAACTCGGGGTTCACACCCTATCTCACTCACTCTCGGTAAGTAATTACAGGTATCTTCTTATCTGTCTTAGTATATGTAAAGTTATATTGCTCTTTTTCCGCATGGAATAATAGGTCCTAAATATAATCTGCTACGCATGCATGGATGAAATTTAGGCATCAGTTTGTCTTTGAATGCAACCTCTGCGAGCTCACCTTCAAAGAGGGGCAGCTGTTGACGCCTAAATTTTCAATTTAATTTATTAGGTTTTATTTTAGTTTATTTTATTTTGTTTCATCTTTTCGGATAATAAATAAACAACAAAACAAAGCAAAAACAAAAGAAAAAGCGGGGAAGCAGCCTTCGCATGGGCCCTCGGCCCATTTCGCTTCGGCCCGCCCACCCGAGTCTTCTCCTTCCCGCGCTCCGCAACGCACGCGCAGGGGGGCGCGACGCCGGATGGGCGGACTGACGGCGACGCAGAGGGGCAGCTGGCGCCGAATGGGACATCGGTCCGGCCTTCCAGAGCCGCTCGGCGCGCGAGGGGGACCGGCGGTCGAAGCTCCGCCGACCGGCCACCCCCTCGCCTATAAATACCGCCGTCCCCGCCTCCGTTGAAGGCACGCGCAGCAGCCGGCAAAGCTCCGAGCCCCCCCTGAGAGACTTCAGGGAACTCAGAGCGGAGCAAAGGCAAGGCGGTCGGGTCGCGAGCTCGTTGATCTCCCTCCGAGAGACTTCGGGGGAGACCGGTGGCAAGCGAAACCCAGATCCGAGCTCACGGCCAGACAGAGAGAGAGAGAGAGAGAGAGGGAGAGAGATCGAAGGCTTCGCACGCTCGCCGCCGTCGCCGCCGCCGCCGTTCGCCACACCTCGCCACAGTAGCCGTCGCCGTCGCCACCCCCTTTTAAAACGACGCAGCATCGTTTTAAAAAAAAAAAAAAAAAAAAATCGCGACCCGGGTCGTTGGGTTGGACCCGGGTCGGGAATCGGGTAGGGTTTCACCGGTTCCCCCGAACGGCGCCGTTTCAAAATAAAATAAAAAAAAAAACAAAAAAGGAAAAAAAAAATCCGAGTCGGGCCCGCGTTGCAGGCCCGTCTCGCGTTAGGCTTTTATTTTAATTTAAATAATATTTTAAATAAATAAATAATTTATTTTCAAAAAAATCAAAAAATACTTTATTTTCGAAAAATATTAAAAAATATTTTAATTTCCAAAAAAAATAGAAAATATTTAAAAACATAAAAAATATTTTATTTTTCGAGAAAAATCAAGAAAAATCAAAAAATACTTTATTTTCCAAAAAATATTAAAAAATATTTTATTTTCCGAAAAAAAAAATAAAAATCAAAAATCAAAAATCAAAAAAATATTTCATATTTCCCAAAAAGGCCAAAAATTCAGAAAAGCCAAAAAGACTTGTATTTTTCCAAAAAATACCAAAAATCCAAAAAAAAATCCCTTTTATGTTCAAAAAATTGGAAAAAGGTTCAAAAATGTTTTTTTTTTTTTTCCAAAAAATGGGTGGAAAATCCCTAAAACATCCAAAAGCCTCAGGGTTTAAACAAGGTTAGGTACCGAAAGGGCATTAGTAATTAATTAGTGTAATCAAGTCCCGATCCTAATTTCTCCTGGTTGCGCGGGAGCGAGTATTTCTCCCAATATTTCGCATGGGTTTCTAATCAACCCACCTCAAATTGATTAGTGGCGACTCCGTTTTAAAAATTAACTTACAGGTTAAAAACTTTGACCATTAAAGTCGTGAATTGGTGGACTTGGGAGAGTCCGGGCTTAATTAATCTAGCCGAGCCATTAGCCTCCGCGAGGCGCCCGCCCCGATCGAGCGCCCAAGAAAAAAGAGGTCGCGACAGGGCACATTGCCATTAGTTGTCCTAAAGGAAGCAATTTTCCTTTGGGATTGAAGGGCCAGTTCACACATTATATATATAAGTGATCCTAAAGGAAGTGATTATGAGAAAAGATCGGAAGTGACTTGGTCAAATCGGGTTGAAAAAATTGAAACTCAAGCTCGATCGAAGCAAAATAACAATTTGAGTTGAGCTTAAACACTATAGTGTATTCTTTACAATTAAAAAGACGAAAAGATTTGGCCTTTTGTTTCATACAAAGATATTAATTGTTTATTTCTAGCATGCTTACTAACTATGAAAAATTGCATTTCGATGATGTAATATCTATGCATGTTTATAAGATTATATAAATAATTATTCATGAAGCTCGAATTCTCTTTGAAGTCTAGATTAGCACTCCATTGTGCAGCTAATATTTTGTATACTAGCCTAGTATTTACAAAAATAAAGAAAGAGTTTGATCCATTAACTTATATTTTCACTTGTTTTCACTAGGAAAATTACCAATTCAAACCTAAACTATATATAATAATTGTCCAAAAAATTCTAAAGCTAACCTTTCAATTGTGCAAACTTTGTTTAGTGTTAAATTGCAATTTATCCTTAAACCTTTTGACAATTTTCTAATGTAGTACTTTCGGTCAATTTTGGTTGAAAATTGTTGATATAGACATTGGCTGGCCAGCCACTGGCCAAAAAAAGGAAAAAAAAAAGAAAAAAAAGAAATTTTTTTAAAAATTCTAAAAATCATCCACGTCAATGCTAGCAATTTCATGTAGGTTAGCCAAAATCCACATTAGCAATTTCTAGTCAAGAGGACTACATTCGCAAATTGTCAAAAAGTTTAGTGTTATATTGGCACAATTGAAAGGTAAGAACTGAATTGACCAGCATATAATATATTTGTGACTTTTGCACAATTTTCCCTTAAACCTACACAAATTTCAATTTAGTCCTAAATTTTCTAATTTAGTCAATGTAGTCTTAAACCTTTGCACAAAATTTCAATATAATTCCTTCGGCCGACTATTGCTAGAAATCGTTGACGTGGTGCAAGTAAACTGCCCACGTCAGTCTGCCACGTAGAATGCCTAGTAATGACTGGACGCCACGTTAGCAAGTTCCAATGACAATTGATCGAAAAGATTATATTGAACTTTTGTGCAAAGATTTAGGATTGATTGAGTTATAATGGCTACTTTCTTGTTAGTGCTTGCTGATTTCTTCTATTTTATGCTTTTGTAACCTTGCACCACTTCCCCTATAACTTTGGCCGACTTCCGAACGCTTTCTTCAGCATATATAACTTGCTAGATATATTCTCCGATTTGTGCATGTAAGCTCACACTTGTAACTTCTCCCCTTCTCCTTATTCAGAATAAAGACTAACATATATACAAGCTTTGCAGCTCTCTGCTATGGTCTATTCGGGAAGTAACCACAAGTCCTGCTCGTACGAAAAGAATAGAAAGAGTTGGATCGACCATGAATTATCACATATGATTGTACAAAAGCGGGTCAAACTTTTGCGAGGTTGAGCCATGTAGTACACTCATGTGCAAGCTTTATCTAATGACTTACTTTTCTTGGTCACTTTAACAAATCTCTAATACTAGTACGTCTTCAGTTCTACATCCCCAATTTTCATTGTGAGAATATTTAAATAACAAACTACGTTTTAATCTATTAGCTTAAATTTTTAGATCAGTTGACAGTGATCACACCAAAATTTCACATAATATGAGAACTAGAGGTCCTAAGTTCTAATCTTTCTAGTTTCCATTTATCTCCTCAATTAAATATTTCCATGCTTAGTAAAACGCAAAAGACCAGACTAAGCGTAAATGAGAGTATTTAAATATTTAGATAATAAATCATAGTTTCATCTAACAACTTAAGCTTTTATATCAATATGCAGTGGTCCCACCAAATCTCACACTCATGCATTTTATGCTAATGAATCTATAATCGATATATTCTCACATATTATGCATAATTCTATTAGAGAATTGTCCATATTTTTGTAATGAAAAAAATAATTTTTAATGTATATATCATTCTATTTTGAAATGCCTATAAGTATATGTTTAAGACTACCTGTTTAAGATCTTCTATTGGCTCATATTTGAAAAATAAATACTGGAAATCATTTATGGGATTAAAAAATTAAATCAATCAAACTCATACTGAACTCATATTTGATGAATAAATAATATTAAAAGATCAATAGAAAAACCTATCGTTAGGAAAAAAGTATATGACGTGCTTTACAAATAAATGAATACAATAAGCTTACCCATCATGGAAAGAAAAAGAAGCATATGTTTTAGGGCTTTTGCATGAGATAATTATTCAAAAAGTAATAATTTTATTATATGACATCAAATTCAGTCCAAAACATTTTAATTGTACAAATTTAATTCTAAAATTTTTAATGATTTGCCAATGTAATTTTTATGGATGATTTTGCCTAGTATGTGATCACCCAATCAATTTCAATTGTCTAATGTGACATGGCCGGTGTTGACATGAACGATTTTTAATAATTTTTTTAAAATGTTATAAATCTATTTTTCTTTCTTTTCTTTTCTTTTTTTTCCTTTCCCTCCAATGGTTGTCAAGCCTTGGTGATGGCTAGGTGCAAGGGTCTTAGGACCATCCCTACTTAGACGAGGCTCCCCCTTGCTGGCCTTGAGCGAGGGCATACCTTGATTGGGCTGGCAAGGCAAGGTTCCCCTTGATATAGGTCAGCAAGGCGACTGCCCCCTCACCAAATCTAGCGAGAGCATCCTTGCCCTTGCCAACAATTGATGACTGGCAAAGGAAATGGGAAAAAATGAAAAAAAAATGAAAAAAAAAATGAAAAAAAAATTGCAAAAAGTATTCATGTTAGAATCGATAGTGCCACAAAAGATAGTTATCGTCAATGTCAGCAATTTTCCGGATATAATTAGCTAGAAGAGCTACATTGGAAAATCATTAAAAAAGTTTATAACTAAATTAACATAATTAATAAGGTTTATGACTTTTTGGATAATTTTCTTGAATTTTAAATGACTACCTATGCTTCAATAATAAGTAAAATGAAATATATAATAAACGATGATTGTTGTGGTACGTAATCAATTAATGTTATTAGTCAACTGTGAAAAAATAATTCATCACAAATATCAGACGTTTTACAACTAAAGAAAATCAGAAATTACTAAAATCAACTATTAGCAAATTGACAGAAAGACGATACGTGTCGCGCGCGTGCAAGTGGAATCGCTAAACCGCCTCTCTTTGTCTTGTCCGCGAGAAGCATCTCCAGTCTCCACTCGTCTTCAGCCTCGTGGATGCCCACTTTCACCAGACACTTCCATGGCTCTCTCTCTCTCTCTCTCTCTCTCTCTCTCTCCCCTCCGTAGCCATCCCGAACTCACCAGACACTACTCCACCACCTATAAATACCTCTCCCTCCACCCGAAACACGCTGCTATCGATCCCCATATTTCGACCGAGCAAACGACTGAGTGAGTCACTCGACTGCTCATAATGTCGCTGATCCCGAGCGATTTCTTCGGCGGACGTAGGACAGCCGTCTTCGATCCTTTCTCGCTCGACATCTGGGACCCGTTCCCGGACTTCCCTGTCGTGCCGCCAACCGCCCTGTCGCTGCCCTGGTCAGGGTCGGACGTGTCGAGGGAGGTCGCACAGCTCGCGAGCGCACGGGTCGACTGGAGGGAGACGCCGGAGGCGCACGTGTTCCGGGCGGACCTGCCGGGGATGGGGAAGGAGGAGTTGAGAGTGGAGATCGAGGAAGGGAGGGTGCTGAGCATCAGCGACGAGCGGAGGAGGGAAAAGGAGGCGGTGACGGACACGTGGCACCGGTTGGAGAGGGGGAGCGGGCGGTTCTCGAGGAGGTTCCGCCTGCCCGAGGACGCGAGGGTCGATCAGGTGAGGGCTAGCATGGAGAACGGCGTCCTGACTGTGGTTGTGCCCAAGATGGCGGCGGCATTGCGGCAAGGCCCGATGTGAAGCCCATTCCGATCAACGGCTGAGAGGTTTTAAATGGGAGTGACGGAGAGAGCGGGACTCTATATCGCACAAAATAAAGAGAAGAAAATCCCAGTACGCGACTCAGTTACTGCATACTGCATGGTGTGTGTACGAGTCTAGTTAGGATTTTGTCATCTACATGCTTGAGTGGATATATTATACTCTTATAAAAATACAAATAACTATCGCATGTCCTTTTCTAACGTATCTGAGTCATCGCATCTGGTGAGGAATGTGGTTCAAAACGTGGGAATCATTGAATCATCTATGTCGCGTTGCCTGATCGCGACATATTTCATGTGAACATAATTTAACTTTTCTAATTGTTAGAATTGTAGCTAGAGTTATGATGTGATTACAATAACAGACTCATCATCTCTTGGAACGGTTATGATTCGACTAGAGCATTTTGTAGAAGGCGTGGGATCTTTTCAATAACGGTGGGGGCGAAGAAGTGAGTGCCAAGTCGGTCCTCGATCCAACCCCGCTCTATCAAATAAGGGCAACCTAAGTGTAATTATCAATACGTACCATGCAGTGTATTAAATTGGTACTTACCATCCTTAGCAATTTTGGAAAAAAAAAAAATTGTTCCAAACTGTCTCTGCCAGTTACGTACCCAAAATTATTAACAAGCTGAAAGGATTTCCAGGCTGGCATCCACCTATTAGTTATTTTCACATATTGAGTTCACTATCGCTAGAAACTTGAAAATGAAATTTGCTATCGTAATGAAAAACTGAGAACTTATTATTGTACTGGAAATCTTACCACAACCCCATTTGAGAAGTTACTAATTTTGCTTTGGATAGTTTATATGAGTGAATGCAATTATTAACTCAATAGAGCATTTACCAACTTCTTTATTAGTCCAACGGCAAAATTTATTAGGATTTATAGATCAAGATTTTGCTATCCACGATAGTGTGAAAAATTACCCAGTCTTAAATTTATTGTAAAGAGGTCAATTTACGCTTACATTTTCCAATTTTGCCAATGTAGTTTCAAACCTTTGTGCGTTGGCAATTGGCCGAAAATCATCAATGGGGCGATCCATAATTGTCCATGTCAACATGCTTCACGAGATGTCCTGTAAAAATTAGCCGAAAAAAATACATTGGAATTTCACACAAAAATTTAAGATTGGCAAAATTAAAAAATTTTACGATTGTAATATTTATATAATAGGTTTAGGACTGATTGGGTAATTATCTCAATGGATAGTGTGCTAAATTGGAATTTGCTACCTCAAGGAAAAATCTACCAGTCGTTTAGAAAAGTCATTGCCGAAACGCCAAGTAATCTTTTCGTACTTTTAAAGGCATAAGCTACAATAAGTCGTTCCTAGATTGTCAATACGAAACGATAACTTACCATATGGGATGGTTATTAAATGCGAATTTATTATTGCATCGAAGATAGATACTTTTTTTTTTTTTTTTTTTTTTTTTTGTGAATTGTTTAAACAGATCATGGAATAATCGATAAATGATTTTCCAATTCCCTTCTATTTTCGAACAGTAAGCATCATTGTTCTGGCATACGTTAAATTTACAATATTTTTTACTATCTTTGTTCGTGAAAAATAAGTAATTTAAAAAATATTTTTTCAAAATTGATCGTGTGTATTACTTAAAATAATTAATTAATGAATAACAATTTGCATCCAAACATTTGCATTATTAATAAAATATTTTTCATTCATTTATTTTTGTAAGCGATATAAATGATCATATTTTGAAAAATATTTTCAAAATCACTCATTTTCCATAAAACAAATGGAGAATTCATTTCACATAATAAATAATCATTCTCCAGTAATAAATAATTTATATAAATTTTCAATTAGGTTATAGGCTTTCATCACTTGGTATATATAAATTACCTACCTTAGGAAATCCACATGGCGCCTTATAGGACTTATGGGATCCACTGCATCCCATGAATAGTCCAAACATCAATGACTATGCCATTTTAAAAGGTCCGAGAAAGGAGCGTTCCAGTGGATATACTTCAAACGTACGAAATGGGTCGTTTTCCCATAGAAAAATGTCTTGCTATCGACAAAAGTCTGCCGGTCACAAACGCCAAAAACAAGGAAGGTAGCAGCTTAGGAGGTGTATGAAAAATCAGAATTTCTATTCTAAAAACAATTTTTCTATTCCATAAATTATTTTTCTATTCCAGACTTGTTTCTGGAATAGAAATCCGTTTTGTAACATTAATTCATTTTTCTATGTCTGAAATAGATTATTGTTTCAGAAATAGGTTTGGAATAGAAATCGGAAAAGCTAAAATTTTTTCTTCTCATTTGGAACATAAATAAGAAATAAAAAGTATTCTTATCATTCGTCAATCGGTCATTCATCCGTCGCCGCCGCCGACCGCCATCCGTCGGTCGCCCGCCCGCCGCCGCCGCGGCCACCGTCATTTGCCCGATCGCGGGTCGCGGGTCGCGGTCGCCGGCCGTCCATCGCTGCCAATCACCGGTCTGCTGTCATCCGAAAAGAATAAATTTTGTGTCATTTTCAAACGAATTTCTATTTTTAGAGTAGAAATTTTGTCTTATAAAAGGTTATTTTTTCTTGGAAACTCTTCTAGTAATAAAAATAGAAAAATCTATTTCTCTTCCAGAAATTAATTTATGACCAGAATGATTATCATTCGCACCCTTACCATTGCGTCGTCAACGTACCCGATTGCAAAAATTATACCTCGGATACGTCCGGTGCGAAGAAGAGGACGACCACGCAAAACGAGGAACGTCCAAGAGGAATTCAAATCAGATAAAAAGGGAATTCTCCCGAACTGCGGGCAATGGGAAAGCCCACGAGTCAGATGGACGGGCCCGAGGTGTCCTGAAGATCCTGTCTTGGCGTCACGGACCCGATGGTGTCGATTTCGTAATTTATCTCATCATCCATAGGACATTTGAATAATGCGTCCACGGGCAATTTGAATAGATTCACCTCCCCCCTCCAAAAGCAATCCCCTAATAATTCCACTCCTAAAAAAAGTCAATCGGCCGTTGCCTTTTTGCAGTCTCAAACGGCTACTCATCGGCATGCCCTCCTCCTTTTTTCTCCGTTTCTTTTCGTTTGTTTTTGAATACCAAGTTGTCAACCACTCCATCACCTTAGCCGTTGAGAGACTTTCTTCTGTGGACCTTTTTTCCTCTTTTGGGAAGTTCCGATTGGTGCCGTATTCCCATTACTTGCGAAGTTGCTTGGAGTTCCCTTTCGTTTTCAATTAGTACCCTGCTCAAGGAGTCCTCAAATTTCTCGGCACTTGATCACTTATTTTAAGATAACGGTACATAAAAGCAAGATCAAAACGAGATCGAAAGATGCCATTAAAGGGTTGATTTGCGAGGGTCTCTAGTGCAGAGGGAGTTGATCTCAAGCGACTATTACGATACCCTTATTATCGCTTTAAACTGCAATACGATCATTGATTACTTATATGCCCATATTTCTGGATATATTTGACTCTATCTGATTTAAAATGAAAGACCCATCACAACAATAGGAATAAAACAAGATCATATCCAAGCCACCGGATAGAAAGATAATGCCATAAACTCTACGTCTTGAGATAGGTGTTTTAGGTGCCTTGCAAGAATGAAGTTGCCTCAGAATGCCAACAATAAGCCAGCGACTCACTCCCTCCTGATCCTGAACTTGCACACTCTCTCAACACAAAATGCAGTCAAGTCAAACAGTAGGTGCCAGAAGTAACGCTATAACATGAAGAACTCAGTGAAATTGTAAGGGTTGGGACACCTAACGCTATTTGCTCCTGTTAAATGACCTATGCTCCCCTCAAAACTCTTCTTCAAATCCCTCGCATTTTCCCCTTCTTTCAGTCAAGAAAAAGAATGTTGTTTATCATCTTGAACTCGTCTGAGGGTTAGGTGGTGTTCAAGAACCTAGTACTACTCCCACTACGATAATCTGTCAAACTGATGATGCCAGAATAGCGGAAAGAAATAATTTTCTTGTATCCCCATACCTAATAAAAAATCATTTTTTAATGTGACATAATTTCCCACCTTTTATGCCCGAGGAAGTGGAGAGATTGCAACAACGAAGCCGCAGTCTCTGATACATATTACATGGGGTCTGCAATTATTTATTAATAATTTGAACGGTAGCCCCTACTCTAATCCGCCGAGATCGAAAGAGGAAGAAAGACGTTGGCGTCGCATGTGGCACTCGGCAGTTACCCACTCTCCCTCCCTCGACAGCTTTAAAAATCAAACTTTTCACACGCAGAGAGAGAAAGAGAGAGGGGGGGTGTGTGTGAGAGAGAGAGAGAGACCTGCAACAACATAAGCAGACATAGTAGCAATCAAACCCGGGCTGCCGATATGACTACTGTTTCGTCCGCGGATGGGGGTGGCAATTGGGCTGAACCTGGAATGACCCACAATCAAGCCCAGTCATCCATGGGGCTTGCTCAACCTGATTGGAATGAGGACTATATGAGTACCGTTGAGATGAGGATCTAACGCACCAGAAATAAAGAAGTTTCCAACCATTCGATGCACTTCTTTTTGGATTATCTTCCACTGATGCTGATAGAACTGTCCATTCAACCCTTTTGGGCCTGTTGCCTTTGCATTCCCTAATTGGAAAACCAAAGTTTTAAATTTTTCTAATGTCACTGATCCTATTAAAACTTTATTCATCTCATCTTCGACTATATAAGGACATTGGTCTAACATTGGCTGAAAATTCCTTGGGCCATCCGTATCATAAAGGCTTTAATAAAATATAGCAATATATTCTTTAATCAAAATTAGAACCCTGCGCCAATTCTGGTCATCTAATTTTAGCATGGATATTTTGTTTCTTTATCTTCTATGTACCGTCGTAACGTGAAAAAACTTTGTATTTCTATCCCCTCACTTCAGCCATCTATCCTCAATCTCATTCCCTAATACATGTCATCTTGTCTCCATAAGTTTTCGATTTGCATCGAAACTTGTTGAGTTTCCTCCATGCCCAATCCCGTTTCCCTCCTATTAGTTTGCTTGGTAAGCTCTTTTTTAAGATCCCTAATCTTTCGAAATGCATAGGAAAATTTTTGCTTGCTCAACTTGTCCACGTCTACTAAGGCTGCGTTTGTTTTTACTTCTTTTTTTTTTTTTTTTTTTGGTAAGGGTAAAAGATATTATAGCTTTGAACAAATATACAAGAAGAAGAATCGGCTCCAATTACACTATCAGAGCAAAGCAAAGAGAGTGGAAGGGAGCCGAAACAAGAGGAAAACAGAAGAAACAAACAACAAAAGGGACCAAAAGGTCAGCGAAAGCACAAGGTGCCAAACAAAAGAAGACCCTCAAACGCCAAGATGACAGCCAAATTTGATAGAACTACGCCAGACTGGAGCAAAGCAGGATCTGGATAGGGAGATTAAGTAGTTTCCTCTCGATCACCAAAGATGGCTGGATCGAAACCCCAATTTCTCTGCAGTCTTCTATTCCTTGGGATATCCGGGATAAAGGAGAATGTTGCAGCTTTGTCCTTGACATTCTTGATGATGTGATTTTTCAATGCAACAAGGACCAGTGAGTCTCCTCAAAATATAATTGCATTCCTTTTCTTCCAAATGACATAGCACAAAGCAGCAAAGGAGTGCCGAGCGATAGTATGATAAAAGTCTTTTCCTTTCAAGAAGAAAACAGCCCACGGGAGGGTATCTTTCCAAGGTCGGGTCGCCATGGCGAGTTGCAACGACTCGCCCAAAAATATGCGATAGAAGCCGTCACATGGCAATCAAAAAATAAGTGGTCAATGGAGTCGGGGACTTCATTGCAAAAAGCACAAGTGGCAAAGTCGATTCTACCATAAGAGAGAAGAAATTGCTTTGGGTAGGCAAACGGTTTTTAGCAATTAGCCGAGAGATTGAATTGGAACTGGGGGTAATGCCGGCGGCCCGGATGAGCGGAGCCCAAGGAACGTGAGTTCTTTTGCTTCTCAATCGGTCCCATGCCGAGCCAACCGAGAAGCATCCCGAGGAGTGCCAACGCCGGTGAAGCGGTCGGGATCGAGGTTGAGTGCTTTGGGATAGACAAACCCCATCTTCCCATTAAGTTGCGCATATAGAGTCCCATAGGCGACACGAGATCGGCAACCACCGCCGACCGAGGGAGACCGGACCACTTTGGATGATGGGAGGCGGTAGGATCATATCAAGGGGGCCTTTTGGATGCCATTGATCAAACCATAGTGAAGTTGAGAGCCCATTCCCAAGCTTCCGAGATAAAAGAAAGGCGAGAATCCCTCCTTAATTGCAAGATCTTTTTCCAAGCCCATGAACAAGTCGTGGGAGAGGAAACGATCCAAAAATTCTGGCTCTTCAAGAATTTTGAGTGGATCCATCGGCACCAAAGAGACTCTTTGTCCGTGAAGAGGATCCAGATGTACTTTATCATAGCTGCTAAGTTGCAGTCTTTCAATTTACGGATGCCTAGACTTCCCTCCATTTTCGGCTGGCATACGTCATCCCATGATACCTTCGCCCCACCTCTACCTAGGTCGGTGCCTTTCCATAAGAATTGTCGGAGGATTTGTTCTATACTATTGAGGACCGAGACCGGCAATGTAAACACACTTGCCCAGAAAGCTTGAATTGAATGCGAACGGCTGATTAATTGAAGCCTTCCGGCATATGAGAGTAACCGATGAGCCCAGGACTTGGCTCTAGTAGTAATCCGCTCTATCAAGGTGATGCACTCTGCTTTCCCAAGCCTAGAAGAGATGATAGGCACTCCAAGGTAACGTACCGGGAGTGAACCTTCCGAGAAGCCAAAGGCTAATAATATGTAGTTGCGAAGAGCCTGAGACCCGCCCGATAAGAATACTTCGCTTTTGTTCTTATTCGGGATTAAGCCACTCCAAGAGGAGAACAAATCCAATCCCTTTTTTAATAAGGTAATGGATCCCCAGTCTGCTTGGCTGAATAAAAATACATCGCCGGCGAAAAATAAGTGTGATAGATTGACCGACTTGCACCGCCAATAATATTTGAATTCTTTAAGGGAGGTGTGATGACGTAGAATACCTGAGAATACCTCCATCACCAGTGTAAATAAGTAAGGGGACATAGGGTCGCCTTGGCGAAGCCCTCGACCGCCTGGGAAAAAACCATGAAGTTCTCCGTTGACTGAAATGGAATATTTCGGAGTCCGTACACATACCATAATCAGTCTAATGAGGGAATCAGGGAATCCAAAAGCCTCTAGCGTTATCTGGAGGAAGTCCCAGTCAAATGTGTCATAAGCCTTCTGGAAATCCACCTTGACTACACACTTTGGGAGATAAGGATCCAAGTGGAATCCAGCAAATAACTCCTGGGCTAATAATATATTATTCCTAATCCTTCTACCTTTAACAAAGGCATTCTGGGAGGGGTCAATGATATCACTCAGTACAGAAGCAAGGCGATTGGAAAGGATCTTGGTGATGACCTTGTATATGGTATTGCAGCATGCTATGGGTCTGAAGTCGATAACCGCACAAGCATTAGGTACTTTAGGGACAAGAGTGAGGATAGTATTATTTACCTCACGGAGAAGTTGGCCTGAAGAAAAGAACTCCCTGACCGCATCCAAAATAGACGGACCCACAATATCCCAATTTGTCTTGAAGAATTCGCCGTGAACCCATCCGGGCTGGGGCCTTGCCTTTTGGGAGAGCAAAGAGTGTATCACGAATTTCATCATCAAGGACCGGGGTAGCTAGAGAACTACCCTGGTTCGCGGATAGAGGCGCTCGGATATAGTTTTTAACCTCTTGAAGGGAAGGCTTGGAAAGGTGAGAGTGAGAAGCTAGCAGGTCAGAGAAGAAGGAGACAAAGACTTGCAGAACCGCCTCAGCATCCGTAATCAGCTCACCCATACCGTTGGTAACCGAGAGGATTCTATTGCGCAGCTGTCTTTTCTTGATAGAGAGGTGAAAGAATCTAGTGTTACAATCACCATCCTGAAGCCAGCGGATTCTAGATTTCTGCCTGTAAAAAGATTCCTCATCCCGACGCAAGTCCACAAAGGTACGACGCCTTGTTTTCTCAAGATCAGCTAGATCAGGGTCTAGCGGGTGGAGATGAAGATCATCCTGAACAAGACGAAGAGCTTCTCTTGCCTCCTCTGCTCATGCAGATATATTAGAGAACGCCTCTCTATTCAGTTGTTTAAGCCTACCCTTGAGAGCTTTCAATCTGGAGATGAGCCTGTACATAGAGTAGCCATTGAGGGGTAAGTCCCATACCTGTCGAACAATGGAGGAGAACTGGGGGTGTTCCGACCATAAATGAAAATATTTAAACGGTCTTCTTTGGAGGATCGGATTGAGCACTCTGACGATCATGGGCGAGTGATCAGAAATGCCCGGGTTGAGGAAAGACGCCTCCGAGAAAGAGAAGTCCATATTCCATTTGGAATTAACCAAGACCCGATCGATCTTCCTCATCTTCCTAGCCAAGCCAGAAGTAGTCGACCAGGTGAAGCGGCGACCCACATACCTGAGATCTTCCAATTTAGACTGAGCTAGACAGTTCGCAAATTCATCAAAATACGGAATCCAGTTGTTGGAGCCACCAAAGCGGTCGGAGGGTTCCTTTAAAGCATTAAAATCCCCGCCAACTAACCAGGCTGAATCCGTAGGAAATTGCTCATCCGAAGGAGGTCGCCCAAAGGGGCTGCGTCTAATGAACGTGTGCTCCCCATAAATAATAGATATATGACAAGACTTGGCAGAATGGTGGATGGTGGTCCGACCATGAATGGCCTGATCGGTAATCGCAATTGTGTCAAAGGTAACAAACTCTGGGTTCCAACCAACCCAGATTCTACCCCGATGAGAGAATTCATAATTTGCAACCCATTTCCAGTCTTTAAGCAAGAATGAGGACAAATAATCAAAGTCATCTTCAGAGACTTTCATCTCAACAAGCCCAACAAGGCAGAGATTATGTTTAGCAACAAACTTTCTAACTTCAGCCCTCCTTAACGGATTGACAAGGCCTCTAATGTTCCATATACCTATATACATTTATATAAGGGGGGAGAGAGGTGATTACCTCTTTTTTGCTACCTTCTTCTTGGCAGGGACCAGCAATGGAACCAAGGAAGGTGCCAGATCTGGACGAAGCAATAATAACTTGTCTTGAAGTGTCACCGGCGGGATATCTGCAGGAGTAGATGTTGGGGTCGGACACCCAACTGACAGGAGGTCTTCATCCTCGAAGGGAGCATGGCCGCCTGAGATGTCATCCGAAACATCTGGCGGGGCTGATTTATGTCGACCGGATCTTGCAGGGGACTTTGAGGAAGCCGAGAGGCTGCTCACGGTCTCATGGGCCACCTGAGGGGGATCGGCCATGACAGGGGCAGATCCTTTTGGCTTTGAGGAGCGTCCCTCCACACTCGGTGGGGCGAGACTGGAAGATTCGGTCTCCTTGGGGCCTCTCTTCTTTCTGGGCTTAGCTTGCTGCCATGTATCCATACCAGGAGTGGGTAGGATAGGATCGGAACGGCGGGGAGGCACCTGTTGTACCACAAGCTCGGTCGAGGTCCTGGGCACATTGAGGGGTAGATCAGATTCCAAGGCTTCCAACTCCAGAACAGGCAGATCTTCGGTCTGCACCCTTCCTTCAGTAGCTCTAGAAATGCAAAGGGGGTTGTCACGCATCCGCTCTTCGCTTTGGCCCCTGTTGCGGCGGAGGTGAGGGAATAGGAGGGGCGGTTGTAGAAGAATTGCCGCGGGGGGGGGGCTGTCCGCCCGGCTTGGTGAGATGTAACCGAGTGG
Source organism: Eucalyptus cloeziana (assembly GCA_014182715.1). Lineage (NCBI taxonomy): Eukaryota > Viridiplantae > Streptophyta > Magnoliopsida > Myrtales > Myrtaceae > Eucalyptus > Eucalyptus cloeziana. The sequence continues at coordinate 35,741,545 of CM024640.1, read as the reverse complement.
GGAGCCTCCGGTATCTTGCACTTGTGGCCGAAGATTCCACATCCGGCCACGAGGCCAAAGGTTTCCACTCGTACTCGACCTCAACGATACACGACTCGCCGTGTAAGACTACCTCGACAAACTCGCAAGTTTGATGCTTAGCTGTGATCTTGATGCACACCCTAGCATAAGTGAGCATTTCAAGTTGTTCAGTCCTCAAATCGACATAGAGGGGCCTACCGACATAGCTAGCCACTTTGCGATGGCTTGTGCAGACCAAAGAGCAATGGGGAGGTTCTTGAGCCTAACCCAAACCGGAACCGAGAGAAGAGAATCCTTGTGGAACTCCAGGGATGGTCGCCATTGCTGCAGCACAAGGGGGATCTTGGAAACGGTGAATGGCCCTCCCTCTAGGACCTTGCGCCGAAACTCCCTGTCCGGGAGGTGGAATAGGAAAAAGCCCTTTCCCGTGGCCATAACCTTGGCCAAATTCGGACCCCATGCCGTCTTAAAAGCCGCTTCTGTCACTCTAAACGGAATTCGTCGGCTGATGTAATAACCAACTAAGCATTCCTTGAGAAGAGGGTCTGCAGCATCTAGATCATCATCGCTCACTTCAAGAAGCGCTTTGTTGTCCACATAAGAAGGTGGACAAAACTCCAAGTCATATCCCTTGGACACCGCTTTTGCCTCCGCAACGCTTGCCCATGATTGTAGGTTCGCTCTCCCAGCCATTGCATGCCTAGGGTGCACAAACCGTGCGCGACCACCACTCCTAGCTTGCTGGCCAGCAGGGTTCTGATCAGGCCGAGCACGGGGGGAGGAGCCACTCGGGCCTGCGGCAACTTGGTCAGCTCTCTTGGAACGCGACCGCCATCGGCTCCGGCCCCTTGATTGATTTGGTCGAGGAGGGGGATCGGAATCGTTGTTTATACTTCGAGCGCGAGAGGAATGAAGAGGGGGAAATCATTTTGCCCAAATGGAATAGGCGAGGTGGAAGAGGCCCTAGCAGGCCCCTCCTGGCTAGCTCCCGCACTCCGGGGAGAGATGCAGGACGCCCCAATGACGAGTGTGGAGAAGGCCGGGCCACAAGTGCTTTGTCGGAGGCTTCAATAGCCACTGAGGCCATTTTACAAACACCTAGTGGGCACTGTATCACTACCACAGAGAGTCCATCGAGAAGAGATGCTAACCTAGTGCTGGGCCGTAGGAGGACAGGACTTGGGCCAAGACGAATCCAACGAACCAGATATGGGTCTATCCGATGCCAGGCCACCCGCGAGCAGCACCCAGACTACCGAGAAGCTTCGCACGTCTGAGGAGAGAGGGATTTTGAGAAATAGGCTGACCCAGCCGACGCCCTTTGGAGCAAAGCTCGAGGGAGGTCCCAGGAGGTTGCCTACCAAAATTCACCTCAAACCAACCACTGAAACTCACGGAGTGAGGAAAAACCAAGTAAAACCAGTGTCTGGAAATCTGTTACGCCCAGCAGCTCTAGGATAGTCGATATCTCTGAACATAGACCTTCTTTCACGAAATCCTTCGGTGGAAGGTGAGAGGGGAAAGAGAAGAAGCTCCCCTCAAAATTTCAGCCCATTCCGACCACCACAGCCATGGGAATCAGCTTTGCAACAATCCGGTGAACAGTAAATCGGGAAAACGAGTAGAGAGCATGCCGATGAACAGTACCACTAATCAGCTTCACGAAATTCTTTTTTTTTTGTTTTTAAACACTTTTTCTGTTTTTTTGTTCATGGGAACAAAAAAGGAACAGAAACGCGTTTGGGTGCGTTTTTGTTCCAAAATTGTTTTTTTGTTCCCAGAAACACATCTGGAACAGAAACAAGAAACAATTTTTTTTTGTTTCTTGTTTCTAGAACAAAATTTAGAAACACTTCTTTTCTTCTTCTTTTTTCTTTCTTTTTTCTTTGGCCGGTCGCCGGCCTCGGCCATCGACGGCGACCGGCCGTCGAGGGTTGGCGACGCCATCGAGGGTCGGCGACCTCACCGGCCCCTGGCGAGGCTGAGCGTCGCCGGCCCCTAGCGAGGCTGAGCGTCGCCGGCCCCTGGCAAGGCGAGGCCGAGCCTCGCCCAACCACGACGAGGCAGCCGGCTCTCGTCGGCTGGTCGCTAGCCATGGCCGAGGCCGGCGACCGGCCAAAAAAGAAAAAAAAAAAAAAAATAAAAAATAAAAAATAAAAAAATAAAGAAAATAAAAATATTAAAAAATTAAAAGAAATAAAAAAATTACAAATTTACCAAACTTGTTTCTGTTCATTTTTATTCCGGAACAAGTTTACCAAACCCCTTTTTTTGTTAAAAATTGTTCCTCGGAACAGAAACATTTTTTTCTATTTACGTTCCCTGGAACAATTTTTAAACGAAATGTTACCAAACGCACCCTAAGGCTGCGTTTGTTTTTACTTCTTTTTTTTTTTTTTGTTTTTAAACACTTTTAATGTTTTTGTTCCCAGGAACAAAAAAGGAATAGAAACGCGTTTGGGTACGTTTTTGTTCCAAAATTGTTTTTGTTCCCAGAAACACATCTGGAACAGAAACAAGAAACAAATTTTTTTTTGTTTCTTGTTTCTGGAACAAAATTCAGAAACACTTCTTTTCTTCTTCTTTTTTCTTTGGCCGGTCGTCGGCCTCGGCCATGGCCGGCGACCGGCCGTCGAGGGTCGGCGACGCCGTCGAGGGCCGACGACCTCGCCGGAGCGTCGCCGGCCCCTAGCGAGGCTCGGCCTCGCCTTAGTTGGGCGAGCTCGAGCTCGCCTAGCTCAAGGCAAGGCTGGGCGAGCTCGAGCTCGCCCAGATCCGCGCGGCGGAGCTCGCCCAGCCACCGGCGATGCTCGGCCTCGCTGGATCCGGGCGAGCTCGAGCTCGCCTAGCCAAGACGAGGAGCCTCGCCCAACCACGGCGAGGCTCGGCCTCGCCGGGGACGGCGAGCCTCGCCGTGGCCGGGCGAGGCCGCCGGCCCTCGTCCTGGTCGCCGGCCATGGCCAAGGCCGGCGACCGGCCAAAAGAAAAAAAAAAAAAAGAAAATAAAGAAAATAAAAATATTAAAAAATTAAAAAATTAAAAGAAATAAAAAAATACAAATTTACCAAACTTTTTCTGTTCATTTTTTATTCCCAGAACAAGTTTACCAAATCCCTTTTTTTGTTCAAAAATTGTTCCCCAGAACAGAAACACTTTTTTCTATTTATGTTCCCTGGAACAATTTTTAAACGGAAATATTACCAAACGCACCCTAAGACTTCATTTAGTTTTTTGGCTAGACTCAACTGAGAATAGTGCTGGTCATTCCATACTTTTTGAACCATTTCCTTACATTCAGCATCTTCTAAACAATAAGCTTCAAAACGGAATTCTCTCTCTTTTTACCATTGGTGGGAACAAAGATAGTAGAAGAGGATGATGGTTGGATCCAATAACTGGCAAAGCATAGGCTTCTACATGTAAGAACATCACTCTCCACTCGATATTACATATAACCTGATCCGGCCTCTTTTTCACTAATGCTTCCCCATCTCAGTTGTTGGCCCAAGTGAAAGTACAACATTTGCTCTCTACATCCATGAGTGCGCAAACATTTAGTAAATCTCGAAAATTAGCCACTCAATAGTAATTTGTTTCATATTTTCCATACTTCTCCCAATGGTACAAAGTCTCATTAAAGTCTCCAATACAAGTCGAGGGTAAGGTATTAAATCATACGAAGCTGTTGTCATAGCTGAAGTCTCTCCTAATAATTCCTAGGTGAACGTAAAAGAAAATTCTCATTTTAGTGCCGCCATTGAAGTCTTCACAAAAGACATTTATCAACTCATCCGAAGAAGATTCCAGTTCAATCAACACTTCATTGTTCCACGTTAAAGCCAATCCCCCTAAGATTCCAATAGGGTTAACCACTGAAAGATTATGGAATAGAAGGCACTTCCTCACCTTTTCCACTACAATTTCTTTGTTTTTTTTTTATTTCCATTAAAGATACTAAACTACACCTTTCTTAAACCACTAGGGCCCTAAGATGTTGGAATGCTAGGGGAGTGTCCAAACCTCAACAATTCTAGCTCACAATCTTTATTTAAAACCTAGTGGCTTATTAGCGCTAATCAGCAAAGCCCATTCCTTCATTCCTTGACCTCTTGGATTGGGGTGTCAAGTAAGGTCCCTTCCTTAAAGGATTGGGTAAATGAACCTTGCTACTTGTAAGTGTTAAAGCGTTTCAGTTTCTTAGTTGCAGGTGCTTTTTTCCCTCCTCTCTCTTTTTTTAGGTACCCCGACGACTTCGATGCAATAGGAGTATCCTCTAACATGAGTTGAGTCTACTGTCTGAGTAAAATCAGTCCCAAGAAAATCATATTCTATACTGGCATGCTTCCGTTTAAGGGCTCCTCTCTCAGTTACACTTAAAATATATACATTTAATGCATTTGCCTTACATACCGTGGAAGCCAAGCAGAGCACACGATTTCGTCCTAGAAGGACAGTTCTTGCAATGAATGGTGGGGGCTTCTCTAGGTTTATGAGTAGAGGAGAGCCATCGTGGCAGAGGTGTGCCAAGTCCTTGATAGCCGAGAGGGTGGTGTACGTGAATATTAATCACATTGATTTTATCCTCATAGTTATACCTTGAAGTGATCGGTTTCAAGGTATTGTGATTTCCACTCTGAAATTGGCAACTACCCACTAAAGACCAACTTTGAAAAATTGGAACCGCTCCTGTTCTCGGGCAGATCCATAGAACCTGTCCACCAAGCTTCATGGGTATAGAATTTGTTCTTTTGGCTTCATATTGGGATAAGTTCCTATTATAATGGAGAATTTGTGATAAAATCTTTTTTCACCAGCCCAACAGGGGGGATGTAATATTCTACTAGCACAATCTTTCATTTCCTTTTTCTTTGAGGATGGATGTGTACCATGTCATTGATATTGATGATATTGGAAGATAAGGTGTTGGCATGGACTTGGTCAATGAATCTGAAAGATAGCCACGGATTTTTCACATTGTTTACTTTGCTTTTATGTTGCTCCTGGAAGTTGTCATTCTCATTGGAGTTCGTAGTTTATAAGGTGAACCAAAGTTAATTTCAAGCACTATCATTGTATTTGACCTCATGTCAGAGAGACTAGGGGAGTTGCATGAGAGAGTTGAGATGAGAGAGACCGAGATGAGACGAGATGATTGACAAGCAAGATTAGGAATTTAGGGTTTTAATTTTTCTTAAAAAATAAAATATATATTACTTGTTCGATTTGGTGAGTGGTTCTACACTTGGAACTGGAAACAGGACCAGTATCAACCAATTCCCTTGGAAACCACTAGTTTTGAATTGGTTCAGTTTGGTTCCAAATGGTTTCCAATTTCTTTGCACACCCCTAATTACACCCGAGTGGTTTGACTAGTTAAATTCTTACTTCTTAATTCCTAGAATGAGATTTCGCTAGAAATCACGAGAAACTAAATACTATGTGAGTTATTAGATGTAATTAAGGGACAAGAAACACTAAAAAAGTGTTTAAGTGTTTGAGTGATTATAATTTCTATCGTATCTCTTGTTTCTATAGTAGAATTGTCTGCCATTGTGTCTCTATATGTATATTCCGACATTCAGACCGAATCATGTAAACTTTGTATTTTATATTATTTTTTTTCATATTTCTAGCTATTTTATCAACTCGCTTGTTTGAAATTGTTTTTAGAGGGAGCATTCATGGGCTGAACTTCCGGAACCGGCCAATGTTCTGATAAATGACAAGACTAATTGCTATTTTTGACTCGAGAATCATAGTAAACAAATGACCGCCCGCATAGTTTGTTCTCTCGCTACCACATTGCATACCAGAAATTTATGAAACACTAAATACATGCGATACGATCTCCACCTTATTCATTCTGACATTTAATAGAAAAGGCATGGGTGCAGTCACATTATTTAGTTTATACGTAATTAATTTAGATTCGGTCCCTCAAAGGATGATAGAAAGGTTGAGCTCAATCGATGGAGTTAATTATCAAACAAATCAAATAAATGGATTTCAAAGAGTGTATATATAAATATATATATATATATATATAATTAAAAAATGCCATCATTGTTGTGGATTATGCAATTCTGAGTTGTCTCTTCCTGCCTCTCACCTTCAAGAAAATATTGGGTGGTCCGGAGACTCCACGGCAGTATAGTTCTGAGCCACTCAAAAAGCAACATGTGGAGGTGCAAGGCCGGCTCGCCAGCTAACGAACTTTTGCACAAAAAATGATTTTCTTTATCTTAATAACCTGGCACTAGCCCTGCGCCCTCTCTGTGCTCTCTCCCTTCTGCTCTGCAAACATTTATTTCTTCCTCTCATGTTCTCTCCTTCTTTGAAGAAGGAAGAAGAAACGCAAACCCACTTCCAAATTTTGAATCTTTGCCAGATTTTGCCATTCGTGCAGAAGCGTTACTTGGAGTTCGTGAAGCGGCCGTCCCCTGTCATCACCGACGAAGCACATTAAGACTGCCCCTCGTGCAGTGACGCGGGATGGTAAAGCCGAACGGGGCAGGGATCCTGAAGGGGAGTGAGGCAGAGGCAGAGGCAGAGACCGAGGCCGAGGGGCGTGCGATCTCCCTCGACAAGAGCTACGGGTTCTCGAAGTTCTTCGGGAGCATGTACTAGCTTTGGGACGAGGTTGGGACTTGGGAGAATGCAATTTGATTATACTTTCTATTCAAGGTCCAAGATGGCTCGATTTTGGTAAAACCGTCTTGGATGTCACACCAATGATGGCATCCTTTTTTATTCACTCCTGAGATCCAAAGCATTCAATTAGCCCTTCATGTGAAGGAGGGCGCTGCGGGGCGTCGGGGAGAGGGAGCAGGGAAGAGGGTATGTGGCACGAGAGAGGGAGAGAGTGGAGAAAGGGCTAGTGTGTGCAGCCTAGCTGACAAAGAACGATTTTTTTTTTTTTTGTGCAAAAATTCGAGGGTTCCACACTTCCACATGGATCCACATGTTCGCATTTTGAGTGGCTAGGAATCACGTTGACTTGGAATCCCGGATCATCCGATATGTTCTCCTCTCCCCCTCTCTAGACTTTTCTTTGTCTGTTCCACTTTTGGAGGGAAGAGATTTTACCTATGTCTCTCCCTCCCCTCTTGGTGGCTTTTCACTTTATTTTCTTTTGTTTCTTTTTATACCACCCTGATTTTATATATGGGAGTTTTTCTCTCCAATCTAATTTTAGATTTTAGAGTTTAATGAATAAGTATTATACCTCTACTTTCAATGGTGTTCATAGCAATTTTGGTATCAAATATGTGTTCATTCAACGTGTTTTAATTCAAAGCTTTGGTGCTTGACATAAGCTACAATGCTTGATCTCATTGGTGTTAGATTTGAGCTTCTTAAACATGTTTATATTGTCTTTATACAGTGATAATGTTGGGGACACCAAACCTAACAATATGCTGCTGAAAGGTAAAACCATAACTATAAATAAAGATTTTGATATGTGCTTTTCATTGATGATGTTGTGTGATTCCATGATTGACCGTTGATTCTTTCGCTTAGATACAATCATTGATATATTCTTGAAGGACGAGCCCCTAGTTAACTCTACCAACCATGTTCTATTGATATGTCTTGATTTATAGTTTTTTGTTCGTTTTGGAGCTCTATGAGTTTGTTTTGTTATTGTGACTTCTGAAATTTCGCATCATGTATCATTTTTGTAATGAATGGAAATTTCTTTTGACAAAAAAAATGTAAAAAAATTACAGATTATAGTAAACAATAATTACTAGTTGAATCAAATTAAGTAGTTTATAGAAAAATTTATAGTAAGTCGAATGTAGATCGTCAACCCTATAATTTGTCCTTCCATTTGGTGCCTCAGTCATCCTTAATCTTGATGTATTGCGTAATAAGTTCCGAACCCATCCCTCACCCTTCTTTACATGGATCAAAGGCTGAGATCAACGAGGCACCAAATGGGAGCACAAATAAAATGTCGAACATGAAGATCGAAGAAAGATTTAAGAGAGTTTCATATTACTACCACTCTGCAACATCGGATCAAAATCTCATGTTGTTGGCTGACCCATCACAATCATTTAGACAAAGGAATTATAACCTTTAGGGGATATGAGCCCTACAATTAACAAAGTGACATAATCAATTTTATAATTGTGCGTTTAAACAAATTAGTCATTACACTTATAATTGCAAACTAATTGGATAAATCGCTTTTTTGTATTTTTAGCAGTATCCGAAATTCATTGTGGAATGTGGATCATGGTAAATGCAAAGGGAGACAAGTAATGCTAAATAAAATAGACTAAATAGTTTGTGAAGAACTTCCTGATAATAGTGAATTAGTGTATGACATGCTATTAAGTTTTAAACATTGGATGATGCAATAAGTCTCAAGCGCTCTCTCTCTCTCTCTCTCTCTCTTTTTTTTTTTTTTTTTATTATTATTTATAAAAAGTTGCGATTAACTTCTTCCAACGGAACCTACCCATGTGGCAGTCCCATAAGTAGTCACATATGAGAGATCCAGATAAATTTTTATATGAGTGGGGCATATATGTTGAATAAAATTTGGAGCATCTAACACAGTTCTCATGTTGCTTGTATCGATCCTAGCGGTTCATATCGAGTCTAGTATACATTGGGTTTCTAAATATTATCAAAAATTGAAAATTTGATTGGCAGATGGAATTCATTACTCTTTCTAACTAAGAAGATTCTTGATTACTCCCTAGAAAAGGTTTAGCAAGTCACCGTACTTCATAATAAAATGTGATGCATTTATAATGTAATATGACATCAAAGATGATATTGTTTAAGCCCCAAAACAACACCTTTACTAACCAAATTAACGAAATATAACACATTTAAGAAATAATATCTAGTATAATGTTTAGAGGCTATTCAAATGTGTCTCATTAAACATGTCTAGTTGAGAAAAGTAGCATGCTAATTTATTTAATTAGACTGACATAAATGACTTAAAAAGTGTTAATATGCAAAGATACACATTTATTATTCATTCGTACATGGAAACCCGATCACAATTGAGCTCCGACAACATATGATCATTTAAAAGACAATATGTGACTGATCAAAGCATCCAAGGCTTGGTATGAAGGGCCGCCTTGTCGCACGGAGATACTGGCCTTCTCCTTCAAAACCAATGCCCTCTCTCTTATTTCTTCTCCTTCTCTCTCCGCCAGCAGCCTCTTGATGGCCCTTGCAATGTTCTCTCTCTCAAGCCCGCCATTCAAGTGCACTCCAATTCTCCAAACATGCTCACATACCTTGCATTCACTCCTTGATCAGCAACACGAGGCATGCACAACATTGGCACTCCTTCACTTATGCTTTCCAAAGTTGAGTTCCAACCGCTGTGGGTCCAAAATGCTCCGACAGCAGGATGAGCCAACACTTCCTTCTGGGGTGCCCATTTCACCATCTTCCCTCTCCCTTCCAATGCCCTGTGAAAGTGGCTCGGTGACTTCTCTAGCCACTCCGGATCACAGACCGACCCGGGCCGGACAACCCATAAAAAGGGCTGCTCCGAGTCAGCTAGGCCTAATGCAATCTCCAACATTTCTGCCTCGCTCACGGCTGCAAGGCTCCCGAAGCTCACGTAGATCACAGACTTGGGCGGCTGTTTGTCTAGCCAGGAGATGCAGTTTCTGTCCTCTTCTTGTGAGCTGCTCGAAGGAGATGTCACGCAGAATTTGTGAGATGGACCGATCGGAAAAAAAGGAACCGAGAAAACTTCCCGGAGAGACGCGAGATCAGAGTGCTCGAGCTCTTTGAATGTGTTGATGATGACACCAGAAGAGTCCCTGGTTACTGCGATCAGGTTATCCATAATTCGGAAGCGTACCTCTGGTTTTTGTGGATCGACTGCCGGGATGTCTTTAACTAGTAAGGGCGGAAACTCCTTCACTGCCTCTTCGGATCGGGAACCTGATACACTCAAGAGTACAAGAAACTTTATGAGAAAAAGACATTCCCTTAGCAAGGAAAATATCTAAAGGAAGCAAGCAATTTATGGATCTTGACATCCAGACATGCCTAGATGATTTTCATCCAGAAAACTACCGCCATACATATGCATCGCACGGATTTGTATGATCTACACCTATAATTATTTACTATAAAACCAGTAAATTTTACCCTGAAATGCTTTATTAAAATGTTACATTCGCATTAGAAATAAAGCACCAGACAGATCCTTCCAATCGTGTACATTGCCGGAGCACCGGAGGATAGGGGTCAGTTGCCAAAGGCCCTAATGGGGGTTTAAAGACCCATGGGCAAATGCAGGTACTTTATGGCAATATTTTTAGAGAGCTTGAGGGAGGGAGATGCAACTGCATCTCCAAAGCCCTCCATAGCCCTCCATAGCCCTCCAAAGCCCTCCAAGTCCCTTAATCCTACGAAAATCCTAACGTGGTATTTTTAAGTTAATTTCTCTCTCCTAGTTGACATTTTATATTGTTTTTCTAAATATTATTTAATTAGATTAAAAAACTAAAAAAAAAAACTAACATTTTATTTAAAAAAATTGAGAGAGAGAAGAGAGAGAGGGAGGGAGGGAGAGAGAAGGGAAGGGTAGGGTAGGATGTCGGTGGACGCCACCGCTGCCACCCATCGCTAGAGGGGTCGGCGGAGGTGATCAGCCTTGGGCGAGGGTGGTCGGCCCTTGCCAGCTCCAAGCGAGGCCTTGTCGGCCCTAGGAGAGGGTAGGCAACCCTAGCCGGCTCGAGTGAGCGCCCTCAGATTTGGGTGGTTACCCAAATCTAGGTGACGTTGGCTGTTGCCTGGAGCAAGCGAGGGCTGAGGACTCTCGCTAGACCAAGGTGAGCATTGGTGTCGCCCAGATCTAAGCACCCAAGCATGAGCTTGACCCTAGCGAGGATCGCCCGGCCTTGCTAGGGATTGCCAACACCTCTGGCGATGGGTGGCAGTAGCGGCATTACCTACTAGTGTGGCCCTTACCCCCCCCTCTCTCTTCTTGTTTTGTTTTTTAAATAAAATTTTAGCTTTTTCTTAGTTTTTTAATTTGATATAAAAAAATTTGTTAAAAATAAAAAATAAAAAATGCCAAATCAGAGAGATAAATTAATTTAAAATTGCCACATTAATATTTTTTGTTAAATAAATTGACGGTGTTAACATTATGATTTAATTTCACCTATTTCACAAGTTTTATGACTTAATTGTATTTTTTTTTGCAAATTTTAATACTCAATTGTACTTTCATGATAAGTTTTAGGACTCTTAGTGAACTTATCCCTAATATTTTAATATTTTTTTTCAAATTTCATTATTTTTGTTATTTTTCTTTCTTTTTGTTTCCCTTTCTTCTTACTTTTCCTTTTGCTAGCGGCCAACCATCGGCTATGGCTGGGTTGGCTAGCCTCCGCCGCCACTATTGAGGACTGGCCATGGGCAAAAGGGAGAAGAAAAAGAAAAAGAAAAAAATCATAAAAATAATTTTTTAATAAAATATTAAAATATTATTAAAAATTACCAATGTCGGTGCGGGCTATTTTCATTGCACCGCCGGCATCCACATCAATAATTTCCGAACAAAGTTGATCGAATGGACTCAATTAGCAAAAAGTAAAAAAATTTATTACTCAATTGGCAAAATTAAAAAACTTAGGACTGAATTGTCAAAAGCACAATAAATTTATAATTTTTTGAACAATTTTCCCCAAAGTCAGTGTTAGTAATCTAAGATTTATGATAATATGGTTAAACAAAATCGAATTTGAGGCAGAAGCCCTTCATAAAACTAGGGCAATGAAGGCAAAACTAGACTTTTTCGTTAAATTATCACAGAACCCACATAAAATCAGAATTTGTAAAACGACAAAAGAGAAGAACAGGCTCACACCATGCAACACTAGAAAAGCTTACCGATTACCGGAATGTATCCTTTTTCCTTGAGAACGGGAAATATAGTAGCAACATAAAGATAAACCGCACCGCTGGTCCACAACACCAAGGCATGGACCTTCAACCTCTGGGCTACATTGCACGTGAAGCTGAACAGTGAATCTGCTATCAAGCAAGCGATGGGCGCCGCATCGCCACCCTGCGATGACACCATTTCCCGCAGGCATTCCTCAAAGGGAACTGCGCACCGGACGTCAAGGAGTGCGATGAGGCCCCGGGTGTCCAGCGTGGAAGCTTCCGATTGGTTGATGCCGTCCGTGATGGATCGGAAGGCAAAGTGGGGGTGGGAGGACGGATCTGGGACGTTGAAGTTGGTGTGGACGATGGTGATGGAGAAGCCTCGGGCGTAGAGGATCCGACCCAGTTGGAGCATTGAATTCATGTGGCCTTGAAATGGATGAGGAAAGAGGATCAGACGGTGGTTGTTTCTTGGGTTCATTATAGACTTCGTTTCTCTGGTCGCTCGCACGTTAATGGAGGGAGGTTTTCTTGAGAGATATGCAGAAATCTTGGGTTTTTTGTTGCTTTGTACGCTCTTCACGAGTTGGGTTTATAAAACTGGTCTTGTTGATCATGCGAGATATACCATAGGATTAGAGATGGCTCGGTCGTGGAAACTCATGAAATGAACATTCGATGTTTTAGGGGAGCATGGCGAGTTTGACTATTAGGTGTTTTAGTTCTAGCCAAAAAAGGGGCGAAAGAATGTTAGGTGTTCAGAGGCGAGCAAAGCGTGTGGTCAGAAATAAATGCAACCGTTGAAATGGATTGGAACAAGATTCATGATGTCGCTGGAAAAGCTTCAATATTGCCGGCGGTAGGCCTGCACATAAATGCAGTTTGTTCTATGTTTTGTGTGTACCTGCATACGTATATATATTCTATTTACATATTTTGCTTAAAAAAGAAAATGTACTCTTTTCATCTTGTGGTTTGTCTAATAACTAGTGATTCACATCATCTAGGTAAAATATGGATAAGTATCATTACATGATGCAAAGTTCGAAAACGTCTTTGTAAACATTTGGAACCAATTTTCCTTGCATAAAAGGTCATAAGTAATCGTGTTTCTCATGTCTATCTCCACTCATTTTAATTTCTCCATCACACACCCCTTTTTTTGTTGTGAATTTCCGTCTTTTTATCTCTCTCCCTCATCGCACATGATGATATTAGTTTTTCTTATCATTGAAATGTGGGAAGAAGCTATTGACGTCGAGGACTCTTTCTGAGCGTTATTATAGAAGTTCCACGTCTAGAATAGAATGTTCGATTTGAATTATAATAATAGTTCATTTTGAACGAACCCATCACCCCATCACAAAGCTATTAGGAGCATAGATGGGAATGTCGATTATACCAACTCTATTGTTGGATGCCAACTCACTCAGATTCCCGCACTTCCACTCATCCTGTGCAACCCCAAAAGCAATAATTTACAATCGGGTTAAATAAGATAGTTGAGCAATACCTTTCACAGTATCATGCAACATATGATGAATAATAATCAATAATTATATGACACTTGTAAATAATTAATGTTCAAAGGGACATAATTAATGCATTGGTTATTCAAAATGGCATTTCTACGTGGTCCAAGGGATCTTCCCCTCTACTTTAGGTCATCGTAATCGCGTGCATTTCTAGTTTATATCCAAAGCGATGTAACTTGCAAAAATGATTTCTCAACCAATGACTGAGATTTAAAGTACAGTGGTTCAACTGATCTTTTTTGTTTTTTGTGGTCGTAGTAGTTCAACTGACCTGGGGAAGAGTTTCTGGGGGGATTTTAAAAGCAACCCCACTTTAAGAGGGCACGTTGCCATTGGTCGTCCTAAAGGAAGCAATTTCCCTTTGGAATTGAAGGACTATTCACACACACACACAAATATAATATATATAATATATAAAGTGGTCCTAAAGGAAGTGACTATGAGATAAGACCGAAAATGACTTGAGTCAAATCGGGTTGAAAAAAATCAAAACTCAAACTCAGTCAAAACAAAGTAACAATTTGAGTCGAGCTTACACACTATAGGGTATTCTTTACAATTAGAAAGATAGAAAGATTTGGCTTTTTTTTTTCGTGTGTTTATATGGAGATATTAACAGTGTATTTCTGGCACACTTATTGATATCAAAAATTGTATTTCAACGATGTATATCTTTGCATGTTTATAAGATTATGTAAATAATTATTCATGAAACTCGAATTCTCTTATAAGTCTAGATTAGCACTCCATTGTGTAGTTAATGTTTTGTATACTAGCCTAGTATTTACAAAAATAAAGAAAGAGTTTGATCCATTAACTTATACTTTTACTTGTTTTCACTAGGAAAATTACCAATTCAAACCTAAATCCTATGGAATAATTGTCCAAAAATTTCTAAAGCTAAGCTTTCAATTGTGCAAATTTTGTTTAGGGTTAAATTGCAATTTTCCCTTAAACCTATCCTTCTGGTCAATTTTGATTGACAATTATTGATATGGACATTGGCTGGCCAGCCATTGATAAAAAAAAAAAAAAAAAAAAAGGAAAGGGAAAAAAAAAGAACAAAATTTTAAAAATTTTAAAAAATTCTAAAAATCATCCATGTCAATCTAGCTTTTTCATGTAGGTTAGCCAACATTCACATAACGATTTACAATCGGAAGGACTACATTTGTAAATCATCAAAAATTTTAGTACTATATTGCCACAATTGAAAAATAAAAACTAAATTGGCCGCTACACAATATATTTATGACTTTTTGCACAATTTTCCCTTAAACCTAGATAAATTTCAATTTAGTCCTAAATTTTCTAATTTGGTTAATCTAATCCTAAACCTTTGCTCAAAATTTTGATATAATTCCTTCAACCAATTGTCATTAGAAATCATTGACGTGGTGCAAGTAAACCGTCCACGTCAGCGTGCCACTTAAGATGACTAACAATGATCAGACGCTGCATTAACAATTTCCAACGACAATTAATCGGAAAAATTATATTGAACTTTTGTGCAAAGATTTAGGATTGATTGAGTTATTATGGCTACTTTCTTGTTAGTGCTTGCTGATCTCTTCTATTTTATGCTTTTGTAACCTTGCACCACTTCCCCTATAACTTTGGCCGACTTGTGAACACTTTCTTCAGCATATATAACTCGCTAGATATATTCTCCGATTTGTGCATGTGTGCTCGCACTTGTAACTTCTCCCCTTCTTCTTCTTCAGAATAAAGACTAACATATATACAAGCTTTTCAGCTCTCTATTATGGTCTATTCGGGAAGTAACTACAAGTCTTGCTCGTACAAAGAGAATAGAAAGAGTTGGATCGACCATGAATAATCACATATGATTGTATAAAAGTGGGTCAAACTTATGCAAGGCTGAGCCATGTGACATGCTCGTGCGAGCTTTATCTAATGAATTACTTTTCATGGTCATTTAACAAATCTATAATACTAGTACATCTTCAATTCTGCATCTCCAATTCTCATTGTTAGAATATTTAAATAAGAAACCATGTTTTTATCTAATAGCTTAAGCTTTTAGATCGGTTGGCAGTTGTTACACCAAAATTTTACATGGTATCGGAGCTGGAAGTCCTACATTCGAATCTTTTCAGGTCTCAATTATCTCTCCAATTAAATATTTCCATGTGTAATAAAATGCAAAAGACCAAACTAAGCATGATGGGGAGTATTCGAATATTTAAATAATTGTTCATAAAATTCTAAACGCAAGTGAACGTGTCAAACAAGTAATATAATGATGAGAAAGAGTATCATTTCACAAAGATTGATTATTAATAAACTAATTAAATACAAAATATATTAATTCTTAAATTTATCTAACAAATCAAAATAGAATTGAGAATAAATTAAAACTAAAAATCTTAAAAGAAAATTTTGGAGACTAAATGTAGTAAATCAATCAAATAAATATGCTGGAGCATCTAATTTCACCATAACCACTATATATAAATTTTAGATTGTTATGTATACAAAAACGATATCAAACATGTGATAGCAAAATTTCCTAATATATGTACTATCCTATCTATAGGTATAGCAAACCCACTTAATTTATTAATCCATTATATCTCTATGTGAATTTAAACAAACATAACTGCATTGAAATCTATGAATATTTCTAATTTATAATGAGTTTTTTGGATTACCTTATCACAAAAACTATACAAATAACGGGGTATATCTCTATTTACGTTTAATTCATGATTATATATTATAAGTTGGCTGCTCTCCTCCTAGAGACTTGGATCACCAACTACGAAAAGCTGCATCAGAATAACAAGCCATACCAGTCATCTAACTCCGAGTTCGTCATAAAGAAAGATGGAACTGTTTCCATCAAATTTGGCAAGGAAAAGGAAGAAAATCCATCTATCTTCCAAACCCTTTTTATGATTGAGCCATATGTTCCAGAATCAATTTTTGAGCCAGATCCAAGAAACTTGTTAGACATTTCAATAATGATGGACATCCTGTCCATTATTACAAAGACCGATTTGGTCATTGTTTTTGGGATCCTTTTTATCAATGCTCTTATTGCACAAACTCTCCTGACAAGGTAAACCCAGATGACAGACCTCGAAGAAGGAAGAAGAAGCCAAAAGACCAAATTTACCAAAGGTACTTAAACAGATATCCATCCATTAATACTCTTAGTGAGTGTGATAAATTCCAATTTATGGTTTCCTATGCTCCACCTCCACCATAATAGTTTATTACTCCACCCCCAGTCTCACCAACTCCACCACCATCACCTCCTCCATCTCCTCCTCAGAAAAAACCGGCTCTTTCACCATTCTATAAGCCAATCTTAAAGTGGGCTAAGAAACACTCCTACCCACTTGAGGTTCCAGCAGAACCACCATCCACTTCTTCCATCGCCATGTTTCATGATACAGACTTTCCTCCTCTTGTCCGAGAAAATCTCAAACTCTTATTTCCTGCTCTAGAGGAATTTATTGATCCACAAGACTAATATTGTCATACTCCTAAAATACCCGCCCCCACTGATGTGGATGAACATGGAAAACAAAAAAGGACTCATGTTGCTGAAGCTGTCCTAAATTGGCAATCGGAGACTCTTCTAGCACAAAACAATGCATTCAAAACAATTGATTCCAAAATTGGATATGTGCAACAAGATTTTCGAAAGTATGATGACACCATTAAGAAGATGCTTTCTAAGTTCCAAAAGAGGCTTCATGCCTTGGAATTAGGACAACATCTAGGGTATCATTATCTCAAGAGCCCTAAGCCGAAAATAGAAAAACTCAAACGACAGATTCAGATCCTTGAAGAAGGAAGGTTCAATCAGTTCAATCCATTTCCAATCCCAGCACGGACAAAGTACTCGCCTCCACCACCTCAAACGTCCATCTTTGCCAACATCACACCAGATCCTTACAGAAAGGAAACAAGTGTGGCAGAAATGCAAAATCGTCTCAAAGAATTGGACCGAGCAAGGAAAGTGTTGACACCTAAATTTTGGCGACCCGTTTGATCATTCATCACATTAAAAATTAGGGGTTAATTTTATCCCTAAAAAAAAAGAAGTTAATTGCATAGCATATAGTTTTAGGCGCATTTACATTTTTTGTATTTATTTATTGGACCGATGACGGATAGGTTCGAATTAGTGGTTCTGAGCTTTAAATTGACAGACCAGACTAAGCCCACAGCGAGAGGAAACTGGCCCAAGCATGGTATTTTCTAATCACTGAAAATTCGCTATCATGATTTGATATTTTCGGAAAATGTTCATATTTTTCGTAAATCTTTCGTATCTTCATGCAATATATATGATATATTTCGCGGGGCACCGAAAAATTTAGGGTGAAATATCAAGAGGAAGACAGCTCGTTGAATAAGGGATATGGGTCGAATGAATATATGAATAATCTTATCCAAGGAACATAATATACAAAAAATATTGAAGGATTTCGTTTGCCCGATCTCGTCACTAGCCTTATAATGGGGCGGCCAGAATTCTTTAACGGGGGACTTTCTCGGTTTTACAAAAAGGGGGAAGAAGCCAAAAAGGAAGAAAAAGCAAAAAGAAAGAGAGAGGAGACGGTAGCAAAGAGAAACGGACGTGAGAGAGAAGACTTGAGGAGCTTTAGCAGGAAAAATTAAAAAAAGAAGAGAAGAAAAGGTGCCCCTGTTCATCTTCGTCCGTGAAGCCGCCCATTGCCGGCCCCGTCTATGAGCGCCTGTGTCGTTCGCCGCGCTTGTGCCGCCGCGACTCAGCCCTCATAGCAGCATCGCACTAAGCTGCCCTTGAGTCGGTCTTGAAGGCACGCGACGGTCTCTCTTGCACCCACATCGAAGCGGCTTTTGTTGTTGAGTCCAGCGAGCCCCATCGACAAATCCGGACTATTTCTTGCGCTTGCAGCACGCCCATCATCACAGCCGATTAACAATTTCGCCGCATGTTTCTCTTGCAGGACTTATGCCAGCGAGTTATCCGACTTTGCTCCAAAAGCTCGGCCGCAGCGCTTTGATTTTAATTTGTTTGCAGGCTGAGCATCATCGGCGGATCATGTACCGTGGCCCTCTTGTCAAGCACATAGTCAACCATGTGCCACACCGTGAGATACAACTGCTGAGACCTATCCGCAAGTCAAGATCCGATCCGATTCCAATCCGAATTACGCGTGTTCGAATTAGCCCACGCCTCCCCGGCTATCCACAAGCCAGCAATCGAGATATCCCGGCAACGCACGTCTTGGACACCCAAGGGAGAATATGTCGAGGTCTTCAAGAGATTGAAGGAGCTTGAGACTCGGTCAAACAGAAAACTACCAGATCGCGATAAAAGAGTAGTGGGCGTAACACACGTGAACTTGCAAGTTGGGGTTTTTGTGGATGTTGTTGTCTTTTGGCCATTGTTCAGACTTTAGATGAAAGTGGGCAGCAAAAGTTGGGGTTTTTGTGGCCTCGCTTAATGCAAGCACAAAGTAAAAAATATAGAAGATCATATCGTGAAGCTTCGACGCCGATCCCTGCAGATTCAACAAACAAGCCCGCAAGCTCCTCAGCAAAAACCAGCAATTTGTTCTTGTTTCTCGACGCACTTCAATTCATAGATTTGCCCACTGACGTTTGTTCTTGCCGGCCTCACCCTTGATAGCCGCGTCGTGAGTTTTGCCAATCACCAACTGACTCGAGCCGAGAAGTCCCTATCAACACGAGCAGCCGCTACAATTCATATGGTTTGTCGTCCATCTAAATTTGGAAACGTCACCCGCGTGACATCGTGAGCTAGGTAAGATTCTTGATTGATTCAAGTTTCTCATATTTTATTGCTAGATCTATGGGATCGCGATTTATTTTTAATATTTGTTCGTTATTGCCATATCCAAAAATATTTTGAATTCTCATGAATTCGGGGATTAATCCCTAATTTCACAACGTGCATACGATTGACAGTCCAATTTTCACGCCCGAAATCTAACTTGCAATCGCACGCAAAATCACCAATCCGATCTCACGCTCGAGATTTGATTCGCAATTTACTTAAAATTGACCAACCCGATCTCATGCGCGAGATATGGTTCGTCAATTTTTGGATGTCAACATTATCTTGTTTGATTTGATGTCGTGGTGTTTGAGTCAGTTTTATTTTCGTAAAAGAAAAAAATCCAAAAAGAATTCGAATTAGGATTAGGTTTTTTTATTATCTTGCATGTTTAGAATAAGGATTTTATTTTGAATCATGAAAAAGAAAAAGAAAAAGAAAAAGTGCATTCATTTAGGATGTTAGTTTTTTATTATTATCTGAATTGCATGTTTAATTTTAATTTCGAATTTCATAAAAAAATGAAAAAAAAAATAAGATTAGGGCATCTTTTGCACGTTATTGCATTGCATGTCAAAATTCAGAAATTTTAATACCTAATATGCTTTATACTCTAATTTCACTAGCAAGTGACAAGCTTTCCTAAACACTAGCCTAAAAGGAGACATCTCAATTGGAGTTTTGAACGCTGTCCTATAAGCTCAAAGTGCATTATCAAGTTTCACTGACCAATCTTTCCTAGAAGCATTCATTATTTTTTCTAAAATTCTATTGATTTCCCTATTTGAAACCTCTACTTGACCCCTAGTCTGAGGATAGCAAGGGGTTGCAACTTTATGCATGACTCCATACTTACTCAAAAGTGTATCAAACTGTTTATTGTAAAAATATGTTCCCCTATCACTTATGATTGCCTTAGGAATGTCAAATCAAGTAAAAATATTTTTCTTCAAGAATTTAACCACAACCTTAGCATTATTTATTGGAAATGCTATAACTTCTATCCACTTAGACACATACTCCACAGCCACTAAATTGTACAAATTCTCATAAGAAGGTGTAAACGATCCCATGAAATCAATATTCAAACATCAAATAATTCGCACATGATAATGTTGTTTAAAGGCATCTCATTTTTCCTTGAAATATTTCTAGTTTTTTGACACCTATCGTATGAAGTTACGTCAGAATATGCATCTTTAAAAAGTGTGGACTAATAAAATTCAAATTGTGAAATCTTAGCTATAATTTTGGTGGCACCAAAATGACTGCCTGCCTCTCTTTTATAGAATGCTTACCCTCTCTTCGTTTGGAATACATCTCCTTATGACTTGGTCTGCATATATCTCCTTATTACTTGGTCTACACATACTTTAAACAAGAAAAGTTCTTTCCAAAAATAATTTTTAACATCATATATTTTTTTCTAGTATATTAGGGAATTTTTGTGGATTTAATGAAAAAAAAATTCTCATCAAGGAACTCTTCCAAAATTGGTCTCACATCTTCCTTTGAATTTAGAATTCTTGACAAGTGATCCACAATTAGATTTTTAATTTCCTTCTTATCTTTGATTTCCAAATCAAATTCTTGCAGCAATAGAATCTACCTGATTAATTGGGGTTTTGATTCTTTCTTTTCAAGTGGACACTTAAAAGCAGAGTGGTTAGAGTAAACTATAATTTTTGAGCCAATTAAATAAAAACGAAATTTATCAAAAACAAAAACTATCACCAAAAGTTCATTATCTATTGTTGAATAATTCAATTGTACACCTGACAAGGTTCGATTGGCATAGTATATGATTTGAAAAACTCCATTTTTCCTTTGTCTCAAAATAGCTCCCATTGCAGAATCGCTAGTATCACACATTAACTCAAAAGATAAATCACAATTTGGTGCTGCCATAATTTGTGTTGACACTAGCTTTTCTTTTATAGTGTTAAAAGCCTGCATGCGTTCATAAAAAAAATTAAAAGGAGCATCTTTTTCCAAATGATTAAAAAGAGGTCTAGCAATTTTTAAAAAGTCTTTTATAAACCGCTTGTAGAATCCTACATGTCCCAAAAAAGCTTTGACAAATTTCACAGATGTTGGTGGAGGCAATTTTGCAATGACATCCACTTTGGCTCAATCAACTTCTATTTCATTTCGAGAAATTTTATACTCAAGCAATATTCCTTCCTGTACCATAAAGTGACACTTCTCCCAATTCAAAATAACATTAATCTTCTCACATCTTCATAAGACCAAAGCCCAATTATTTAAACAGGAATCAAATGATAAGCTAAAAATGAAAAAATCATCCATGAAAATCTCAATATATTTTTCAACCATATTAGAAAAAATAATCATCATACATTTTTGAAAAGTAGCTGGTGCATTACAAAGACCAAAGGATATTCTTCTAAAAGTAAAAGTACTATGGGGACAAGTTCAAGTAGTTTTCTCTTTATCTTCTAGTACAATAGAAATCTGATTATACCCTAAATATCCATCAAGAAAGCAATAAAACTCATGTCTTGCGAGTTTTTCCTACATCTGATTAGTAAATGATAAAGGAAAATGATCTTTTCTAGTGGCATTCTTTAATTTTCTATAATCCATACGCACACGCCACCCAATAACTAGTCTAGTTGAAATCAATTCATTATTGTCGTTTTTCTAAATAGTCATATCTCCTTTATTGGGCACAACTTGCATAGGACTTACTCAGGAACTATCAAAAATAGGATAAATGATACCTGCATCAAGTAATTTAATTACATTAGCTTTCACTACTTCTTGCATCCATGGGTTCAAATGCCTCTGAGGTTGAATAGTGGGCTTGTATTGTTCTTCCATCAAAATTTTGTGCATGTAAAGTGAAGGACTAATTCCCTTAATATCGGTTATTTTCCATCCAATTACACCCTTATACTCTTTCATTACTCTGAACAGTTTCTCCTCCATCAAATCTGTCAAATAAGAAGATATAATTACTAGCAAAGAAGAAACTCCATCTCAATAAGGATATTTCAAATGAGAAGGTAAGAGTTTGAGTTTAAGAATTGGAGGTTCTCCAATTGATGGTTTAGGCTTTGTTGTGTGTTGTCCCAACTCCTCAAATTTAATTTCCCTTTGCCTTGAATATGGTGGAATTGCCTCCATAAAATTTGCATACTCCTTTATCTTCTCATTTTGAATTTCTTTATCCTGTCGAATTAAACATGCTTCAAGTGGATCTTTAAAAATATTTTGTTGAAAAATCTTATTCATTAACTTGTCAATTGTTTCAACTCCAAAACAAGAATTATTGTTAGATGGATATTTCATTGCTTTAAAAAAATTAAAAGAAACAAGACCATCTTGAGCTTTAAGAATCAACTTCTCTTATTGTAAATTAATAAAAGCTCTTCTTGTTGCTAGAAAAGATCGACCTAAGATAAGTGGTACCTCAAAATCTTCCTCCATGTCAAGAACTATGAAATCTACAGTAAAGATAAATTTGTCAACTTTTACCAAAATATCTTTCATAGTATCTTTCGAATATTTAATTGATCGATCAGTCAATTGAAGTGACACTATGGTTGTTTTTACCTTGCCCAATCCTAATTTCTCAAAAACTAAATAGGGCATCGGATTAATACTTGTACTTAAATCACACAACGTTTTTTCAAATAAAGAATCCCCAATAGTGCAAAGAATAGCAAAACTCTCTGAATCTTTTAACTTCAGAGATAATTTATTTTGTCGAATGGTTGAACACTCATTCAATTTCACAGTTTCATAATCCTTCAATTTCCTTTTGTTTGCCAAAATCTTCTTAAAATTTTTTGCATAACTAGGCATTTGTGATAAGGCATCTGCAAAAAGAATGTCAATGTGCAATTTTTAAATACATCAACAAATTTAGAAAATTACCTTATCTATTGTGTGCTGTCGGAGTTGTTGAGGGAATGGAATTGGTGTTACATTTGGTTTGGGATTATCTAGAAAATGTTTGCTCTTGGCTACCTCATTGATCGTTTATTAATCTCCTTTTCGTCTCTAAAAATCTCTTGTTTAACATCTTCTTCTCCCACTTGTTTACAACTTCTTAGGGTTATAGCTTTTATATTTTCAATTGGATTTTTCTCTATGTGGTTGGGCAAAGAACCCTAATGTATCACCGATATCATTTTTGCTAACTAACCCACTTACATCTCTAAATTTCTAATTGAAGCCTCTTAGTTCTAAAATCTCATATCCGTGCTCTTGATGAAGTCTTGAGTAATGTTAGCAAGTTTGATGACTATATCTTCCAAATTGGACTTTGTCTCTTTTGGATGTTTGAATCTCGATTATGATCTCATTATATTCTGATTATTCTATGAAAAATTTGGATAATTTCACCAACTCAGACTGTATGTGTTGGAGTAGGAATTATATTATGACTTGTTAAAATTCCCAACAAAGTTAGTATTTGTTCTAGGTTGTGAAAAGGCTACCTAACTAACATTCAATTCTAATATGTCATCCATCATAAAAATCACATGTCAAATTCTGAATTTCCATGATCGAAACACTCACGTTATCTAACTTTTTGTTGAGTGCTTCAAATTGTGCAGCAATTGCAGCAAAAGCATCCACTTCATGAACTCTGCTAGCTTTTTGCATTGGTAGCCTCTCAGTAGGTGACTAGTAATTATTAGATGCCATCTCCTCTAATAGATTGTAGGCCTTTTCTAGTGTTTTATTATCCAGAGTTCCTCCTGCGGCTGCATCAATCATGGAACAAAGATTTGTACTAGACCCATTATAAAAAGTTTGTACTTACATCCATATAGGTAGTCCATAATGTGGGCATCTCCTAAGAAACTCCTTGAATCTTTCCCATGCTTTATACAATGATTCATTACCCATTTGTATAAAATTAATAATATCGTTATACATCTTTGCAAACTTTGCAGGTGGAAAAAATTCACCAAGAAATTTCTAAGCCATATGATTCCATGTAGTGATCGATCCTGCAAGAAGAGAAGAGAGCTAACTCTGAGTTTCATCTCTAAGAGAGAATGGAAATAATCTCAATCTAATAGCATCATCTATAACTCCATTATATCTAATGATCTCACAAAGTTCAAGAAAAGTATCGATGTGAGCATCTGAATCATTGCTTGGTGGCCCACAATATTGCACTGATTGTTGAAGCATATGAATGAGTGATGACTTGATCTCAACGTTATTTGCTTGAATTGCAGCTCTTTTGATGCTTGATGTAGCGCACTGAACTATCGGCACAACATAATTTCTTAAGAGTCTACATGGATTCTTAACATGATTTCTTTGTTCTCTTAGTTGCCTTTTAAATATATGTTCAATTTCTATATCAAACTCAACAAGTTTCCCTTGTTGGCTACATATCAAAAACTGATGTACACCTGAAAATAAAAAGAAAGCTAGATTAAATTTAGAATTATCCAGTATTAATATTAATTATTATTAAACAAACAATCTCTAGTAACAATGCCAAAAACTTGTTCGTAAAATTTTAAACGCAAGTAAACGTGTAGAATAAGTAATATACTAATGAGATAGAGTATTGTTCCACGAAGATTGATGATTAATAAACTAATTAAATACTAAAAATAGATTAATTTTAAAATTTATCTAACAGATCAAAATGAATTAAAAATAAACTAAAACTAAAAAACTTAAAAGCAACATATGGAGATTAAATGCAATAAATTAATCAGATAAATATGTTAAAGCATCCAATTTCATCATAACCACTAGATATGAATTTCAGAATATTATGCACAAAAAACAATATCAAACATGTGATAACAGAATTTCTTAATCTATTTACTATCATATCTCTAACTATAGCAAACTTACTCAGTTTATTAATTCACTATATCTCTATGTGAATTTAAATAAACATAAGTGCATTGAAATTTATGAATATTCCCAATTTACAATGAGTTTTTTGGATTACCTTATCATCGAAATCTATACAAATAACTCGGTATATCTCTATCCATGTTTAACTCATGGTTATATGTTATAAGAACCAATTGTATATTATCATTTCTTAGTCTCAAACAGGCACATCGGATCATTCAAGTGGCGATCAGTCACTTAAAAGCATTAAATACAATAATATATAATTCACATGAACGAAATCATTTGCACACATAAAAATCATGAAATTCATATAATCATGGTCAAACTAAAAAAAATGTAATAGAAGAAGAAATGAAAATATAAATTAAACCGAATATCTTAAATCAAAGAACAAGAATTCTAACACCACTTTTATCTTCTCTTCAAAATACTTGAAAAAAAAAACTCCAAAACAATGAAAAAGGATCTAAAAATTACAACCAGGCTATCTATAGTTTCCTATTTACAGGATATATTCAAGAATCTTAACACAATGCAATTGTTTATTTTTTCCACATAAAATTAGGGAATATATTGCAAAGTCCTTAATTTGATATCAATCTTCCAACACTTTTTGATTTGAATTCCTAAATCATAGGATTTTCCTTTCCTTCTTTTTGCCCTTTTTTCCCTTATTTTCTCCATATCTCATTATTTTGCATAAAAAAGGAAAGAAAATTCAAATATATTTTTAACGAATATTGCATTGTAAAGTATCATATTTATTGCCTAAAATAGGTAAAATAACTCTGTTATTATAGAGTTATCAATAATAAACTACGCCATTCAAATATTTAAATAATAAAACACGTTTCAATCTAACACCTTAAAAGTTTAGATTAGTTAGCAGTGGTCTCACCAAATCTCGCATTCATGCATATTTTGCTAATGAATCTATAATCAATATACTCTCACATATTGTTATGCATAATTCTATTAGAGAATTGCACATATTTTTGTAGTAAAAAATAAATTTTTAATGTATATATCATTCTATTTTGAAATGCCTATAAGTATATATCTAAGACTAACTATTTAAGATCTTCTATTGGCTCATATTTGAAAAATAAATAATACTGGAAATCATTTATGGGATTGAAAACATTAAATTGATCAAACTTATAGTGGACTCATATTTGACAAATTTATAATATTAAAAGATCAATAGAAAATTCTATCATTAGGAAAAAAAGTATATAACATGCTTTACAAATAAATGAATACAATAAGCTTACCCATCATAGAAAGAAAAGGAAGTATATGTTTTAGGGCTTTTGCATGAGATAACAGTCCAAAAAGTCATAATCTAATTGTACGACATCAAATTTAATCTGAAACATTTCATTTGTGCCAATTCAATCTTAAAACTTTTAATGATTTGCCAATGTAATCTTTATGGATGATTTTGGTTGGAAATCGATGACGTGACCGCCCAATCAATGTCAATTATTTAATATGGTATGACTAGTATTGACATAAACGATTTTTATAATTTTATAAAAATGTTATAAATCTACTTTCCTTTCCCTTTTCTTTTTTTCTATTTTATCTCATTCCTCTAAAGGTTTCCAAGCCTTGGCGATGGCCAGCTATGAGGGTGTTAGGACCACCCCTTCCTAAATGAGGGTCCCCCTTGCTAAGCTCGAGCAAGGGCATACTTTGACTAGGTTGGCAAGGCGATGGTCCCCCTCTTCAAATCTAGCAAGAGCATCCTTGCCCTCGCCAACAATCGGTGACCAGCGAAGGAAATAGGAAAAAAGAAAAAAATTCAAAAAATTGTAAAAATCATCGATATTAGCATTCACAATGCCACTAAAGATGGTTGTCATCGACGTTAGTAATTTTCTAGACATAACTGGCCAAAACAACTAAATTGGCATATTGTCAAAAAAAAATTTACACTTAAATTAACATAATTGATAAGATTTAAAACTTTTTGGATAATTTTCTCAAGTTTCGATTGCAGGATTATGTATGCTTCAATAATAAGTAAAATTAAATGTTTAAAAAGCGATGCTTGTTGTGGTACTTGACCAATTAATGTTATTACTAGATTGTGAAAAAATAATTCATCACAAATATCAGACGTATTACAACTAAATAAAATTAGAAATTACAAAACTCAACTATTAGCAAATTAACCAGAAAAAAGATACGTGTCGCGCGTGTGCAAGTGGAATCGCTAAGCCGCCCCTCTCTGTCTTGTCCGCGAGAAGCATCTCCAGTCTCCACTCGTCTTCAACCTCGTGGACGCCTACTTTCACCAGACACTTCCATGGCTCTCTCTCTCTCTCTCTTCTCCGTAACCATCCCGAACTCAACAGACGCTACTCTACTACCTATAAATACCTCTCCCTCCACCCTAAGCGCATTGCTATCGATCCACATATTTCGACCGAGCGAACAACTTAGTGAGTCGCTCGACTGCTCATGATGTCGCTGATCCCGAGAGGTCTCTTCGGCGAACGAAGGACGGTCGTCTTCGATCCTTTCTCGCTCGACATCTGGCACCCGTTCCTAGACTTTCCTGTCACACCGCCGACTGCCCTGTCGCCGCCCTGGTCAGGGTCGGATGTGTCGAGGGAGGTCGCGCAGTTCTCAAGCGCGCGGGTCGACTGGAGGGAGATGCCGGAGGTGCACGTGTTCCGGGCGGACCTCCCAGGGATGAGGAAGGACGAGGTGAGAGTGGAGGTCGAGGAAGGGAGGGTGCTGAGCATCAGCGGCGAGCGGAGGAGGGAGAAGGATGAGATGACGGACACGTGGCACCGGCTGGAGAGGGGTAGCGGGCGGTTCTTGAGGAGGTTCCGCCTGCCCGAGGACGCGAGGGTCGATCAGGTGAGGGCGAGCATGGAGAACGGCGTCCTCACAGTGGTTGTGCCTAAGGCGGCGGCGGCGGCAGCAAGGCCCGATGTGAAGCCAATTCCGATCACCGGCTGAGAGTTTTCGAACGAGAGCGACGGAGAGAGCGTGACTCTACATCGCATAAAATAAAGAGGATCATCCCAGTACGCGAGACTATTACTGCACACTGCATAGTGTTTGTACGAGTCTAGTTACGGTTTTGTCATCTACATGCTCGACTGGATGTAATATATCTTAGAAAAATACAAACGTATCTAAGGTCATTGTATCCGATGACGAATATGATTCAAAATGTGTGAACCATTAAATCATTTGTGTCGCATTGTTTGATCGCGACATATCCCATATGAACAAATTTTAGATTTTCTTATTGTTAGAATTGTTATTAGAATTGCAATGTGACTGTAGTGATGGACTCATCATCTCTTAGAACAGTTATGATCCGATCCGATGCGGGATCTTTTCAATAATGGTTTACCAAGTCGGTCCTCGGTCCTCCCCTACCCTTATCAAATAAGGGCAACAATATGCACCACGCAGTGTTACACTGGTACTTACCATCCTCAGCAATTTTGGAAAAAAAAAAAGATTGCTCTAAACTGTCTCTGCCAATTACATAATCAGAATTATCAACAAGCTAAAACAATTACGGTGGCTACCATCCACCTATTAGTTATTTTCACGGATTTAGAGTTCTTTTTTTTTTCGATGACCCGGGAATCCCCGTACAGTCAGCAGCCGACGAGGTAAACCCGAGGTGATACTAGCGGAGGACCCACCACCTCGACGTCACATTTTTTAGGAATGATCAATAAAGCCCTTATCCAGCAGAATCACCATGGCCGGTGGTTCCCCAGATTTAGAGTTCACTATCGCTAAAAACATAAAATTAGAATATGCTATCGCAATGGTAAACTTAGAACTTATTATTGTACTGGAAATCTTACCACCCCCCATTTGAGAAGTTATTAATTTTGCTTTGGATGGTTTATATGAGTGAACGTAATTAACTCAGTGGAGCATTTACCAAGTTCTTTATAAGTCCAACGGGAAAATTTATTAGGACTTATAGATTTAGATTTTGCTATCCACAATAGTGTGAAAAATTACCCATTCGGTTTTAGACCTATTGTGCGAATGTTAATTTACCCTTACATTTTCCAATTTTGCCAATGTAGCTCCAAATCTTTGCACGTCAGCAATTGGCTGAAAATCGTCTAAGTGGCGATCCACAATTGTCCATGTCAACGTGCTTCATAAGATGGTTGGTGATGACTAGACGTTGCATTTAGCAATTTCCGACAAAAATTAGCCGAAAAGAGTACATTGAAATTTCACACAAAAATTTAATATCTACAAAATTGAAAAGTTTAATATTGGATTATATGTATAATAGGTTTAGGATTGATGGGCTAATTACCTCAATGATAGTGTGCTGAATTGGAGTTTACTACGTCAAGGGAAAATCTACCAATCGTTTAGAAAAGTTATTGCCAAAACGCCGACTAATCTTTTCGTTGTTTTAAAGGCATAAGCTACGATAAGTCGTTCCTGGATTGTCAATATGAAACGATAACTTACCGTTTGGGATGAGTTATTGAATGGGAATTTATTATTGCGTGGAAGATTGATACTCCTTTTTTTTGTTTTTTATGGTGAATAGTTTAAACAGATCCATGGAGTACTCGATAAATGATTTTCCAACACCCCCCTTCTATTTTCGAATAGTAACCATTATTGTTCTGGCATACATTAGAATTATAATATTTTTTACTCTGTCTATTTTGTGAAAAATGAGTAATTTGAAAAATATTTTCCTAAAACTAACCGTGTATATCACTTGAAATAATTAATCAATGAAAAAAAATTTGCATCCAAATATTTTCATAATCGATAAAATATTCTTCATTCATTCATTTTTGTAAACGATATGAATGATCATATTTTCAAAAATATTTTCAAAATCACTCATTTTTTACAAAATAAATGGAGACTTTGTTTCACATAATAAATTATCATTCTCGCGTGATAAATAATTTATATGAGTAACTTTTCAATTAGGTTATTAGGCTTTCATCTCTTATAGTAAATATAAATTACCTACCTTAGGAGATCCACGCGGCGCCTTATAGAACTTAGGGGATCTATTGCATCCCACGAGTAGTCCAAACATCAACGACTTACGTCATTTTAAAAGACATGAGAGAGCATAGTGTTCCGGTAGATAACCTTCAAACGTACAAAACGGGCCGTTTTCCCGTAGAAGAATGTCTTCCTATCGACAAAAGTCTGCCAGTCACAAACCCCAAAAACAAGGAAGAAAAGCAGCCGCTTACCGTTGCGTCGTCAGCCTGCCCGATTGCAAAAATAATACCTCGGATCCGTCCGGTGCGAAGAAGAGGACGACCGCGCAAAACAAGGAACGTCCAAGAGGAATTCAAATCAGATAAAAACGGGAATTCTCCCGAACTGCGGGCAACGGGAAAGCCCACGAGTCGGATGGACCGGCCCGAGGTGGTCCTGAAGATCCTGTCCTGGTGTCACGTGCCCGATCGTGTCGATTTCGTAATTTATCTTATCTTATCATGCATAGGACGTTTGAAAAATGCGTGCACGGGCAATTTGAATAGATTCACCTCCCCCTCCAAAAGCAACCCCCCTAATAATTCCACTCCTAAAAAAAGTCAATCGGCCGTTGCCTTTTTGCAGTCTCAAACGGCTACTCATCGGCATGCCCTTGTCTCCTTTTTTCTCTGTTTCTTTTCTTTTGTTTTGAATGCCAAGTCGTCAACCACTCCATTACCTTAGCCGTTGCGAGACCTTTTTCCTCTTTTGGGAAGTTCCGATTGGTGCCGGATTCCCTTTGCTTGCGAAGTTGCTTGGAGTTCCCTTTCATTTTCAATTAGTACCCTGCTCAAGGAGTCCTGGAATGTCTCGGCATCCGATCACTTATTTTATGATAATAGTATGTAGATCTAGGCAAAAAGTAAACCCAAATCGAAAGACACCATTAAAAAGTCGATAGGCAAGTGTCTCTAGTTCGAGAGTGATCTTGTTGTCACCTTAAACTGCGATGTGATCATCGGTTACTTATATTCATATTTATCTAATTTCAGACCCCCTTATCATATACCCATATCCATATTATAGATATATCCAACTCTATATCGCATTAGGAATAAAACAAGATCATATTTAGGCCACTGGATAAAAAGACAATGCTGTAAACTCTACATCTCGAGGTAGGTGTTTCGGGCACCTGCACAAATGAAGTTGCCTCAAAATGCCAACAATAAGCCAGTGACTCACTCCCAAGTCAAACAGTAGGTGAAAGAAGTAGCACTACAACATGAACAGCACAGTGATATTGTAAGGGTTGGGATACCTAATGCTAGTTGCTCTTGTTAAATGATCTTTGTGAAACTATTCTTCAAATCCTCGCATTCCCCCCTTCCCCCCTTCTTTCAGCTAGAAAAAGAATGTTGTTTATCATCTTGAACTCGTCTGAGGGTTAGGGTGGCGTTCACTGTTCAAGAACCTAGTACTCCCACTACGATAATTGGTCGGCTAAAATTAAACGAGCCCCCGTATTCGTCAATCTGATGATGCCAGGATAGCGGAAAGAACTCATTTTCTTATATCCCCACACCTAATAAAAAATTCGTTTTTTGATGTGACATAATTTCCTACCTTTTATGCCCGAGGAAGTGGAGAGAGATTGCAAGAGCGAAGCCGCAGTCTCGGATTTATACATGGGGTCTGCAATTATTTATTAATAATTTGAACGTAGCCCCTACTCTAATCCGCCGAGATCGAAAGGGGAAGAGAGACGTTGGCGTCGCATGTGGCACTTGGCAGTTACCCCCTCTCTCTCCCTCTCTCCCTCTCTCTCCACGGCTTTAAAAATCAAATTTTTGCACCCACAGAAGAGAGAGAGAGAGAAGAGAGAGAAGAGAGAGAGAGAGAGAGAGAGACCAGCAACAACATAAGCAGACATAGTTGCAATCAAACCCAAGAAGCCAGCTTCGTGAAAAACCATGAACTCCATTAATCCCCGACCTCGCATTTTCCCTCTCCTTCCCCTCAAGATCCCTTTTTGAAAAAAACTAAGCTGCAGCGGTGTCCAACCTCGTGAACTCTGCCTGCATTCCGCTCCGTGTCCCTCTGACCCTCTCCGTTAAAGGCGTCGCTCGCTCTTGTTTTCCTTTAACACGCGTTGGAATGAGAAGTTCGGCGAAGAAGAGCGAGAGCTCGAAGAAGAGCAAGAACTGTCGGGACTCCTCCGGGACCGACTCGAGCACCGACAGCCTGAGCTCGACCAGATCGAGCTCCGAGAGCTCTTCGGCCGAGGAGGCAATGAAGGCGAAAGAGAAGGAGAGGGAGCGCTCGTCGCCTGCTCCGCCGCTGGGTTGGCCCATCGGAAAAGCTGACTTGCAACGGAACTCTGTTTCCTCCGCCAAGGACGATGAAGCCAAAAAGTATGAAAACGACGACGATTCGAAATTAAAGAAATTGGGTTCAAAGCCTTCAGGTTGGTTTAGTTCCGAAGTTTTGTCAACCCCCTTTTTACACTTTTGTTCTTTACGGTGCTTTTTCTTATCTAATTGCTGAGAGGCAGTGAAGATAAAAGCCGAGAATTCAAAATTCAAACTTTGGACTTTATTTAGCTTCCATCTGTTGCCATGACTCTTGAGTAGAGCAGAGGAAATTTCCTAGATTCTCTGTATTTGCTCGGATATGGTGGCTAGTGCTCAACCCCCCCAGGTCTAACAGCTTTGTGTGAATTTGATTAGAGCTGGACATGATGAAGGAGAGATATGCGAAATTGTTGCTTGGTGAGGACATGTCAGGCTCTGGAAAGGGTGTTTGCACTGCTTTGGCCATTTCGAATGCCATCACCAATTTATGCGGTATGCCCTTTTCTATTCTTATCTTCAATACTTGTACCGAGACCTCACTCTTCGTCTTCTCTTTTCTTCAAGTTATTTCCTTGAGGTCGGTCATGACCAATTTTGGTGCTTTTATTCATTTTATCCTCGTACGAGGCAGGAACTATTTTCGGGCAACTCTGGAGATTAGAACGCTTGCCTTCTGAAAAGAAAACGATGTGGAAAAGAGAGATGGAGTGGCTTCTTTGCGTCGCGGACCATATCGTCGAATTGATACCCTCTTGTCAAACATTTCCTGATGGTAGCAAGCTTGAGGTAAGTTGATTCTACTCTTTTCCCTTCTGAATGTGTAATTGTTTTCGATCTTGTTGACTTAGAAATTGAGGGAAAGAAATTCAAATTTCTGCCACTGGGTTCGAAACACTGGAGTAGTTCATATTCAGTGAGGTTAATCCGGCTATTAGAGTTTTTGGGTTTCGTATACTTGTGATTGTAACTTTCTGGCAACAAAATCGACAGATTTTAGGTCCCTTTCTTGGTTTCAAAACAAGAACTGATAGCCCAGCTAGTAGATCCCAGTTCTTTGCTCTGTCTGTCAACTAGGCAAAATGTAGGAACTTTTTCAAAATTCATATTTCAGAACCGCATGTAGTTTAATTTAGTCATTATGGTACTCAAGTATACGACTTTCTATTTAATTATAATGGTCCGGTGTTGGAAAAATTAATTTCTTAAATAAACTTTTTTCTTGTTCCTTGGTACGTCCATTTACGGCCAGTTATTTGGACTTGGAACCAGAGGAGCATATGGTGGAGGAAAAGAGTATTTCATATGCTGTAAATCATTCTTTCCTCTCATACTGCTTTTCGTTTTATTTGTAGGTCATGACTTGCAGGCCCAGAGCGGATATTTTCATCAATCTTCCAGCTCTTCGTAAACTGGACAACATGCTTATTGTAAGATGCGTTTCTTTGATGACTGGGAGCATCATACAACAAATATGAGGAAATAATTATACTTATGCTTGAATACTTTGCATTCAACAGGAAATATTAGATAGTTTCACAGATACAGAATTCTGGTACGTCGATCAAGGCATAGTAGCCTCAGATGCAGAAGGGTCGGCCTCTTTTCGGAGGACTATTCAGCGGCAAGAGGAGAAGTGGTGGCTCCCGGTGCCTCGTGTCCCTCCGGGTGGTCTCAGTGAAAATTCAAGAAAGCATTTAACTCACACTCGTGAATGCACAAGCCAAATATTGAAGGCCGCAATGGCCATAAACAGCATGACCTTAGCAGAAATGGAAGTTCCCGACTCATATCTGGAAGCTCTTCCGAAGGTATGAAAATATACTGTTGCTCCTTCTTTGGTTCTTCGTCCTAAATGACCAAACTGATCTTTCTTGATAACCCAACCGCATATTTATTTGGTTTGTTGCCATATCATGCCCCAATAATCTCATATTGACTGGTTTTAATTTCAGCATGGGAGAACTTCTCTGGGGGACGTCATTCATCGATACATCACTTCCGACCAATTCTCTGCAGAATGCCTGCTCGATTGCCTTGACCTGTCTTCTGAGCACGTTGCGCTAGAAATTGCAAACCGAGTAGAAGCCTCAATGTATGTATGGCGAAGAAGATCTCACCCTAGACCACCAACTCATCCGAACCGATCCACAACGAAGACATCATGGGAGATGGTTAAAGATCTAATGTTAGATGGAGATAAGAGAGAACTGTTGGCAGAAAAAGCTGAAAGACTGCTGCTTTGCTTGAAGCAGCGGTTTCCATGTCTTGCACAAACTGCTTTAGACACTAGCAAGATCCAATTCAATAAGGTGATGATCTCTGATCTCGCTACTCTGTAGTGAAATTCAAACCTTTCTTTAGCTTTCCAATTTTGTCCATCAGGAGCTGTTTTGCTAATAATATAAGACTTGAAACTTTCCAGGATCTGGGGAAATCCATTGTTGAGAGCTACTCAAGAGTGTTGGAGAGTCTGGCGTTCAACATTGTTGCACGTATAGACGATGTGCTCTATGTAGATGACTTGACCAGACATGCAGACGAATTATCTCCGATCCCAGGCGTTAACGTGATAGCCCAGAAGAAGAAGTTGTCCATGCCATACTCGGTGCATCTCTCGAGCACTCCCTATAAGTCGGCTTTTAGCACTCCGAGCTTCTCCCCGGCGCCCCTGATTAGCCCTATAAGGGGAGAGAGGACTCCTTTTATCGGCAACAACAACAACAATGGCAACAATGGCAAGCCTCCCCGCCGCGGGTTCGGAGTTAAACGGGTCCTCACAAATTATCTCAGTGGGGACACGAAGCCAAAGCTATCTGGCAATGGAGGCGACGTGTCTTGCCCGGTGCTGAGCACAAGTTCCACAGACCTGGAGTGCAAGAAAGGCTAAACCAACTTGCTCAAGATTTCTTCGAGGAAATTACAGCGATCCACTGTAATTTGGTGTGATTACATAGGCTCTATACTAGGCTTTTATTTGTTGGGTTCTTTTCTCCACTTGTATCCTGAACTTAGCAGTTTGATTAACAAAACTATTCATTTGCACAAAAAGAGCTCGTGTCTGTTCTGGTGTCACTTGAGATGAAAATTCATTATTGGGATGAGGCGGATTGTTACTGTGTTCAACGCGACTTACGAGTTTCTTTTGTTTTCCCCCTCCATACGCTTCCTCCGGAGAATGATGGCAAAAAAATGAAAAAAGGAAGGGGGCATTCCGAGAATTGAACTCGGGACCTCTCGCACCCTAAGCGAGAATCATACCACTAGACCAAATGCCCACGATTTACGCAATGTCTGGCCTTAAAAATATAAAAAAGATAACGTTCGTCGCAGCGTTGTTAAATTCGAGGGGCTCAATCAGGACGCGCATGATGAGCATCCCCTTTTCTGTTTTATTATTTTTCTATTCTCGGAACTGGTTTAGAAAAAAATCTTTTAATAATGTATTTTATTTTCTTTTTTTTTTTTTTAGGAAAAATTTTTATTTTAGAAATAGAGTTGGAATGAAAATTAAAAGTTAAAATTTTTAATTTTTTTTTTAATTTCTAGAACAAAAGTGAAATGAAAATTTTTCTCATTGTTCACTCTCATCATTGCCTGTCGATCGCCGAATAGTTGTTGACCCATCACTGCCAAAGCCTATTGACCACCTCCCATCGCCACTCTGTAAATTTCTATTCCGAGAACAGAATACTTTGTATGGTTATTAAACGCATATTTTTGTTATAAACTCGTCCGGGAAATAAAAATAGAAAAATCAATTTGGGTGCGTTTGGTAGAAATTACGTTCTTGGAAATAATTTCTGCTTAATTTTTTTTTTTTTTTTTATGTTCTTTGGACAAGTTTCTAAGTTTGTGAAAACATTTGATAATTGTCCAAATTTTTTATTTTACGAATAGAAATATGTTCACTAAAACCTTATATTCTTTGGAAATTAAATTTTCTTTTAATTTTTAAATATTTTCTCTTTTTCTCTTTTTCTCTTTCCATTCCTTCTCTTTTTCTTCTCTAACTAGTTGCCAACCATAATGGCCAGAGATTAGTTAGGCGAGGCCTAGTAAGGCCGAGCCCTAACCACTAGCGAGGTTGAGTCTTGTGATGATTGGCGATGAGGCATGGCAAAGCTCATTTTGGCCAAATATGGACCAGGCCGAGCCTCGTCCAACCGATCTTTGACCATTGCTGTGGCTAACAACAGGTGACGAGGATGAGGAAGAGAAAAGAAAAAAAAAGAAAAAAAAAAGTAAATTTAGCTTAATTTGGAAATTCTTTTCGGAAACAAACAATCAATTTTTTTTTTTTTTCTTGATTCTGTTTCAAATCTATTCATAAGAACAAAAAAATTACTAAATTGATTTATGTTATTCTTTTGTAAGAATATAATCAACTACTATTTAGCCAATCAATAAACAGATCCCTTTTGGTCAAAAATTGATTTATGAAAAGGAATAATTATTATTGGCGCTCTTGTCCAAATCCTTGCATAAAGTCGTTTTTCCAGTGCAAATTGTCTATTTATGTAAAATTATTTCCTTTTTGGTCCCTCTTCTTTCATTTCCCATTGCTTTACTAAGACCCAAGCGGCAAGTAAAATCTTAGATTAAGAAAAAGGATATTAACTTGCTTCGTCCGCACGGAGTACAAACAAGACAACAACGACTCCTGTCTGCCTCCTTTCGTCTTCGCCCAGCTGCGTTGCTACTTTACCTTCACTACAGCGAACCTCTTCCGCCGCCCCTGCTCACCCCGCGATGGCCGGCGGCACGAGCATCCAGGTGACGGCGCTCGACGGCGTGGTGAACGTGAACTCCCTCTTCACGTTCGCCGTCTTCGTCGGGCTCGCCTGGAACCCGTGGGACCCGAACAACACCCTCAACCGGGACCCGCGGTGCTTCCCCGGCTCCGCCGTCAAGCGCGACCTCGTCACCTACCACGTCTACTCCTTCAGCTCCTTCCTCTTCTCCAGCTTGGTCGCTTTCGGCCTCAAGCAGGTAGGTGAAGCGGTCCTCTTCTCATTTCTCGTTCTTCGCCTTCTGAAATCGAGTGTTTTTGACCAATGATGTCGATGAGAGAAGTAGAGAGCGAAAAGATCCGACGAAGTTTAGTTGGATTGGTGATTCTTGGTCTAAAGCTAAGCAAAGATTTGATTTTTTTTTTCTTCGCTTCCTTTGGCTATCAGGCTATACGGATCACGCGGTCTCCGAGCTATCACCCTGCGGAATCGATCGCTCGGATCAATCGAAAGTTGCTGCGGGTTGGGATGTTGGCGTCCGGAGTCGGGTCGGTCGCCGGATGCGTGTGCCTGATGCTGGCCCTGGTCAATGTAGTTCAGATCAAGCTCGGGACTCTGGCTTGCGGGAGCACGCACAGCTTCGCGGCCATCGTGCCGCTCCTGATTTTGGTCCCCTTGGGGCTTTTCGTATATGTATCGATTGTCTTGTATGCTTTTACTCGGTAGGGTTCGGATTAGTTTGTCATGGTGTTGGATATGGATTAGACAGAGTAGGTGGCCCTTTGGGGGAGTAGATGCTTCTGGATGTTGTGAGAATGAGGTCGAGCGATATGGCTTGATACCGAGCTGATAGTGTCCTATCTATTATTGACAACTACTTAAATCTATTAGATGCAATTGCTGAAATGTGAAAATCGACTGCCAGTTATGCTTCTGTGGATTCCTCTAATCAATTTCCATCCAGAATCTTGTGTGGACTCATACAGTCACAGGAGTTTCGAAATCATAATCAAGCAAATTGTGCTGTGATCCATGAACAGGGGATTGCGTGCAACGCAGTCACGTGCATCTTGAGCTCTTGTTATTGTCCCGTGCTTCTCCAGTGGTATATAAGGTTAGTTTTGTTAATGAGTTGGTCTTATTAGCGATGCTTTTACATCAGTTATACTTGATCAGTTTTTTATCTACATGAACTTGGGAAGTTCCATGTCTTTTAGAAGGACTCCAGATAGGAATATGTGTGATCTCTGTTGGTGGACTGAGTTGCGAGCTTCCAGGGAAAAAATTGAGTTTGTAAACTTTTTAGCATTTTGAAGGATAGTCATGCTTCTGTCTTTCTAGGTATATGATTTTCCGACGGAGGTAAATGTGAGTGGGGGCTGCCTAGCTAGCTGCTTGTTGGACTGTTCGTTGGGAGTTGTAGATGCATCTTGTTAAGGTACAAAAAACAGCAAACCATTTATTTGCCAATTCAATGCAACTCATTTATCGAGTAATAAAAGAAAAAGTTTTTGTGGAAAAAGTTGTAGATGCAACTGAAGATGTTAGGAAGAACGAGTGTGAATCCATAGAGAAAGATAATGACTTCAGTTGATAGTGGGAGATTTGGTCTGGTTGACTGATATTGTTGCAATTGAGGATTCATTGCTTGGCATCCTTTGCTGTCCGTTGTTAGATTTAACTGACAATCACTTCAAGGCATGGTACAGTTATCGAAAGACCGTCTGTCCTACCTCCCGTAGTTATCTTCCCTGTCTCAGAACAATCTCGTTTACTTGTGTTGGAGCTTTGTAATTGATCCTCGAGTCTTGTTAAACTCATAAGAACTATGCATGAACAATAAAGTTCAATGTGGATGATAGCTGTTGAAACATATTTGCTCTCTAAATTGCAGAGCTCTACATTCTGCTGGTGTGCACTATTTCATTTTGGAATCTTGCCATCACTTGTGCTTGTGCAGGTAGTTTTTTGTTAGCCTAAAATAATTTGTAGCTTGAGGAGTACTTGATGTTGTAGCTTGCTATGCTGGCAGCTACTCATCAAAAGCTTATTTTTCCCACTCCGGATGGGAAAAGCAGCGGAATGGTCGCAAAGACTTTGAGAAGTCACTTTATTTTGTTTGTCTTCACTCGGTTAAACAATGTGAGTGGGTCTATATCTGCATATCTGAAGGAGTAGGTGTCGAATAAACAAAAACCAATCTTTTAAGTAGTGCTGTCACCACTTTCATCGTGGTTTACACATGAGAACTTTTTGTTTCTTATAAAAGCTCAAAGACTGAGACTCATTATGCGCAGTCGAAGATATGGAAACTCCAATGAAGCAAATTACTGTTCTGGTGTTTTTTTGCAATTTCGGCCATTTCAGGTCTCCAGACGGTGTATGGGGCTGGTGAATGTGGCAATTCTTCAACACCCGATGGGGAGGCTTTTAAGCTGGCCCCTTGCGTGTCTGCGGCGCAGGATGAGACCGCACCCATGTCGAGCAGCTGCTGTGCTCAAGTGAAGAGAATAGGGCAGAACCCGAGCTGCCTATGCGCTGCCCTGCTGTCGAATATGGCCAAAATGGCCGGAATTTAGCCTGAAATCGCTGTCACCATTCCGAAACGCTGCAACCTTTCTGATCGACCTGCTGGGCACAATCGTGGAGGTCAGTTTTGCCTTCTTTCGCTTACTACAGAAGAGTTGAGCCCGAGCCCGATCCTAGTGCGGCCCAAAGCTTTACCACGGGTGGGCTTCGGCTGATATGTAGGCCCGACCTTAATGCATGGACTTGGACAGGCTTCGGCAAGGGCTTCTAATAAGGAAACCTGGCCCGGTTGAGCCCGAGCCAAGCCGAGCACGTGAATCTTCTATATACAATTTTTAGGATTATATCATAAATAATCTCAAACTGATATATTTATGATAAATTTACCCTTAATTAATATCCGTTAAATTGTTAGATTAGTTATGTGACTGTTAATGAGTTTAACAGCTTAGAATTTTACCCTCCGTTTATAGTCCAAATGAAGATTTTCATTTGCCCAACATGTCGAGCTGCATATGACAATTTGTGATTTTTCATTGTATTAATCTAAATAAAAAGTAATTGAGGACAAATTTATTACACATATATAAGTTTGGAGTTTTTTGAAGTCAAAAAATTAATGTAATATATTTATCCCAAATATGAATATTTGGGATTTTCATAATATTAACCAAAAATTTTACAATAGGCAAGCCTAAGTGAAAGAGTTAAACTTTTAGACCGCCTAGAATTATTGCCTTAAAAAGCGCAATACAAGTAACCATTTTTAGAAAAGCATTTTTCAAAATATTCATTTTCCACAAAATAAAATCACTTCAAAAAGCAACTTTTCCACTGTAAAAAATTGGAGGTTTAAAGGATAAAATAGATAAATAATTATATTTATGCTAAAGCCAAATCAAGTTTTGCATGACATTAACATAGACTCAACCCCTTAACCCTTCCCCCTCTTACTAAGATTGTATAAGTAGTGATTTCAAATCAAGAGGTTAATCTTACTTTGGTAACTTTACATAAGGCAGTTTGGTTAAAATTGATTGATAAGGGCCCGTTTGTTTTTATTCCTTTTTTTTTTTTTTTTTTTTTGAACAATTTTTCTGTTTTTTTGTTCTTAGGAACAAAAAGGCAACGCGTTTGGAGTGCATTTTGTTCCAAAATTGTTTTTTTTGTTAAAAACACATCTGGAACATAAACAATAAACAAAAAAAAAAAATTGTTTCGGAACAAAATTTAGAATCATTTCTCTTTTCTTCTTCTTTTTTTCTTTCTTTTTCTTTGGCTAGTTGCCGGCCTCGGCCATGGCCGGCAACCGGCTGTCGAGGGTCGGCGACGCGGTCGAGGGTCGGCGACCTCGCCGGAGCGTCGCCGGCCCCGGCGAGGCCGAGCGCCGCCGGCCCCGGCGAGGCCGAGCGTCGCCGGCCCCTAGCGAGGCTCGGCCTCGCCTTGGCTAGGCGAGCTCGAGGTAAGGCCGGGCGAACTCGAGCTCGGCCGGCCAAGGCGAGGCCGAGCCTCGCCGTGGCCGGGCGAGGCCGCCGGCCCTCGTCGGCCGGTCGCCGGCCATGGCCGAGGCGGCGACCGGCCAAAAGAAGAAAAAAATATTAAAAAATTAAAAAAAAAAAAAATTACAAATTTACCAAACTTGTTTTCGTTTATTTTTTATTCCGGAACAAGTTTACCAAACCTCTTTTTTTGTTCAAAAATTGTTTCTGGAACAAACACTTTTTTCTATTTATGTTCCCTGGAACAATTTTTAAATAGAAATGTTACCAAACGCACCCTAAGTCACTAGTTTCCTGATCTGGTTCTCAATGGAAGACATTGTTCAGTCTCCGACTTTGCAAGGACCTGTAAAAGAATTCAAGCACACAGTTTTTTTATTTTTTTAAAGAAAAAGAAAAAGAAAAAAAACGCAAGCACATGAGGACTTAAAGAACAAGGATGTTTGTGAAGTAATTTAATACCAGCAACATCCCTTATGTCGCAGCAAATCTGTTCAACAAAAGCCTTCCATCCCCCGCAACGGAAAGAGTTCGACCGATTGTGCTCTTGCAGGACGGAATTGGATGGATAAATTCTATGAAATGACCTTATCCTATACTATAAACCAGACACTATGCAAAAGGAATGCGTATCACTCCGCACGTAGTAATGTTGTTGGCAAGCTGAGCAAATCTGCTTTGATCAGCAGTTCCTTTGGAGACTGTTGACGCTTATCCCGACCTTAGTTTTCTGCGAGAAATCAAAGAAATTAAATGACTAAGGTACAAATTGTAGTTTAGACACGCAAAAAAAGAAGAAAAAAGAAGGTACAGATTGTAGATGCAAAAAGCATGTATCGCTCGATATAGAATTTCAATCAAACCTCTGATGTATCCACAATGATAGTCATCGATCGGGGTCTTCTCAGTAATTCCACCAGCACAGAATCAGACCGCCATACCAAGAAACAGGAACGGAAGGACAAGAACAGCCAAAGCAATAGGAAATTCGCCACAAAGCTGAGCTACAAGGCATGAGGATTTGGAGGACCCATTTAATAAAGTGGATTTCCCTCGGGCAAACAATT
Source organism: Eucalyptus cloeziana (assembly GCA_014182715.1). Taxonomy (NCBI): domain Eukaryota; kingdom Viridiplantae; phylum Streptophyta; class Magnoliopsida; order Myrtales; family Myrtaceae; genus Eucalyptus; species Eucalyptus cloeziana. The sequence continues at coordinate 35,699,261 of CM024640.1, read as the reverse complement.
AACCGCGCGTGATGATATATAGTATATACTAATCGGAGAAGATTCACTTATAGAATTCAATAAGCCTCCAGGTTAATTGATGGAAGAATTACCAGTCTTAGTGCAGACATACTATTGTCATGCTTCAACCAAATCACATTTTCATCCTTGAACTGGCTAGCAAACATTAACAACAGCCAAAACAACGGTTTTATTCCCACTAGGTAAGGCTTGAGTTGGGCTAATAATGCAGAATCGGGGTAAAGCCATCAACCATTCTTCTAATATTCAAACCTCGATGCTCGAAAGGACTTTCTCGAAAGCTTTTAATTTCACGTCCTTCTCTAATGTTTCTCCTGCACCTCAATTTTTCTACATAACTACAATAGAAGTTTCCTTCCAACTTTTTCTTATTTCCTTGACCTTAGTTTACTCCATTTCAAGGGCCTCCCTCCCTCGCTCTCTTTCCCCACCGGTCTATGCAAGCAGATAGAGTAACTAAGAATATTCAGCTGAGGAAATTAATCTTGCCTCTAAGACTAATGTGAACCAAATGATATCCCACTTGACAGGGACTGGCTCTCCATCGAGTTACAGGGCATTGGTCAGTTTCAGCAACAGGTCGTTTAATTTCTACTTTTTCCAGTCACAGAACCAGTACAGGTTCAAATTGTTCGGTCTTATTTCTACCAGGGATTTCCATTTTCAGATCCAAGTCAGATCCGGTTTAAATTCCAGACCCTTCACGGGTTTGATATATTCTTGCATCCAGGCCATCTAATATTCAGGTCGCTTTAGGCTCAGGTGGATCTGCAGATTTTGTATTGGATGGATTTGGTTCCAATTTGGTTATTATCGGTTCATGTTGGCAACTTGAATCTTGTCAGGAAGGATCAATTATCATGCAAAGCATACAAACTTGATAAGGGACAACCAAACCATCTAGAAGCGTTAGCACGTGAATACATAAAAACTCAAAAGACACATCCCCTATCTTAATCCAACGCTTCCTTGTCCACGTGCGCATGTTATAAAGCTGATACACTAAGAAAGAGTAAAGCCTCATTCAATTTGATAAATGTCTCATTAGCTCAGAGACATCGAACAGAACTAAAACCACAGAAGTATCAAGCAATGAAAACTTACTCGTGATTAATTGTTTTCTTCAAATCTTGCCATACACGAATGCCGTCAGGGTGGCAATTTTACATATTGTTCAATCAAAGCCTTATCTAAGCATGCAACTAGAGTACTCAACGCCAAGAGAGGATCAGCCAATCCTTTCTTTTTCAACCAATTATACATTGAAATTCTAAGCTTGACAATGGATACTACAAGTCTTTTAGAAGAATATAAATCTTCATCTAAAGCACATCCTTCGTCTGGCTAAGAATTTGAGGGGATACTCTGATCATTTCACGAACATCTGTCCGATCCAACCCAGATTTCACGATACAATCGAATCTCCCTTGAAGCTCTCCTCTCTTGCCACGGAACACCTTGAGGGCCCGTTTCAAGTCATTTGAACCCTCGACAAATCCCAAGCTTAACAAGAACTTAGTCTTGTGCACATTTTCATCGACAGCAGAGTTCGCTAACGGATGGACTCTCAACTCAGTAAACCAGTTTTTCAGTGTATGTGGGTTTTGCTTGACAATTCCGCGATAGAGGCAAGTTCTTCAGCTGGCACGGGCCGTATAGTCCTGTAGAGTCTAGGGTTATGGGCGTTGAGGACGAAACCAGGAGGCCAAGATCGAATTTTAAGGACTTCTCAAGAAAATTTCGAGAAACCCATATGAGAATGGCAATGGTCAGAGTTTCTGTACTTATTTCATGAGTGACCATCTGAGGATTTTTATAATAGTGCTCGGCGGTAAAGAAGACGAGAACGACACAAGTTTCAAGCTTTGAAGCTTCAGAAGAAGAAAATGAGTTCGCGCCAGCTCGGATGGATGACTCTCGTACCTTCCTTTGGTGGCGGAGCCTTTTTTTTTTCGGTCGAACGTGGCATTGCTTCCGTCGACGGCTTTATTCCGCCCTTTCGGCCAATTTCATTTGAAGAATAGCGGGAGTTGTGAAAATTCTGTTTCCACCCTGGGACGATGATGGATAGGATAGCAAGTAGGAGTGAACATAGTTTTAGGATAGAACTTGAAACTTGAAACTTATGAAGCAGTCCAACTTGAGAACCAGATCAGTAAAAACCTGTCCACTTCTAAATTTAAAGTATGCGGGGTAGGTTTTAGATTCAAAAAATTGAAGAACTTGTTTCTATTTCGATGGATAGGTTTCGTGTTTTTAAAATCTATAACTTATGACTTAGAACAAGTATTCATGTTTTTTTCATTTATGTCATCACGTGATCCTGTGGTACTTCATGACATTTGATGATGAATGTATAATTTGGAGCCATTAATCTAAGCTTCTATTTTAAGATTTAGACTTTTAATATAACAGTCTGTGGTGGTAATTAAATGTCATGATTCATTGTAATTGTTCAATTAATAATACAAATAGAACGGAATAAACTTTGGGAACTTATGGCAAGGTAAATTTTAGGTTCCAAGATATACATGAAAGGTTCCAGGTTTCAAAATTTGTGTAAGCTATTCTAATCCAACTAGTAGGTTTCAAGTGGAACAAACCACTCATCCTTAATAGCATTGGAATTGAAACCCTGGTCATGTTCGTGCTCAGCCCACTACACTATTGGGCCGGACATATCCTGGCCCAATTTCGTGCCGAACTGGATCATCGCACTTGCGCTAGTCCTTTCATAATGCTCAGACTCGTGCCAGCGTCATGCCAGAGCCATTTTCTCAATCAAGTGCCAATCTTGTCGAAATTCGATGCAAACTCAAGATCGAAATGGGGAAAAATCTTCCACACATCAACGGTGCATGAAACCGATAGTATTGCTGCTTACCATCTTTGTGCATCACCGACGGAAACTCTCAAAATCGTTCATATCCCCTCTGCATCAATAGTGAAAGCTCAAGTTGACATGCCTGACATGATATCATAAGACGAATTTGCAGCTAATTTTTTTTTTTCAAAATCTTTCGACCATAGCACAAGGGACCCTTCTCAATCCACGAAGTGTAAGTTCAAGTTTCTAAGGATTACACACCCAACGCCCCGGGAGCCCCCCACCCATTTGTTATCGTTGTCTTTTCTTCTGGGACTATTTGATGATCATTAAATGATTATTCATGCCTTCTCTTTTTGCACATTCTTGGTCTAAGAGAGTTCTCTTCGGTGTGCATGCGTTTTCATCTTGTTAAAGTCATGGAGAAAGTAACTCTTGGGCTAGAGTTGGTGTTTTTAAAGAATTTTTTAGTCAATTTGCTGATTAGCCGTGATCAACAAAAAAAAGTTACAAAAAAACCTGATCAATCTCGTTCATCAAGCCATATGCTTCTCTTGAAAACAGCACGAATCGAAACTAATAACACCACCAATGAATGGACAACGGCCTAAGTGCATCTTTAAAATCGGCTGCGAGGCAGCAATCAGTCGCACAATGATCGACAGAAGTTTGCTTGCCATATATTCATCAATCACATTTAAAACTCAAGATTTGTATTTTTTCCACAGTGTGTTCGACCCTCTCTCATTTGCTGAGCAAGCTCAGTTTTGCCGTCATGTTAAGGAGGACAAGACAGCCAAGATATTGAGACACACTGGCGACAGCGCAAGTACTAGTCTAGGAAGAGAACTAAGAATCTCCAGATATATACTCTGCTCCGAAATAAATTGCATTCGACAGAAATATCAAAGCAACCTAGATGTCACCACTAAATTAGAAATGATAGAGAAATAAGCATCCAAAATGTTAGATATAATTAGATTATTTATAGTATTTTGGATATCTATAATATTCTTGATATTTTTATGATATCCTGGGTATCTATAATATTCTAGACATCTTTGTGACTGATTGTAATTGATTGTATAATATTTTATTACTATAAATAATCAACTTGAATAAGCTCTTGTATTCCTCCTTATCACACATCGAAATATACACAATTTCTCTACTTCTCTCTTAAACATTATTCTTATACTTCTCTCTTAAACATTACTATATATATATATATATTTTTTTTTGCAACGCCAGCCGAATAGGCCGCGTTCGCTACTCATAATCGACACGACGCTAGTTGTATAGGCCACATTTGCTCCTCAACGGACTTGCCACCAAACGCTTCCACCTCGCGCTACCGTCTTGGACTCACCCTTCAGTTGTAAGTCAATTTCGGACACATTACCCTTGTTATTTTTACAATATAGAAGCACAAAAAGGTTCCCTGTCCCTCGAGGAATTCAACAAGCTAGACTGCGCCACCAAACGACCCTTCATGCGCCCTCACGCGCCACCCCATGCTACTGTGCGTGAGATCCATGCACCCATGTGCGTCTCATGTGATTTGGAGTTAGGCTGATATTACTGACATCACTGTTGTGTCATCCTAACGTTGTTTGCTGCATCATCCGCCACGATGTCTGTCACGTCACCTCCACATCTACTACCTTGTCACTTGCCATGTCTTCTGCCACGTCAGAGCCATGTTAGCATTGACAGTTAAATGTTGACCGACAATTGACTGTTGACCAAAGTTAATCAATTGTTTCTTGGTGCTTATTACAATGGATAAAATGGGCGTGCCAATACCCATTCAAACTGTCTTGAATGGATAGAATTATATCATAGGGGTTCAAGAAAAGTCAAGGTTTTCGAGAGGATGCAAACTTTGGTGTTATGTCACTAGTGATATTCACACAGATACAAGGATTGCTGAAGAAACTTGAGAAAAATTTATTGATTGTATGGAGGAGTGGGACAACAAAAACCATCAAATTTTAACATGGTTTTGAAATACTTCAATTCCTTCCATTAGGCTTCAATTTGGTTATCTCAACATAGTAAAAGAAGCATGGGATTTGCTTGCTGGCTGTTACTCCACCTCGAATATTGCTCATCAGTATCACCTGTTAGAAAACTTGCATCGCATGCATCAAGAGACAGGTCAATCAATTAATGATTTTTTGTCATTTATGCATGCTGTTTGGGATCAATTGACTTCATCCAAGCCGCAATGGGAAGCTAATGCTAATCCTGATGCTTGCAAGTTCGCCAAATATTGTGATCATATGCATGTTATGCAATTTCTGATGGCGCTAAGTGATGAGTTTGTACTTGTACAAGCTTCACTTCTACATTGAGATCCATTCTTTAACTTGAGGTAGTTGTTTTAGAGTTATTGACTGAAGAGACTCGGCTTGCTACTTTAAAGGCGTACCAAGCTATCGACAATAACCTAGGCAACCTACAGGGACAAACAACCAATCTCGACACAAAGGTCAACTTGCATGCTCATTCACCACTACTACTACTATTGAGGGTTCTTCCGAAAACTCATCTATTACTTTATCTTTAGAGGATCTTAGCTCCATTCTTCGAGAATCTGGTACTTCTAATTCTTCTGTCCTAGCGCTTCTGCTCTGTCTATGACTCTAGGTATTTCTAATTCATGGTTCTTTGATTTTTCCTATTGCAAGCACATGACTTTGAATATCAATTTATTTAAGTCAAAGTCATTACTTTAACAAACACCTACTATTCATACAGTTGATAACTCACAGATGCTAGTTAGCCATATAGGAAACATTTCAATGTCCACATTGTCATTACTAGACACTTTCATGATTCCTAGACTCTCCTTAAACTTGATATATGTGGGTCAACTATGTGAACTCGGATTTGATATTCACTTTTCCTCTCATGGTTGTCGTGTGCAGGATCCATGGACGAGACAAATAATTAAGGCAAGTTGTAAAGTGAGATGCCTATTCGAGCTTATCTCCCTAAAGATTCCAAATGCTCTTAGTAGCTCCGTCGTTATAGTATCATCTGAAACTTGGCATTCCTATATGAGTCATACTTCCTTTTATAGGTTAAGTCATCTGATTTCTAGTGGTCATTTAAGTTCCATTGATAATAAATAATTTGATTGCTTGCCTTGTAAGTAAGGAAAATATCATATCTTACCTTTTGATCTTAGTGAATATGTTGCCCATGTTCCCTTTGATCTAATTCATTCTGACATTTAGGGCCCTTATCCCACTCCTACTGTGGGAGGATCCCGCTACTTTGTGATTTTTGTGGATGACTATTCTCGTTATACATGGCTTTATCTTATGAAGCATCAATCTGAACTATCTTGTATTTATTGTGATTTTGTTGCCATGATCAAAACACAATTTTCACAAAACATCGAAATCTTTCGTATTGATAATGCTATGGAATATAGAGACACGGAATTTCTTCGAATTATTTTTCAAAACGATATTATCATTCATCACTCTTATCCATGGACTTCTCAACAAAATGGTCGAGTTGAGCGTAAATATCGACATATCCTAGAAGTTGTTTGCACCCTTTGAATCTCAACCTCTTGTGCGAAACAGTTCTGGGAAGAGGCTTCTTATATTGCTATATACAATATCAATCGCACTCGATCACCTATTATAGGTAATATCTCTCCTTATGAGCACTTGTATGATAGTTTTCTTAATTATAATCTTCTTTGACTCTTTGGCAATGCTTGCTTTGTCCATCTTCTTCCAAATGAATGCAAGAAATTAGAACCTCGTGCTCATATATGTTGTTTCCTTTGGTATGGGATTGAGTACAAAGGGTATTGATGTTGGGATCCTATCTCTACTTGTTTCTGCATATCTTGTCATGTTACCTTTTGGGAACACAAGATGTTCTCTTCGCTTCGACCCTTCGACTCCTCTCCTTGCTCCTTCCCTTTTCACCAATCCTTCAGTGGATTTATTTCCTGAAGACACAACAATTGCATTCTTCTCTTCAGAATTGTCTTATAATCTTGATATAGGTACCTCTAGTAATCCCACTTTGGTAGCTTCTGACTTGTTTGCACCATTTGCAGTTTCTTCACCCTTGGTCATTCCCTCTTCTCTTGTTCATCGCTTCACCTAAGTAAGTCAGCCTTTCGTTTGGCTTAATGATTTTCATTGTTACTTTACTATTGCTTCCCTTCATAAACCTCGCACATACACGGAAGCTCAAACTAACCCTCTTTGGCAGCAAGCAATGGTAGATGAGTTGTACGCATTAGACAAATCCCATACTTGGGAATTGGTTATTTTGTCTCCTAGAAAGTGGGCTATAGGTTGTAGATGGGTATATAAGATTAAGACCTGGGCAGATGGTATGATAGAATGCTATAAAACTAGACTAGTAGCAAAAGGTTTTACTCAGGAGTATGGAATTGATTATGACAAGACATTTACTCCAGTTGCACGTCCTAATTTTGTTCACAGTCTTCATGTTGTTGCAACTATTAAACAATGGCCTCTATTCCAGTTGAATGTTAAGAATGTCTTTGTTAATGACAGTCTTATAAAGTATGGAGCCACCTCCTGGGTATACTACTACTTCTAATAAAGTATGTCACTTACGTAAAGCTTTATATGGACAAAAATTGGCTCCTTGTGCATGGCATTCTAAGTTCAGTTTCACCATGGAATGTCTTGGCTTTAGATCCGATCCCCATGACCATGCTCTATTCATGCAAGAGACTTCTCGTGGGTATATTTTACTACTATTATACATGAATGACATGATTATTACTGGCGATGTCCAATAGTATCTCAATCAACAGTTTGAAATTAAAGATCTTAGGTAACTCAGTTACTTTCTAGGCTTAGAGGTTCCCTCAGACTCCTTGGGCTATTATCTTTCTTAAGCAAAATACGCCACCGATCTTTTTTCTCATGCTTAACCCATTGATACCAAGACTACTACAACTCCAATTGAGGCAAATGCCAAATTTGATGCAAATGATGGAACTACTCTTTCGTATCCTACACTTTATCAACAAGTAGTTGGCATTTTTGTATATCTCACATTTACTCGTCTTGACATTACCTATGCCGTTCACTTAGTTTGTTCATGACTGCAACTCATACAACTTAATTTGTTGTGTCCTTCGTATTCTTCGCTATGTCAATGGTACCTTATTTCACGAACTTCATTTTTCTGCCAACTCTACCTTGGAGTTGAAGGCTTATTCTGATGCTAATGGGGTTGTTAACCCTCTTGATCGTCGCTCCACTATAGGCTATTGCTTCTTTCTTGGTACATCATTCATATCATGGCATAGCAAGAAACAAACTATTGTTGCTTGATCTAGCACAAAGCAAAATATTGTGCTCTTGCTAATACAACATTAGAATTACTTTGGTTACGATGGTTTCTAGAAGACATGGAAGTCAATCATAATGGTGGAACAATCATTTATTGAGACAATCGGAGTGCTATTCAAATAGCTCATAATGACGTCTTCCATGAGCACATCAAGCACATTGAAATTGACTGTTATTTCGTACAATATCACAAGCTTTGTGGCACCGTCCGACTTATTTCCACTTTGTTAGGGAAATCCCTTATGATGTTTTGAAGATGACAAAATAAATCAAAGGCTACTAACGTGTTTAATGGTTGAAGTAATAGACCATGCAGATGATTGAACATGTAAATGATATTGTCAAAGTCTGAAGACGGCCAGAAGACTGAACGTAACACATGTCCAAAGTATATTTTGAAGATTTCCAGACTTCTGTGTCAAAGTTTGAAGACTGCCAGACTTTAGTGTCAAAGTCTATTCTACATCAAAAGTCTGCACACTCTGACAAATTCCAGACTGAACGCGAATGAAGAACTAGAAGATAGACTCTATGCTAAAGCTGAACTGGGTACAGACCTTAAAGCTAAATCTGTTCAGAAGCAGAATTTGTTCAGACTCAGATTGCAAAGTCTATCGCACTTAGACTCAGATTGTAAAGTCTATTATTCTCAGACTTTACATCCAAATTCGACAGAACGTAACATAAGCCCCGAAGATATAACGGCTAGTGATCTAGTTTAGATTCCACATCAAGATTGATTTGATTGACTCAATCTAATTTATTGACAATTAAATCTTGAAGACAATAACTTTCTATACGAAGAAGCTTTACTTATGGAAACCATGATTTCGTTTGTATGGGCGATCGGAATCAATTTGGGATTCTATCTTTGTCACTCAATGGCTACCAAATCTTCTAGATACAGAGCTGTCCAATGGGTATATTGGAAGACGATCCTCAAGATGCTGTCTAACGGCTAGTTTGGAAGTGGAGGAGTATTTAAGGAGATGAATGACCGATGAGCAAGTAAGAGACGGAGCGTAGAATTTATAATTCCAAAGTCTGAGCAACTTCGATCATACACTTGTCTCTTGTGAGCTTAAACGTTTGTGATCTTGAGAGAAATACCAAAAGAGTGACTTAGTGAGATAGTGTGATCTACTACTAAGTGTTTGCACTCAAAGTTGTAATCTCTTATTGATTGCATAGTGGAATCCAGCCAAGAAGGCTGTTAGCGTGGGAGAGTGGACGTAGGCTTGGATTAAGCCGAACCACTATAAACCTTGTGTTCTTATTCTCTTCCTTGAATCTCTTTATTTTGTTTGTAGTTCTATTTAACTACTAAAGTCTGATCTCGCTCAAAGTCTGTTTCTCTTCGGACTCAGTTTCAAAAGTCTGTTGTTATTTAGACTCAGGTTAAAAGTAAAGGTTTTCACTGCATTTTGCAGAATCTGTTTTTACACCTATTCACCCCCCCTCTAGGTGTTGGTACTAGCACTTTCAATTGGTATCAGAGCTAAGTGCTCGGTTTATAAAAGTGTTTTTACTTTTGAGCTAAAGATCTTTTATGGCTAGTATCTTGGCACCAGGACTTGTGGAGGGACAAAGCAACACAAGGCCACCATATTTTGATGGAAAGAAATACAACGTGTGGAAGAACAAAATGAAAGCATTCCTAAGATCTAGAGATCCCTTGCAATGTGATGTTGTGGAAAAAGGAATCAATCCCACTGCTGCGTCTACATCAAATAAGAATGGCAAAGATAAAGAAAGCAAACCCCTTGCTCCTATGTCTCAGACGGAGATGTCCAAAAGAGAAGCGCTTGATGCAAAAGCCATTTATTCTTTATATTGCGCATTGTCTCCTGCTGAATATAATAGAATCTCTTCATGTGAAACAGCAAAAGAAGTTTGGGATAGACTTCATGTTACATATGAAGGGACTGATCGTGTGAAAGAGACAAAAGTAAACTTCCTGCTCGGCCAATATGAATCCTTCAAGATGAAGCAAGGAGAATCGATTGGAGATATGTTCAGCCATTTTACAGAAATTGTAAATGGTTTAGCATATCAAGGTCAGCAAATTTCTACACCAATGAAGGTCAACAAACTCTTGCGAGGTCTCTCAAAAGATTGGAACCATGTCAAAACCTTAATCCGGGAGACTTAGAGGATTATGCCACTTTCCGTTGATGAATTGATTGGCACTCTTCAATCCTACGAAGTGGAACAAATCAACGAAGAAGATCCGGAAGGTAAAAAGTCCATCGCTTTAATATCTAATGCTGATTCTGTTGATACAGACTCAAAAAATGACATGGACGACGAAGAACTTGCTTTTATGATCAAAAAGCTAAATAGAAAAGAACGGAAATTCCGTGGAAGAAGACAACACAAGCAGAATGGCCAGAAAAGAACAATAAAAGAAGATGATGAGCAAGGAAATCTATGCTTGATGGCACGTTCAGAATCTGAGTCTGACTCAGACACAGACTTAGAATCCGTTGAGGAAATCGAGGTAAGCCATTCAAAAATTCCTTTCAAAGTTTCAAAGTATATAAATGAGCTCTACTTAAATCTCAAATCTTCTCTTAAAAGGATCTTCGAACTTAAAAAGGAGAATTCTCGGCTTAGGCAACAAGATCTTTCTCGAAATGAAAAATTTGAAATTTTGCAAAAAGATTTTATACAAACAAAAGAAAGTCGAGATTTACTTGTCAAAGAAAATGATTCTTTAAAAAAAGAATTTTCAAATATTTCGACAAGATTTTCAAATGGATCAAAAACATTAGAGCATATTCTTTCCATACAAGTACCTTACTATAATAAGTCGGGACTTGGCTTCAATAAGGAAAGTGATTCTCTAATTGATTTTCCTAAAGTTAAGGAGAGACTTAGACAAAGACCTCCTAGACTTGCGTACAAGAAGCATTTTCAAAAGATCTTTATAAAACCTGTTGGTGGAAATGCCCTCAAGTATTCAAATTGTGGAGATTTGGAACACTTTGAGAAAGAATGTCCTAAAGTCTGGAGACCTATTAAGAGAGATTGGGTGAATACAACATATTCTACTAACTCTCATGGACCCAAGAAAAAATGGGTACCAAAGAAAAGATGAGTTATTTTTGTAGGATATAAAGGAAAAGAAGAAAGAGAAATTGGTAAGGAATGTATATATTTTTCAATTTTGTTTGGATACAAAATTTAAAAATTCTCATTATATTATCTTTGTGCCTTGACTAATTTAGATAATGATCATATCCTATGATTGGTTGTATTGAAAAAAGAATCGCGTGATTTTTTTTTAACTCGTGAGTCATGATTTGATACGTGTGATTTGGTTTGATATTATAATCTCAAATTTTGTCATATTTTGCAAAGTGAAAATTTGTTTTGCGTAATGTTAATTATGCAAGATATTCTTAGATACTCAATGATTTTATTCTCTCTGATTTTATCGTGCTATGACCAAGTGAGAATTTCTTTTTTAAGATATTATTGAGATGTTCTTTCTTTAAATAATATGTTATGATGAGTTTGGAAAGAATATTTGATTATGGAGATTTTATATTTTGCTCTAACGAAATGGAAGGATCTAAATTGATGGATACCAAAAAGGAAATGAGTTGATCGTAGGAAATCCTATAAAGGAAGAATGATCGTGAATCTACACAGATTTTGGTACAATCAAAAAGATATCATGTGTGAAGATTGGTAATGATTTTTATTTGGTATATTTCAAACATATACCATGGGTAAGAGAATATTTTTTTATCATCCCGCCTTACAAATTTCTACATGCATTTATCATGATTTTGGATGATTGCTTATATATTGCAAATATCTCTTGTCATAAACATAAGGCATTGAATTTTTTACTTAATTTGGCACGTGATAGAAATATCTACTTTCTTTTTGTGAAATGCATCTATAATATATTTTTGAGATTTATGCTCAAGGAAATCCCTTTGATCTCGAAATATATTATTGCATATTTATGGATATTCTTGCTACATTTTAGAAGATATCTTATATCTAGCAAGTTTGATCCGCAAATCAGAGGAAGGTATTTCGTGATGTTTTTGCGAATTGTTAAGGAAATTCCTAATGTGTCATATGAAATGTTGAGTAGCTCTGATTTTAAATATTTGATAATCTTATATATGCTGTTCAATTTATTTATGTGAAAAAAGGGCATTATATATTATGTGGATATTATTACAGCTTATTTGTGCAAAAAGTTCGTTAAGTTGATGTAGGTTAAATTCGAGACAAGCTTGATTGAAGAAAATAAATTTCTGCCTCGAATTTCAAAATGCAAGTGATCGTTGCGAATGTTGTTGCTACAAAAGGAATAATGGAAAATTTATTATGTTCAACGTGCACAAGCAACAATTGTTTCTATTTGCAAATATTGTCATGATGACAGGGGGAGAAAGAGAATCCAAGATAAAGGAAAAGAATCATGATCACCTCAAAAAGGCAACAAATTGAGGGGGAGCTTTGATCAATTATGGAAAAATCTTTTGAATTGATCGTGATCTTGATTATTATGGAAAGAATAAAAGGTAAATGTGTTAGACCTTACCAAGTTCTAAAAAATCCGGTTAGTGCATCTCTTATTACCTTTTGTCATTAACAAATCTCTTATTGATATTATCTTTTTATTATGACAAAATGGGTTAAGTGAATTTTATAATGCATCCGTGATTTTTATTGGATATTTGCTGATATATATGATCGAAGTGAGCTATATTGCATATTTTTAATATTCAATTTATAAAAGCTGATTTTTGGAAATTATTTGTTATCATTTTATATTCTCTATGTCATACTATTTCTATTGTTATCGCTTTTTGATTATGACAAAAAGGGGGAGAAGATATGAATATGCATATGTGTTGATTAGTTGATATTATTTATTGCATAATATTGAGCTGCAATTATTTTTCTATATATTATTATGCTCAATCTATTTGCTATCTTTTGATATCCTTTGATTTAAATTAAAGACTTTAAAAGTATGTTTACAAATCTGCATATTCAGAGATTGTTTTGTCATCATCAAAAAGGGGGAGATTGTTAAGGAAATCTCTTATGATGTTTTGAAGATGACAAAATAAATCAAAGATTACTAACGTGTTTAATGGTTGAAGTAATAGACCATGTAGATGATTGAACATGTAAATGATATTGTCAAAGTCTGAAGACGGCTAGAAGACTGAACGTAACACATGTCTAAAGTATATTTTGAAGATTTCTAGACTTTTGTGTCAAAGTCTGAAGACTGCCAGACTTTAGTGTCAAAGTTTGTTCTACATCAGAAGTCTGCACACTCTGACAAATTCCAGACTGAACGTGATTGAAGAACTAGAAGACAGACTCTATGTTAAAGCTGAACTGGGTACAGACCTTAAAGCTAAATCTATTCAAAAGCAGAATTTGTTCAGACTCATATTGCAAAGTCTATCGCACTCAGACTCAGATTGTAAAGTTTATTATTCTCAAACTTTACATCCAAATTCGACAGAACGTAACACAAGCCCCGAAGATATAACGGCTAGTGATCTGGTTTGGATTCCACATCAAGATTGATTTGATTGACTCAATCTAATTGATTGACAATTAAATCTTGAAGACAATAACTTTCTATACGAAGAAGCTTTACTTATGGAAACCATGATTTCGTTTGTATGGGCGATCGGAATCAATTTGGGATTCTATCTTTATCACTCAATAGCTACCAAATCTTCTAGATACAGAGCTGTCCAATGGGTATATTGGAAGACGATCCTCAAGATGCTGTCTAACGGCTAGTTTGGAAGTGGAGGAGTATTTAAGGAGATGAATGACCGATGAGCAAGTAAGAGACGGAGCGTAAAATTTATAATTCCAAAGTCTGAGCAATTTCGATCATACACTTGTCTCTTATGAGCTTAAACGTTTGTGATCTTGAGAGAAATACCAAAAGAGTGACTTAGTGAGATAGTGTGATTTACTACTAAGTGTTTACACTCAAAGTTGTAATCTCTTGTTGATTGCATAGTGGAATCCAGCCAAGAAGGCTGTTAGCGTGGGAGAGTAGATGTAGGTTTAGATTAAGCCGAACCACTATAAACCTTGTGTTCTTATTCTCTTCCTTGAATCTCTTTATTTTGTTCGTAGTTCTATTTAACTGCTAAAGTCTGATCTCGCTCAAAGTCTGCTTCTCTTCAGACTCAGTTTCAAAAGTCTATTGTTATTCAGACTCAGGTTAAAAGTAAAGGTTTTCACTGCATTTTGCAGAATCTGTTTTTACACCTATTCACTCCCCTCTAGGTGTTGGTACTAGCACTTTCGCACTTCATATACTAATTAGATTGTCGATATCTTCATTAGGGCACATCCACTTGGGTGTTTTTAGGATCTTTTCTTCAAACTCCAACTAACTTCTTCAATGTCACCTTGAATTTGCTGGGGGTGTTAGATATAATTAGATTATTTTCAATATTCTGGATATTTATAATATTCTGAATATCTGCACGATATTCTAGATATCTATAATATACACAATTTCTCTACATCTCTCTTCCGCGTTACTCTTATCTCAAAACTTTAAACTTCCAATTTAGAGAGAGGAAGGGGGGTGTCATACTACACCATTTTGAGCCAATTACTGCTTGGCACTGCAATGAGGATAGCCACCCATCCCCATAGGCAGTGTCGGAGGGACGCCAAGCTGGTCTTTCTTCACAGCAAGTCGAGGACAAGTCATTGGAGACTGTGCCACATACGACATAGGTGCCGCAGGAGGGCTAGGGTCAGCAGCACCTGGGTGGTGTAATAAGGATAGCCACCCAACCCCATAGGCGGTTTCGGAGGGAAACCAGGCTGGTCTTTCTTCACAGCAAGTTGAGGGTAAGTCATTTGAGGCTCTGCCGCATATGGCATAGGTGCCGCAGGAGGGCTAGGGTAAACGGCACCTGGGTAAGCTGGTGCAGCTTGAGGATGTGGATATCCAGCAGGATACATCTAGGATAAGCTTTTCCAGTCTGAGGATATTCTGACTGAGGAAATCCTGCTGCCATTGGTGTACGATTGGAACCATTGTGGCAGGTAGCTGTGGCTGTGCCTTTCTTCGTCCATGTGATTCTGCATATTTGACAGTTATGATCCGTCCCTGAAATGAAAAAGGAAGCCTCATCAAGTGAATCCATCTATCCCATAAAAAGTCGGTCGGATGATTCCATCCATCACAGAAAGCCTTAAATTAGGCATGGACGAGTAAGACATGTAAGACAAGGGGGTGAATTAATTGTTTATCCTTTCCTCAATTTTGGCTTTCCTGTTGTCCAAATCCCTGCATAAAGTCGATTTCTTAGCGATAGTGTCTATTTATATAAAATTATGTCTTTTTTGTCTCTCTTCTTTCATTTGCCATCGCTTTACTAAGACCCGAACGGCAAGGAAAATCTTAAATTAAAAGAAAGAAGATTAAGTTTGCTTCGTCCCGATGGAGTACAAACAGGACAACAACGACTACTGTCTGCTTTCTTACACAGGTCTCCGCAAAGTCATAAAATCATGCATGAGGCTGACGCTGCCCAGTGCCGGAAAATCAAGGAAGTTGGTGACCTGCCCGAAGAAAAATGGACGCCGTCGATCAAATCAGCCACCTACGTTGCTACTTCACCTTCACCACAGCGAAGCCTTCAAGCTCTTCCACCGCCCTGATCACCCCGCGATGGCCGCCGGCACCAGCATCCAGGTGACGGGGCTTGACTGCCTGGTGCACGTGAACTCCCTCTTCACGCTCGTGGTCTTCAATGCAACTCATTTTCGAGCAATAATAGAAAAAAGGTTTCGTGGAAAAAGATGTAGACGCAACCGAAGATGCTAGGAAGAAGGGATTGTGAATCCGTAGACTAAGATAATGACTTCAGTCCTACTGAGCAGGGACGACAACGACCACTGTCTGCTTTCTTTCTTTTTCGGCCTGAAGAAAAAGGGCCAACATCGGTCAAATCGCCACCTGCCTCCTCCTTCCCCCTTCTTCACCGCCCTGATCACCCCGCGATGTCCTCCGACACGAGCATCCACGTGACGGCGCTCGACTGCCTGGTGCACGTGAACTCCCCCTTCACGCTCGCCCTCTTCCTCGGGCTCGCCTGGAACCCGTGGGACCCGAAAAACACCCTCAACCAGGACCCCCGGTGCGCCGCCGGCCCCGCCGTCAAGCGCGACCTCATCACCTTCGAGGTCTTCTCCTTCGGCTCCTTCCTCTTCTCCAGCGTGGTCGCTCTCGCCCTCAAGCAGGTGCGGTGATGGTTCTCTTCTCGTTTCTTGTTCTGCGCCTTTTGAAATCGAGTGTGCTAATAATGTAGATGAGAAAGGAAGAGAGCGAAAAGATCCGATGAGGTTTAGTTGGATTGGTGATTCTTGGTCTCGATAGGGCCGAATCTAAGGCTAAGCAAAGATTTCATCTTTATTTATTTTTTTATTTTTTTGCTTCCTTTGGCTATCAGGCTATCCAGAACACGCAGTCTCCGAGCTACCACCCTCGGGAACTGATCGCTCGGATCAATCAGGATGTGCTGCGGCTCGGGATGGTGGTGTCCGGGGTCGGGTCAGTCGGCGGATCCGTCTTCCTGATGCTGGCCCTGATCAATGTGGTGCAGATCAAGCTTGGGACTCTGGCTTGTGGGAGCACGCACAGCTTCGCAGCAGTCGTGCCGCTCATGATTTTTGTCCCCTCAGGGCTTTTCGTATATCTATGCATCGTCTTGTATGCTTTTACTCATTAGGGTTTGGATTAGTTCGTCGTGGTGATGGACACGGATTGTATAAGTAGGTGGCCATTTGGGGGATCAGAGGGCCACCCGAGGGGGGTGGGGGTGGGGAGGGGTGTTGTGTGTGTTGGGTAAGTTGGTGCTTATGTATGTTATTAGAATAAAGTCGAGCGATATGGCTTGATACTTAGCTGATAGTGTACTATTTTAGCAACTACTTAAATATATGTAGATGCGATTGCTGAAATGCCGAAATCGACCGCCAGTTATGCTTCTGTTGATTCCTCTAATTGATATCCATCAGGAATCTTCTGTGGGCTTATACAGTCATTGAAGTTTCGAAATCATAATCATGCGAATTGTGCTCTGATCCACGAACAGGGGAATGCGTGCAATGCAGTCATGTGCAACTTGAGCTCTTGTTATTGTCCCGAGCATGTCCACTGGTATATAAGGTTAATTATGTTAATCAATTGGTCTTATTAGCGATGGTTTTACATCAGTTATAGTCAATCAGTTGTTTATCTACATGAACTTGGGAGAGTTCCATCTCTTGTAGGACTCCAGATCCGAATGCGTGTGATCTTTGATGGTGGATTGTGTCGGGAGCTTGCAAGGAAATATGAGTTTGTAAACTTTTGGCATTTTGAAAGATAGTCATGCTCCGTCTGTCTGAGTATATGTGATGTAGTTAGTATGAACAGCTAGAGGAGGTGAATAAATGATAAAAGAGTTTCAAAAATAAGTTTAGAGTGGAATAAAATATTTAAAACTCTAAGTCTGATTAAAAGATAGACTTTTCATAGATGTTCAAAATTTTTTATACGATGGAGCAAACCTTTGAGATAACCTATAATAGTGCAGTAGACTCAAGTAAAGAGATAAAAGATGAGATAATTTCACACAGATTTTATAGTGGTTCGACTTAAATTAAGCCTACATCCACTTTCCCATGCTAATGGCCCATTAGCTAGGTTCCAATATATGATCAATAAGAGATTATAACTTTGAGTACAAACACTCAGTGGTCTATTTCACTAAGTTAGATATTTCTCTCATGATCACAAACGTTTAAGCTCATGAAAGACAAGTGTATAATCAAAGTTTGCTCAAACTTTGGAATTTTAGATTCTACGCTTCGTCACTTACTTACTCCTCGGTTCTTGATCTCCTTAAATACTCATTCACTTCAAAACTAGCCATCGGATAGTATCTAGTGAAGCATCTTCCAATTTACCCGTTAGATAGATTTGTATAAAAAAGATTAGGTAGCGGTTGAGTAACAGAAGTAGAATCCTCAGTTGATTCTGATTACCCATACAAATAGAATCTTAGTTTCCATAAGTAGAATTTATCCATTTATAAAGTTCCTATCTTTAGAATTCAATTGTCAATCAATTAGATTGAGTCAGTCAAATCTATCTTGATGTGGAATCCAAACTAGATCACTAACTATTATACACTTTGGGCTTGTGTCAAGCTCTGTCAAGTTATTTTGTTCTAAACTTGCTTTATTCTAAACATGCTACATTCTTAATTTGCTTCGTTTTGAACTTGTCAAGTTCTAGATTATGTTCTATACTTGTGTCGTTCTAAACCTATCACATTTTGGACTGTTATATTTTGGATCTTGTCATGTTCGGAACTTGTATCCCATTCTGTATGTAAAGTTTGAGTATGTTCTGTCTGAAGAGACTTTATAATTTGGACTTAAGTCTAAACAAATTCATCCTTAAAGTTTGCATCTTCTGATTCTTTCAAGTATAATCCTTGATAATGTCATTTACACATTCTATCATCTAAATAGCGGCTTGTGCATCTTTCTCCTAGTTATTCAATCATTAAACACGTTAGTAACCTTTGAGTTATTTTGTCATCTTCAAAATATCATAAGAGATAAAATATTTTGTCATTTGAATACGTGTGATCTCTAATGGTGGATTGTGTTGGGAGATTTTGAGGAAAAAATATGAGTTTGTAAACTTTTTGGCATTTTGAAGGAGAGCCATGCTTTGTCTTTCTAGATATATGTGACATAGCTAGTATAAACACTTAGAATGGGTGAATAGGTGATAAAAGAGTTTCAAAAATAAATTTAAAGAGGAATAAAATATTTAAAACTCTAAGTTTGATTAAGAGATAGACTTCTAGTAGATGTTCAAAATCTGTTATGCGATGGAACGGACTTTTAAGATAACCTGTAATAGTGCAATAGACTTAAGTAAAGAGATAAAAGATAAGAGAATTCAACATAGATTTTAAGTGATTCAGCTTAATTAAGCATTTGTCTGCTTTCTCACGCTGACATCCTATTGCTAGATTCCACTATATAATTAACAAGAGATTACAACTTTGAGTGTAAACACTCAATAATAAATCACATTATGTCACTAAGTCACTTTTTTGGTATTTCTCTCATTATGACAAACATTTAAGCTAACGAAAGACAAGTGTATGATTGAAATTCACTCGGATTTTGGAATTTTAAATTTTACGCTTCGTCTCTTACTTGATCATCGGTCCTTGGTCTCCTTAAATACTCCTCAACTTCCAAACTAGCCGTTGGATATTATCTAGAGGATTGTCTTCTAATCTACCCATTGGATAGATCTGTATCAAGAAGATTAGATAGCCATTGAGTAACAAAAGCAAAATCCCCTGTTGATTCTTATTGCTCATACAAACAAAATCTTGGATTCCATAAGTAAAACTTCTCCATTTAGAAAATTCTTCTCTTCAGGATCCAATTCTCAATCAATTAGATTGAGTTAATCAAATCTATCTTGATGTATAATCCAAATTAGATCATTAGCCGTTATATATTTTGAGCTATGTCATGTTTTGTCAAATTGTCTCATTCTAAACTTGCTTCATTTTGAACTTGTCATGTTCTGTACTTGTGTCATTC
This sequence comes from Eucalyptus cloeziana, assembly GCA_014182715.1. NCBI lineage: Eukaryota > Viridiplantae > Streptophyta > Magnoliopsida > Myrtales > Myrtaceae > Eucalyptus > Eucalyptus cloeziana. The sequence goes on along the minus strand of CM024640.1, from coordinate 35,679,386 downwards.
TGAACCTATCAAGTTTTAGACCCGTCACGTTATGGACCTTATCCCGTTCTAGACTTGTGTCTTGTTCTATATGTAAAATCTGAGTATGTTCCGTCTGAAGAGACTTTACAATCTGGACTTAAGTCTAAACAAATTCATCCTTAAAGTTCGCCTCTTATGATTCTTTCAAGTATAATCCTTGACAATATCTTTTACACATTCTATCATCTATATAGCGGCTTGTGCATCTTTCACCTAGTTATTCAATCATTAAACACATTAGTAGCCTTTAATTTATTTTATCATCCTCAAAACATCATAAGGGATTTCCTTAGTAATATGATTATAAATGGGAGTGAAGGCTGCCTTGCCAGTCGCTTGTTGGACTGTTCATTGGGAGTTATGGATGCATCTTGTTAAGGGTTTGCTAATGGTACAGAAAGTAGTAAACCATTAATTTGCCAATTCAATGCAACACATTTCTTGAGTAATAATAAAAAAAGTTTTCGTGGAAAAAGTTGCTGATGCAACCGAAGATGCTAGGAAATGATTGTGAATCCATAGACAAAGTTAATGACTTCAGTTGATAGTGGGAGATTTGGTTTAGCCGACAAATATTGTTGCAGTTGAGGATTCATCGCTTGGCATCCTTTGCCATCTGTTGTTAGATTTAACTGACAATCACTTCAAGGCATGGTACAGTTATTGAAAGACCCTCTGTCCTACCTAGCATAGTTATCTTCCCTCTTTGTCTCAAAACAATCTTGTTTCCTTGTGTTTCAACTTTGTAATTGATCCTCAAGTCTTGTTAGACTCATAAGAACGATGTATAAACAATAAAGTTCAATGTGGATGCTGCTTGTTAAAACATAGTTGCTCTCTGAATTGTGGAGCTCTACATTCTGCTGCTCTACTTCAAAATCAACTCCCAGTTGTGTAGTCCTAAGGATAAGGCGCAATACCTAAATTGCACTGAACACGCGCACTATTTCGTTTCAGAATCCGGCCATCACTTGTGCTTGTGCCAGTAGTTTTGAAGTAGCATTAAATAATTTTTTCAATGAAATCTTGCAAAAACAAGTGCACGGTTCGTGCACAAAATATGGGGTAGCTTGAGGAGTACTTGATGTTGTAGCTTGCTATGCTGGCAGCTACTCATCAAGAGCTTTATTTTCCCACACCGGATGGGAAAAGCAACAGAATGTTGGCAAAGACTTTGAGAAGCCACTTTATCTTGTTTGTCTTCAATGGGTTAAACAATATGGGTGGGTTGATATCTACATATCTGAAGGAGTAGGTGTCAAATAAACAAAAATCAATCTTTCAATAGTGTTGTCACCACTTTCATTGTGGTTTACACATATCGGAACTTTTTGTTTCTTATAAAACCTCGCAGGCTGAGACTCATTATGCATAGTTAAAAATATGGAAGCTCCAATGAAGCAAATTAATGTTCTGGTGTTTTTTGCAATTTTGGCCATTTCAGGTCTCCAAACGGTGTATGTGACATCCCGAATTTCCAATTATATTTTTAATAAATTGAAACGGGCATTTCGTCTGTACGCATATAGTTCTTTTCCCTGAACTGATCATTCATGGGATAATTAGTCTATCGGGTGAAGCCATTAAGAAATTCTAATGCATCGGACTCGAGAATTTGACCAGGAAACGACATTTCGACCGAGTTGATCTATAAGGGTCATTATGACACAGTTAAAGATCGATTAGAGACCGGAGATAGGTCGACTCGATAATGGCATGTGATCGAGTGTGGGTGATTCCACCAGATCGCACAATTCTTGTCAATCGGCACTGGGCCGGCTTTTCTGTCGTTTGGGTACCCTGTGTCCGTGTTTGAAACCTTGAAATTATCCCAACAATCGAGAGTCGCCAATGTCCAATGTGTCAAAGATGTACATTGTGGCTTGAATTGATCAACCACATGTCAAATGCATGAAAATTTCTAAAAGCTACCCGGTAAATCAGGACGCGCTAATATCGTGCCAGAGTGAAATTAACCGTGAAATTGAGATCGAATTCAGAAATTGGAAGTCATGGTGTGTCACAAATCATTTTAGGAACATCGACTCATCTTCGGAGGATTTTTCATGCAAACCGAGTTTTTCAGCAAAATAATCAAATTATGGCTAATTTGGTTCGGAAAATTGGTAGGCCCGCTTTTGATTATACTTTTGGGATCTAAGTTGGTTCTATGGTCAAGTGGTTATGTGAATTGAAGTGTGATAACATTGAATTAATTTTACGGGTTTCAATTTGGCTCAATTGGAAGTGGATTTAATGGAATTAAAGAATGTGACGCACAAAGTTTAAAAATTGGTATGCCACGGCGGAAATTAAAATTTGGACCTATTGGGAAGATTGTGGTGGAAGATTTGGGTGAGTGGGAAGTGATGTCACATGAGGTCATGGTGGCCCATTTTTATTGGATTAAAGAAAAAGAAAAGAAAAGGAAATGGTCCCCCCTCTCTCTCTCTCCTTCCTCTCTTCTTCCTCTCTCCCTTCCGTGGGTTTCTCCTCCATCTTTGCTGTGCAAAAACTAGAAAAATGGAAGAACGAACCAGCAACTCACCGCCCCTCATCGCTCGCCGTTTGCCGCTGCTGCACATCGCCGCCGCCGTCACCGCGCATCCGCGCGCGAAGCCTTGCGCCCACTCACCGTTGGCCACTCGTCGCCTCCATCTCGTCCGCGCATAGCTACGTTCCAGCAGCTCGGGCCTTCGCCGGAGCTCCCTCCGGCCACCATTCGGTCCCGCCTTGGTCCGGTTCGACTCCCCAACCTTCCCCTGACCCATCCTCACCTCAAACCGAGCTTATTTTCTCCTTTTTCAGCCATGGACAGCAGCTACAAGAAATGGGCATGGCAGCTCGGTCTTGGTCCGTTTTGGCCGACTTCCCGGCCCCGGATGCTCGGCCCACTTTGAGGAAAGTTGTTCCTCTCATCGTCCCCGTCGTTTTGGTTCGCTCGGTTCGCTAATCGGGTGAGTTTAGCTCACTAAATCTTGCTTAGACGGTTAATGATGCCCTAAGTGTGCTTAGTCTAAGTTAAGTGAGTTTATGTGATTTGATTAGTTTATTTGATTGAGGATTAGATTATGGTGTTTAATTAAGTTAAATTGTATTTAGTTTAAAGTTAAGTAGGTTTATTTTTAATATAAGCCTTGATGTGACATAATGGGTTTTATTTTTGATTTATTTAATTGTTTCGAAATTATGGAATTAAATAATATATTATATTCCGAAAATCATTAAAATATTATTTATTAAAAAAAAGAAAAAAATCGAAAAATTATTTTTGACCCCAATTGCTTAGAATTTCATGTTGATTGTCGCTGTGCAATTAGAATTTGAATTTGATGAATGGATGTGGCAAATTGAGTGTTGATTATTATTATAAAAAAAAAAACTCGAAAAATTATTTTTGACCTCAATTGCTTAGAATTTCGTGCTGATCGTTATTGTGCATTTAGAATTTGAATTTGATGAACGAATGTGGCAAATTAAGTGTTGATTATGATAAATAGGGTTTTTGACTAAAAACCAAAGTGTTGAATTTTGATGCAAAAATTTAATTGTTAAGGATTACTATTGTAATTGGAGTATGTGAATGAAATGCGGAATGTCCGAAAGTCAATATTGATTTGTCGTGTGCTGGTTAAAAGACTCGGGTCGCAGTAGTGGCTAAGCCAACTGGATCTGTTTTCTTTGTGGATGGCCGTCAGTGTGTGACGTAGCTCGGGTCGCAGTAGTGGCTAAGTCAATTGAACCTGTATCCTTTGTGTATTGCCGTCAGTGTAGTGACGTGGCTCGGGTCGCAGTAGAGGCTAGGCCAACTAGACCTATGCTCCTTCGGGAATGCCGTCGACGTAGTGACGAAGCCGCGCTCCAAGGGGGGGAGGCGATGCCTGGCATTAATGTCAGAAGATAGCTGAATTGCGAGTAGGCTATGCCCTTGTGTGGCAGTGAATAATAGTTGAAATGCGTGTCGAGTGCATTTATGATTTCTATGAAAGTGTTGGCGTTCTAATTGTTTGAATTCTTATTACTACCTAAGTTTGTATGATATAAATTGTGCTAACCTGCAGGAAGGAATTAAGACGAGGTAAGTCTTCTGTGTGATGTGGCTAGGCCACCTGGGATGTATTTTCTTTCTAATAAGGGTTTAGGGGGTTGAACTTGCTAAGACGATGTCTCACCCCGTTGTGGGCCAACATTTTCAGGTCCCTTGTGGACGGAGCGACCAGATCGCTTTGGTTAGCCTTGAGGAGTTGCAGAGGTGAAGTCTGGAGACTTGGAGAACGTGTCTAACTTGTAGGTCGTAGGACAGTTCCTTTTTAAGAGCCGATCTTTTGTAGAACTTTGGCTGTAGGCATTCGTTTGTAATTCGTTGATTTATGAAAGTGTATTGTTGTGAAATTGCTTCCTGCTTTTCTATCCCATATTTTATTGTCAGAGGTTTTATAATTTGCTTCCGCATGCGCATAAAAGACGTGATTGGGTTGGCGACCTAACCTGGGAACGTCGTATTTGAATGACTATGGTGGGATGTTGGCGCGCTCGGGGTTCGGGGCGTGACAGTGTATGGGGCTGGTGAATGTGGCAAGTCTTCAACACCCGATAGGGAGGCTTTTAAGCTGGCTCCTTGCATGTCTGCAGCACAGGATGAGACTGCACCCGTGTCGAGCAGCTGCTGTGCTCAAGTGAAGAGAATAGGGCAGAACCCGAGCTGCCTATGTGCTGCCATGCTGTCAAATACGGCCAAAATGGGTGGAATTAAGCCTGAAGTCGCCGTCACCATTCCGAAACGCTGCAACCTTTCTGATCGCCCCGCTGGGTACAAGTGTGGAGGTCAGTTTAGCCTTCTTTCACTTACTGCAGAAGAGTTTTTGTTTGGAAACTTGTGTCTCCAGGTGTTGGATGTTACCATGTTGTGAATTATTCAGCGCTGCAACCTTTTCTTCTGCTAATCTTATGGGATGATCATCCTTTTATGTGTGCTGATCGTGTCTAAGTAATCTAACTAGATGGAATACGCTGACAAAGATGGTTGTTTCTTGGGAGGGACTGTCTTTTTCCCTTTATCTCCCTTATAACTTGATGCGCATTTACATGATTTTACTACATTAAAGTTGATATGGTTTCCGACCACCAAATTTCTTGATCTCCCATTGCTTTGGCTTTTGCAGATTACACGGTGCCTTAATGGTTATGGCCGGTCACCACCTTGCTGCAGTTTGGATCGCCCTGTTGTGTTAAAATAACTTCAATAATGTGCATGCTGTTAACTTATAACGGTGGTGATGATGAAATGTACTTGCTAAAGCCAGCAATGGCTGGCTAAGTTAATGCACATAGTGTGTTTCTCAGGGTTTGTTTTTAGAAAAGGTTCCCAATATATCGAAATGGATGATCCTGACACTACGTAAACTTACTGAAACTCTGATGAACAACATGGAGGACTCCATAATCTGAAAAGAATGATATGCCCTATTAATCTACTTCATTGTAGAGCATCTATACCCGAAATTTGGTTATGCTGGACACTGGGGACATAAAACCATTTCACTCGTGATAATGGGCAATCATGTGGTCGTTTGACTTAGGAAATGTCATTAAGCTCTTTGGATCTGGAGAACCTTGCAGGGCAGTTATTATCCAAATCAGAAGTTGCTGGATCAGGCAAACATTACTGTAAAGGTTAAGAAATTCTCAAAACAATCGATCTTTCCATTTTGTCTTGAGCATATGGAAGTTGCGTTATTGGCCCTTTCGTTGAAAATCTCAGAGAATCTCTAATCAGGATTTCCACTCTCATGGTATGGCTCGTCCTAGAGTCAAACTTCTGTTGGAGATGAACCGGGGGGAGTTATTGGTGGGCACTGACGTTTGGCTCTCTGTCTTAATGTAAGATAGTGCAAAGCTAACTGTACTAGTAATTTGTAATTATTGTGCAATGCAAGTTTGCATCACAGACAATTGCACAAGTGTCTTAATAAATGTGGATTACCGCATATATCTCCATAGCTTCAAAAGATGTTTTGAGTGTAAATAGATCGGAATTTTGTTGCAATAATTCAATCAATATGGTAACTTAAAAAATGGAAATGTTGGTGTTACGATGAATGAGGAAAAAGGCAGGCCCGAAGTTTTAGCGATGGCCCTGCTTCGCCCCTATGATGTTCCGAAAGAGAACCTGAAAGGCTCTTTTCTCTTTTGGGACTATTAAGGACAGTTCCGCCGTCCGTGGTGTCCTTCTTTAAGGATAACTCCTACCTTATTACATTAAAAGGGTTGTGGCCTAGATATATAGGGACCCCGTCATGCCCCATCCCTAACATGTTCTTAAAAAGCTTTTCTTCATAGGACTACCCGGGGCAGGAGTGCCATTTCTAGTGTCCTAAAGCCGTCCCAAGGACATTAAAAGGAATTTTTCCCCCACCGGTCGTGAAAAAGAGTAGGGGCGATGAGCTGGCGATGGAAGCCGCCCGCCTCTACTTTAATTAGGGCACACGCGTCGCCTGTGCGCTTTCATCTAGCAATGAGAGCGAAGAGATGCTTATCGATCTTGACTAGCATTTTCTTGGCCAGAACGATTAGCTTGACGATGACACCTTATAATTCCTCCATTAAGTTGTGTCATTGCAGCTTCAATCATGCCTTAAAATAAAGAAAGTAAAGAAGTAAGTAAGGAACTCCCTAAAATCATCGAATTAATTGTTTGTTCCAGTGGACAAAAGTCAATATCAATGATGAACTTTTGCAATACTTGATTAGAACTCGTGAGGGCGGTGAGTGATTAATACTCACGCCAATAAATAAAGTGTGAATCGCTTTCTTTTGGGTCTTTAAGGCAGCGCATGGGAACGTTTTTGTTCCTCTATTCTCTTTTTTTTTTGCTCTCCGGAACCAAAAAAAAAAAAAAAATCCGTTTGGTAATGTCACTAATTTTTCTATTTCTCGGAACAGAAAAGTAGCCAAGAAACATATTTGGAACAGAAATAGGAAAAAAAGTAGCTCCTAACTCCCAAGGACAATTTCTAGAAATAAGTCATTTTTTTAATCTCTTTTTCTTTTCTTCTTCCTTGCCGCTCCCCGCAGGTTGCTGTCCACCGGTCACCACCCCCCGCTTGCCACCCGCCATCGGCCAACCGCCGATCGCCACGATCGTCACCCGCCCACCCGCCCGCCAACCGCCACCACTGCCAACTACCAGCCATTGCTCACTTTGCCACCGATTGCCCAGCGCCACCATCATCAACCGTCAACTGCCGCCATCAGCCAGTGGTGGCGGGTGGCAGTCGGTGGGTGGCAGCAACTAGCGGCGTGGTCAAAGTTTCTATTCATTTTGTGGAGTCACATTTTTATTCTTTTTCTATTCCGAAAATAAAAATTTTATATAATTGCCAAACGCGTTATTTTACTCAAAAATTGTTCGAGAAGTAGAAATAAGAAAGAAATATTTCTGAAAAGAAATTGTCTTCTGGAATAGAAATGTCACCATTCGCACCCTAAGTGACATTCCTATAAATATTTGGTGTCATATCAATGACCACTCTTTCCACATGAGAAAGGGAAGGTAGGGAAATCGATTCCCCACCTAGTGGTGAGGATGCTAAATTTCGAATCTCGAGTTCAACTCCCACACTTCTCAAAGAGGTAGAGGAAAAGCGTGAGTCGAGTTGAGAGTTAGAATAAGACAACAGAATAATGACATAAATGTTATCAAACTTATTGCTCCAGAGCAAAACAGACATGATGGGTAAATATAAAGTGCAAAAGACATTAAAACTAGTACACAATTTTCATAATGAGTCACATATACGTTTTAGTTAACATGGATAGATAAGAATGCACATAGCACATCAACTTAATTCCATATCTTTCCATTTGACCTCATGGCTGCATTCGGTCACCTGTTTACTCGCATACTAATGCAGAATTCTGAAACTCAATGGCGATATTTCCATGGCAAGCATCGCAGTTTAGAGCACGACCCCTCCGCCCACTCGCTCCTGCATTCACCTCTCTTGCCGTCGCAGCACTTGCACTGGACTCCGAGGGTAGCATACATGTTCGAGTCTCCTGCAAAATTTACAACAAGTTCACTGATTCTTTCATTATAAAGAAAAGGACAAAAACTAAAAATTGTGCTTTACATGCTGCACATATCAGTTTATTTTAAGCTCTAGATTTTAGTAAGAAATTAATGATGCTGCATAATCTTTGTTAAAGACGCTGGGAATATATCTTCATACGGAGTTGATGATGGACAAAATATGGAGCTGCTGCAACTGCTCCTGGGCTCGTACACATCACAACAATCGTCATCACAATGAGGCCAAAGTGCTTGAGACCACTCATTGCCAACTGAATGATCAAGAGCAGATCTCTCTCGAAATGTTTATATCACTAAGAAAGGAATGAAACCCTTGAAACTAAGCTCCTATTTATGGAGTTCTAGCTTGCCAAAAGAAAACTTAATAAATAGAAAAAGAGTTCTAGATCTTCTAGATGTCAGCCGGACGTCCTTTTGGAAAGAGAGGACAAAAGTACTAATTCAAAGTTTTGGAAGTTTCTGAAACTTTTCATGCCGTGCAAGAGGGGCTACTGGGAGGAATTGTTGAATGAGTTTAACGCAAGAGGGGCTACTGGGAGGAATTGTTGAATGAGTTTAGCACATCTGTTAAACTTAATTCAAACAATTGAAAATGGCAAATAATATATAGATCTCACGTGAATCCTATCAGATTTGACGATTTAGATTAAGTTATGATAGATAATGGATTTGTGGATGCCTTGCCCAGTGACAAGATGCAAAGCAACGATTTGTATTGTCATGCATGGTTAATAACTATGTTATTTATTTGATTGTGACCTACATGTTTTTCTCTTTCTTTGAGGTGATAGACCTTGATGGGTTGTGCAGCACATGTCCGGTTTTGACCAGAAAAATTTTCCCCTTTCGTGTTAGAAAGTCATTCTTCAATTCACATGCTGTCACACCAAAATTCAAAATGTCACTAAGCTTCCAGATTGAATGATATACTCTCTAGGGACTAAAAGAACATTCACACTTGATCAACTCAATGGTTTTTGAGACTAGAACTCTTTTACACGCTAATGATGCTTCTAGAGTTCCTATAGGAATTGTTCCTCGAGAGTTGATAGCCATTAAATTACAAAGGGGTATATTCTACTATTTGAATGTTATGACTATTTGCATGAAATTTAAGACAAAATGCACAACGTTACAATCACGTTAAAATCACTGAATGGTTTTTAGAAGGACCACATTAGAAGACCCTTGGGCAGAAAGAGCAAAAATTAAATATCATATGTGAACGTATAATGTGGAGTAAAGATCTATATTATGATTTTCTTGTTACATTTTTTTATTTATTTAAATGGATCTTTTCCTCCATCCCAGTACATTTCTAAAGGAGTTGGTAAGTATGAAAAAAATTACTTCATAGCTTGTTTGTTTAGGATCGAGTAAAAAATACTTTTTTACTTTTCTATGATTGACTTCTTGAACAACTGATGGAAGTGGTATCATCCGTGATTAAACAGTGGAAGAAAAATCTTATAATAAATATTTGATTCAAAGTCTTCGTTGCATATGGGTACCTTAAGCGTAGGGGTAGAACTATTGACATGAGATTGATCCTAAAACAAGTGGGATTCTTCAAATATCATATAAGTTTCAAAAAGTTATGAAAAAAGAGTCACGTTAATGTTTTTTTCCCTTTTGAGTCATGTTTGAGAGAGAAATCGATGCTTCCCACGCTTCAAAATGGTTCACACTTAGTAAAAAGCAAACCCTATTTGCAGAAGTGAAACATTCATGAATAAATAATCATGAAAAACCTTTTAAATTAAGGAACGATATTCATAGAAATTATACTCGAATACTCCCAAGTCACTTTCATGTGGAAAATTTTGCAAGCACTCTCTAAATGTATGTTGAAATCTCTTAACTGGCGTCACCATCTAAGTTGACTAGAAAAATTAGCCAACAACAACAACCACCTCAATTTGCAGAAGAATCATGGTAGAAGTCAAGATTCTATAAAGAAAAGCAGGAGAGAACAAAAGAAAATCAATAACCCTAAGTCTGACATCCCAAGTGCACGCAATGATTCGAGGGCTGATGAAAAAACATGTGAAAAGAGAGAATAAATAATGATTTCGAAAGGGGAGAGAGGAAAATAAACAGTGGCCTGTTTCCATACAATGACGACCTTTTTAGCATCAAGAAATTTCCTGTCCAGTATCCAGAACATGGCAAGAAGACAAGGCGAGGAGGAGAAACATTAGTGAAGAATTTCTCTTGGCTCTTGATTTCTTCGCCTCCAAGTTTTTAAATTTCTAACAATTTATGCACATAGTAAATTTAAGCGATTCACATAAAAAGAAATCTTTTTCTTAAGGTTATTATTAGATAAAAGTCGCGGTAAAAGGTTTTAATTAAAAACTAGCGTTTTTGGAGAAAGACCGTAAGAATTTATAAATTTAATTTACAAACAATAATCTCTTCGAGTGTCCATCCTTGAGAGCTAATTATTTAGTCAATAAATTTGAAGATTTATAAATGCATGCGCACTATTACAAATTATCGATGTGGGACGACTTATATATAATCTTTTAATATTACTTTGCAGGGGTTCTCTAGAGAGTAGAAGTCAATTTTTTTACATCAAAATCATCTTGAGTCTGCATTCGTACGTGCAATGCCGTGAAGAACAAAAGTCTCCTACTCCGCCAAGAAACACTAGTGAAGAACTTTTCCTCGCTCTTGATTTCTCCTCCCTCATGTTGTTAAACTTTTAACAATTTACGTAAGTAGCAAGTTTAATTCATTCGCATTTAGAGAAATCTTTTTTATTGCGTTATTATAACTAGATAAAAGTCTTGGGTGAAAAAATATGTGTCGGATTAAAAATGTATTGTACCACTCCCTTATACACTTTCCCTTAATAAATTATAATAATTTAAAATGTACACATAATAATCCCCAAGGAAACTAATGTTTGAAAGTAGTTATTTATTTGATAGACTTAAAAAAATTTATATATGTGTACACCGTTAAGTATTATCGATGTGGAATGATCTATATATAATCTTTTAATATCACTTTTTAGACGCATTTTAGAGACAAAGTATCAACTTTTTGAAATCGAAAAATCTTCTCGAGTTTGCATTGGTACGTGCAACGGCAAGAGTCAAGTAATCATGATCGGCAAATTTAATTCATTCACATAGAAAGAAATCCTTTTCATTATGTTATTATAACTAGATAAAATCGATAATAAAAAAAAAAAAGACGTGTTAAATTTAAAAATAGCTTTCTTGAATAGAGTGACTAAAGATTTTGTACTGTACAACACTCACATACACTTTTCCCCTAATAAATAATTAAAATTAAATTGTACACACAATAGCCCCTCATTGTCGAAAATTCTAGATCTTCTAGATAGCAGCTAGATGCCCTTTTGGACAAAGAAGACAAAACTACTAATTCAAAGTTAATTAAGTTTCTCAAATTTTCCCTGTCGTGAAAAGGGAGGAATTATCATATGAGTTTAGTACACGTGCTAAACTGAATTTGGATTATTGAACATGATGAATTGCATGTGGGTATTACATGAATCTCACCAGCTCTGACGATTTAGATTAAGTTTAGTATATTTAACGGATTCATGGAAACCTGCTTGACAACAGGAGCTCAGCAATAGCCTTGAGAAAGCACAAAGCCGTGCTGGTCACTCCAGCAACGAAGACGATAAATTAGATATCCCGAAAATCTACGAATATTTAATAAGGAAGAAAAAGATAATGTGGTTTTTTTAAAATTCAAAAATGACAGGCGGAAGCTGATAAAGGGAACTGCAGATGCGAGCGGAGATGTACTACATGAAGAGAGCCAAGCTGATGAGCAGGGTGGAAGATTTCTACCGCGCACCGTCTTTTGGCCGGCCAGCACGACCGGCACGAGTCTGAAGTGAGGGAGCCGCCTACTGACGGACAAATGTGGTCTGCGTCCAAGAATTGTAGGCCTCTAGTGATATTTTACTTGTAGATTCCTCGACATAGGCAAGTTCTTCAGCTGGCACGGGCCGTTTAGTCCTGTAGAGTCTAGGGTTATGAGCGCCATGGACGAAACCAGTGGGCCAACATTGGATTTTTAAGGACGGCGAGTGGTCTTCGGGAAAATTTGAAGACACCCATGTGAATGGACAATGGTCTGAGTTTCTGTACTTGTCTCGTGAGTGACCATCCGAGGATTTTTATAGAAGTGCCGTGGGGTGAAGAAGACGAGAACGAAACAGGCGTAAGTTTGAAAGAAAATGAGTTGGCGCTAGCTCGGATGGATGATTCTCGTGCCTTTCTTTGGTGCCGGAGCTTCATATATCCGAAGCTTCAGTCGTCCGGAGCTTCAGTCGATGGCTTTATTCGGCTCTTTCGGCCCACTCCATTTAAAGAACAGCGGAAGTTGCGAAAATGCTGTTTCCACTCCGTTGGGGAGTACGAAAAGCAAGAGCATCAGAAACCGTGGCCAAATTCGTGACGGGCCTGGCCCAGGGCTGGCCCACTACTGTACCGGGCCGGACCTATCCCAGCCCAGTTTTGTGATGGCCCGGCCCATTACTGGACCAGGTCGTCGCGCTCATGCTGGTCCTATCATCATGGCCGTACTCGTGCTGGCGACGTACCAAAGCCATTTTCTCGATCAAGTGCCAATGTTGTCGAAATTTGATGCAAAATCGAGAACGAGACGAAGGGAAAATCATGGAAACACATTGGATCGATCATGTCTCCTCTACATCAACAGCGAAGCCCAAGCTGGCATGCCCCATGACATCATAAGCCGAGTTTGCTGCTAATTTTTTTTCATAGATCTTTCTAGCATAGCTCAAGGGACCCTTCTCAATCTATGAAGTATAAGTTCAAGTTTCCAAGGATCGCCCCCCTCAGTTGTTTTCGTTTTCTTCTGGGACCATTTGATGATCATGAAATGATTATTCATGCCTTCTCTTTTTGCACATTCTTGGTCGAAGAGAGTTCTCTTCGGAAATTGATTAATGAGGGTGCATGAGTTTTCATCTTGTTAAAGTCATGGAGAAAGTAACTCTTGGGCTAGAATTGGTTTTTTTAAATTTAATCAATTTGCTGATTAGCCGTGATCAACAAAAAGAAGTTACAAAAAACCTGATCAATCTCGTTCGTCAAGCCATATGCTTCTCTTGAAAACAGCACGAATCAAAACTAATAACACAACAATGAACGGACAGCAGCCTAAGTGCAAGAAATATTTAGAATCAGCTGTAAGGCAGCAATCAGTCGTACAATGATCGACGGAAGTTTGCTTCCCATATATTTATCAATCAGCCTCTTTCCTGAGAAGCTCTTCTTGAGAAGATATCTTTTTTTTTTTTTGGGCAACGCTAGCCTAATAGGCTTTGTTTGCTACTCATAGTCGACACAACACCGGTCATGTAGGCTGTGTTCGCTCCTCAACAAACTTGCCACCAAACACTTCCACCACCCGCTGCCGTCTCAGACTCACTCATAAGTTGTAAGTCAATTTCGGACACTGTCACTAGTGTTATTTTTACAATATAAAAGCACAGAAAGGTTCTCCATCACTCGAGGAATCCAACAAGCCAAACCGCGTCACCAAACGACCCTTCACGCACCCTCATAGGCCACCTCAAGCTATCACATGTGAGATCCACGTGCCCACGTGCATCTCACATGATCTGAAGTCTGGCTGATATTGTCGACGTCATCATTGTGTCATCTTGACATCATTTGCTACATCATCAGCCACGACGTCTATCACATCACCTCCATGTCTATTGCCTCATCACTCGCCACATCAAAGCCATGTCAGCATTGATGGTTGATCGTTGACCAACTATTGACTGTTGACCAAAGTTGACCATTCACTTCCCGAGGTATTTCAACTTGTTGATTCCATTGGCATTTTTTTTTTATCCATATTTGCACTCCTAATACTAGTTTCTTGGTGTTTATTATAATGGATAAAATGGACATGCCAATACCCATTCAAACTATCTTGAATGGATCGAATTATATCTTAGGAGCTCAAGAAATGCCAAGCTTTTTGAGAGGATGCAAAATTTGGTGTTATGTCACTAGTGATTTTCACACGCCTACAATGATTGCTAAAACAACTTGAGAAAAATTTATTGAGCATATAGAAGAGTGGGACAGCAAGAACCATCAATTTTAACATGGTTTCCTTCCATCAAGCTTCAATTTGGTCATCTCAACATAGCAAAAGAAGTATGGGATTTTCTTGCTGGTCATTGCTCCATCTCGGATATTGCTCATCAATATAGTTGTTAGAAAACTTGCATCGCATGCAACAAGAAACATGTCAGTCTGTTAATGATTTTTTGTCCTCTTTGCATGTTGTTTGGGATCAATTGGCTCTATCTGAGCCGCAATGGGAAGCTGATACTGATGCTCGCAAGTTCACCAAATATCGTGATTGTATGCGTGTTATGCAATTTCTGATGACAGTAAATGACAAGTTTGAACCTATGTGAGCTTCACTTCTACATTGAGATCCATTACCTCGACTTGAGGTAGTTTTAGAGGTATTGACTGAAGAGACTCGGCTTGCTACTTTAAAGGCGCACCATCCTATTGATCCACTCCTACAGACGCAATGCTTGCCACACCTGCCTCTTCCTCATCACATAGCAAAAATTGCACATATTGTCATCGAAATGGTCTTCTTGCATCTACTTGCTATCGACAATAACCTAGGCAGCCTATAGGGACAAACAATCGATCCCAATATAAAGGTCAACCTACACGCTCATTTGCCATTGCTATTACTATTGAGGGTTCTTCCAATAACTCATCTGCTACTTTATCTTTAAAGGATCTCCACTCCATTCTTCAAGAATCTAGTACCTCTGATTCTTCTATCACTTCTGCTTTGTCTATGACTCCAGGTGCTTCTGATCTATGGTTCTTTGATTATGCTTATTGCAATCACATGACTTCAAACATCAATTTATTTAAGTCAAAGTCATTACTTTCACAAACACCTACGATTCAAACAGCTAATAACTCATAAATGCTAGTTAGCCAGGAGGAGTTCAACCAAAGTGCCAAAACTTGGCATAGGGGGACACTTAAGTGCCAAAAGTTATGAAAATGACACTTAAGTGTTACTCCGGCGAAAATCCAGCCAAAATGCTGACGTGGCGATTTTCCAGCGAAATAAGTGCAAAACAGCATCGTTTTGCATGCTAACGTGGCTAGACAATACGAAAATGACGTTTTGGTGCTGACGTGGTAAAAAATAATATAAAAAATAATTAAATTTAATTTAAAACTAAATTTATTTAAAACATTTAAAATTTAAAATTTAAAAATTTTAAAAAAAAGGGGGCGGCTAAGTCCTCAGCCCCCTTCCTTTCAAAAAAAAAAATTATTTATTTATTTATTTATTTATTTTAATTTTTAAATATTTTAAATATTTTTATTTTTAAAATTTTTAAATAAATTTAGTTTTAAATTTAATTTAATTAATTTTTATATTATTTTTTTACCATGTCAGCATCAAAACGATGCCGTTTTGCATTTTATTTCGTCAGAAAATCGCAACATAACATCAGCATTTTGGCCGGATTTTCACTAGAGTGACATTTAAGTGATCTATTTTGCTCCGATTTTGATACTTAAGTGTCATTTTCTTAACTTTTGACACTTAAGTGTCTATCTGTGCCAAATTTTGGCACTTTAGGTGTCCGACACTCTTAGTTAGCCATAGAGAAAACATTTCAACATCCACATTGTCATTACCAAACACTTTCATGGTCCCTAGGCTCTCCTTAAACTTGATATTTGTGGGTAAACTATGTGAACTTGGATTTGATATTCACTTTTCCTCTCATGGCTATTGTGTGCAGGATCCACGGACAAGATAGATAATTAGACAGGCCGTGAAGTGGGACACCTATTCGAGCATATCTCCCTATAGATTCCAAATGCTCTTAGTAGCTACGCTGTTATAGTATAATCTAAAACTTGGCATTCTTGTATGGTCCATACTTCATTTTGTAAGTTGAGTCATCTAATTTCTAGTGGTCATTTAGGTTCCGTTGATAATAAATAGTTTGATTGCTTGCCTTGTAAGTTGGGAAAGCATCGCACCTTATCTTTTGATTTTAATGAATCTGTTTCCATGCTCCCTTTGATTTAATTCATTCTAACATTTGGGGCCCTTCCCCCACTCCCACTATGGGAGGATCTCACTATTTTGTGATTTTTTTTGATGATCATTCTTGTTTTACATGGCTCTATCTTATGAAGGATCGACCTAAATTGTCTCATATTTATTGTAATTTTAATGCCATGATCAAAACACAATTTTCACAAAAGATCAAGATCTTCCATATTGATAATGCGATCAAATATAAAGACTCGGAATTTCTTCAAATTATTTCTCAAAACGGTACTGTCATTCATTGCTCTTATCAAGGGACTTCTCAACAAAATGGTCAAGCTGCGCATAAATATTGACATATCTTAGATGTTGTTCACACCCTTCAAAACTCAACCTTTTGTGTGGAACAGTTATGGGAAGAGGCTTCTCATACTGCTATAGATACTATCAATCACTCTCCATCACTTATTATAAGTAATATATCTCCTTATGAGTGCTTAAATGGTAGTGTTCCTAATTATAATCTTGGCAGTGCTTGCTTTGTCCATATTCTTCCAAATGAATACAGAAAATTAGAACCTCGTGCTCATATATGTTGTTTCCTTTGGCATGGGATTGAGCACAAAGGGTATTGATGTTGGGATCCTACCTCTAATTGTCTCCGCATATCTGGTCAAGTTACCTTTTGGGAACATAATATTATCTACTTCGACCTTTCAACACCTCTTCTGCTCCTTCCTTTTTGACAAATCCTTCAATGGATTTATATTATGAAGATACAACAATTGTATCTACCTCTTTAGAATTGTCTTATCCTAATCTTGATATAGGTACCTCAAGTAATCCCACTTTGGCAACTCTTAACTTGTCTTCACCGTCTATGGATTCTTCACCCTCGATAATTCCCTCTTCTCTTGTTCATTGCTCCACTCGAGCAAGTCAACCTTCCGTTTGGCATCATGATTTAACCCTGTGATGTTCTTTCCAATGATTTGATGGTAGAGATTCTTTCTTTCATCGCGGCCAACTCCATGGACGACTTTTTCAATGCAAAAATAAGGGAGCAATCTAATATACCACTTAAAAAAAAGGAAATCTCTAACGGGTAATTAATTTATTAAAGGATGATGATTGTAGATAATTTGAAAACATCGGACTAATTAAATCATTTTCAACAAATCTAGGGCTAATTGAGTTTCTTTAAATAATTTGTACTAATAAAGTTTCAAAATGATTAATCATTTATTTTAATTAAACATTTCATACTTTATTCAGAAGTGCATTGAATGCGATAATTTGGAGGTTTTGTATAGATAAGGACTTGTACGTGTTGTGTTTAAGTACTTAATTTATCCATCTATTTTTTTTTTCATATAATTTCCTTTAAAACTACAAATTTGAACATCAACAATTTGTGCATGTTGCAGTATGAATATGTAAGTCTCATAAAGGTGGAGTCGGGAATAAAATTACTTAAGAGAGCCGCACAATTTGGCCACCTTGGGGCTTCCTATATGGTTGTTTTGTGATTATGACACGGGAAGGATCTAGCGCTCATTTTAAATGTGGTATTAGGAAGATGAACTGAGAAAAAGAGTCGAGCTTCATTTCGACCGGAGCCCAGCTTCGTTTTATGGGCTTTTATGGGTTTTTGTACTTGAGTTTTTTTTTGCCCCCCTCGAAGATGGACACCTCATCTTGTGCACCTGGAGGGTTTCACTAATTACTTTTGATATAGCTTAATGTTTTATAATTTAATTTTTTTATAAGAAAATGGAATTTCACCTGAATTTTGCTTATGAGATCGAGTGGAATGTGCGATTTCTATCTATTTTATTCCACATTTATGCTTTATGAGCTTTTATTGTTTCGTTGGTTTAGTAGACTAGGAAGATTGCCCATCTTTAATTTCAAGATTTTTGAATTTGAAATTTTATTAATTTTTATACTAATGCTTAATCCAATTAGCTCCTAGTGTTTACTAATTTTGTTATATCCCATTTTATTTAAGTTGAAATTCTTCACGCCTTTGAATTAGATACCAATTACAACTATCAAAATTACATCACCATTGCTGAGAGTTATGGAGATTGAACCTTTTGACGTTCTTTCCAATGATTTGGTGATGGAGATTCTTTCTTTCGTTGTGGCCAACTCCATGGACAACTTTTACAATACAAAAATAATACAACAATCTAATATACCACCTAAAAAAAAGCAATCTCTAATGAGTGAATAGTTTATTAAAGAATGATGATTGTAGATAATTTGAAAATCTCGGACTAATTAAGTCATTTTCAATAAACCTAGGGCTAATTTGCACCAATAAAGTTTCAAAATTTTTAATAATCTATTTTAATTAAACATTTCATACTTTATTCAAATGTGCATTGAATGTGATAATTTGGAGGCTTTGTATAGACAATGACTGGTACGTGTTGTGTTTAATTACATGATTTATCCATCTAATCTTTTTCATATAATTTCCTTTAAAGCTAGAAATTTGAACATCAACAATTTGTGCATGTTGTAGTATGAATATGTAAATCTCATGAACGTGGAGTCGGAAATGAAGCTACTTAAGAGAGCCGCACAATTTGGCCACCTTGGGGCTTCCTATATGGTTATTCTATGATGATACCATGAGAAGGATTTAGCACTCATTTTAAATGTGGCATTAGGAAGATGGGCCAAGAAAAAGAATCAAGCTTCATTTCAGCCAGAGCCTAGCTTCGTTTTATGGGCATTTATGGGCTTTTGTACTTGAGTTTTTTTCGCCCCTTTCGAAGATGGACGCCTCACCTCATGCACCTGGAGGGTTTCACTAATTACTTTTGATATAACTTGATGGTTTATAGTTTAGTTTATTTAGAAGAAGATGGAATTTCACTTGAATTTTACTCATGAGATCGAGTGAAATGTGCAGTTTCTATCTTTTTTATTCTCCATTTATAGTTTATGAGCTCTTATTGTTTTGTTAGTTTGGTAAACTAGGAAGATTGCTCATCCTTAATTTTAAGGTTTTTGAATTTGAAATTTTATTAGTTCTCGTACCAAGGCTTAATCCAATTAGTTCATAATGTCTACCAATTTTGTTATATCTCATTTTATTTAAGTTGAAATTCTTCACGTGTTTGAATTAGATACCGATTACAACTGTCAAAATTGCATCAACATTGCTAAGAGTTATGGAGATTGAACCATTCGACATTCTTTCCAATTATTTAATGGTGGAGATTCTTTTTTTCGTTGCAGCCAATCTATGGATAACTTTTTCAATGCACAAATAAGGGAGCAATCTAATATACCCCATAAAAAAAGCAATTTCTAACGGGTGATTAATTTATTAAAGGATTATGATTGTAGATAATTTGAAAACCTCGAACTAATTAAGTCATTTTCAACAAACCTAGGGCTAATTGAGTTTTTTTGAACAATTTGCACTAATAAAGTTTCAAAATAATTAATCATTTATTTTAATTAAACATTTCGTACTTTATTCAGAGATGCATTGAATGCGATAATTTGAGGGCTTTGTATAGACAAGGACTGATACATGTTGTGTTTAGTTACATGATTTATCCCTATAATCTTTTTCATATAATTTTATTCAAAGCTAGAAATTGAACATCAACAATTTGTACATGTTACAGTATGAATATGTAAGTCTCATGAATGTGAAATTGTGAATGAAACTACTTAAGAGAGCTGCACAATTTGGCTGCCTTGGAGCTTCCTATATGGTTGTTCTGTGACGATGCCATGGGAAAGATCTAGCGCTCATTGTAAAGGTGGCATTAGGAAGATGGGCCGAGAAAAAAATTACGCTTAATTTCGGCTGAAGCCTAGCTTCGTTTTATGAGCTTTTATGGGCATTTGTGCTTGAGTTTTTTTACCCCCTTAAAGATGGACGCTTCACCTCGTGCACCTGGAAGGTTTCACTAATTATTTTTTATATAACTTGATGGTTTATAATTTAATCTTTTTAGTAGAAAATGTAATTTGACCTAAATTTTGCTCATGAGATCAAATGAAATGTGCGGTTTCTATCTCTTTTATTCCCCCTTTATGCTTTATGAGCTCTTATTATTTCATTTGTTTGGTAGATTAGGAAGATTGTCCATCCTTAATTTAAAGGTTTTTGAATATGAAATTTTATTAGCTTTCATACCAAGGCTTAATCCAATTAGTTCCTAGTATCTACCAATTTTGTCATATCCCCGTTTATTTAAGCTGAAATTTTCAAGCGTTTGAATTAGATACCAATTACAATTGTCAAAATTACATTACCATTGCTAAGATTTATTGAGATTGAATCATTTGATGTTCTTTCCAATGATTTGGTGGTGGAAATTCTTTCTTTCGTCACATCCAACTCCATAGACGACTTTTTCAATGCAAAAATAAGGTAACAATCTAATCTACTCCTTAAAAACAGTCTCAAATTGGTGATTAATTTATTAAATGATTATGATTGTAGATAATTTGAAAACCTTTGACTAATTAAGTCATTTTCAACAAACCTAGGGCTAATTGAGTTTCTTTGAACAATTTGGGCTAATAAAATTTCAAAATGATTAATCATTTATTTTAATTAAACATTTCGTACTTTATTCAAATGTCTATTGAATGCGATAATTTAGAGGCTTTGTATAGACAATGATTGGTACATGTTATGTTTAATTACATGATTTATCCCTTTAACTTTTTTCATATAATTTCATTCGAAGCTAGAAATTGAATATCACCAATTTATGCATGTTGCAGCGTGAATATATAAGTCATATGAATGTAGAGTCAAGAGTAAAGTTACAAGAAAGTCGCACAATTTGGCCACCTTGAGGCTTCTTATATGATTGTTCTGTGACGATGACGCGGGAAGGATCTAGTGCTCATTTTAAATATGGCATTAGAAAGATGGGCCGAGAAAAAGAATCGGGCTTAATTTCTGCTTAATTTCGGCCAAAGCCCAGCTTCCTTTTATGGGATTTTGTGCTTGAGTTTTTTTCGCTCCCCTCGAAAATGGACACCTCACCTCGTGCACCTGGAAGATTTCACTAATTACTTTTGATATAGCTTGATGGTTTATAGTTTAGTCTTTTTAAAATAGTATTAAATTTCACTTGAATTTTGCTCATAAAATCGAGTGGAATGTACAGTTTTTATCTCTTTTATTCTCCATTTATATTTTATGAGCTGTTATTGTTTCGCTGGTTTGGTAGACTCAGAAGATTGCCCATCCTTAATTACAAAGTTTTGAATTTGAAATTTTATTAATTTTCATACCAAGGCTTAATCCATTTAGTTCCTAGTGTCTACCAATTTTCTCATATCCCATTTTATTTAAACTGAAATTCTTCACACGTTTAAATTAGATACCAATTACTACTGTCAAAATTGCATCACCATTACTGAGATTTATGGAATATGAACCCTTCGACGTTCATTCCAATGATTTGGTAGTGGAGATTCTTTCTTTCGTCGCGGCCAACTCCATGGACAACTTTTTCAATGTAAAAATAAGGTAGCAATCTAACATACCCCTTTAAAAAAGCAATCTTTAAAAGGGTGATTAATTTATAAAAGGATGATGATTGTAGATAATTTGAAATCTCAGACTAATTAAATCATTTACAACAAACCTAGAGCTAATTGAGTTTCTTTCAACAATTTAAGCTAATAAAGTTTCAAAATGATTAATAATTAATTTTAATTAAACCTTTCGTACTTTATTCAGAGGTGCATTGAATGCGATAATATGTAGACTTTGTATAGACAATGATTGGTACGTGTTGTGTTTAATTACATGATTCATCATTTCTAATTGAGCATGTTGAAACTTTGTAGACTAGAAAGATTGCCCATCCTTAATTTCAAGGTTTTTTAATTTGAAATTTTATTAGTTTTCATACCAAGACTTAATCCAATTAGTTCCTAATGTCTACCAATTTTGTCATATCTCTTTTTATTTAAGCTGAAATTTTTCACGCGTTTGAATTAGATACCGATTACAATTGTCAAAATTACATCACCATTGCTGAGAGTTGTGGAGATTGAACCCATTTCACATTCTTTCTAATGATTTGGTGGTGGAGATTCTTTCTTTCGTCAATGCCAACTTCATGGACGACTTTTTCAATGCAAAAATAAGATAGTTATCTAATATATCCCTTAAAAAAAAAAAAGCAATCTCTAATGGGTGACTAATTTATTAAATGATGATATTTGTAGATAATTTGAAAATCTCTAACTAATTAAGTCATTTTCAACAAACGTAGTGCTAATTTAGTTTATCTGAACAATTTTTACCAATAAAGTTTCAAAATGATTAATCATTTATTTTAATTAAACATTATGTACTTTATTCAGAGGTGCATTGAATTCAATAATTTGGAGGCTTCGTGTAAATAAGAACTTATACGTGTTGTGTTTAATTACATGATTTATACCTTTAATCTTTTATATATAATTTGTGCATGTTGTAGCATAAATATGTTAGTCTTATGAATGTGGAGTTGGGAATTAAACTACAAGAGAGCCGCATAATTTGGGAACATTGAGGCTTCATATATGGTTGTTCTATGATGATATCGCTATAAAGATCTAATGCTCATTTTAAGAGTGGCATTAGGAAGATGGGCCGAGAAAAAAAATCGGGCTTAATTTCGGCCAAAGCTCAGCTTCGTTTTATGGGCTTTTATGGGCTTTTATGCTTGAGTTTTGGTCGTCCCCTTCGAAGATGGACGCCTAATCTTGTGCACCTGGAAGGTTTCACTAATTAGTTTTGATATAGTTTGATGGTTTATAGTTTACTCTTTTTAGAAGAATATGGAATTTCTCTTGAATTTTGCTCATAAGATTGAGTGGAATGTGCGGTTTCTATCTCTTTTTTCCCCATTTTTGCTTTATGAGCTCTTATTGTTTTGTTGGTTTGGTAGACTGAGAAGATTGCCCATCCTTAATTTCAAGATTTTTGAATTTGAAATTTTATTAGTTTTCATACAAAAGCTTAATCCAATTAGTTCCTAGTGTCTACCAATTTTGTCATACCCATTTTATATAAGCTGAAATTCTTCACACGTTTGAATTAAATATCAATTATAATTGTCAAAATTACATCACCATTGCTAAGAGTTGTGGAGATTGAACTCTTCAATGTTTTTTCCAATGATTTGGTGGTGGAGATTCTTTCTTTCATTGTGACCAACTCCATAAACAACTTTTTCAATGCAAAAATAAGGTAGCAATCTAATATACCCCTTAACAGAAAGCAATCTCTAACGGGTGATTAATTTATTAAAGGATGATGATTGAAGATAATTTGAAAATCTCGGACTAATTAAGTCATTTTCAACAAACCTAGGGCTAATTGAGTTTCTTTGAATGATTTGCGCTAATAAAGTTTCGAAATGATTAATCATTTATTTTAATTAAATATTTCGTACTTTATTCAGAGGTGCATTGAATGCGATAATTTGGAGGCTTTGTATAGATAAAGACTGGTACGTGTTGTATTTAATAACATGATTTATCCCTCTAATATTTTCCATATAATTTCCTTCAAAGCTAGAAATTGAACATCAACAATTTGTGCATGTTGTAGTATGAATATGTAAGTCTTCTAAATATAGAGTCGGGAATGAAGTTACATAAGAGAACCGCACAATTTGGCCACCTTGGGGCTTCCTATATGGTTGTTCTGTGACGATTTCGCGGGAAGGATCTAGCACTTATTTTAGGGACAAGTATTCCAGAAGTCCTAAAACTTGTCACGAAAATGCATTTTAGTCTTAAAAGTTGCAAAAAGTGCATTTAAGTCCTAAAACTTGTTAAATTATTTCAAATGAGTCCTAAAATTGACGCCGTTAGCCTTTTCTGTTAAAAATGCTGACGTGGCATTTTAAATAATTTTTTTATTTTCCAGGTGTATTTTTTAAATGATTTTTATTCATTTTTTAAAAAAAATTAGATTTAAAAAATAAAAAATTAAATTTATTCTTATATTATTTTCTACAAAAACTAAAAAGAAATCAATGTGGCTTCTCTCCCTCGCCGCCGCCGCCCATCGCCGGAGGAGCCGGGCAACGGTTGCCGCCCGGTTGAGGGTGGTCGGGCCTTGCCAACCCCCGGTGAGGGGCGGGAGCTCCGCCCACCCTGGGCGAGGATTTGGGCGAGCCTCGCCGGCCCCCCGTCAGGGTCGGCGACGACTTGCCCAGGGCGGGCGACGGCCGCCAGGGCCCTGCGAGGGTCGGCGGGCCCGGATCGAAGCACCCTTGCTCGGCTCTAGCACGGGTGCCCAAATGCGGGGCCCGCCGGCCTCGTGGGGGCCGATGGCCGTCGCCCCCTAGGCGAGTTGTCGCCAGCCCTCACGGGGGCCGACGAGGTGTCACCCGGGGTGGGTGACACTTGCCGGCCCTCGCCTAGGGCCGGCGAGGCCCGACCACCCCGCCCGGGCTGGCAGCCGTCGCCCGACCCCTCCGACGATGGGCGGCGGCGGCGGCGGGGGAGAGGAGCCGTTGTTTTTTTTTTAAATATAAATGTTTTAACTTTTTTTAAAAGTTTTTTTTTTGTGGAAATAAGATAAAATGAATAAATTTAATTTTTTTTAGATTTTAAATCTAATTTTTTAAAAATGAATAAAAAATAATTTTAAAAATCCACGTGGAAAATAAAAAAATATTTAAAATGCCACGTCAGCATTTTTAACGGAAAAGCTAACGGCGTCGATTTCAGACTCGTTTGAAACAATTTGATAAGTTTTAGGACTAAAATGCACTTTTTGCAAGTTTTATGACTAAAATGCATTTTCGTGACAAGTTTTAGGACTTCCGGAACACTTATCCCCTTATTTTAAATGTGGCATTAGGAAGATGGGCCGAGAAAAGAATCGGACTTAATTTCAGCCGAAACCCAGTTTCGTTTTATGGGCTTTTATGGGCTTTTGTACTTAAGTTTTTTTCGCCCTCCTCAAAGATGGAAGCCTCACCTCATGCACCTAGGGGGTTTCACTAATTATTTTTTATATAACTTGATGGTTTATAGTTTAATTTTTTTATAAGAATATGGAATTTCACTTGAATTTTGCTCATGAGATCGAGTGAAATGTGCGGCTTATATATCTTTTATTCCTTATTTATGCTTTATGAGCTCTTATTGTTTCGTTCGTTTGGTAGACTGGGAATATTGCTCATCCTTAATTTCAAGGTTTTTAAATTTGAAATTTTATTAGTTTTTATACCAAGGCTTAACCTAATTAGTTCCGAGTGTCTACCAATTTTGTCATATCCCCTTTTATTTAAACTGAAATTCTTCACTCATTTGAATTAGATACCGATTACAACTATCAAAATTACATCATCATTGCTGAGAGTTGTGGAGATTGAATCCTTCGACGTTCTTTTCAATGATTTAGTAGTGGAGATTCTTTCTTTCGACGCGGCCAACTCCATGGACGACTTTTTTAATGCAAAAATAAGGTAATTATCTAATATACCCCTTAAAAAAAAAAACAATATCTAACGGGTGATTAATTTATTAAAGGATGACATATGTAAATAATTTGAAAACCTCGGACTAATTAAGTCATTTTCAATAAATTTAGGGCTAATTGAGTTTCTTTGAACAATTGCGCTAATAAAGTTTCAAAATGATTAATCATTTATTTCAATTAAACCTTTTGTACTTTATTCAGTGGTGTATTGAATGCGATAATTTGGAGGCTTCATATAGACAATGACTGGTACATGTTATGTTTAATTACATGATTTATCCCTTTAATCTTTTCCATATAATTTCCCTCTAAGCTAGAAAACATCAACAATTTGAGTATGTTGCAATATAAATATGTAAGTTTCATGAAGGTGGAGTCGGGAATGAAGTTACTAAAGAGAGCCGCACAATTTGGCCACCTTGAGGCTTCCTATATGGTTGTTCTATGACGATGCCGCGGGAAAGATCTAGCGCTCATTTTAAATGTGATATTAGGAAGATGGACCAAGAAAAATAATCGGATTTAATTTCGGCCGGAGCCCAGCTTCATTTTATGGGCTTTTGTGCTTAAGTTTTTTTCACCCCCCACAAAGATGGACGCTTCACCTTGTGCACCTAGGGGTTTCACTAATTACTTTTGATATAGCTTTATGGTTTATAGTTTAGTCTTTTTAAAAGAAGATGGAATTTCACTTGAATTTTGCTCTTGAGATCAAGTGGAATGTACAGTTTTTATATCTTTTATTCCCCATTTATGCTTTATGAGCTCTTATTGTTTCGTTGGTTTGGTAGACTCGGAATATTGCCCATCCTTAATTTCAAAGTTTTTGAATTTGAAATTTTATTAGTTTTCATACCAAGGCTTAATCCAATTAGTTCCGAGTGTTTACCAATTTTGTTATATCCCATTTTATTTAAGTTGAAATTCTTCACTCGTTTGAATTAGATACCAATTACAACTATCAAAATTACATCACAATTGCTGAGTTGTGGAGATTAAACCCTTTGACATTCTTTCCAATGATTTGGTGGTAGAGATTCTTTCTTTCGTCGCGGCCAACTCCATGGACGACTTTTTCAATGCAAAAATAAGGTAACAATCTAATATACCCCTTAACAAAAAGCAATCTCTAACAAGTGATTAATTTATTAAAGGTTGATGATTGTAGATAATTTGAAAACCTCGTACTAATTAAGTCCTTTTAAATCTTGATTGAATGGATAAAAGCTTTCAGCGGACTTTGGAGTGTGCTGAATTGCTTACTTCTTTGGTGAATGCATGCATTTTTGCTCTAATCCTGTCTGACAGGTAATGTTTCCTTGAAGATCCAAGAGCTCTTGACATTTATGTTGCTTTCAAAAGTGTCATGAGACATCCAAAATACAAGGTGTGAAACCTTCACGAATATTTGAGGTACATTCTCGATGTTTCCAAAACTTCTTTCTAGCAAGAGGTGAGTGACCTTCATGAATATCCCAAATTTGTCCTAGGTATTCCCAAATTCTTGATATATGTCTTAAAACTTTTCGTTAAGCATTTCATTCTAGATATGAAAGCTTTTCGATATTTCTCATTATACCTTAGTCTGGATTTAAGTATTTCGAATCGTCTTAATCCGATATTCATCTCACCTAACATTGAGTGTTTATTGGTTAAGCTTCCAAATTCTTGACATCTCAGTCTGGATCTGAATGTCTCAAAACTTTTTGTTAAGCATTTCATTTTGGATATGAATGCTTTTCGATCTTTTTCGTTATACCTTAATCTGGATCTAGGTATTTCGAATCCTCTTAATCCGATAGTCATCTCACCTAACATTGAGTGTTTATTGGTTAAGTTCCCAAATTCTTAACATCTCAGTCTAGATCTGAATGTCTCAAAACTCATCGTTAGGCATTTCATTCTGGATATGAATACTTTCCAATCTTTCTCGTTATACCTTAGTCTGAATCTAGGTATTTCGGGTCATCTTAATCCAATAGGGCATCTCACCTAACATTGAGCGTCTGTTGGATAGATTCATTCGGTTGCCTCAGTATGGATATAGGCAATTCGATAAACAATAGACTCTTCAGGGAACTTGAAATGAAAACTGGACACTTGGTCGAGCAAATGAAAATTCATCCCGTACTTCACGATGCTCTGACTGGTAAGTAATTATAGGTATGCTCTCCTCTTCAATATCTCACATTTGCATTACCATTTTCATGACATCACATTAAAAAAAAAAAAAAAAAAAAGGGATCCATAGTCCCGCCAAAATATCATCTATTGCATGTTCATGGCAAAAATTTAGGTATCATATTGTTTTTTAATGCAACTTCTGCGAGCTTACTTTGAAAGAGGAGCAGTTGTTGATACTTAAATTTTGGCTAATCATTTAGTAATTAATTACATAAAAATTAGGGATTAATTAAAAAAAATTGCATTTCATGTAGTTGCGTCTGCATCAAAAGGTGACAAGAAGTAGGGGCTCTTGATCAATAAGATGCGCAAAAAAGGTGGTCTCTTTTGCTGGTCTAAAAACACAAAAAAAAAAAAAAAAAAAAAAAAAGTCAAAGAAAGAAGAAAGAAGAATACATGAACGTCCATTTTCTCCCCCTTATTAATGCATGCACAAGATGGGGAGGACGTGAAAATTCTAGAGACGCCTCAAGAAGATGGGCTAACATTTTTATAATATTTTATCGAAGAGTAGATTGGTGGCCGAAAGAAAGGTCTAGAGAAGAAAGAAAGCAAAGTTCAACTTGGATTTTGGAAAAGTTGCGGCCGGATCTTTTCACGGGCTAATTCCATAAAAAAGCATCAACTTTAGGTGGTTGGACAAATCTGGCCAAAACTTTTTTTTGTCTCATGAAAAAGCACAAACTTTAGGTCGAGAGACAAATATGGCCCGAACTTTCTTTTATCTCGTAAAAAAACACAAACTTTAGGTTAAGTGACAATTCTGGCCCCAATTTTTTTTTTTGTCTTATAAAAAATCACAAACTTTCACTCCTATCCAAAATCTAACCCCTACCATTAACTTTATATTTGAAGTTAAACTTATTTCAGGAGAAAAGGTTCTAGCCGTGAGGTTAGTGGATCTCATCCATGGTTTCTCTTGATGGGCGGTGATCTACAGCTTCATATTACGACAAAACGATAAAGTATAGCCAGAGAAATTCAATCTTGAGATTTTTTTACTTGCTAGTGAAGTATAGGAGATGACATAGTTTCACCGTTATTCTTCGAGCTGTGGCTCAAACAATAAGACAATGGATGGTGTTAGCCAGCAAGTGCAGGACAATCAATGAATCTAAGTTAAGGGGGGTCAGATTTAAAATTTAAGTGAAAGTTGGTGACTTTTTTTCAAAATGAAAAAAAAAAAAAATTGGGCCAGAATTGTCATTTGATCTAAAGTTGGTGCTTTTTTACTTGACAAAAAAAAGTTTGGGCAAGATTTGTCACTCGACCTAAAGTTGGTGCTTTTTTACGAGATAAAAAAAAGTTTGGGCCAGATTTGTCACTCGACCTAAAATTGGTGCTTTTTTTTGGAATTAACTCTCTTTTCACACTAAAGTTGGCTATCTTCAAGAGGCGGTGGAACGCCTATAAATAAGACCACACGAAGGCAATAGAAAATGGGGAAGTCAGAGAGGAGGAGCTGAACAGAAACAGAGGAAAAAATTCATTTGCAGAGCACATAGAGAGATATACACGTGAGGGAGAGAAAGATCGAGAAAGGGAGTGGTGGGTCAGCTTCTTCAGTCACCGACAACTGAATATCCCCCACTCTCGACGCCTTGGCTCGACACTTTTGCCACCAACGACGAGGCTCGCTGCTGCTGCGACTGAGCTACCCACGGCGAGCCGCTGCTTTGCTTGCTGTCCCAACTATTGGAGCCCGACATAGGCTGCTGCCGTCACCCACGACGAGCCGCTGCTGTGCTTGCTGTTCCGATTGAACACCCCGACGCTGCTGCCGCCTCACTGTTGTCACTGCCCCTTTGCTGATCTGTTACACCGAGAGCCCCCTTGTAGCTGCAACACACCGTCCGCGGTTGCCGTTCCTTCATTGACCGCCGCTGGTACTCGTCCAAGCTGACGCCTGCATCACTGCCGCAACCGACTGCCAGAACCCAGCCCAACACCACGAGCAATCCCGATGACGCTCAACTCCAATGGCCACGTGTCTCAGCCCTTCAACGCCGTGAGTAGTCCAACGACACCGCTGCTGCCCCAAGTGCCAACGCTGACCCACAATCGTCAATCCGCGTCAACGAGGAAGCCTGCTGCTACTGACGCCTTGACCACGCGACCAGCCGAGCTGCACTTAACCCGCATCTATCGCCAAGCTTTCCCTCCAGTCCCAGCTTGCCTTTATCGTGAGCTGCAGTGCCAACGTGATTCTTTGACTGTTTCTTTTAAATATTTTTTGTGCAGGTTGAGCTTTCACGTGGAGATGAGCATATAGTCAAGCGGCGAAAGGAAGAGAAGTACGTGAAACAAAGTGTAGTAGGATCGGCTGTGGATGAGGCCAAATAAAAAACACCCTTGGCCATTGACTTCAGCTTGTAAGAAAGGAGATTGGGCCTTCATTTTTTAACTAAAAAAGAACACGTACTCCTGCAAATAGGCGTCCTCTGCCAACGTCCGCGTTCCTTCGAGATCACTAGCCGCAAGCTCTATCTCCGCGAGCTCACCCACACCGTGAGCCGTGTAATCGCCACCGTTCGTGAGTCCTTTCCCACCGGGAATCATCTAAACTAGGTAGTTTTCTTGAGCCAAATTTCATCTTGATATTTTGTTGCATGAATTGGATAACAGAATTCTAATATTGAGATGCTAGACATTATCCGATAGCATTGGTGATGTTTAAAATCATTATAATTACTAATTTGATCCGTAAGACTTCTGATCATTTTTTAATTATTATGATTTTCCTGTGTATTGTGATGTTCGGGTTAGAATAATTGTTAATTTAATCCGTGAGACGATGGATTATCTTTCAATTATTCTAACCCTTTATTTGAATTCTTGCTAAATATCTTGAGTGATTATATAATGCTTATATTTGATAAATGCTTGTTTGGGAAAATATATATATATAAATAAATAAATCAGATTGCGTGACAAATTAGGATAGTTTCTTAAATAGGATAGGGTCACATGTTTAGAATTCATCTAGTTAGATTTTTTTAACAATAGATTGCATGTCACGGGTACCTAATTAAGATGAGTTTCCAAATTAAAATGGGATTTAATTTAAATTATTTCCTAACTTGAGTAGGATAACGTATCGGGTTTTGTAGTCAATTTCAGTAATTATTTCGAATTTTAATACAAAAATACCAACAAAAAAAAAATCATATTCATGTTATCTAGGTAAGTTTTCATTTTAAAACAAGAGAAAACCCGAAAAATAATTGCTTGCCTAGTTGTGTTTAATTCTGCAATTTTTTATTTATGTTATCTTTAATATTTGTGCACTTGTATGATCACTCTCTTGCAAGTTAGCGATTTAGGCTAAAATCAATTCAAGCTAGCTGCCTGCAAAACATTTTTTTGAAATAAAAGAGAAAATGTACCGAAAGGGCGTTAGAGAAATCTAGCGTAATCAAGTCCCGAACTCATTTAAATTTTGGTTCGTAGAAGTGAAGTAATTCTCACATTACTTTACTTGGGTTTCTAATCGACCCACCAAAAATAGATTAGTGGCGACTACATAATAAAAATCATTTGTATATTAAGAACTTAAATCCTAAGTTGCACATTGGTATGGGCTTAGGAGAGTTTGAGCTAAGTCTAAGCTTAGTAATCCATTAGCTGAACCCTTAGGTAGTCCAACCCGCTTCAGGGAGGTCGCGACACTTCCCTTCATGAGCCTCGCACATATAGAGAAGCTCAAACTAACTCTCTTTGGCAACAAGCAATGGCAGATGAGTTGCATAAGTTAGACAAATCCCATACTTGAGAATTGGTTGATTTGCCTCTTAGAAAGTCAACACATAGGTTGTAGATGGGTATATAAGATTAAGGCCAAGGCAGATGGTACAGTGGAATGCTACAAAGCTAGACTAGTAGCAAAAGGTTTTACTCAGGAGTATGGAAGTAACTATGACGAGACATTTGCTCCGGTTGACATCTTACTTCTATTCGCAATCTTCTTGCTCTTGTAGCTATTAAACAATGGCCTCTATTTCATATTAATGGTAATAATACCTTTCTTAATGGCGATCTTACTAAGGAAATATATATGGAGCCACCTTCTAAGTACAATACTACTTCTAATAAAGTATCTCACTTACGTAAAGCTTTATATGGACTGAAACAGGTTCCTTATGCATGGTATTCTAAGTTTAGTTCCCCCGTGGAACGTCTTGGCTTTAGATCTAGTCCCCATGACCATGCTCTATTTGTGGAGAGAACTTCTCATGGGTATATTCTACTGCTATTATATGTGGATGACATAGTTATTACTGATGATGTCCAGCAGTATCTTAGTCAGCAGTTTGAAATGAAAGATCTTGAATGACTCGGTTACTTTCTAGGCTTGGAGGTTGCCTCAAACTCCTTGGGCTATTATCTTTTTCAAGCAACATACACCACCGATCTTCTTTCTCACACGGGACTTACTAAGACTGTGCCATATATGGCATAGGTGCTGCAGGAGGGCTAGGATCAGCAACACCTTGCAGCACCTCGGTGGTGTAATAAGGATAGCCACCCATGCTACACCATTTTTGAGCCAATTACTGCTTGTCACTGTAGCAAGAATAGCCACCCATCCCCATAGGCGGTGTCGGAAGGAAACCAGGCTGGTCTTTCTTCACAGCAAGTTGAGGGTAACTCATTTGAGGCTCTACCGCATAGGGCATAGGTGCCGCAGGAGGGCTAGGGTAAACGGCACCTGGGTAAGCTGGTGCAGCTTGAGGATAAGGATATCCAGCAGGATCCATGCTAGGATAAGCTTTTCCAGTCTGAGGATATTCTGACTGAGGATATCCTGCTGCCATTGGTGCACGATTGGAACCATTGTAGCAGGTAGCTTTGGCTGTGCCTTTCTTCGTCCATGCGATTCTGCATATTTGACAGTTATGCTCCGCCCCTGAAATGAAAAAGGAAGCCTTATCAAGTGAATCCATCTATCCCATAAAAAGTCAGTCGGATGATTCCATCCATCACAGAAAGCCTTAAATTAGGCATGGACGAGTAAGACATGTAAGACAAGGTGGTGAATTAATTGTTTATCCTTTCCTCAATTTTGGTTTTCCTGTTCTCCAAATCCCTGCATAAAGTTGCTTTCTTAGCGATAGTATCTATTTATATAAAATTATTTTTTTTTCTCTCTCTTCTTTCATTTGCCATCGCTTTACTAAGACCCAAACGGCAAGGAAAATTCAGATTAAATAAAGAACATTAAGTTTGCTTCATCCCGATGGAGTACAAACAGGACAACGAGGACTCCTGTATGCTTTCTTACACAGGTCTCCACAAAGTCGTAAGATCATGTATGAGGCTATGTTGGTATTTGCGGAAACTTGTGTTTGATGTGTGTGCAAGTGTGTTTTGTGTGTGATCTATCAAGAGAGCAAAAGTACTAAGGAAAAATGTGAGCAAGAAATGGATGGGCAAAGTAATAATAGGAATGTGTAAAAGAGAATGGCAGAAAGGGAGCACAAGGGAACAAAAGAAAGTTTTTTTTTTTTTTTATTTAGTTGTACAAAGGAAGGGGAGGAGCTTACCTTTTTTCTCTGCTTCTCAAAATGGATGACACAAGGCCTTTTATAGGCCTACATCACCGACTTTACAAAAGGAAAATCTTCTGCTCTTGTTAGATTTTTCACTTTTCCTCTTCCCTTAGAGACTTCTACATTTGTGCATCTACACTTTTCTTTGCCGCCTAAGCCAAATTTTCCTTTTTAAGGATTTTTCTTGACTTTTCTAGCTAATATCAATCTTGAAGTTACTAGAAATTGGATCAATAGTTTAACACTCCTCCTTGATCCAATTTCGTGTTACACCAAGCTTCTTCCACAATGTCTCAAACTTGGCTAGCGGTAGTGCTTTAGTGAAGATGTCCGCTACTTGTTCCTCGGTTTTGCAATATTTTAGCTCGATCTCTTCGTTATTTTGCGCTTCTCGTATGAAGTGATATTTAATGTTGATATGTTTGGTTCTTCCATGGAATACTGGATTCTTTGATATAGCGATTGCGGACTTGTTGTCGCAAAGTATCGGAGTTGTTCCATCTATGCTTCTCCAATGTCTCTTAGAATTCTTCAAAGCCATATTGCTTGACTGGCAGTTGTAGCAGCTGTGATGTATTTAGCTTCCGCAGTAGATTGTGCCACTAAGTCTTGTTTTTTGGATACCCATGAAAATATTCCAAAACCTAGTGTGAATGCATAGCCAGTAGTACTTTTCCTATCATTAGCTAAACCTGCCTAGTCGCTATTAGTGTAGCCAATGAGCTTGGCGTCTGCACTTGGGTGATACCGAATGCCATAATCTATAGTTCCTCGTAAATATCTAAGAATTCTCTTGGCAACTCCAAAGTGAACTTGACTCGGACTTTGCATGAATCGTGATAGTAGACTTGTTGCATACATAATATCCGGTCATGTAGCAGTGAGATATAAGAGACTGCCAATCAGACTTCTGTAGAGGGAGGCATCAACTTTTTCTGCTCCATCTTCCTTCAATAGTTTCTCATTTGTCATGAGCGGAGTTGAAACTGCTTTACAATAGTTCATCTTGAATTTCTTTAGAGGTTTTCGGTATATTTCTTTTGCGAGATAAAAACTCCTTCATTTTGGTTGATCTCGATGCTAAGGAAATAATGCATCAAACCCAAGTCTGTCATCTCAAATGTCTTCTTCATTTCTTCTTTGAATACTTGGCTCACTCATATTCCTCCTGAATCCTTGCTTGATGAAGTACTCATCGATTCTACTATACCACGCTCGTGGTGCTTGCTTTAACCTATATAGGGCTTTTTTGAGTTTGAGAACTTTTTCTTCTTGGCCTATTACAGTAAAGCCTTGTGGTTGTTCCACATATATTTCTTTTTGAAGATATCCATTTAAAAATGCCGACTTCACATCTAGTTGATAGATCTTCCATTCTTTTTGTACTGCTGGGGCTATGAGTGCTTGAATAGTATCGAGGCGAGCGACGGGGGCAAAATTTTCAGTATAGTCGATACCTGGTTGTTGCAAGTATCCTTTCTCCACAAGCCTTGCTTTATGCTTCTGGATTGATCCATCCACGTTGAGCTTCGTCTTGTAAACCCACTTGACGCCAATGATCTCTTTGTCTTCGGGTCGATCGACAAGCTCCCAAGTTTCATTTTTCTTGATCATCTTGATCTCTTCCTCCATGGCTTTTATCTAGACTTCTTCTTTGGATGCCTGTTCATAGTTTTTTGGTTCTAAAACAGCAAAGTTGCATGTGTCGTAAATTCTTCTAAGGGCTTTTACCCTTAATACTGAAAACTCTGGAGTAGATTCTTCTTGCGTCACTCTTGGAGAGGTTGGTGGAGTTATGTCGTGAGTGGTGGAATCAGGTACTTCTCCTTCTTCTTGTGACGTTGACTCCTCAGGTGGTATGTCTGGCAAGGTGATGTACTTCTTCTCGATCTTCTCGTCCTCTCAATTCTAGGCAGCATTCTTATCAAACTCGACGTCTCGACTAATCATAAGCTTCTTGGTTCTTAGGTTGTAAACTTGATATCCTTTTGATTGGTCACTATAGTCGAGGAATATTCCATTTTCTATCTTTTCATCTAACTTACTCCTTTTCTGAGCAGGGATGTGGACGTAGCATATGCATCCGAATACCTTGAGGTGCTTTGCTGAAGGCTTCCGTTCACTCCATGCTTCGACTGGAGTTTTATTTTGGACTGCTTTAATTGGAC
The DNA here is from genome assembly GCA_014182715.1 of Eucalyptus cloeziana. Taxonomy (NCBI): domain Eukaryota; kingdom Viridiplantae; phylum Streptophyta; class Magnoliopsida; order Myrtales; family Myrtaceae; genus Eucalyptus; species Eucalyptus cloeziana. The sequence goes on along the minus strand of CM024640.1, from coordinate 35,643,788 downwards.
ACTTGTTTAAGATGTATACGGCCGTGTAGACTACTTCTGCCCAAAACGAGTTAAGAAGTCCTTTTTCCTTTAGCATAGACCTTGCCATCTCCATGACGGTTCTATTTTTTCTTTCGGCTACTCCATTTTGCTCTGGGGCATAGCCAATAGTGAGTTGATGATGGACTCCTTCGATGGAGAGTTTTTAGCCCAGCAAAGTTGAAGTGGCCAAATCTTCAATGCCATAGCCATGAAACATCAAGTTGAGCTTTCATGGCTATATCTCTGACATATTTCCAATCGTATAGGAAAATTCTTATTTTCCATCTTAACAGAGGCAACGACATTTTTATATTTATCATAGATAATGCAGGCATCTCCACTAAAATATAGAGAATACCCACTTTGTATCATTTGGCCCACACTTAAGAGATTTTGTGCAAGATGAGGGACTAGATACACATTATGTATATATTTTGGGCCTTTATTCGTTTCCGCGGCGATGGCGCATTTTCCTTTGACATCTACTAATGCACCATTGCCCAACTTTACTTGGGATTTCACCGACTTATCAATATCAGTGAATATAGATTCGTCCCCCGTCATGTGATTGCTACACCCACTATCAATGTACCATGTTTCATTTTTATTATCATTTGCCACTTGGCCTGCGTAGAATGTATTATCTTCACTTCTTTTTTTCCTACATAGTTTGCTCAATTATTTGTTTTCGAGTGACAATCTTTTTCTACATGGCCATATCTTTCGCAAAAGCGGCATTGTTTTTTATTTTTAAACCAACAATCCTTCTCCAAATGATTTGTTTTCTTGCAAATACCACAAGGTGGATAATTTTCCTTTTGTATAGTTTCTCCTCCTTTTTTATTTTTCCATGAGCTCCTTCCACCATTTTTAGATTGATGAGACCGTATATTTATTTTAGATTGAAAGACACTTTCAACTGAATCTTCATCTTGTGCCATTATTCTTTTTTCATGTGCTTCCAGAGAGCCAATTAATTCACTCACTGATAGGGTCGTCAAGTCCTTAGTTCCTTATATAGTTGTGACATAGGTTGCACAGACACTCTCCGGGACTCTTCATGTCTTGTCTGACACTCCGACACGTGTTCGACACGCTCCGACATGTGGTCAACTGCCTTCGACATGCTCCAACACGCGAGTCAGAAATTCCGACACGTGACTCCGACATGCACGAGGTTATTTTTACAAATTTCCAAAACTTTTGGGGTCTAAATATAAATATATGAAAATAAATAAATATAAAATAATAAAAGCTAAAACAAATTTCCAATACTCGTTTGAAGATGTTGGGGTGCTTGAAGTTGCAAATTTTTCACTTGATGAGCCAAAGATGAAGTCTGTCTTTTTTTTTTTTTTTTCAGAAGAAGTGGATAATGTGGATGAATGACTTTTTGTTATATTTGATGATGAAATGTTGATTTTTTTTTCTTATTGTTAAATTTTAAATTTAATAGTGGAACGTGGATTATTTGTTTTTTCCTCCAAGTGTTATGGATTATTACAATGAAATGTAGTTGAATTTGTCAAATTAAAACAATGAATGATATTAACAAATGTAGGATTGATGTTTTTAGTATAGATTAATTCTAGGCTCTTTTTTTTATTATTATTTAGTTATTTATGCATTTATATATTAAAATATTTATTTAATATATAACGTGTCGGAACGTGTCGAAATTCTCTACTTTTCAGAAATGAAGTGTCAGTGTGTCGTGTCGTGTCCTGTCGCATGTCGCATGTCAATGCAACCTAGGTTGTGACTATAGGGTTGTATTTTTTTGTAAGTGACACCAATATTTTCTCAACAACCTTTTGATTAGTTATCCCATCTCCATAGGCTCTCATTTGATTAACTAGTTCCTTTAATTTTCCACAATATTCTTGTACGGTCTCATAATTTTTTATATTAGAATTCTCAAAATCTCTTCTCAGAGTTTGAAGGCGAATAGTGCGTACCTTTTCCGATCCTTGAAATTCCTCTCATAGTATATCCCAAGCCCCTTTTGCAATCCTTGCTCCAATTATTCTTGGAAATATGGTTTCTGAGAGTGCTTGCTGGATAAAGTATAGTGCCCTTGCATCCTTTTGTAGTTGATCCTTCGAAACACTTGCACCTTCTTGCGGAGTAAGTCTTGGGCCATCAAGAATGTCGTCATTTTTATGCTCCAAAAGTCATAGTTGTTCCCATAAAAAATGGGAATAGGAAATGAGAATGAGGTAGAGTTGGCCATAGTTTAGTCATTGGTAGTTTTAGGAATGGGTAGGTAGGACAAATGCCCAATACCAACCAAAGACGTGGCTCTGATACTAGTGTTGGTATTTGCAAAAACGTGTATTTGATTTGTGTGCAAGTGTGTTTTGTGTGTGAACTATCAAGAGAGCAAAAGAACTAAGGAACAATGTGAGCAAGAAATGGTTGGGCAAAGTAATAATAAGAATGTGTAGAAGAGAATGGTAGAAAGGGAGCACAAGGGAACAAAAGAAAGTTTTTTTATTTTTTTTATTTAGTTGTAGTACAAAGGAAGGGGAGGAGCTTACCCTTTTTCTCTTATCCTCAAAATGGACAACACGAGGCCTTTTATAGGCCTACATCACCGACTTTACAAAAGGAAAATCTTATGCTCGTCAGATTTTTCACTTTCCATCTTTTCCTAGAGACTTCTACTTTTTGTGCATCTACACTTTTTTTTCACTCCAACTTGGAAGGAGGAGGTGGGGGGTTCAAATCCCCACCTTCTCGGAGGTTGGGGTGAGGACGAATTAAGTTTCAGGAATGGGTTTCGACTCTCACGCCCTATAAGGAGACAAGGCAAAAATCTGAAATGAGAGTTAGAATAGAAATAGAGTAAGACCAATAAAAAAAAAAAAAAAAAAAGTTATATTTTCCTTTTAAGGATTTTTCTTGAATTTTCTAGCTAATATCAATCTTGAAGTTTCTAGAAATTGGATTAACAGGCTGACGCTGTCCAATGCCAAAAAGTCAAGCAAGTTGGTGACCTGCCCGAAGAAAAACGAACGTTGCTATTTCACCTTCACCACAGCGAAGCCTTCAAGCTCTTCCACCGCCCCTGATCACCCCGCAATGGCCGCCGTCAGCACCAGCATGCGGGTGACGGCGCTTGACTGCCTGGTGCACGGGAACTCGCTCTTCACGCTCGCCGTCTTCAATGAAACTCATTTTCGAGCAATAATATAAAAAGGTTTCGTGGAAAAAGATGTAGACGCAACCGAAGATGATAGGAAGGAGTGTGAAATTTATTGACCAAGATAATGATTTCAGTCCGACTGAGCACGGACGACAACGACTCATTTTTCAGCCCGAAGAAAAATGGAAAACGTCGGTCAAATCTCCACCCGCCTCCTCCATTACCTTCACCCCAGCAAAGTTTGCGACCTCCCCTTCTTCACCGCCCTGATCACCCCGCGATGTCCTCCGACACGAGCATCCACGTGACGGCGCTCGACTGCCTGGTGCACGTGAACTCCCTCTTCACGCTCGCCCTCTTCCTCGGGCTCTCCTGGGACCCGTGGGACCCGAAAAACACCCTCAACCAGGACCCCCGGTGCGCCGCCGGCCCTGCTGTCAAGCGCAACCTCATCACCTTCGAGGTCTTCTCCTTTGGCTCCTTCCTCTTCTCCAGCGTGGTCGCTCTCGCCCTCAAGCAGGTGCGGTGGTGGTTCTCTTCTCGTTTCTTGTTCTGAGCCTTTTGAAATAGAGTGTGCCAATGTTGTTGATGAGAAAAGAAGAGAACGAAAAGATCCGATAAGGTTTAGTTGGAATGGTGATTCTTGGTCTTGATAAGGCTAAGCAAAGATTTCTTCTTCTTCTTCTTCTTCTTTTTTTTTGTGTGGCTTCCTTTGGCTATCAGGCTATCCGGAACACGCAGTCTTCAAGCCACCGCTATGGGGAACTGGTCTCTCGGATCAACCAGGATGTGCTGCGGCTCGGGATGTTGGTGTCTGGGGTCGGGTCGGTCAGTGGATCCGTGTGCCTGATGCTGGCCCTGATCAATGTAGTGCAGATCAAGCTCGGGACACTGGCTTGTGGGAGCGCGCACAGCTTCGCAGCGGTCGTGCCGCTCATGATTTTCGTCCCCTTGGGGCTTTTCGTACATATATGCATCATCATGTATGCTTTTACTCATTAGGGTTTGGATTAGTTCGTTGTGGCTATCTGAAATGCGGAAATCAACCGCCAGTTAGGCTTCTGTTGATTCCTCTAATCGATATCCATCAGGAATCTTGTGTGGACTTATACAGTCATAGAAGTTTCGATATCATAATCATGCGAATTTTGCTCTGATCCACGAACAGGGGAATGCGTGCAATGCAGTCATGTGCAACTTGAGCTCTTTTTGTCCCGTGCTTGTCCGCTGGCATATAAGGTTAATTATGTTAATCAATTGGTCTTATTAGCGATGCTTTTACATCGGTTATACTCAATCAGTTGTTTATCTACATGAACTTGGGAGAGTTCCATGTCTTGTAGGACTCCAGATACGAATACTTGTGATCTCTGATTGTGGACCGTGTTGGGAGCTTCCAGGGAAAAAATACGAGTTCGTAAACTTTTTGGCATTTGAAGGATAGTCATGCTCCGTCTTTCTAGGTATATGATTATCCAACAGAGGTAAATGTGAGTGAAGGCTGCCTTGCTAACCGCTTGTTGGACTGTTCGTTGGGAGCTGTAGCTGCTTCTTGTAAAGGCAATTCAATGCAACTCATTTTCCAGTAATAATAGAAAAAAGGTTTCGTGGGAAAAGTTTCAGATGCAACCGAAGATGCTAGGAAGAATGAGCGTGATCCATAGAAAAAGATAATGACTTCAGTTTATAGTGGGAGATTTGGTTTAGCCGACTGATATTTTTGCAGTTGAGGATTCAATGCTTGGCATCCTTCGCCATCCGTTGTTGGATTTAACTGACAATCACTTCAAGGCATGGTACAGTTATCGAAAGACCCTCTGTCCTACCTACCAGAGTTATCTTCCCTCTTTGTCTCAGAACAATCATGTTTCCTTGTGTTTTAGCTTTGTAATTTATCCTCGAGTCTTGTTAAACTCATAAGAACTATGTATGAACAATAAAGTTCAATGTGGATGCTGCTTTTTGAAACATAGTTGCTCTCTAAATTGCGGAGCTCTACATTATGCTGCTCTACTTCAAAATCAATTCCAAGTTGTGTAGTCCTAAGGATAAGGCGCAATACCTAAATTGGACTGAGACTGTTAAAAATTTGGATGTGTGCGAAAGCGATATTGATGATAGTTTTTTATTAGTGATGTTGTGTGCAAGTGTATGATATAGTTTGTAGATGATGGACAAGGGACGAGATAGGATAGTTCAATGGATAAACACAAATTTTTATGGGACAAGGATAGTTTCACTAGTTTATGAAAATAATTTTACAATAATTGAAGGAAGTGTTGGTGGAGGAGTTTCATGATATGGAGTATATTCTCATGTTCTTCACACACTATTACGTCAATAGGTTACGGCCTTTTTATAAGCATTTCCACCAACTAAGTACAGTCGCCTTAGAGGATTCTGGACTTCTCTTGAATGCTGTCTGCGTAGGCTTCATCTTGCAACCACCACCATATATCTGACTTGTTCAGAGATTGTTTGCTTCTTACATGCTGGACATTTTCCAGTCACAATTTTTAACCATCCAAAACTTCATCTAGGGAATTCTAGATTGTAGTTTAGCAACTCTAGGAAATTCTAGAAAATGGATCACCATTTCCATCAAAAACACACGCGCACTATTTCATTTTGGAATCATGGCTCGTGCTTGTGCCGGTAATTTCGAGGTAGCCTAAAATAATTTTATATTGATTGCATAGGATGATAATGTTACATTGGTTTTCTTTTCAATGAAATCTTGCAAAAACAAATGCACGTGTCTTGCACTAATATGTAGGGTAGCTTGAGGAGTACTTGATGTTGTAGCTTGCTGTGCTGGCGGCTACTCATCAAAAGCTTATTTTTCCCACTCCGGATGGGAAAAGCAACATGGTGGCAAAGACTTTGAGAAACCACTCTATCTTGTTTGTCTTCAATGGGTTAAACAATATCGGTGGGTCCATATCTGCAACATCCGATGGAGTAGGTGTCAAATAAACAAAATCAATCCTTCAATAGTGCTGTCACCACTTTCATTGTGGTTTACACATGTGAGAACTTTTTGTTTCTTATAAAAGCTCGCAGTCTGACTCATTATGCATAGTTGAAGATATGGAAGCTCCAATGAAGCAAATTAGAGTTCTGGTGTTTTTTGCAATTTTGGCCATTTCAGGTCTCCAGACGGTGTATGGGGCTGGTGAATGTGGCAAGTCTTCAACACCCGATAGGGAGGCTTTTAAGCTGGCCCCCTGCATGTCTGCAGCGCAGGATGAGACTGCACCCGTGTCAAGCAGCTGCTGTGCTCAAGTGAAGAGAATAGGGCAGAACCCGAGCTGCCTATGTGCTGCCATGCTGTCAAATACGGCCAAAATGGCTGGAATTAAGCCTGAAGTCGCGGTCACCATTCCAAAACGCTGCAACCTTTCTGATCGCCCCTCTGGGTACAAGTGTGGAGGTCAGTTTAGCCTTCTTTCACTTACTGCAGAAGAGTTTTTGTTTGGAAACTTGTCTCCAGAAGCATCCAGCGTCGGATGTTACCATGGTGTAAATTATTCAGCACCACCACCTTTTCTTCTACTAATCTTATGGGATAAATGCCCTTTCATGTGATTTAATGGTGCTGATCGTGTCTAAGTAATCTAACTAGATGAAATTTGCTGACAAAGATGGGCGTTCTTTGCGATGGACTATCCTTCTTTCCTTGTCTCCCTTATAACTAACTTGATGCGCATTTATGCGAGTTTACTACATTAAAGTTGCCATGGTTTCCAAGTAGCTGATTTCTTAATCTCCCATTGCTTTGGGTTTTGCAGATTACACAGTGCCTTAATGGTCATGGCTGGTCGCTACCTTGCTGCAGTTTGGATCGCCCTGTTGTGTTAAAATAACTTCAATAATGTGCATGCTGTTAACATGTAACGGTAGAGATGATGAAATGCACCCACTAAAGCCGGCAGTGGCCGACTAAGTTCATGCGCATCGTGTGTTTCTCAGGGTTTATTTTTGAAAAGGTTCCAAATATATCGAAATGGATGATCCTAACACTATGTAAACTTACTCAATCTCTGATGAAAAACAAGGACTCCATTTATCTAAAAAGAATGATATGTCGTATTAATCTAATTCATTGTAGATCATCTATACTCGAAATTCGGTTATGCTGGACACCAGGGACACAAAACTATTTCACTAATGGTAATGGGCAATCATGTCGTTGATTGACTTAGGAAATGTCATTAAGCTCTTTGGATCTGTAGAACCTTGTAGGGCAGTTATTATCCAAATCAGAAGCTGCTGGATCAGGCAAAAGTTAATGTAAAGGCTAAGAAATTGTCAAAACAATCAATCTTTCCATTTTGTCTTGAGCATATTGAAGTTGCATTATTGGCCCTTTCGTTGAAAATCTCAGAGAATCTCTAATCAGGATTTCCACTCTCATGGTATGGCCCGTCCTAGAGTTAAACTTCTGTTGGAATGAACCGGAGGAAGTTATTGGTGGGCACTGACGTTTGGCTCTCTGTCTTGATGTTAGATAGTGCAAAGCTGACTGTACGAGTAACTTTTTATTATTGTGCAGTGCAAGTTTGTATCACAGACACAAAAAAATAAAAAAAAAAGTTTGCATCGCAGACAATTGCACAAGGGTCTTAATAAATGTGGACTACCGCATATATTTCCATAGTTTCAAAAGATGTTTCGAGTGTAAATAGATCGGAATATTGTTGCACTACTTCAATCAATATGGTAACTGAAAAAATGGAAATGCCGGTGTCACGATGAATGAGGAAAGAGCCAGGCCCGGAGTTGTAGCGACGGCCCTGCTACGCCCCTATGATGTTCCGAAAGAGAACCTGAAAGGCTCTACTCTCCGTTGGGATTATTAAGGACAGTCCCGCCGTCAGTGGTGTCCTTCTTTAAGGATAACTCCTACCTTAGTACATCAAAATGGCTGTGGCCTAGATATATAGGGACCCCCGTCATGCCCCATCCCTAACATGTTCTTAAAAAGCTTTTCTTCATAGGACGGCAGGAGTGCCATTCCTAGTGTCCTAAAGCCCTCCCAAGAACATTAAAAGGATTTTTTCCCCCGCGGGTCCTGAAAAAGAGTAGGGGTGACGAGCTGGCGATGGAAGCCGCCCGTCTCTACTGGATAGCAACGATACATGTTTATAGTTTAATGAGGGCGCACGCGTCGCCTGTGCTCTTTCATCTAGCGATGAGAGTAGAGAGATGCTTATCGATCCTGACTAGCATTTTTTGGCCAAAACAATTAGCTTGACGATGACATCTTATAATTCCTCCATTAAGTTGTGTCATGGCAGCTTCAATCATGGCCTTAAAATAAACAAAGAAAAGAAGTAAGGAACTCCCTAAAATCATCGAACTAATTGTTTGTTCCAGTGGACAAAAGTCAATATCAATGATGAACTTTTGCAATACTTGATTAGAACTCGTGAGGGCGATGAGTGATTAATACCCATGCAAATAAAATCAAGTGTGAATCGCTTTCTTTTGGGCCTTTAAGTGACATTCATGTAAATATTTGGGATTGTGTCAATGATCATCCATTCCACATGAGAAGGGGAGGTAGGAAAATCGATTCCCCAATTAGGGGTGAGGAAGTTTAGTTTTGGATATGGAGTTTAACTCCCACGTTTTGGGAAAAGATTGGGTAAAAGTTTGAGATCTGAGTTGAGAGTTAGAATAGGACAAAAAAATAATAACATTCATTCATGTTATCAAACTTGTTGCTCCAGAGCAAAACAGACATGATGGGTAAATATAAAGTGCAAAAGACATTAAAACTAATACACGATTTTCATAACAAGTCACATATACGTTTTAGTTAACATGGATATATAAGAAGGCACATAGCACATCAACTTTATTCCATATCTTTCCATTTGACCTCAAGGCTGCATTCTGTCACCTGTTTACTCGCATAATAATGCAGAATTCTGAAACTCAGTGGCGATATTTCCATGGCAAGCATCGCAGTTCAGAGCACGACCCCTCCGCCCACTCGCTCCTGCATTCACCTCTCTCACCGTCGCAGCACTTGCACTGGACTCCAAGAGTAGCATACATGTTCGAGTCTCCTGCAAAATTCACAACAAGATCACTTATTCTTTCATTATAAAAGAAAAGGGCAAAGAACTAAAAATTGCGGTTTACATGCTGTACATATCAGTTTGTTTTAAGCTCTAGAGTTTAGTAAGAAATTAAGGATGCTGCATATTCTTTGTTAAAGATGTTGGGGATATATCTTCATACGGAGTTGATGATGGACAAAATATGGAGCTGGTGCAACTTCTCCTGGGCTCGTAAACATCACAACAATCATCATCGCAAGGAGGCCAAAGTGCTTGAGACCACTCATTGCCAAGTAAATGATCAAGAACAGATCTCTCTCAAAATATTTATATCACTAAGAAAGGTATGAAACCCTTGAAACTAAACTCCTATTTATGGAGTTCTGGCTTGCCAAAAGAAAACTTAACAAATAGAAAAAGAGTTCTAGATCTTCTAGGTGTCAGCCAGACGTCCTTTTGGAAAGAGAGGACAAAAGTACTAATTCAAAGTTTTGGAAGTTTCTAAAAATTTTCGTGCCGTGCAAGAGAGGCTACGGGGGAGGAATTGTTAAATGAGTTTAGCACATTGTTAAACTGAATTTGAACGACTAAAAATAATGAAAAACATATAGGTCTTGCGTGGATCCAATCAAATCTGACAATTTAGATTAAGTTCCAGTGACAAGACGCAAAGCAACGATTTATATTGTCATGCATGGTTAATAACCACGTTATTTAATTAGTTGTGACCCACATATTTTTCTCTTTCTTTGAGGTGATAGACCTTGATGGGTTGTGCAGCACATGTCTGGCTTTGATCAGAAGAATTTCCCCCTTTCACGTTAGAAAGTCATTCTTTAATTCACATGCTGTCACGCCGAAATTCAAAATGTCACTAAACTTCTAGATTGAATCATATACTCTCTATGGACTAAAAACTTGATTGAACTCTCTGGTTTTTGAGACTAGAATTCTTTTACACGCTGATGACGCTTCTAGAGTCCCTACTGGAATTGGTCATCGAGAGTTGATAGCCATTAAATTACAAAGAGGTATATTCTACTATTTGTATGTTATGGCTACTTGCATGAAATTTAGGACAAAATGCAGAATGTTACAATCACGTTACAATCAGCGAATGGTTTTTAGAGGGACCACACTAAAAGACCCTTGGGCAGAAAGAGCAAAAATTAAATATCATATGTGAATGTACAACGTGGAGTAAAGATCTATATTATGATTTTCTTGTTACATTTTAAAAAAATGGATTTTTTCTTCCATCTCAGTATATTTCTAAAGGAGTTGGTAAGTATAAAAAAAATATTACTTCGTGGCTTGTTTGTTTAGGATTGAGTAAAAAGTATTTTTTTACTTTTCTATCATCGACTTCTTGAACAACCAATGGCAGTGGTATAATCCACGATTGAATAGTGGAAGAAAGATCATATAATAAATATTCAATTCAAAGTCTTCGTTGCATATGGATACCTTAAGCGTAGGGGCAGAAATATTAACATGAGATGGATCCTGAAAAAGGTGGGATTCTTCAAATATTATCTAAGTTTCAAAAAGTTATGAAAAAAAGTTATGTGAATGGTTTTTTTCCCTTTCAAGTCATGTGTGAGAGAGACATCAGTGCCTCCCACACTTCAAAATGATTCACCCTTAATAAAAAGCAAACCCTATTGCAGAAGTGAAACATTCATAATCAAATAAATTATGAAAAACCTTTTAAATTAAGGGACGAAATTCATAGAAATTATACTCGAATGCTCTCAAATTACTTTCATGTGGAAAATTGCGCAACCACTCTCTAAATGTATGTTGAAATCTTTTAACTAGCGTCACCATCTAAATTGACTAGAAAAATTAGCCAACAACAACAACGTCCTCAATTTGCAGAAGAATCATGGAAGAAGTCAAGATTCGATAAAGAAAAGCAGGAGGGAACGAAAGAAAATCAATAACCGAAGGTCTGACATCCCAAGTGCACGCAGTGATTCAAGGGATGATAAAAAGACATGTGAAAAAGAGAGAATAAAGAAAGATTTCAAAAGGGGAGAGAGGAAAATAACTAGTGGACTGTTTCCATACGATGACGACCTTTTAAGCATCAAGAAATTTCCTGTCCAGTATCCAGAACATGGCATGAAGAGTTGAAGACAAGGCGAGGAGTAGAAACATTAGTGAAGAACTTTTCTTGGCTCTTAGGGTCCGTTCGTTTCGCGGAAAATAACTTCCGGAAAAATGTTTTCCGGATTTTCCGGTGTTCGTTTTACGGAAAATGAACTAGTCAAGGAAAATGTTTTCCATTATTGGAAAAAACAACTTTTAAAGTGAGGAAAACGTTTTCCACTTTTGAAAAGTGAAAACGTTTTCCATGACTTCTTCCCTCTTACTTCTTTTTATTAATACACTTTCATTTTATTTTTATGCTTTCTTTTTTCCTTTTTTTAAATCGAATTTTTAATTTCTTTTCTTTTCATTTTTTTCTTTTCTTCCCTATTCATCTTCTTCTTTGGCCCGACCGACCACGGCGGCGTCCGGCGACCGGCCGCAAGCCAACGGCCGACGACCTCGCCGGCCTCGCCCCAGGCCGGCAAGGCTCCGCCTAGCCCAATCTGGCGAAGCCGAGCTCGGGCCTCGCCAGACGGGCGAGGCGGAGCTCGCCGCCCGGGCGGAGCTCGCGGCTCGCCGGATCCGGCGAGCTAGGCGGGGCTCGGGCCTCGCCCGAGCTCGCCGCGAGCTTCGCCGGGCTCGGCGAGCCGCGAGCTCGCCGAATCTAGCGGCGGAGCTCGGGCTCGCCCTGGATCGGGAGCCCGAGCTCGGGCGAGATCGGCCGAGCCTCAAGCTCACCGAGATCGGCCACCGTGTGCCGCCATCGTCGGGCGGGGAAGGAAGGAGGCGACGCGGCGGAAGGAGGAGGAAGGAGGCGGCGGCAGAGGAAGGAGGAGGAGGAGGAAGGAAAAGGAGAAGAAAAAAAAATAAAAAGAAAAAGAAAGAAAAATAAAAAAAAAAAATAAAGATTTCGATTTTATAAAAATATAAATAATTAAAAATTCATTTTTTGAAAAAATATAAAAAAAATAAAGTTATTTTTTTGGTCAATTAAAAATATTAAAATTCAAATTTTGATAATTTTTCTCAAACAATTAAATGAGCTAACGAACGGTGAAAAATATTTTCCACTCAAATTTTAGGTTTTGGCCGAACACTGGAAAATAGAGTCATTTTCCTGGAAAATGACTTACAGGAAAATATTTTCCGGAAATGTGATATTTTCCACGAAACGAACGGACCCTTAATTTCTTCTCCTCCGAGTTTTTAAATTTCTAACAATCTATGCACATGGTAAATTTAAGCGATTCACATAAAAAGTTATCTTTTTTTCTTAAGGTTATTATAAGATAAAAATCGTGGTAAAAGGGTTTAATTAAAAACTGGCTCTTTTGGAGAAAGACCATAAGAATTTATAAATTTAATTTTACAAACAATAACCTCTCAGAGTGCCCATCCTTGAGAGCTAATTATTGAATCAATAAACTTAAACATATATAAATGTACACGCACTATTATATATTGTCTACGTGGGATGACTTATAAAATATCTTTTAATATTACTTTGTGGAGGTTCTCTTGAGAGTAGAAATCAATTTATTTACATCAATATCATCTTGAGTCTGCATTCGTACGTGCAATGGCATGAGGAACAGAAGTCTCCTACTCCACCAAGAAACACTAGTGAAGAACTTTTCCTCGCTCTTGATTTCTCCTCCCTCGTGTTGTTAAACTTCTAACAATTTACGTAAGTAGCAAGTTTAATTCATTCGCATTGAAAGAAATCATTTTTATTACGTTATTTTAACTAGATAAAAGTCTTGGGAGAAAAAATATGTGTCGGATTAAAAATGCGTAGTACAACTTCCCCATACACTTTTCCCTTATTAAATACTTATAATTTAAATTGTACACATAATAATCCCAAAGAGAGCTCATCTTTGAAAGCTAGTTATTTATTTGATAGACTTAAAAAATTTATATAAGTATACACCATCATGCGTTGCCAATATGGAACAACTTATATATAATCTTTTAATATCACTTTTTAGAGGCATTTCAGGGACAAAATATCGACTTTGTGACACAAAATCTTCTTGAGTTTGCATTGGTATGTGCAACGGCAAGAGTCAAGTAATTATGGCCGGCAAATTTAATTCGTCCACAAAGAAATCTTTTTGATTATGTTATTATAACTAGAAAAAAGTCAATAAAAAAAGGTTCGAATTAAAAAAATCGTTTTCTTGAATAGAGAGACTAAAGATTTTGTATTGTACAACACTCACGTATACTTTTCTCCTAATAAATAATTAAAATTAAATTGCACACACAATAGCCCCTTAGAGAGCTCACTCTAGAAAATTTCACCTAGATGTCCTTTTGGAAAGACGGCACAACACTACTAATTCAAAGTTAATTCAAAGTTTTGGAAGTTTCTCAAATTTTTCATGCCGTGAAAAAAGGAGGAATTATTAATGAGTTTAGTACACGTGCTAAACTGAATTTGGATCATTGAAAATGATAAATCGCTTGTGGATATTACGTGAATCTCTCCCGCGCTAACATTCAGATTAAGTTTAGTATATCTTAATGGATTCATGGAAACCTGCTTGACAACAGGGGCTCAGCAACAGTCTTGAGAAAGCACGAAGCCGTGCTGGTCACTCCGCCAACTAAGACGATAAATTAGATTTTCTGAAAGTACACTGAATATTCAATAGGGAAGAAAAAAGATAATGTGGTTTAATTTTAAAATTCAAAAATGACATGCGGAAGCTGATCGAGGGAGGTGCGGACGCAAGCGGAGATGTTCTACATGAAGAGAGCCGAGCTGATGAGCATGGTCGAAGATTTCTACCGCGCACCGTCTTTTGACCGCCCGGCGCGAGTCTGAAGTGGGAGACTCGCCTACTGACGGATCAATGTGGTCTGCGTCCAAGAACTGTAGGCCTCTAGTGGCATCTTACTTACAGATTCCGCGACAGAGGCAAGTTCCTCAGCTGGCACGGGCCGTTTAGTCCTGTAGAGTCTAGGGTTATGAGCGCCATGGACGAAACCAGTGGGCCAAGATCGGATTTTTAAGGACGGCGAGTGGTCTTCGAGAAGATTTGGAGACACCCATTTGAGAATGGACAGTGGTCTAAGTTTCTGTACTTGTCTCATGAGTGACCATCCGAGGATTTTTATAAATGTGCCGTGCGGTGAAGAAGATGAGAACGAAACAGACGTAAGTTTCGAGCTTTGAAGCTTCAGAAGATGAAAATGAGTTCGCGCTAGGTCAGATGGATGATTCTCGTGCCTTCCTTTGGTGGCGAAGCTTAAGTTGTCCAGAGCTTCAGGCGACGGCTTTATTCGGCTCTTTCGGCCAACTCCATTTGAAGAGCAGCGGGAGTTGCGAAAATGCTGTTTACACTCCGTTGGGGAGTACGGAGAGCAAGAGCGTCGGAAACCGTGGCCAAGTTCGTGCCTGGCCCGAGCCCAGGTCCGGCCCACTACTGTACCTGGCCGGACCTATCCCAGCCCAGTTTGTGCTGGCCCGGCCCATTATTGGCCTGGGTCGTCACGCTCATGCTGGTCCTATCATCGTGCCCGGACTCGTGCTGGCGTCGTGCCAAAGCCATTTTCTCGATCACGTGCCAATCTTGTCGAAATTTGATGCAAAATCGAGAACAAGACGAAGGGAAAACCATGGAAACGCATTCGATCGTTCATATCTCCTCCACATCAACAGCGAAGCCCGAGCTGGCATGCCCAACATGACATCATAATACGAGTTTGCTGATATATTTATTCCAAACATCTTTCCAGCATAGCTCAAGGGACCCTTCTCAATCTATGAAGTATAAATTCAAGTCTCTTAAGGATTGCCCCCCTCAGTTGTTTCCGTTTTCTTCTGGGACCATTGGATAACCATTAAACGATTATTCATGCCTTCTCTTTTTTCATATTCTTGGTTGAAGAGAGTTCTCTTCAAGAACTTAATTAATCATGGTATATGCGTTTTCTTATTTTTTTAAATAATGGAGAAAGTAACTCTTAGACTAGAATTGGTGTTCCAAAGGAAATTTTTAATTAATTTGCTGATTATCCGTGATCAACAAAAAGAAGTCACAAAAAAGCTGATCAATCTCGTTCTTCAAGGCATATGCTTCTCTTGAAAACAGCACGAATCAAAACTAATAACACCAACAATGAATGGACAGCTGCCTAGGTGCAAGAAATCTTTAGAATCAGCTGCGAGGCAGAAACCAGTCGCACGATGATCGACCGAAGTTCGCTTGCCATATATTCATCAATCACATTTAAAACTCAAGATTTGTATTTTCTCCGGTGTGTTCGACCCTCTCTCGTTTGCCGAGAAAGCTCAGTTTCGCCATCATGTTAAGGAGAACAAGACAGCCAAGATATTGAAACACACTCGCAACAGTGCAAGTACTAGAAAGAGAACTATGAATCTCCAGGTATATTCTCTGCTCCAAAATAAATTGCAATCGATAGAAAGATCAAAGCATCCTAGATGTCACCACTAAATTAGAAATGATACAGAAATAAGCATTCAAAACTTCGAACTTCCAATTCAGAGAGAGAGAGAGAGAGGGGTCATGCTACACCATGTTTGAGTCGATTACTGCTTGGCACTGCAATAAGTATAGACACCCATCCCCATAGGCAGTGTCGGAGGGACGCCAAGCTGGTCTTTCTTCACAGCAAGTCGAGGGTAAGTCATTTGAGACTGTGCCGCATATGGCATAGGTGCCGCAGGATGGCTAGAGTGAGCAGCACTTGTGTGGTGTAATAAGGATAGCCACCCATGCTACACCATTTTTGAGCCGGTTACTAATTGTTACCATAATAAGGATAGCCACCCATCCCCATAGGCGGTGTCGGAGCGATGCCAAGCTGGTCTTTCTTCACAGCAAGTTGAGGGTAAGTCATTTGAGGCTGAGCCGCATATGGCATAGGTGCTGCAGGAGGGCTAGGGTAAGCAGCACCTGGGTAAGCTGGTGCAGCTTGAGGATAAGGATATCCACCAGGATCCATGCTAGGATAAGCTTTTCCAGTCTGAGGATATCCTGACTGAGGATATCCTGGTGCCATTGGTGCCATTGGAACCATTGTAGTAGGTTGCTGTGGCTGTGCCGTTCTGCGTCCATGTGATTCTGCATACTTGACAGTTATGCTCCGTCCCTGAAATGAAAAAGGAAGCCTCATCAAGTGAATCCATCTATCCCATAAAAAGTAAGTCAGATGATTCCATCCATCACAGATAGCCTTAAATAAGGCATGGAGGAGAAAGACATGTAAGGCTTCATGTATGCAAGAACTTGAGTGTTGGAATAAATGATGCGTATAAAACAAATGCAAAAGGCCGATTAGTTCATTATCCGCCTACCCCAAGTAGCTTTTGTGGATCATCGATGGCTTTTTTGGCAGCCTCAGATGTCTTATAAGTAACAAATCCAAACCCACTGCAAACAAGAACAATATAATGACCATCCACAGGAAAGTAACTGAGATAATCTCAATTAGTATCTGAAGATGAAGAGAGACACTCAACCGTGATTCAGTTGTATCTTTATCATATGCAACTGAACCTTCTTCAATATCACCATATCTTCCAAAAAAACTGAGCAGCATCTCGCTACTGACATCCGGTGACAATCCACCAATAAATAGCTTCCTCCGAGCTAAATCAGGTGTACCACCACTTGACCCAGTCAGTCCGTCACATGCCAGATTACAGACAGCCATCCTTCCCTAAATTTAAAAGTTTGTAAGAACCGCACTTATTTACTATAAGAGTCAAGAGAAGTGCTACGTGTTTGACAAACAGCCTGGCTTCTATGTGTGAAATGGCTACCTAACAATAGATGGCAATTAACTTCTCCTTATCAACTTTCAAAAGGAGGAAACCATCTTGAACAGAATAAAGCACAGGTTATTGCTTCTGCAAATAATTATGACATGGGAAACTTAAAGACTTATCTGCTTCTAAGCAGTAAGATGATCTTCTATAGTAATTCTGCCTCGAATTTGATTTATGAAGCATTTATCTAAAAAATCTCTTAATTACAATGCTATGAGATCTCAATTAAAAACTGCCTCCATTATCAATGGAAAATGGTTCAGAAAAGCCGATTTTACGAATTAAGATTTACGTCCTCCATCTATTCTTCAATCAAATGATATAAATACTCACTAAGGAAACATCATATTTATATATACATAGCAATCTCCATAATTTATCATGCCATTCAACAGAGAGTTTTCGGACTCTAGTAAAGTGTGTGTTAGTGCATCTATCAGGGTGAAAAGCTGAAACGGTGAGAAACGCGTGCACAGAGAGAGAGAGAGAGAGAGAGAGAGAGCACTATAGCATTAGCTACAGAAAGTGAGAAACCGGCATATACATACATCAATCATTTTGCTAGGTGCCCTCAGTGCAATTTGAGTTGACTCGATATTTTTGAAAGTAATAAAACCATAACCGCGCGATTTCCCTGTGTTTTTGTCATAAATGACAGCACCTTCTTCTATTTCTCCATGAGATTGAAAGGCCTGTAACAAAAAAAAATGTCCTTAATTGCTTCAAGATAAAAAAAAATTTATGCATAGGACCTCTCCTGAAACTTCAATAATGAGGAGAAAACATCTAGAAGCAAAGCACATTTAAGGAATAAATATCTCTCCCTCGCAATTGTGACGGCTCGGGATGGGGAATTCGAACACAGTGGCACACGGAGACAATCGGCAAGCGGCAAGCAATGCACTCACAGCACACAAGGTTTCTGAAGTGGTATTCCAGGCCAAGCCACGGACAAAAAGCTTTCGGTGGACTGGATCTGCACTCGCGATACTTTTTATTTCTTCTGCAATCGAAGGGTATTGGGATCCTCTTTATTCGTCAACATGCAAACAAACACACATGCACAGGGTCAATCACACGGCATACAGTTCACTAGCACAAACAGTACATTCTCAGGTAAAAGCATGTATGGAAACAAGACTGCCCTTGCACATAGGCAGACATACGTGGAAAGAGCAAAGCTACCGGCCAAAACATCCCTCATTTGCTATAATCCACGAAACTTTATACAAAAGCTTGAATCAAGAAGGGTCTGATCCCAATAAAACTAAAGCAACATTGTTGAAAATGAGGAGTGCCACAACAGTATTTTCCAGATAATCAGACTTCTATTAGTTTAAATAACGAATTCAGCCAAGTCAGAACCAGACTCATCTGGACTCAGGAGTCTGAAGGAACCATGTTACCATCAAAAGGACAGCAATAAACATTGATATGTTACGACAAATTAACAAAAACATATAGGCAGACCCTCTAAGGAGCGAAATGCGAATATAGCTATAACCTATCGATAAAAGCGGAGACAGAGCCTCCTGGTTCGGCCATAACTAAATTAGCCACAAAGATTTGAGAAGACTAGCATCTGCAGGTGGTTCTTGACATTACTGGCACATAATGAAAAACCGAAAGAGAAGACTTTCTTGCCCCTCATAGAAATTTTCGGCGGTCTGCCAACGTACTCAGGGACTCAGCTCCTAAACTCGCGTTCCATCAAATCCATTTAAATCAGCTATGGTGAATAAACTAGACAAAAATAATCAAAACTGCGGCAAAACTTACAAGGTTCCGAAACAGATTACGCAGGATGAATTCAACAATACTGACGAACGAAAATCCCAAAAAACGTCGAACACCCTTTTGAGAATACCAGGTAAACTTCGCATAGACAAACGACTCCACCACCACCCCCCACCCCCAACAAAAACCCCACTTCCACTCACCTCGCTGATCAGATTAATCACGCTCAAGGCTCGTTCTTTTACTTTCCCAGACTGCTCGAGATTCGTCAACTGAAATTCATCAAAGATGCCCACCGAACCCAGATCACCCCGTCATCTAACGGTGCTAGTTCACGCCGATTGCGAAATCCAGATGCTAAGAAGAAAAGACAACAAAAAAGGAGCGAGGCAAGGGAGACGCACAGCTTAGCGAGGAGCTCGACGAGGTGGGGCTTCGCGAGGGGCTCGAGGAGCGCGCGGAGGTTCTCTTCGGAGTCAGGAGAACCGCCGTTTCCGGCGGTCTCGTCGAGCTTTCTCTTCTTCAGATCTTCCATGCTTCGCTCCGCCGGATCCGTCCTTCTTCTTCTTCTTCTTCTTCTTCAAAGCGTCGCGGCTTCTGCTTCCTCTGGCTCTACACCGGCCTCGCAGATTCTAGGGTTTGTGGCTTTATTGATGGGACTGCTTGCTGGGGTTCCACGTCACCTATCTGATTTATTATCCTTGAATTTTTTATTTTTTTTTCTATCTTCCTCATTTCTTTTTTCTCAATCAAATCCTTGTTTATATATAAATACACAACGCGTGTTGTTCCTTCACATATTGACCAGAGATTTTTCTTTGTTGGATTTTCTAACGGGGCGGATTAATTCTTTTACTCAATTGAAAAATTAGTCAAATTGATCTCCACTTATGATTTCAACTATTTTTTATTTTATACCTTATCACTCACCTCATTTCTCACAGTTACGCCTGCCCCCCATGCTGTTCCCCACCTATTGCTAAACAAGTGGAGGAGGCTGAGGAAGTAAGTACGGATCACTCACCCCAGAGCGGTTCTCCCGCCTTTACTTCAATGAGCAGTTTAAGGACTTGCTTAGGTTCGGATCTTCACTTATGATTTCAACTATTTTTTTGACTCCGAATTGAGGATGGTATGCAATAATTAGCTCGTATGTAGAGGCAGAGATCCTCGATATGAGACAAGCACGCAACTTGGACAAGACACAAATTTCTAAGAAAGATGCAAGCTATGAGGTATAAGACTTGACTCGAGACTTGACTTAAAATCAACACGAACCAAACACGTGTTCCTTTATTTTCAACAAAGAATTATTAATAACCATATTCGCACCGTTTCATAATAATGCGAAATGATGCAAATAATCGATGCAAATATAACAAGAAAGAACAAGTTACACACTGAAATTGTATCTTTTCTATCAAAATTAGGACATGTTCATACGCCTTGCATGAAATCCGCGTTATCAAAATCGCCAAGTTTTGAGGAGAAAGACGAAAGTTTAGTGGAACATCCCACGATATTAAATGAACAAAATAATTTTATCGTCTTTGGTACACACTGCCCAAGTGTCTTAGTAATGTCGCGCATAATTTCACACCTTAATCGGATGTTGTTTTGAGTGTGAATAGATTGGATCAAGCAATATGGTAAAATGAAAAAATTGGAAATGCCGATATTATGATGAGTGAGGAAAAAACCAGGCCAGAGTCGTTGCGACGGCCCTGCTTCGCCCCTTGAAAGGCTCTTTTCTCTTTCGAGACTATAGGGAGTCAGGGACTATAAGGACGAGCCTGTCGTCCGTGGTGTGTCCTCCTTTAAGGACTTCTCTCACCTTTGTACATCAAAAGGACCGTGGCCTAAATATTTAGAAACCTCGTCATGCCTTTGTCCCTACCATGTTCCTAAAACACACTTACTTCACAGGACTTTTCTATTTTTTTTCTTTAGAATACAAATAGAACAAAAATATGTTTGAGTATGTTTTACTAGTGGGAACAAATTTGTTCCCAGAAATATATTTGGAACAAAATCAAGAAATAAAAAAAAAAAATTATTTCTTTGTTCCTAAGAACAACTCAAAAATCAAACCCAAGCCATTGTTTTCTCTTTTCTTTTTTCTTTTTTTCCCTTCCTCCTCTTCCCTAGCCAACCACCTACCCTTGGCAAGTCAAGCCTTGTTGGCCCGTGCCTCGCCCAACCACCGCGAGGTCGGCCTTATCAAGCCAAGTGATGCCAACCTCGCGTGGTTGGGCGAGGTCAAGTCTTTCCCAGCTAAGGCGAGGCCAAGCCTACCCCAACCACCATGAGGTTTGCCTCATTGGCTCTCGTGTGGCCTGATGACTAGCTAAAGAAAGAAAAAGAAAAAAATAAGAAAAAAAAAATTGAGACTCGTACCAAATGCTTTTCTATTTTGGGAATATAAATTTTGTGTAATTATCAAACGTGTTCTTCTATTCAGAAACTTGTCTAGGAAACAAAAATAGAAAAAATTATTTCAGAATATAATTTTTTTCCAAAAATAAGAATGTTATCATATGCATCCCTAGTGTCGTAGAGCCGTCCCAGAACATCAAAAGGATTGTTCCCCACTCCCGTCTCTACCTGATAGATACGACGGATGTTTATAGCTCAGCGAGCGCACCCACATCGCTCACGCCCTTTCATTTAGCAGTGATAGAGGAGAGATGCATATCAATCTTAACTGGCATTTTTTTGGCCATAACGATTCGCTTGATGATGACATCTTATAATTCCTCCATTAAGTTGCTTCATTGTAACTTCAATCACGCCTCAAAAGAAAACGAAGAAAAAAAGTAAGGAACGCCCTCAAGTCATCGGATCAATCGATTGTTTCAGTGGACAAAAGTCAATCTCCATGATGAACTTCTTCAGTACTTGATTAGAACTCATGGGGGCGGCGAGTGACTAACGCTCACGCCAATAAAATCAAGTACGAATTGCTTTCTTTTTGGACCTTTAAGTCACATTCATGTTATCAAACTTGTCATTCCAAAGCAAAACATACATGATGGGTAAACATAAGTGCCAAACATATTAAAACTAATACACGATTTTCATAACGAGTCACACATATGTTTTAGTTAACATGGATATATGAAAAAGCACATAGCACATCGACTTTATTCCATATAGTTCCATTTGACCTCACAGCTGCATTCGGTCACCTGTTTACTCGCATAATAATGCAGAATTCTGAAACTTAATGGCGATATTTCCATGGCAAGCATCGCAGTTTAGAGCACGACCCCTCCGCCCACTCGCTCCTGCATTCACCTCCCTTGCCGTCGCAGCACTTGCACTGGACTCCAAGAGTAGCATACATGTTCGAGTCTCCTGCAAAATTTACAACAAGATCACTGATTCTTTCATTATAAAAAGAAAAGGGCAAAAAACTAAAAATTGCGGTTTACATGCCGTACATAACAGCTTGTTTTATGCCCTAGACTTTAGTAAGGAATTAATGATGCTGCGTATTCTATGTTAAAGACGTTGGAAATCTATCTTCATACGGAGTTGATGATGGACAAAATATGGAGCCGCTGCAACTTCTCTTGGGCTCGTACACATTGCAACGATCATCATCACGAGGAAGCCAAAGTGCTTGAGACCACTCATTGCCAAGTGAATGAACGAGAGCTCTTTCGAAGGGTTTGTATCGCTTAGAAGGGAATGAAACCCTTGAAATCAAGCTCCTATTTAAAGAGTTCTAGCTTGCCAAAAGATAATTTAACAAAAAAAAAAAAAAAAAGGAAAGAAAGAGTGCTCTAGATCTTCTAGATAGCAGCAAGATGTCCTTTCGGAAAGAGAGGAAAAAACTACTAATTCAAAGTTAATGAAAAGGTTTGGAAGTTTCCCAGACTTTCCATGCCGTGCAAGAGAGGCTATAGGGGAGGAATTATTATGAGTTTAGCACATGTACTAAGTTGAATTCGGACGTTGAAAATAGTGGATCGCCTGTGGGTTTATATTGCCGCGCATTGTTATCTTAATTTCTACGTTGTTTAATTGATTTTGAACGACACGTTTTTCTCTTTCTCTGACGTGACAGGTCTTGATTTATTATGTGGCACATTTCCAGTTTTGACCAGAAAATTTTTTTCCCCTTTAATGTTGGGAAGTCATTCTTTAATTCCCATGCTGTCACACTAAGACTCAAAATGTCACTAAACTTTTTGATTAGATGTACTCTCTAGGGACTAAAGAACATTCGTACTCGATTGACCTCTCTGGTTTCCGAAACTATAACTCTTTTAGACCCTAATGATGCTTCTAGAGTCCCCATGGGAATTGTTCCCGGAGAGTTGATAGCTATTAAATTACAAAGAGGTACATTCTAGTGTTTATATGTTACGACTATCTATATGAAATTCAGAACAAAATATAGATCATTACAATCATGTTACAATCAAAGAATGGTTTTTAGAGGGACCACGCTGGAAGACCCTTGGGGAGAAAGAGCAAGAATTGAATATCATATGTGAATGTACAATGTGAAGCGAAGATTTATATCACGATTCTCTTGTTACATTTTTGAAAAGATGGATTTTTCTTCCGGGCTGGTCTATTTCTAAAGGAGTTGATAAGTATAAAACAATTATTTTGTGGCTTGTTTGTTTAGAGTTGAATAAAAAGTACTTTTTCACTTTTCTGCCACCAACTTTTTGAGAAACTGGTGTAAGTGGTAAAATCCGCGATTGAGCAGTGGAAGAAAATTCATATAATATATATCCGATTCAGAGTCTTCCTTGTATATGGGTATCTTAAACGTGGGGTGGAATTATTGAAGTTAGATGGATCCAGATACGAAACAAATGTAGGTGCATGTTCTTTTTCCCTTTCGAATTTGATCTTTTTCATGTTTGGGAGAGACGTTAGTACTTTCTATACTTCAGTATGGTTAACCCCTGTTAACACGCAAACCCTATTTGCATAAATAACACATTCATGAACATATAAATCATGAAAAACCTTTTAAATTAAGGGAGGAAATTCGTAAAAATTGTACTCGAATACTCTTGGGTCACTTTAATGTGAAAGATTGTGCCGTCACTCTTAATGTATGTCAAGATCTGTTAACTGTTGTCCCCATCTAAATTGAGTAGAAAATTAGGCAACGACAACAACTACCTTAATTTGCCGAAGAATCATGGTAGAGATCAAGATTCTATAAAGAAAAGCTGGAGAGAACAAAAGAAAATCAATAACCTAAAGTCTGACATCCCGAGTCCACGTTAGTGAATCATGGGATGATTAAAAAACACGTGGAGAAAAGAGATTAAAGATTGATTTCAAAAGGGGGTTGAAAAAAATAAGAACACACATGATAATCATTATTTTACTTTGTTATTTTTTTTTCTCAAGAATAGATTTAGAGTAGAAATACATTTAATAATATAATTTCATTTTTCTATTTATGAAATAAGTTTTTACTCTAGAAATAAGTTTGGAATAAAAATGAGAGGTATAAACTTTTTTTTTTTCTATTTTATGAAACAAAAGTGAGAAATAAAAACTCTTTTCATTGTTCACTCTCGCAACTAGCCGGTTGTCCACCTGTCACTGTCCGCTACCTCCCGCCCATCGCCAAGCATCGTCCGCTGACCATTGTCGATCACACGCCACCACCCGTCGTCCACCATTGTTGTTCGGGAGAAATAAATTTTATGTCGTTATCAAACAGATTTCTATCTCAGAAATAAATATTTTATGTGGTTACTAAACGTGTATTTTTACTCAAAAACTCATCCGGAAAATAGAAATAGAAAGATCTATGTATGGCTATAAATTGATCTCTGAAATAAAATAATTATTATTCACACCCTAAAGAATGGCGGTTTCCATACAATGACGAGCTTTTAAGCATCAAGAAATTTCCTATCAACCGTCCAGAACATGAGAAAGAGATGGCAAATGCGTGGAAAGAAATGTCAATGAATAACTTTTCTTCGCTCTTGATTTCTCCTCCTCCTCCATGTTTTCACACTTCTAACAATCTATGTACGTGGTAAATCTTCACATAAAAAGAAATCATTTTCATTAGGTTACTATAACTAGTTAAAAGTCTTGATAAAAAAAAAAATGTGTTGGATTATTTGAATTTAGTAACTGAATTTAAATCATTGAAAAGATTAATCACATGTGGGTTACACATGAATCTTATCAAATCTGTTGATTCAGATTAAGTTTAGTATATGTAATAGGTTTATCGAAGACTTGCTCGGCGACGAGAGGCATAGCAACAGTTTAATGGTTGTCTTCTTAGTTTCTACGTTATTTACTTGATTTTGACACACTTGCTTCTCTCTGTCTTTGAGGTTATTAGTCTTGATCTGTCGTGTGGTACAAGTCCGGTTTTGACCAGAGAAATTCCCAACTTCCAAGTTAGAAAGTCATTCTTTATAATTCTTTAATCCACATGCTGTCCCCCAAGACCCAAAATGTCAGCAAGCTTCCAGATTGTTTTTCCTTTCGAGACGATAAAATCGTCTCTTTAAATGAAACAAAAATGTTACTCCTTCTAGAACGAGAGAACCTTCATACACGATCAACCTCCAGTGCATTCCGGTTTCCGGAGACTTGAAATTTTACACACGGATAATGGTTCTGGAGTTTTTTTAGGAATTGTTCCTCTAGAGTCAATAGCCATTGTTATATGAAGAGATGTATAGTAGTGTTTGTATGATACAGCTATTTGTATCGAGGTTGTGTTTGTTTCGTGAAAATGAATTATTTGAAAAACATTATCCTAAAAATGATCGTTTATATCCCTTAGAAAAAAGAATGAACTAAATATATTGGCCGTCTACAATAATCTTTGCACACATAATGTTATCAAATATGAAAATAATTTATATTGACTAATTAAGCGACAAAGCGATCATGTTTATGAAAATATTATTTCAAATTATTCATAGAATAGCCTTTGTGAATGTACAATTACGTTACAATCATAGAATGGTTTTTAGAGGGAACACCTAGAAGGTCCTTGGGGAGAAAGAGCAAAAATTGAATAGCATATGTGAATGTACAATGCAAAGTGAAGAATTATCTCACGAATTTTATTGTTACGTCTTTGAAAAAATTGATATTTTTTCCATGTTTTTTAAAGGAATTGGTAGGTTAAAAAAATGTATTGAGGCTTGTTTGTATACTTGAGTAAAAAACATTTTTTTTACTTTCTCGCCAACCCTTTAAAAGTTATATTGAATAATTCTCGGCCAAAAAAATTGATTTTTTTTTTCTTGGGTTTTAGAGAGACATCAATGCTTCCCCCGCTTCAGAATATTTAACTCCTGTTAAAAGGCAAATCCCATCCGCAGAAGTGAAACATTCATGAACAGAT
The DNA here is from genome assembly GCA_014182715.1 of Eucalyptus cloeziana. Taxonomy (NCBI): domain Eukaryota; kingdom Viridiplantae; phylum Streptophyta; class Magnoliopsida; order Myrtales; family Myrtaceae; genus Eucalyptus; species Eucalyptus cloeziana. The sequence continues at coordinate 35,617,542 of CM024640.1, read as the reverse complement.
AAATCACAAAAAACCTTTTAAGTTAAGCGACAAAATTCATAGAAATTATACTCGAATGCATTGGGGTCATTTTCATGTGGAAGAATTTGTAATCACTCTAAGTGTACGTTGAGATCTCTTGACCAGTGTCGCCATCGAAACTACAAAAATTAGCCAACAACAACCACCACCTTAAGTGGCAGAAAAATCATGGTAGAAGTCAAGGCTCTATAAAGAAAAGCAGGAGGGAACAAATCAATAACCTAAAGTCTGAACTCCCAAGTCCACGTTAGGCGAATCAAGGGATGATAAAAGATCATCTAGAGAAAGAGAGATTAAAGTATGGTTTGAAAAGGGAGAGAGGAATATAAACAATGGCCTGTTTCCATGCAATGTCAAGCTTTTAAGCATCAAGAAATTTCCTGTCAATTGTCCAGAACATGGGAAGAAGAAGGCCGATGTGTGGAAAAGAAACGCTAAGTGACGAACTTTTCTTCGCTCTTCGTTTCTTCTCCTCCATGTTTTTAATTTTTTAACGAGTGTATGTGGTTAAAAAAATATGGGTTGAATTAAAAACTAGCTTTTCTTGGTGAGAGAGTGTATAGATTTATAAATTAGATTATACAAACAACAACCCCTCGAAGAGCTCATCCTTAAAAGCTGATTATTTACTTCATAAACTCAAAAGATTTAAAAATGCATGCACACACCATTACGTTTTATCGATTTGGGACAACATATACATGATTAATATTTAAAAAAAAAATTCATGTCGAATTGAAATCTAGCTTTTTTAAGAGAGAGAGAGCCCAAGGATTTTGTATTGTACAAGATCCGCGTGCACTCTCCCCTTAGTATTTATTTTAAATTAAATTATGCACACAAAAATCTCTAGAAGAGTTTATCCTTGAAAACTAGTTATTTAGTTGGTAGACTTAAAAGATTTATAAACATACATATCTCATTACATATCACCAACATGGTACAACTTATACATGATCTTTTAACATATTTTTCAGAGCATTTGAGTGACACGTCAAAATCTTATTGGGTCTGCATTGGTAGATGCAATGACATGAGTTAAGTAAAGACAATCATTTCCTGAAACCCTAAAATGTTTCGCCTTTTCAAAAATTAAAATCTCCTAGTCCATCAAGAAACACTAATGGAGAAATTTTGTTCGCTCTTGATTTCTCCTCCCTCATTCACTAAATGAGGAAAAGGCAAAAGAAAATTGTTGTTTGCATGCTGTATATATTGATTTGTTTTGAACTCTATAGTTTAATGTGAAATTAACGATGCTGCATATTGCTCGTTAAAGACGTTGGAAATGTCTTCATACGTAGTTGATGACGGTAAAAATTTGGAGCGGCTCCCACTTCTCCTGGACTTGTACACATTACAACGATCATCATCACAAGGAGGCCAAAATGCTTGAGATCACCCATTGCCGAGTGAATGAAAGAAGGACAGATCTCTTTCGAAATGATCATATTACTAAGAAGGGAATGAAACCCTTGAAATTAAGCCCCTATTTAAAGAGTTCTAGCTTGCCAAAAAGATAATTTTATCCCCCCCAAAAAAAAAAAAGACAAAAAAAAATAGTTCTAGATCTTCTAGATGGGAGCCCGGCGTCCTTATCAAAAGGGAAGACAAAGCTACTAATTCATTTGGAAGTTCTCAGATTTCCCATGCCGTGGAGGAGGCTATGGGGGAGAAATTCTACGAAGTTAGTATACATTAACGACTGAATTTAGACCTTCAAAAATGAAAGGTCTCACATCAATTTTATCGGATCTAATGGTGCAAATTAAGGTTGGTAAATATGCAATGAATTCATGAAAGCCTTAGTCTACACGACACGGCACACGGCAACGGTTATACATTGTCATGCATGATTATCTTCTTAGTTTCTACGTTGTTTACTTGATTTTGACACATGTTTTTCTAGGAGTGAGCATCGGTCTAGGGTTCCCTTGATGGGCCCAACCCTGCCGATGCTGGTCTAGTTCCCAAAGGGATTGGGTCAATTCTTGGTCCTAAAAGTTTAAAGTTGATCTAATTCGAACCAACCATGACTATATATATTTATATTATAATATATTATATATTGTGTATAATATTCTTATATTTGTTATAAAGAGCAAATCCCAACTTAAACGGCACTAAATGGTGTCAAACTGCATCCTTGTCCTCCAATTTCTTGTTCTCGTTTCTTTTTTATCGTCTTCTTTCTTCTTTATCCTCTTCAATTTTTACTTGAAAGAACAACTTTTCATTCATGAGCAATCTCGCCCTACTCACCACGCAATGCTCACCTCGCTCGGTGCTCAGTGCTCGGCATTCGACCAAAAATATTTTCACCTGTGGTGTAGCATAGTTCCGATTTTGACCAAAAATATTTTCACCTCTCATGGTAGAAAGTCATTCTTCCTAATTTGTTGTTTCACATGCTGTCACCTAATATTCAAATGTCACTAAGCTTCTACACGGTTTTTCTTTTCGAAATGATGAAACCGTGCCGCTTCAAATGAACGAAAATGTCAAGCTCTCAATACTTTCCGGTTTCTGAAGACCAGAATTTTTTTTGCACCCACGATGATGCTGCTAGAGTACCCTCAGGAATTCTTCCTGGAGAGTTGATAGCCATTATATTACGAAGAGATACATTTCATATGTGTCAGAAAATTCTAGTGTCTGTATGTTACGCATTTTTGTTCTTCCATCTTGCAAGTAAGGCATATCTTGTTTAGGTAAAATTTTGAAAATGATACATTTATTTCCATGTCTTTAAAATTATGACAAAATGTAATTTGTCACGTTCACCTTATTATCTGAGAATGATTCTGTAGGGACTATCTTGGAAAGCCCTTGGAGAAAAAAGAATGTCATATGCGAATGTACAATGTAGAGTGATAAAGTCTATCACGATTTTATTTTTACATTGTTCGGAAGAAAATGGTGCTAGTAAATTTTTGAAATTGGTAAGTATAAAAAAAAATATTGGGCTTGTTTGTTTACAATTAAGTTCATGTAAAAAGTACTTTTATGCTTTCTCGCCAACACTTTAAAATATTGTTGAAGTTTCAAGAAAGTATCAAAAGAGTATATGTGAATTTATATGTCAACATTTGTATATTGTGAAATTTCAAGTATTTATGATCTAAAAAATGTCAAAGTGCATTCGTTACAAGATGTAGATTAAGCAAAACACATATAGTAAAAGTCTAGTCTAACACCCTCGGTCACCTAACTTCATAATATCTTATTAGTAATTTACAGACCCTACTATGAAAATGCTAACTATTTTTTACAGTATGCAAATCACTAACTTTTCTTATTTTTTACCAACTTTCATTTACGTTTCATAATTACGCCTTGAATCAACATATGCAACACTAACTTTAATTCATATGATTCATCAATTTTTCTCTGCTTAAGTTACAGTAGCTTCTGGACAATCAACTCTCATTTAATTTTTATGCAAATAAATTTTTAATACTTTTCAAAAAAATTTCTCATTTCATGTTAGGAAGTCATTCTTTATAATTCTTTTTATTCACATGCTATCACCCAAGATTGAATATTCTTGCTACATATTATTAAACCAAGAAGATTAATCCTACATGTGTCCACTTAAGATAATCTAAGTATAATATTTTTCAGTTTGGTATAGACATCAATGCTTCCCACATTTCGAATGGTTAACCATCTTTAAAAGGCAAACCTAAATCACGAAAGATCTTTTAAATTGAGGGACTTAATTCATAGAATTTGTACATTGAATATTGCCGGACCACTTTTATGTGGAAAATTCTGCAATCACTCTAAAATTCCATTTTTATTTTAGCATACAAATATTTTATAATGCAAGTCGAGTTCTCTTAACTGGTGTGGCCATCTAAATTGAGTAGAAAATTAGGAAACAATAACCACCGCCTGAATTGCAGAAAAATCTTGGTCGAAATCAAGATTTTACAGAAAAAAGCAGGAGAGGACAAGGAAAATCAATAACCTAGAGTTTAAATTAAGAAGGTTATTAAAAAGATTTTAAAGATCGACCTTTGCGCATGCTAATAAGAAGGATGATTAAAGAAACATAAAAAAAAAAAAAAAAATGTACAAATAGAGAAGAAAGAATGATTTTAAATGGGGAGCGAAGAAAATAAAGAATGACATTTTTCCATAAGATGACAACCTTGAAAGCATCAAGAAATTTCCTGTCAAGTGCAAGAACATGGAAAGAACAAAATGAGTGGAGCAGAAGCATGAAGAACTTTTCTTGGCCCTTGATTTATAATCCTTCTAGTGTTTACATTTCTATTCAATTTTTAAAGTCTCGGTGAAAGAATATACCTCGAGTTAAAAACTAGCTTTGTTTGAGAGAGAACTTAAGAGTTTATAAATTAAATTGTACAAACAATAATCTCTAAACAATAATCTCTCGGAGAGCTCATGGTTGAAAGTAAAAACTAGCTTTCAAGACTTAAAAAGACATATAAACTTAGACACACCATCATCGGGTACTATCGGATATGGAACAATTTATATAGAATCTTTAAATATCATTTTGTAAAGGCCCTTTAGAGAGCAGATATCGATTTTTAGGAACATGGAAAGAAGACAATATGCGAAGGAGAAAGACTGGTGAAGAACTATGCTTCGCTCTTGATTTCACCTTCACCATGTTTTCATATTTCCATTCAATTTATGTATATGGAAAAATTTAATCCATTCACATGAAGAAAAGAGTTTTCTTTCATTTGTGATCCACCAAGAAACGCTATCGAAGAAGATTTCTTCGCTCTTCATTCGTGCTTCCTCATTTTTTTTTTTAATTTCTATTTGATATATGTAGGTGGCAAAATAATTTCATTCAAACAAAAGAAATATCTTCTATTATATTATCATGATTAGTTAAAAGTCTTGACAGAAAAAATATATGTTGAAGTAAAAACTAGCTTTCTTGGAGAGAGAGCCTAAGGATTTTGTTATGCACAATGCCCATCCCCCCCCCAATAAATTAGATTGTATGCACAGTAATCTTTAGGAGAACTCATCCTTGAAAGCTAGTAATATTGTTGATAGATTTGAAAGGTTTATAAACTAGCGCACACCATCACATATCACTGATGTGGGACAACTTATATATAATCTTTTAACATCACTTTTTGAAGGCACTCTAGTGAGGAGATATCGATCCTACGACATCAAAATCTTCTCGAGTCTAAAGCATTGGTGCGTGTCAATGGCATCAGTTAAGTAACCATGGTTTGTTCCCAAAATCCTAAGTTGTCTTTAACTTATCAAGAATGACAATCTCCTAGTTCACCAACAAACACTAAAGAAGCACTTTTATTCGCTCTTCATTTGTCCTCCCCCATGTTTGTTAATTTGTTTTCAATTTATGTAGGGGAAAACTTTAATTCATTCACATAAAACAAAAATCTTTCATTATGTTATTATAACTACGACAAAGTCTTGGTAGAAAATATACTAATGGGCTCAGCTCAGCCCAAAACCTTATAAAATTTCAGCCTTAACCACTCAGCCCACTTTCCCTTGTTCTTCAACAGATGTGCATGTGAGAGTAAGGGGAAAAGAAGCAACTGCCGACAAAAACAAGAAGGATAAAAGAGAGAAAAATTTTGCGTACATGCTCTGAACGTCCTGACAAGCCGAATCAATTCTATTTCACAATGCCCGATAAGAATTCAAGCTATTTATTTATCTAATCAAAGTAATATATGAAACTAGTCTCTAAATTCGGAGTTGTGTGAACTTTGAATTGTAAGGTTTGATTTAAAAGTTGTGAAGAGGTGGAGTTTTTAGAAATTGATAGCTTAGAGCGTCATGGAGCTGTGAGGTTCAACGACTTCCAAAATATGGTTTGAACAAAACAAATTTTTGAAGTTTCACATGTGACTTACGTGTAATTAACAATATGCATAACGGATAAAAATGAATGTTCATCATAAATGAGTTTTTTCTTTAATGCATAGGAGTCGATTGGACAATGAAGAAGTATAGTTTAGTCGAGTTATTTATTAGAGAATTATTTTACTTGAATTTTGATATCAATTTTCAATTAATTGATAATAATATGAGTTAGTCGATTCGAGTAACTTTTGTAAGTTGGTTTATAGCTTTTTCAAGTGAATCTTAATTAGAGGCAAGATTGATGAATCTTGGTTGAGGCAAGATCATGTCAAGAGAAACAAGAAACGAGTCAAATCAAGGATCAAGAATCAAAAGAGACGCTTCTCATCTTCTTTTTCTTTGCTTTCTTTAAAGAAGGTTTGGAGGTACTAATCATGCCGTAAAGAGGGGAAATTCTTGGCTAAACCCTAAACGCTAAAATGATTTTGACTTATCAAATATCAAAATCTCCAAGTCCACCGAGAAACGCTAGTGATCGCTCTTCATTTGTGCTGCCTCATTTTTTTTAATTTCTATTCGATATATGTAGGTAGCAAAATAATTTCATTCAAATAAAAAAGATATCTCTTCTATTATATTATCTTGACTAGTTAAGTCTTGGTAGAAAAAATATGTATCGAAATAAAAACTAGTTTTCTTGGAGTGAGAACCTAAGGATTTTGTTACGCACAACGCCCACTTTTCCTCCCAATAAATTATATTGTACGCACAATAATCTTTAGGAGAGCCCATCCTTGAAAGCTAGTTATATTGTTGATAGACTTGAAAGGTTTATAAACTAATGCACACCATCACATACCACCGATGTGGGACAAATTATATATAATCTTTTAACATCACTTTTTGGAGGCACTCTAGTGAGGAGATATCGACCCTTCGACATCAAAATCTTCTCGAGTCTGAAGCATTGATGCGTGTCAACGGCATGAGTCAAGTAACCATGGTCGGTTCCCAAAACCCCAAGTTTTCTTTAACTTATCAAGAATCGACATCTCCTAGTTCACCAACAAACACTAGCGAAGCACTTTTCTTCGCTCTTCATTTGCCCTACACATGTTTTTTTTTTTAATTTTTTCAATTTATGTAGGGGAAAACTTAAATTTATGCACTTAAAACAATAATTTTTCATTATGGGCTAATAGGCTCAGCTCAGCCCAAAATCTTATGAAATTTCAGCCTTAATAACTCAGCCCACTTTCACTTATTCTTCACTGGATGTGCACGTGAGTAAAAGGGAAAAGAAGCAATTGGCCTCAAAAACAAGGAAAAATAGGGAAGGAGAAGAGAATGATTTTAAAAGGGGAGAGAGGAAGAAAAAAAGAGAATGACATTTTTTCCATAAAATCGACCTTGAAAGCATCAAGAAATTTCCTGTCAAGTGCAAGCACATGGAAAGAACAAAATGAGTAGAGGAGAAGCATGGAGAACTTTTCTTGGCCCTCGATTTCTCCTTCTTCGTGTGTACATTTCTATTCAATTTTGAAAGTCGCAGTAAAAGAATATTCATTGAATTAAAAACTAACTTTGTTCGAGAGAGAACTTAAGAGTTTATAAATTAAGTTGTACAAACAATAATCTCTCGGAGAGCTCACGGTCGAGAGTTAATAACTAGCTTTCAAGACTTAAAAGACATTTAAACCCACACACACCATCATTGGGTACTATCAAATATGGAACAATTTATATAGAATCTTTAAATATCACTTTTTAAAGGCCCTTTAGAGAGTTATTTCATGGAAAGAAAATTATATGCGGAGGAGAAAGACTGGTGAAGAACTATTCTTTTTTCTTGATTTCACCTCCTCCATGTTTTTATATTTCTATTCTTTTTACGAATATGGAAAAATTTAATCCATTTACATGAAAAAAAAAAAAAAGAGTTTTCTTTCATTTGTGATCCACCAAGAAACGCTAGTGAAGAAGATTTCTTCACTCTTCATTTGTGCTTCCTATTTTTTTTTTTTAATTTCTATCCAATATATGTAGGTGACAAAATAATTTCATTCACATAAAAAGAAATCTCTTTTATTGTATTATCATGACGAGTTAAAAGTCTTGGTAGAAAAAATATATGTCGAAGTAAAAACTAGTTGTCAAAGTGAAAACTAGCTTTCTTAGAAAGAGCCTAAGGATTTTGTGTTGTACAATGGCCACTTTCCCCCAATAAATTATATTATACGCACAATAATTTCTAGGAGAGCTCATCCTTGAAAGGTTTATAACCTAGCATGCACCATCACATATCATTGATGTGGGATAAATTATATATAATATCTTAACATCACTTTTTGGAGGCACTCTAGCAAGGAGATATCGACCATTCAACATCAAAATCTTCTTGACTGAAACATTGGTATGTGTCAAATGGCATGAGTCAAGTACCATGTTCGGTACCCAAAGCCCTAAGTTGTTTTAACTTATCAAGAATCAAAATCTCCTAGTTCACCAACAAACACTGGTGAAGCACTTTTCACTTTACATGTATGGAAAAAATTAATCCATTCCCATGCAAAAAAGAGTTCATTTCATTTGTGGTCCACCAAGAAACGATGGTCAAGAAGATTTCTTCGCTCTTCATTTGTGCTTCCTATTTTTATTTTATTTTTAATTTCTATTTGATATATGTAGGTGACAAAATAATTTCATTTACATAAAAATAAATCTTTTTTACTATATTATATGACTAGTTAAAAGTCTTGGTAGAAAAAAATATGTCCAAGCAAAAACTAGCTTTCTTGGAGAGAGAACCCAAGGATTTTGTATTGTACAATGCCCTCTTTCCCCCAATAAATTAAATTGTACACACAATAATCCTTAGGAGAGCTCATCCTTGAAAGCTAGTTGTTTTGTTAATAGACTTGAAAGGTTTATAAACTAGCCCATACCATCACATATCACCGATGTGGGATAGCTTATATATAATCTTTTGACATCACTTTTTAGAGGCACTCTAATGAGGAAATATCAACCCTTCGACATCAAAATCTTCTCGAGTCTGAAATATTGGTACGTGTTAATGTCATCAATGAGTAACCACGGTCGGTCCCCGAAACCCTAAATTTTCTTTAACTTATCAAGAATCAAAATCTACTAGTCCACCAACAAACACTAGTGAAGCACTTTTATTTGCCTTTTTTTTTTTTGGGTCGAATTTCTTCGCCCTTTTCTTCGCTCTTCTTTTATCCTGCCCCTTGTTATTATAAATATCGAGGGCCCCTCCACTCCGGGGGGTCGTCCGCCGTCTATCCGTCACACGTGGCGAGATCGCAGCTCACTGGCGGCCCGCCCCTCCCAAAACGACGCCGCAGCGCATTTTCCAAAACGAGCGCCATCAGATATTCGGCGACGGGACCCGCTCCAGCCCTTCCCGCCCCCACCGCAACACGCCAATCGCGACCGCCGAATCCCCCGACCAGAGGGCCCCACTACGCTCAAACGACGGCCGCGATGAGCCCGCGGAAGGCGCGCGAGTGGGGCCCCCATGAGTCGGTTCGGCAAACTTTTCTTCGGCTCAAAAGTGATGCAAGCCCCAAACACCCTCGCACGCCAAGTCGTTTTGACATTCTCCTCACATGCTCGGAAACATGGACGGTGCCAAACCAAAAACGACGATACGCCGTCGTTCTACGACCGCGAGGTGAGGTGAGGCGAGGTTCCATTCGTCTTCGCTCTCTCTCTTCTCCGTTCAAATTACGCAGAGCACCCAAGGCCAAGGCGGAGCGAGCTCTGAAGGGAAAGCGAAGACTCCGAGGGGAGGGAAAATCCGTCGGAGTCGGCGGCGGCGGCGGAATACGCGAGGTTTTGGGCGCGCGTCTTTGGTTTCGGTTCGGCTCGCCATTCGCGGTTGCTTCGGCGTGAAGTCTTTCTGATTCTCCGGCCGCTTCGTCGGTGAAGCACTGGTGAAGCACTTTTCTTCGCTCTTCATTTGTCCTCCCCATGTTTTTGTAATTTTTGCAATTTATGTAGGGGAAAACTTTAATTTATGCACATAAAATGATAATTTTTATTATGGGCTAAATAGGCTCAGCTCAGCCCAAAACCTTCTGAAATTTCGGCCTTAATAACTCAGCCCACTTTCACTTATTCTTCACCGGATTTGCACTTGAGTAAAAGGGGAAAGAAGCAACTGGCCTCAAAAACAAGGAAAATAGGGAAGGAGAAGAGAGAAATTTTGCGTACACATTTCTGACTTAGCAACCGAATCAATTCCGTTTTGCAACGCCTGATAAGAATTCACGATATTTACTCATCTAATTAGAGTAATTTATGAAATTAGTCCCTAAATTTGGCGTTGTGTGAACTTTGAACTGCGAGGTTTAATTTAAGAGATGTTAAGAGATGGAGTTTTGAGAAATTAATAGTTTAGAGCGTTGTGGAGCTGTGAGGTTTGACCAAAATCAATCCGAAATATGGTTTGGACGAAATGGATTTTTGAAGTTTTGCGTGTGAGTTACATATAATTGACAACATGCGTAACATACAAAGATGAATGTTCGTCATAAACGAGTTTTTCTTTAATGTAGGAGTCGATTTTATGATGAATAAGTATAGTTTAGTCGAGTCATTTATGAGAATATTATTTTACTTGGATTTTGATATCGATTTTCGATTAATTGATAGGAATATGACTTAATCGATCCAAGTAACTTTTGTAAGTTGGTTTATAGCTTTTCCAAGTGAATCTTATTAATGAATCTTGGTTGAAGGCAAGATCATTTCAAGAGAAACAACAAACGAGTCAAATCAAGGATCAAGAATCAAGAGAGATGCTTCTCATCTTCTTTTTCTTGACTTTCTTTAAAGAAGGTCGGGAGGTACTAATCATGCTGCAAAGCAGGGGAAATTTTTGGCTAAGCCCTGGCCCGACGCTTAGATGAATAGAAAGAGATGGTTCTTGACTAGTCTTACAGAACAACCCTGATTTTTTGAATGAATCTTGGTTAAAGACAAGATTAGGTCAAGAGCATCAAGAAAGGAGTAAAATCAAAGAAGAATCAAGAGAGGTGCTTCTTTATCTTTTTCCTTGTATATATATATAACACGTGTTGGGATTACCAACTACGGCGAAAGAAAGTACCACATTATCATGGTCAAAGGAATTTAACAGAAAACAGTCATAAAATATGAAATTTAACCATAAATTGACACTTCCATGAAGTATATATATACTTCGAGCAGGTGGCTGTAATGGTGATGAATAGTTAAGAGCAATTATCAATTTGGTAAAACAATTATAAATTAGTGAAATAAACTCTAGAACATTTTGAGAGTTTCATTATGGGATTATTATAGACTTCAGAGAAGGTGGAATGGTGATGACTATCTATTAGAGACGACACGACAATTAATTTCTTAAAAAGTTGCTTTCAATTCATTGTCATGACCTTGAGTTTAAATAGAATTTGCCACCATCCAATAAAGTGATTGGCGATTTGAATTAGATTAATCTCAATATATTCGAATAAAATACCTTATGAGAAAATCAAAGACTTAGGGTGAGATAGACTCAAATTGATTTAAAAAAAAATTGTGAAGAAAACTTTTTAAGGAGAACAATTAGACAACGTCACCATTATCTTTGAAGACTTGAAGCTTGCTCTTCCTCATAGTCAACATCGACCCCAATGGGGTCACAATTCACGAACACGAAACAACAATCGCCACTAGTAGGTGACCACCACGCAATGGTTGCCTGAGATCACCCCACTCCTTTCCTTCTCGCCGTCAGTGTAGGGGTCATTGTCCTCAGATGACCATCGACGGTGGTCGCACACCCCAAGCGACATCGTTGTGACGCTTTAATCATCACAGGTTGCAGCCGTCACCCAAGATGCCCGAACTTGTTCATTATTTTTGTCACCCTTGATGCCCTCTGATTTTGTCGCGCTGCACCACCTGGACAATAGTGACTAGTGACTACCATAGGGGTGGTCACCGGGAAGATGACCACCGTAGTGGTGATTGCCATTATAAATCGAGGCCTACCGTAGTGATGGCAATACCTAGAATTAGGATCACCCTATTGAGTTTTTTTTTTTTTTCCAATGTAATTCTTGTATTTTTTTCAATCATATCCTAAGTGCCCCAATTACTTCATGAGATTAAATATATTCACATCCGCAATCCAATAAATTTTTAATCCAGTCTTATCATCCTTTCTTAATCCGTATTTGGACAACCACAAATGAGAGTTCTAATGTTGTTGAGATCGTCACAAGCTCAAAAACAAGCAAATAGTTTAGTTTCGACTTACTACAACTTTAGCATCATGTACAATTTACAACTGACTTCTCTAATATATGCTTGTAAGAGATTTTAAGATAGAACCTGCCATCTAATCTGCAGTGTACTTATTTTGTAGAAAATGTGTGAGCTCGAACTCGAATTCAACCTTTCCATCTTTGCCAAATCTAGGAAATTTACTTGTAGCATTGTATAGTGTCTTGTCCAGAACACCATCAATAGTGCCGATTATCTAATCAGAATGCTCAGAAGATAAGAATGCTTATTAACTGGAGAAATATTTAAGATCGTCATACATCACGTCATCAGCTGATATGATGTATGATGTCAATTAATTTCATATCATGTAAGTCATCCATCTCAATTATTCTCATTTTCTCAATGCGCCCAACACTAAACAAATAATCAACGTGATTTAATCACAAATTATGGTTGATAAAACCGGATGAGTGATCGTTGCCCGATTGTTGCACCAAAATTTCTTTCCCTTCTCAAGTTGTGCAAGTAAAAAATTCAGTGTACTGAGAAATGATGTCTACTCTCAGTTTATCTAGCCGCATCCTTCTTCTTTCATAAAAAATTTTCCAAGTTCCTCTGGCACTAAATCCTATTAAATTTAGCTAACTAGGCCAAACAATGTTACGGTGCAACTTTAAGGAAAAAAAAATCCAATATAAACATCTACTTAGGTATCTACAATGACTAAATTTTATCCTCGTCGTACTCCGATTTTATCAATTCATAACTAAATTTTTCCATACACACAAGTGGGTCTCTGCGTGCTTTACCTACATCATAGCCGACTGTCTTGTAAGTTCAGTTTAGTTGAATCCGACGTTTGAGGGACTAGATTATGAAGCTTTATGAAAGTAAAAGAACATAGTAAAACAAATTCAAAGTGCATGTACTAGATTTGAAAATGCGTGAAGGTATAGAGACGATTAGTAGAATTTATCTCAATAATAACACCCTGGCTATTATTAGTAGTAGCATACCTCAATCCTACTTATCGATGGATACTTCAATTTAGTGTGTCTCCTAATTATCTGCAAATCCCACCTGTAGTAGTGAAACAATTCATGAACAAATTAATCATGAAAAACCTTTTAAATTAAGGGATGAAATTCATAGAAATTGTACTTGAATACTTTTGAATCATTTTCATGTGGAAGATTGCACAATCACTCTAAATTTATGCTGAGATCTCTTAACTGGTGTCACCATCTAAATTGACTACAAAAATTAGCCAACAACAACCACCACCACCTTAAATGCAGAATAACCATGGTAGAAGTCAAGACTCTATAAAGAAAAACAGGAGAGAACAAAAACCAATGACCTAAAATCTGAACTCCCAATTCCACGTTAGTAAATCAAGGGATGATAAAAGAACATGCGGAAATAGAGAGATTAAAGAATGGTTTGAAAGGGGAAGAGAGGAAAATAAACAATGGCCTATTTCCATGCAATGACAAGCTTTTAAGCATCAAGAAATTTCGAGTCAAGTGTCCAGAAAATGGGAAGAAGACGGCCAATACATGGAAAAGAAACGCTAGTGACTAACTTTTCGTCGCTCTTCATGTCTTCTCCTCCATGTTTTTTTTTTTTTTTTTTTTTTAACAATTTTTGTACGTGGTTTGAAAAATATGGGTTGAATAAAAAACTAGTTTTTCTTGAGGAGAGACCCTAAAATTAGATTATACAAACAATAATCCCTCGGTGAACTCATCGTTAAAAGCTAATAATTTACTTGATAAACTTAAAAGATTTATAAATGCATGCACACCATTACATTTTATCGATATAGGACAACATATACATGATTAATATTAAAAAAAAAATCATTTAGCTTTCTTAGAGAGAGAGAGAGCCTAAGGATTCTCTATTATATAAGATCCACGTATACTTTCCCCTTAGTATTTATTATAAATTAAATTAGACGCAAAAAAAAAAATCCCTTTGAGAGCTCATCCTTAAAAACTAGTTATTTAGTTGGCAGGCTTAAAAGATTTATAAAGGCACACATTTCATTACATATCACCGATGTGATACAACTCATACGTGATCTTTTAACGTCATTTTTTAGAAGCACGTGATGCGTCAAGATCTTCTCAAGTCTGCATTGGTAAATGCAATGACATGAGTTAAGTAAATAAGATCTTTTGGAAACTCTAAAATGTTTTGCCTTTTCAATAATTAAAATCGCCTACTCCACCAAGAAACACTAATGGAGAAATCTTGTTCGCTCTTGATTTCTCCTCATTCACTAAATGAGAAAAGGCAAAAGAAAATTGTTGTTTGTATAATGCATATATTGATTTGTTTTGAACTCTAGAGATTAATGAGAAATTAACGATGCTGCATATTGTTCCTTAAAGACGTTGAAAATGTGTCTTCATACGTAGTTGATGACGGTAAAAATTTGGAGCGGCTCCCACTTCTCCTGGGCTCGTACGCATTACAACGATCATCATCACAAGGAGGCCAAAATGCTTGAGATCACCTATTGCCAAGTGAATGAAAAAAGGACAGATCTCTTTCGAAATGATCATATTACTAAGAAGGGAATGAAATCCTTGAAATTAAGCCCCAATTTAAAGAGTTCCAGCTTGCCAAAAAGATAATTTTATCCCAAAAAAAAAAAAAATAGTTCTAGATCTTCTAGATGGGAGCCCGGCGTCCTTATCAAAAGGGAAGACAAAGCTACTAATTTATTTGGAAGTTCTCAGATTTCTCATGCCGTGGAGGAGGCTATGGGGGAGAAATTCTACGAAGTTAGTATACATTATCGACTGAATTTAGACCTTTAAAAATGAAAGGTCTCACATCAATTTCATCGGATGACGGTGCAAATTAAAGTTGGTAAATATGTAATGAATTCATGAAAGCCTTACCCTGCACGACATGGTAGGTAGCAACAGTTATGCATTGTCACGCATGATTATCTTCTTAATTTCACGTTGTTTACTTGATTTTGACACACATGTTTTTCCAGTTCCTTGAGGTGACAGCTCTTGATCCATGGTGCAGCATAAGTCTGATTTTGACCAAAAATATTTTCACCTCTCATGGTAGAAAGTCATTCTTCATAATTTGTTTTCTCACGCGTTATCACCCAAGATTCAAATGTCACTAAGCTTCCAGGTTGTTTTTCTTTTCGAAATGATGAAACTGCGTCACTTCAAATGAACGAAAATGTCAAGCTCTCGATACTTTCTGGTTTCTGAAGACCAGAATTTTTTTTGCACGTGGATGATGCTTCTGTGTCCCTTCAAGTATTCTTCTTGGAGATTTAATAGTGAAAGTGCTAGTAAAAACACCTAAAGGGGGTGAATATGTGTAAAAATAGATTTTACAAAATGTAGTGAAAATATTTACTTTTAACCTAAGTCCGAATAACAACAGACTTTTGAAACTGAGTCTAAATAGCAGCAGACTTTGAGCGAGATCAGACTTTAACAGTTAAATAAAATTACGAACAAAATAAAGAGATTCAAGGAAGAGAATAAGAACACAAGGTTTATAGTGGTTCGGCTTAATCCAAGCCTACGTCCACTCTCCCACGCTAACAGCCTTCTTGGCTGGATTGCACTATGCAATCAACAAGAGATTACAACTTTGAGTGCAAACACTTAGTAGTAGATCACACTATCTCACAAAGTCACTCTTTTGGTATTTCTCTTGAGATCACAAACGTTTAAGCTCACAAGAGACAAGTGTATGATCGAAGGTCGCTCAGACTTTGGAATTATAAATTCTACGCTCCGTCTCTTACTTGCTCATCGGTCCTTCATCTCCTTAAATACTCCTCCACTTCCAAACTAGCCGTTGGACAACATCTTGAGGATCATCTTCCAATATACCCATTGGACAGCTCTGTATCTAGAAGATTTGATAGCCGTTAAGTGACAAAAGTAGAATCCCAAATTGATTCCGATTGCCCATACAAACGAAATATTGGTTTCCATAAGTAAAACTTCTTCGTAAAGAAAGTTCTTGTCTTCAAGATCTAATTGTCAATCAATTGGATCGAGTTAATCAAATCAATCTTAATGTGGAATCCAAACCAGATCACTAGCCGTTATAACTTAGGGGCTTGAGTTACATTCTATCGAATCTAGATGTAAAGTCCGAGAGCAATAGACTTTACAATCTGAGTATGAACAAATTCTGCTTCTGAACAAATTTAGCTTTAAGGTCTTAACACAGTCTGAATAAGTTCAGCTTTAGCATAGAGTCCATCTTATGGTTCTTCCAAGTATAGACTTTCAGCATAGAGTCTGTCTTCTAGTTCTTCATTCATGTTCAGTCTGGAATTTGTTAAAGTGTGCAAACTTCTGATGTAGAACAGACTTTGACACTAATGTCTGGCAGTCTTCAGACTTTGACATAGAAGTCTGGAAATTTTCAAAATATACTTTGGACATGTGCTACGTTCAGTCTTTTGGCCATTTTCAGACTTTGACAATATCCTCTACATGTTCAATTATTTGCATGGTCTATTACTTAACCATTAAACACGTTAGTAGCATTTGATTTATTTTGTCATCTTCAAAATATCATAAGGGATTTCCCTAACAGATAGCCATTATATTACGAAGTTTAACTTCAGCATAGAGTCCATCTTATGGTTCTTCCAAGTATAGACTTTCAGCATAGAGTCTGTCTTCTAATTCTTCATTCACGTTCAGTCTGGAATTTGTCAAAACGTGCAAACTTCTGATGTAGAACAGACTTTGACACTAAAGTCTGGCAGTCTTCAGACTTTGACACAGAAGTCTGGAAATCTTCAAAATATACTTTGGACATGTGTTACATTCAGTCTTCTGGCCGTCTTCAGACTTTGACAATATCCTCTACATGTTCAATCATTTGCATGGTCTATTACTTAACCATTAAACACGTTAGTAGCCTTTAATTTATTTTGTCATCTTCAAAACATCATAAGGGATTTCCCTAACTTGATACATTTATTTCCATGCCTTTATAATTATGAAAAAATTTAGATCGTCGCGTTTACATTATTATAAGAGAATGATTTTGTAGGGACTATTTTGGAAGGCCCTTGGAGAAAACAAGCATAAATTGAATGTCATATATGAATGTACAATGTAGAGTGACAAAATTTATCGCAATTTTGTTGTTACATTTTTCAAAAGGAAACGGTGCTGATAAATTTTTGAAATTGGTCAGAGCATAAAAAATATTGGGCTTGTTTGTTTACAATTAATTTTATGTAAAAAGTACTTTTATGCTTTCTCACCAGCACTTTAAAATGTTGTCCTAGTTTCACGGAAGTATCAGAAGAGTTTATGTGAATTTACACGTCGACATTTGTGTATTGTGAAATTTCAAGTGTTTATGATTTAAAAGGAGTCAACGTGTATGCGTTGCAAGATTTAAATTAAGCAAAATGATATAGTGAAAGTCTATTCTAACACGCTTGGTCACCTATTTACTGACCCTATTACGAAAATGCTAACTGATTTTTACAGTATGCATATCACCAATTTTTCTTTTCTTTACCAACTTTTATATACCTTTCATAATTACGCCTTGAACCAATATATGAAAATACTAACTTTAATTCATATGATTTATCAAATTTTCTCCGCTTAAGTTATTAATAGGCTTCAATCTATCAGCTCACATTTCATTTTTTTACTAATAATATTTTAACACTTACCAAAAAAAAATCTTTAGAAAGTCATTCTTTATAATTCTTTTTATTCACATGCTATCACCCAAGATTGAATATTCTTGCTACATATTATTAAATCAAGAAGAATCATCCTATGTGTGTCCACTTTAGATACTCTTAAGTATAATATTTTTTTTTTAGTTTGGTACAAACGTCAGTGCTTCCCACACTTCCAAATGATTAACCTTCTTTAAAAGGCAAACCTAAGTCACGAAAAACATTTTAAATTAAGGGACATATTTCATAGAATTTTTACGTTGAAATAAAGGTAGACCACTTTCATGTGGAAGATTGTGCAGTCACTCTAAACTTCCATTTTATTTTGGTATATAGATATTTTATAATGCAAGTCGAGATCTCTCAACTGGTGTGGCCATCTAAATTGAGTAGAAAATTAGGAAACAACAACCACTACCTGAATTGCAGAGATTTGAAAATTAGGAAACAACAACCACCACCTGAATTGCAGAAAAATCTAGGTCGAAGTCAAGATTTTACAGAGAAAGGCAGGAGAGAACAAAAGAAAATCAAAAACCTAAAGTTTAAAGTGAGAGGGTTATTAAAAAGATTTTAAAGATTGACCTTCACGAATGCGAATCAAAGGATGATTAAAGAACCATAAAAAAGGAAAGAAAATGTAAAAATAGAGAATAAAGAATAAAGAATGATTTTGAAAGCAAAGCGAAGAAAATAACGAATGACATTTTTCCATAAAATGACGACCTTGAAAGCATCAAGAGATTGCCTGTCAAGTGCAAGAACATGGAAAGAATAAGATGAGTGGAGGAGAAGTATGAAGAACTTTTCTTGGCCCTTGATTACTACTCCTTCATGGGTTTACATTTCTATTCAATTTTAAAAGTGTCGGTACAAGAATATAGGCCGAATTAAAAACTAGCTTTGTTCGAGAGAGAATTTAAGAGTTTATAACTTAAATTGTACGAATAATAATCTCTCGAAGAGCTCATCCTTAAAAGCTAATAACTACCTTTCAAGACTTAAAACACATATAAACCCATGCACATCATCATGGGGTACTATCAACATGAAACAATTTATATAGAATCTTTAAATATCACTTTTTTAAAGGCCCTTTAGAGAGTAGATATTGATTTGTTAGGAACATGGGAAGAAGACGATGCGCAGAGGAGAGAGACCGGTGAAAATCTATCCCTCACTCTTGATTTCACCTCCTCCACAGTTTTGTATTTCTATTCACTTTATGCATTATGGAAAAATTTAATCCATTCGTACGAAAAGAGAGCTCTTTTTTACTTGTTATCCTTGAAAATAAGCTATTTAGTTCATAGAATTAGAAGATTTATAAATGTGCGCACACTAGCATGTATCATTGCCTTGAGATAATTTTATACAATCTTTTAACATCACTTCTTAGAGACACTTTAGGGTGAGATTTTGACTTTTTCACATCAAAATTATCTGGACCCTCCAACTTTGGTACGTGCAATGGGATGAGCCCAGTAAGCATGGCCACTGGCTAGTTCCCTAAACACTAAAATGGTTTTGACTTATCAAATATCAAAATCTTCAAGTCCACAAAGAAACGCTAGTGAAGAAGATTTCTTCACTCTTCATTTGTCCTTCCTCATTTTTTTTAATTCCTATTCAATTTACGTAGCTGGCAAAATAATTTGATTCAGAAAAAAAGATTTCTCTCCTATAATTTTATTATGACTAGTTAAAAGTCTCTACAAAAAATATGTATTCAAGCAAAACTAGCTTAAAAAAAAAAAAAGGCAAAGCAAAAACTAGTTTTCTTGGAGAGAGCCTAAGGATTTTGCATTATACAACATCCACTTTCCCCCTAATAAATTATTTTGTACGCACAATAATATCTAGGAGAGCTCATCCTTGAAAGCTAGTTATATTGTTAACAGACTTGAAAAGTTTATAAACTCGCACACATCGTCACATGTCACCAATGTGGGGTAGTTTATATATGATCTTTTAACATCACTTTTTGGAGGCACTTTGGTGAGGAGATATCGACATTTTGATATCAAAATCTTCTCGAGTCTGCAACATTAATATTTGTTATTGGCATGAGTCAAGGAACCATGGTCGGTTCCCAAAACCTTTAGTCGTTTTAGACTTCTCAAGAATCAAAATCTCCTAGTTCACCAACAAACACTAGTGAAGCACTTTTCTTCGCTCTTCATTTGTCCTCCCCATGTTTGTTATTTTTTTTTTCAATTTATGTAGGGGAAACTTTAATTCATTCATATAAAACAATAATCTTTCATTATGTTACTATAGCTACGTTAACTTATTGGTAATTTATTGAAGCTATTATGAAAATTCTAACTAATTTTTGCAGTATGCATATCATTAACTTTTTCTTATTTTTCACCAACTTTCATTTTCGTTTCATAGTTACGCTTTGAACCAATTAGGAAATTATTAACTTTAATTCATATGATTTATCATCTTTTCTATGCTTAAGTTATGAATAAGTTTTGGACTATCAACTCTCATTTCATTTTTTTACTAACAATTTTTTACACTTACCCAAAAAAAAAAAAAAAAAAATCTCATCTCATGTTAGAAAGTCATTCTTTCAAATTCTTTAAAATTCTTGCTAGATAATATTAAATCAAGAAGATTCATCCTATATGTGTCCACTTAAGATACTCTAAGTATAATATTTTAGTTTGGTATAGACGTCGGCACTTCCCACACTTCCCACACTTCCCAATGGTTAATCACCACCTTCTAAATTAAGGGACTTAATTCATAAAAGTGTAGGTTGAATATTGCCAGATCACTTTCATGAGGAAGATTGTGCAATCACTTTAAACTTATTTCTTATTGTAGTAGGCAAATATTTTATAATGCATTTCGAGACCTCTTAACTGGTGTCGCCATCTAATTAAGTAGGAAATCAGGCAACAACAAGCACCACCTAAATTGCAGAAGAATCTTGGTCGAAGTCAAGATTTTACAGAGAAAAGCAGGAAAGAACAAAAGAAAATCAATAACAAAAGCTTAAGTTAAGAGGGTTATCAAAAAGATTTTAAAGATCGACCTTCACGCATGTGAATTAAAGGATGATTAAAGAAACGTAAAAAAGAAAAGAAAAAAAAAAGATGTAAAACTGGAGAAGAAGGAATGATTTTAAAAGGGGAGAGTGGAAAAAAAAAGGAATGACATTTTTCCCCTAAAATAACGACCTTGAAAGCATCAAGAAGTTTCCTTTCAAGTGCAAGAACATGAAGAGAACAAAATGAGTAGAGGAGAAGCATGAAGAACTTTTCTTGGCCCTTTATTTCTTCTCCTTCGTGTGTTTACATTTCTATTCAATTTTTAAAGCCACAATAAAAGAATATTCATTGAATTAAAGACTAGCTTTGTTCGAGAGAGAACTTAAGAGTTTATTAATTAAATTGTACACACAGTAATCTCTCCGAGAGTTCATGCTTCAAAGTTAATAACTAGCTTTCAAGACTTAAAAGACCTACAAACCCACACACACCATCATGGGGTTGTTTCATATAGAACTTTAAATATCACTTTTTAAAGGCCCTTTAGAGAGTAAATATCGATTTTTAGAAACATGGGAAGAAGACGATGCGCGGAGGAGAAAAACTGGTGAAGAACTATCCTTGGCTCTTGATTTCACCTCCTCCATGTTTTTATATTCCTATTCACTTTACGTGTATGGAAAAATTTAATCCATTCCCATGCAAAAAAGAGTTTCTTTCATTTGTGGTCCACCAAGAAACGATGGTCAAGAAGATTTCTTGGCTCTTCATTTGTGCTTCCTATTTTTATTTTTATTTTTATTTTCTATTTGATATATGTAGGTGGCAAAATAATTTCATTTACATAAAAATAAATCTTTTTTACTATATTATATGACTAGTTAAAAGTCTTGGTAGAAAAGAAATATGTCCAAGCAAAAACTAGCTTTCTTGGAGAGAGAACCCATGGATTTTGTATTGTACAATGCCCGCTTTCCCCCCAATAAATGTACACACAATAATCCTTAGGAGAGCTCATCCTTGAAAGCTAGTTATTTTGTAGATAGACTTGAAAGGTTTATAAACTAGCACATACCATCACATATCACAGATGTGGGATAGCTTATATATAATCTTTTAACATCACTTTTTAGAGGCACTCTAACAAGGAAATATCGACCCTTCGACATCAAATCTTCTCGAGTTTGAAATATTGGTACGTGTTAATGGCGTGAGTCAGTTCCATGGTCGGTTCCCAAAACCCTAAATTTTCTTTAACTTATCAAGAATCAAAATCTCCTAGTCCCCCAACAAACACTATTGAAGCACTTTTCTTCGCCCTTTTCTTCGCTCTTCTTTTGTCCTCCCCCATGTTATTATAACTACGATGAAGTCTTGGTAGAAAATATACTAATGGACTCAGCTCAACCCAAACCCTATAAACTTTCGGCCTTAACGACTTAGCCCACTTTCACTTGTTCCTCACCAGGTGTGCATGTGAGAGTAAGAAGGAAAAGAAGTAACCGGCGACGAAAACAAGAAAAAAGAGGAATGGAGAAAAGAGAGAAATTTTTGCCTACATGCTTCGAACATCCCGACGAGCCAAATCAATTTAATTTTGTAACGCCTGGTAAGAATTCAGGCTATTTATTCATCTAATCAAAGTAATCTATGAAATTACTCCCTAAATCCAGAGTTGTGTGAACTTTGAATTGCAAGGTTTGATTTAAAAGTTGTGAAGAGATGAAGTTTTGAGAAATTGATAGTTCAAAACGTTTTGGAGCTATGAGATTCGACGAAAATTGATTCCGAAATATGGTTTGAACGAAATGAATTTTTGAAGTTTCGCATGCAAGCTACATGTAATTAATAATATGCATAACGGACAAAGATAATTGTTCACTATAAACAAATTTCTTCTTTGACGAATAGGAGTCGATTGGATGATGAATAAATATAGTTTAATTTAATTGTTCATTAGAATATTAATTTACTTGGATTTTGATATTAATTTTTGATTAATTGATAGAAATATGAATTAATCGATTTGAGTAACTTTTGTAGGCTAGTTTTCAGCTTTCCAAGTGAATCTTAGTTGAAGGCAAGATTGATGGATATGGGTTGAATGCAAGACCATGTCAAGAGAAACAAGAAAGGAGTCAAATCAAGGATCAAGAATCAAAGGAGATGCTTCTCATCTTCTTTTTCTTTTCTTTCTTTAAAGAAGGTCTGGAGGTATCAATCATGCCATAAAGGAGGAGAAATTCTTGGCTAAACCCTGGCCCGACCCGCAGATGAATAGAAAGAGATGCTTCTTGACTAAACTCACGAAACAACCCTGACTTTTTGAATGAATCTTGGTTGAAGACAAGACTATGCCAAGAACATCAAGAAAGAAGAAAAATCAAGAAGAATTAAGAGAGGTGCTTCTTTATCTCGTTCCTTTAATATATAAAAGAAAACATGTGTTGGGAGTACTAACTACGGCAAAAGAAAGTACCAAATCATCATGTTCAAAGGAATTCAACATAAAACAGTCATGAAATTCAAATTTAACCATAAATTAACACTTCATTGAAGTATATGTATACTTTGAGTGGGTAGTCGTAATGGCGATAAATACTTCAGAGCAATTATTAATTTGGTAAAACAACTATAAATTGGTAAAACAACTACCGGCATCAATAAGGCCAATTATCTAATTAGAATGCTTATTAACTTGAGAAATATTTAAAATCGTCACACATCACATTCTCGGTTAATATGATGTATGATGTCAATTAATCTTGTTATGTTATATTACGTAAATCATCCATCTCAATTATCCTCATTTTCTCAATGCACGCCACACTAAACAAATTATCGACGTGATTTAATTACAGGATGTGGTTGATAAAAACCGGATGAGCAATTGTTGCCCGATTATCTTTTGCATCTCGTTGTGCTAAAGAAAGGTGGGAAAAGTCTGTTCTCACTAAAGAACTTGTGGGCTTGGGCTTGTTTTTGCTCCGGAATTTCGTTTCCTTCTCAAGTCGTGCACGTAAAATATTCAATTTACTGACAAATGATATCTACTCTCAATTTATCTAACCACATCCTTCCTCCTTCACAAATTTTTTTTTTTGTCAAGTTCCTCCGACACTAGATCTGATTAAATCTAGAGGACTAGCCTAGACAACATTGTGGTGCAACTTTAGTTATAAAATAAAATAAAATAAAAATAGACATCCACGTGGATATATCCACATTGGCTAAATTTTATCCTTGTCGTACTCCAATTTTGTCAATTCGTAACTAAATTTTTCCATACGCACGTGTAGGCCTTTGCATGCTTTACCCATATCATATTTCGGTGTCAACCAACCATTGTGCCGTGTCAACTAAACTTAGTTGAATCCAATGTTTGAGGGACTAGATTATAAAGTTTTATGAAGGTAAAAGAGCACAATTGAATAAATTCAAAGTGCATGCACTTGATTTGAAAACGCATGAAGGTATAGAGCCGATTAGTAGAATCTATCTCAATAACAACACCGTGGGCTATTATTATTAATAGTATAGTTGGAAGTTGCTTATCGATGGTACTTCAATTTGGCAAGTCTCCTAAATTATTTGCATTATTTTTAAAACCCTTTTATCTTTTCGAAAAGGCCCTGAAAATGATTTTTTTTTTCTCTCTCGTACATTCTATTACTTGTAATAGAGTCCCGCTTATTAGTACTAGCCTTTGGATTTTGCTTATTTTAGTATATACGTGCCATATTTAAATTTTCATATTTCCATGCACACGTGAACCGTACGGACTGTCAATGCTGACCCCGGGGGTCATGTCAGTTCGCAGGTCCAGGCCCACCCGTCCTTGGGCCGGTCCGTATCACGGCCTATCGAGGGCCCCTCCACTCCGTGGGGTCGTCCGCCGTCTATCCGTCACACGTGGCGAGATCGCAGCTCACCGCAGGCCCGCCCCCACCCCCCAAAACGACGCCGCAGCGGATATTCCAAAACGAGCGCCATCAGATATTCGGCGACGGGACCCGCTCCAGCCCTTCCCGCCCCACCGCAACACGCCAATCGCGACCGCCGAATCCTCGACCGGAGGGCCCCGCCCTCCAGATTCCGCTCAACCGACGGCCGCGATGAGCCCGCGGAAGGCGCGCGAGTGGGGCCCCCATGAGTCGGTTCGGTAAACTTTTCTTCGGCACAAAAGTGACGCAAGCCCTAAAGTAAACACCCTCGCACGCCAAGTCGTTTTGACATTCTCTTCACATGCTCGAAAACATGGACGGTGCCAAACCAAAAACGACGCTACGCCGTCGTTCTACGACCGCGAGGTGAGGCGAGGTGAGGCGAGGTTCCATTCGTCTTCGCTCTCTCTCTTCTCCGTTCAAATTACGCAGAGCACCCAAGGCCAAGGCGGAGCGAGCTCTGAAGGGAAAGCGAAGATTCCGAGGGGAGGGAAAATCCGTCGGAGTCGGCGGCGGAATCCGCGAGGTTTTGGGTCGGGCGTCCTCGCCGGTGCCGGAGAGGCTTCGGTTTCGGTTCGGCGCGCCATTCGCGGTTGCTTCGGCGTGAAGTCTTTCTGATTCTCCGGCCGCTTCGTCGGTGGATTGGGTTCGATTTGGGCGCGGACGGAAGAGGAAGGGATGCAGACGGAGGCGAGGGTCGGGGTCGTGGTGGAAGGAGGTCAGCGAGGGATCGGCTCGGGGCACGGGAGCCTGGCGGCGGTGGACGGAGCCGCGCGGAAATGCTCGCAGAAGCCGTCGCAGATCGGGATGGTGTCGCAGCTGCTCGCCGGCGGCGTCGCCGGGGCCGTCAGTAAGACCTGCACGGCTCCCTTGGCGCGGCTCACCATACTCTTTCAGGTTGTTCTTTCCCCACTTTAGAGTGATTTCCGGTCTTTCTTCTGGTTTGAGAACATGGAAACGTGGCAGGCTTTTCCTGTTTTGGCTCGGACTCGTGTTTTTTGGCTGTAGTCGTGGACAGAAGGGGCTCGTTGGGTGTGCAGGTTTTGACGTGCCGTTGTGGATGCACCTTTGTATTGTTCTTTCAATTATGCTCTTCCTTCCAGGAGAAGGAGAAGAAGGGGCGCGGAGGATGAAATTTGTTTTGCGACATTGATTCCATTTTCCGTGTATATTTGCGTGAGGTGCAGCTAGTTATTCCCGCGGATCTTCAATAAAGTTATTTTAGCCTTTTTTTCTTTGTGATTTTCAACTCTGAATGATGAAAATACAGTTGATGTGGTAATTAAGAAGGGCATGGACGATCTTGTCATTTTGACTTAGCTAGGCAATCCATGAGTTTTATCATTGAAAAATTGTGCTACCACTTTAGGTGTATATAGCACATGTGTGAGTAGTGTTGATGCTGATTCTAGTACTTGGATTTGACTTTTAGTTGGATTGAGATCGTATATTTGATGCAGGAGTTTGTTGCTAAGGTTCTTCTGCTATAGGTCAAGATTTATTCGGTCTACAGAGTACGGCAATTTAAATGGTTGGATTTTCTTTACTGGTATGTGCTATCTAACGGGAAGTATGGATCAAGTTAGTTTGACTTGCATTATTAGGCTGGAACCCAGCGATGGTTAGTGAGGACTGTAGGACTATTCAGAGTTCCTATAAGGGGCATCAATTTTTTTACTGTGATTTATGAAGAAAACCGGGGCACTGATATATCTATATATATATATATATATGTAATGGCTTGGACGTTGCAATAAAATTTAATATGTAAGATCGGTGACTTTTTACATCTTTACAACACATATTGTATATTGACAATTTCCCTGTGCGACCCTCTTAACTTCTTTTTATGTATTTCATGGAGCTTGTGCTTTCAATTGTTCTGTGATTAGAGTGCAAATCAGCGCAAGTGGAGTTGTAGGCATCTAGTTTATTGAGTAACATGCTATTTCTCGGACAGGTATTTGCTTGCTGTAATTGCCACCCATCGGCCAATCTGCTGATACTTTAATACTCATTTTTAGGTGCAAGGAATGCATTCTGATTTAGCAACTCTAAAGAAGGCCAGCATATGGCATGAGGCTTCAAGGATTGCGCGTGAAGAAGGATTTAGAGCTTTCTGGAAAGGGAATCTAGTCACAATTGCCCATCGCCTTCCTTATTCTTCTGTAAACTTTTATACTTACGAGCAGTACAAGAAGGTGCTTAACTCGACTAGCTATTGAGCCGTATGGTCTCATTTGATTTTATCATTTAGGGTTGTCTTATGCAGCTATTTGATTGGTTGAACTATCTTTCAGTTGCTTCATATGATCCCAGGAGTGGAAAGTTATGGGGAAAATATGAGTACAGAGCCCTGCATACAATTTTTTAGCGGTGGTCTGGCAGGAATGACAGCTGCAACAGCTACATATCCCTTAGATCTTGTCAGAACACGTCTTGCGGCTCAGGTATTTCAGTAGACATTTGGTGTAAAGGCCAAGAGCTGAGTGCTTTCCTCTTTTTGTGTGCTTAAATCTAGAGGTTGCTAGAGGCTTCATTTTTGCAGGTTTGATAATGCTGATGACATTCTCCTTCTATGGTTGTGCTACTCAATTCAAAATGCACTTAACATTTAACCAGTTTCTCTATGTTTTTCCTTTTCTAACGTTTTGGTATTGTCATCAAATTGTTCTGAAGTCTAGTGCATTTTCACTCATGTTCTGAGAGAATATTGTTGCAGCTTTTTGAATTACAGGTCTTTCATCCCTTCATTCCTTAGTAGTGAATTGTAGCTTCCAGTTCTTAAGTTAATCGAGATCTATTATCTACAATCAAACCCTATCTGCCTATTGCATTATTCTTCATTTCTTTGGTAGGAAAAAGACTCAAATTTGCATTAATCATCAGTTGCTAGTGACACTCACGTGCTTTAGTAGTGTTTCTACATGTGCAACTCGATTGGGCCACATTTGGTTCTGTAGTTGTCTTTAAGCTTAGGATCTTGTGTGTTTTAGGAACTTCTTCTTTCTCTATTGCATCTTCGTTGAAACTTTCGGAGGAAACTGCCATATTCTACTAAATAGATATCTGTGTTATCTATATCTAAGTCTTGAAAAAAAATAGATAAGATTTGCACCTATCGAATCTAAAAGGAGGGATGATACCCGTTGGTACCGGATTCAAAGGATTAGTGCATCGTTCAAGGCAACATAAGAACATTCCTTTGAAAACCAAAAAGAAGAATTTTTTCGAGGGGGAAATCGGAGATTACCATGTTATGATTCTCAAATTGCTTTGATGGCTGTGAAGTTTTACTCTAAGAATTGTATGTTTGTCCCTAGTTTGTGGAATGCAAAATTTATTGACCATGTGCCCATACTGATTTATTGTTGTTTCAATGATAAATTTACAGACAAATGTTATCTACTATAGAGGTATCTGGCATGCTTTAGGAACAATAAGCAGAGAAGAGGGCTTATTAGGACTTTACAAGGGACTTGGGCCGACTCTTTTGGTATGTGCTTAGCCTTTATTCTGCTCAGTGCTTAGGCCGTATAACTCGATTCTTGACTATTTGTTTATCATTGTTCCAGACTGTGTGCCCCAGCATAGCTATAAGTTTTTCTGTGTATGAGACCTTGAGATCTTCTTGGCAGTCACATAGGTGAGCCTGAGCACTTTGCCAGTTTACTTTGATGTTGTCTTATCTCCTTTCACGACACCAGTAGTTGCATGAAATTTCTTTTCTTTTCACATGCTAAATGAGCTTTCTAACAATTCAACCAGGCCTCATGATTCCAACGCTGCTGTTAGCCTGGCTTGTGGCAGTCTTTCTGGTATTGCATCTTCAACAGGTGAGTAATCCGTATGACTAGAATATTGCATTCTTATGGATCGTATATAAGAGCTGCTTCCTGAAGTTTGTATTTCAGCTCCTTTCTATTTTTCCGGAATGATTCTCATCATACTAAATTATACGGTTCCGAGTTATAGGGATTGCTGAGTTTCATTTGTTTATGGGTCAAATGACTGCTTCTAGCGACACCCTTCTACAGAAAATGTAGTGACTATTCATAGATCTTATATCCTTCACAGTTTGCACATCTTCAGATTACATAGTTTTAACATAAAACTGAGTAGTTAATTCGTGTAGCTTTTTGTCATGCTTTTGATGCAGAGACAGGTTGTGGTCCAAGCTCTGCACTAAGTTTCTAACCTGACTGACTCATAGAACCAGAGAGCCAGAGTGGCGTTGTTTTTTATCTGGCATTTGTGGATTTTAGTAAGAAAACAAGAAATTATTTTTTGTCTTTCATCTAACTGTGTTCTATATGAAAACCTGTGATTAACCTCCATCACTCCAACATTTCCCGGGTTAATCATCTCCCAAGATGCAGTCGGTTCCATGATTTTGGTTGTTATGCAGTCCTCCAAGTGAGAGGTTTCCTCAGTGAGGTATGCTTCTCACTTAGGCTTGCTGAAACAGTTGATTAATGGATTATGGAATCCTTCTAGCATCACCATGTATCTCTGAGTTGTAATATGACTTATTGGGAATGATAGAAATTTCCTTTCATTTAATTCGCTACATTCTGCTGTCTCTGGAAGTGCTATTTGTGTACTTGGTGAAGTCCTGCTGAGATCCTGTAGTTAATAGATAGATGAATCACAAAAAATAAGATGAGAAAGACTAGTGATTCTAGTTTGATAGAGAAGATATGCGCCGCAAGGTGTGGACTACACATATGTAAGTTTGTGCTTCATCTTCCTGTTTATATACTGGTTAGGCATCCACCTGATGAGTAAGTTTCACCACCTAATCCATTGTGATGTGAATTGTTCTCGTGGGTTGCCTTGTTCCATTTGTGGAAAGATAAAAATTGTTGAGATGAAGAGTTTACTTTGAAAGCTAATAATAGGGGCCGAACTGTGTAGGGAAACGATGTCATTGGAACATGTCGGATGTGATTTATCTGCCAGAACATCCTAGCTGGACATTAACATTTGAAATTTGGAAAGTCATTCCCATGTTAATTGCAGTTTGCTTACTCATTGGCGATTCCTATATGTATTACTAATTCAATTTCGGAGGTTGATTTGAGCTTAAAATAGATCCGATCTTGACAAAAATTTTGTGCTGTTATAATCTGCAGTGACATTCCCATTGGATCTTGTGAGGAGACGGAAGCAGTTGGAAGGAGCAGGAGGCCGAGCTCGGATATATCAGACTGGAATATTCGGTACACTTAAACACATAGTCCGGAATGAGGGATTTCGTGGCTTGTACAGGGGGATCCTTCCTGAATACTACAAGGTGGTTCCTGGCATAGGCATATGCTTCATGACCTATGAAACGCTGAAAAGGTTTCTTGTGGACATTACTTCTAATTTGTAGTGTCACTGCAATTTCCTGGATGCCATTGACCGAGGGGGAAGGAGGAGGTGGATCGTAGGGGCATGGTGCTGTTTCCACTCTCTCCACATTGGCTTAGGGTGATTTTTTTCGATGAGTCTCCTTATGGCAGTTCCATGTATCGTGAGCTGCTGTTTGGAGCTATTTATCTTTGTATAGTATACGTGCAACATGTTACACGTCTTTAATTGCCAGCATCAAGAAAGTCACAAATATGCTACCTCAATGGAAAGTCATTTCTTTGTTCAGCTCTCTCTCTCTCTCTCTCTCTCTCTCTCTCTCTCACGGTGGAAAGGGCTGAGATTGTGCATTCTTGTGTATTTTGGCCTTTGTGATAATTCACTGACATTCAGTCCGAAGATTATTCCACCGACGGAAGAAGAGCAAGTCCTCCACGAGGGCCATCAGCGAGACTCCTCATCGTGAGCCAATGATATGATGACTTTCGTCTTATATATTGTGCAGATCCACTTCCCTTTTTGGGTTAGTCGCGTTCATTTGGGTTTACATATGACATCATTTTCAGATTAAATTTCGGTTTAGACCAATGCAATGCATGACAAAACAATCACTGACAAGATGAGAAAAATCAATGAAATTTGCTACTCATTTGAGTTTTATGCCTGAAACTGCCGTTCATGTTCCGGTTACCATTTCTCAAGTCAGAAGCCAAAACTGAATATGAAACCAGATAATAAAATATTATTAGCATTGTAAACTTGCATCTTTGAGAACCCCACAAAAATTAAGGGGGGCGTTTACAATTTGCCATGGTCCGCTCAAATCTCAGAAGCTGAAAGCATTTCCAATTCACGTAAGCAATTGGAGAGGCGCATTGTGGGTGACGAATGCTTTCACGAGGGAAAATGACCGGTGTATTTAATGTGGTCCAGAGTACGTCGCAGACCGTACTTAATGACTGCTGCATTGGCAGCCCTGAAACCTCCTCCATATGCTGGGGAAGCGTCGTTGGCAATTTGATGCATGAAAAATTCGCCAAGTTTCTTCTCAACCACAGACTTACCACCTTTCTTGGAAGATGTAGAAGATGAGGAAGCTGCTGATGTAGATGGCGCGCTTCTGTATTCAGGAACGACTTCTGATTCGAGCCACATGTAAGATAACACTTGACATATACCTTCTTCTACCTCGGGATTAAGATTGCGGTAACCTGCAAATGTAAGTTTAAAAGTTCAAGATAAGCCTCATTTGGAAATGCAACCAACGGAAGATGATGCTGCAGGGTAGAAAGTGTTGACCTTTAATGCGTAACCATCCGTGCATTAACTCATGCGCAAGAATAGCACCGGTTAGCAACCTACAATCAGCAACAAGCAGACAGATTTCCAAAACATAAGACAAAATCAAGGTGATGTGCATCCACTGAACTATACAAGAAGTTTCATCAGCATAAGACCATTTTTCTGAAGCTCTATGTTGGGAAAGTCTCTCTGTCACAGCTCAATGGGACTTCCTAACAACTATGCATTGGAAAAGTTCAGATCGTCTACTTAGGAAGACCCATCAAATATGCAGTTGTTTGTCAACTCATCCTTAAGAAGTCTTTCTAACCTACAAATTTTTAGAACATGTATATGAAGAGCTATTGTGTACTTAATAAATATATTCATTACTTTGCGAAACAAGAACTTTTCAGTCTCACTTACCTTGGTAGACCATAAAGAACAAGAATGGCTGTAACTTCGCATTTCCTTGTCAATTTCTGGGGTTGAGTTTTCATTCCAACAAGCCTGTGGCCTCCAAGTCTGGGCCTTCTGTGAACCTGAACACAAAAGCAATGAAACGAGTGTAAAATTGAACAGGTGAATCTTGCTCAAGGATTTACTCTGGATTTCCTGAAAGCAAAATCAGTAGATGTCCAATATCATACACTGGACACGGTTTGCTCCTCGGAAAGACATAAACCTCTTGTCTCAGGCATGTGATGGTGGCCCTGCAGAAAAACTAGCATCAGGAATGGTGCGCCAACTTTGAAAGAAAACCCAAATCTCGTACCATGTCGTACATTTTTTTCTCCAACAATAGCCTCATTGAGTGCTTGTCTTTCAACCAAAAGCATTGGAATTTGCTGATCCAATTTCATGTTCATTCCTTCATAGTAGTCTCTGATCGCATGATAAAGTGGTTGACAGTCACCAGTGTCCATGATAGCAGATTCCATGCACTCTAGGCATAAACTTCGTCCATCTCCCAAAAATATGTATGTTGTGTTCCACGACTGTCGGTAGGTAAAAGAAATATCAAAAGAAAGAAAAACAAAAAAGTGAGTACAGTTGCTTCAACACGTTTAAAATATACAATCCCCAAGATTGTGGGAACAAAGCATGGCATTGCATTTACTTGTGCTAGCCTAGACCACTACCTCCAAACGCTCGCAACTACAACATCGAGCTGTGTTGTCATGCTCATGCGACGGACAGTACTTCTGGGACCAGAAAGGATGGCATCTATACTCAATCAAACCAGCTCCATTTGTTGGGATCTGTGAAATGAAATAGAAACTTACAATAGAATCAAAAGGTTAAAGACTTAAGTTACATTAATGCCATACTCTCTTGAAATTGCATAGACATAATAGACAAGGACAACTTGGACTCATCTTCTCTCACTTCAGTAGCATGCATTTTTAACAAATCCCGGGTCTACATACGGAAGGCTCAATGAGCAATATATTTTTGAATCAGATCACTTGTTACAATTTCACGATGTCTTTCAAAAGTTACAAGCAGTCTCTTCATATCGTAGAGCAGTTCGACTTGAGCCACTTCAGTGATGAGTAGGACTTTTATTAGCTCCGGACATGACCACACAGGGAAGTCAGCATTGTGCGTAAAAGTATGGCTATTGCAGCGATGTAACACTTGAAAAGCAATAAGTGTCATAATCTTAGTAACAATATCTTTATGAAATGTAAAAACGGCAAATATTTGTCAGGTAAGATGTGGTTGATTGTTCTTACAAATTGATGGCAAACTTCACATTTTGGATGTGTCGACTCCTTGAAGCAAGACTGGTGATAAGGATCCTTTCCTGATAAGGAAAACTTCGATCGACAGAAAAAAGGACTAGTAAGAGCTACCAGATGGAAGTTCCAGAATAAGACATATTTATGTCAAAGTAGACAGTGTCAGATTGACAAAAGAAATACTGAATATTATTCACATGTATTGTAGACTGCAAACAGCTTGAAGGTAAAATCATAAATAAAAAGAGGTAAGAAAAGATATTTCAAGAGGAACTACTCACCTCATATTCTGTAATGGCATACCCGCAAGCATGACAGCGAAAGCATTCCGGATGGAAGAAAGTTCCCATACATCCCAAATAGTTGCCATAGCCTATTTCACGCTTGCAGCCACCACATACTCTGTGCCAGCAGAACAAAGTCAATTCATGAAATGGTCTCGCGACATTTCAAGTCCATAGGACAATAGTGCACAATATCTGCAGAAATTATTTTTAAATCTTCGTAACAGAACAAACTTGAGGCTCTCTGTCCCTAAAGACAACTTGGTTAAAGTCGATAACGACATAATGTTCTGGTTTACCAAAATCAATTTTCATGTTCTACTTTGGCAAATCGAACATTTGTTTTCGATCACAATCAATGAAGTAAAACCCTCGGGACACCAAGCACGCTGAAAATTTTCTTCTAGTTCATGATAACTGATAATCAGAGTAAGATCAGACTTGGTCAGCACTTCAGTCAAATTTGCAAAACCGGGCAAGAAAAAAACCTTTCGATACTTTTAGACAGAAATCTTGGAATGTTTGGACCTTAGCCTATCAAAAACGCACTTTTGACTGCAATTACCTATATCCTCCTCTTGGATAATATTGCGTAGATGGGTGAGGAGGGTATGAAGGTGCATTTGGACTATCATTAAGCTCTCTATCAAGGTTTTCATCGTCTGTCCACCATCTACGCCCTGGCAAATGCACGACATGGTTAGACGGAGAGAGAAATATTTAATAGCCTCGGACCAAAATACGAAAGTCAAACCTACCATTTTGCCGCCTCAGATCTTCTTCAGCCAAAGAAAGTGCAATTGCCCTGTCAAGGTCCTCTTTTTCCTTGTCACTTCTAGAGCGATCATCCTGATGATGTCGTCAACAATAAGAAAGGGGTTACTGAATTCAAAAGCGAAATACGGTGAACTTCACAGCATTTGAGAAAGCCAGTTGGTGGTAAACGGTGAGCAATGTACGGATGAATCTTTTCCCAATAGACAGTGGCAATGATGACAAGAGTAACAGGGAGTTTACCACTGATCTAGCAGGTTCGTGATAAACCATGTTTTCGTCGCCTAGATACCGTGGATAACGACGAGCCCCTCCTCGCCCAGATCCACTCTTAAAGAGTTTCCCCAGCCATTTCATAAAACGTGACTTTCTCTCTGCGTACGAAGACACAAAGTCCCCTGCTTAACATAAAAACCCGTCCAATAAACCCCCGTCTATGAACAAAAGATATTGCGACGTACACAATAGTAAAAAAGAATAGTTTTAACTCGTGTCATCTAGCTAGCGAGTAGCTACAGAGAACCCACATCAGAGCTGAAAAAGATAGAAGGGAAAGAAACGTAGTCCCAACTCCAAAGTCCGTGTAGGGGATGAAAATTTAAAACCCACATGAGCCGATCGATCAAAAGTAAACATTTCATCGAACAAGTAAGCGGCGACGATAATTCGACAATAGAGTAGCAAGAACAGGGGCCATGCTGCGTACCGTAAATACAGGGCTGAGAAAGATGGTTGACGCTCGAAGAAGAAGGAGGAGCCATGTCGTTGGGAACTGCGCAATATGTACAGAGAGCCGCCGGAGCATGAACAGAGCAGGGGCGAAAAGGAGGGGGGGAGGCGGAAAAGGGGAACAGGGCGGGTGGCGGAGGGGGGAGAGAACAAAAGAACGGAAGGGAAAGGGAAGAGAATGGGGATGGAGCATCGTTAAAGAAAGAAAGACCAGGGAATAGGCGCCGAGAGAAAAGATAAAGGAGAAGGAATCTCTTCTTCTTCTTTCTTTCTTTCTTTTTTTTTTCGTTCCTCCGGGGGGCTAGAGACAGGGGAATGGGTAGCAGAGAGAGGTGGGAACGAGATGGGCTGGCGAACTTCTTCCGCCTGATCTTTGCTTTTCCCTCTGGGAGGAGCGTGGCGGGAGATTCTTGGCTTGAGGAAAGCGATCAAGAAAGCAGCAGAAAGATGTCGGCCGGCAAGAATCTCGAAGGAGGGAAGGGAGAGGCTGGAAAGCAACGGCGGACGACAGGGAATCCGGAAGAGAATTGTCCGATCGACGACAGGGAGAGAGGAATGACCGAATGTATGATGTGGAAATGCGTGGGACGGAGGTGGAGAGGAATATCTTTGGCCTTCGCCATCGCTTTCCTTGCAGGTGTCTGGACTTCGAGCTTTCTTCCCCTTCTTTCTTTCTTTCTTTCTTGCCTTTCTTGCTTTCCAGGGGTCATCAAATTTCGAAAAAAAAAAAACGGGACTTTTGCCGCGGAATTTCAGGAGCTTAGGCTCGCGCTGTCTCTTTTACATATTCTATTGCGATGAAGGAGTAATGGGGTATAGACGACATTCGATTGATCTTGATTTTCATTTACCTTGAGTTGGATTCTCCTAAAATGCTTAATCATGGCCTGGCTTATCTAGATGGTCGTTTGCGTTTTCCATTATCATCATCATTATTATTATCATCGCTATTGTCGTTCCGACGTCAGGGAATTTCGTAGTATGATAGATGTGCGACGCAAAGTCATCGCTTGTTGGGTCTATTTGGCTAAGACATTTTAGATGCGTTGCCTTGAGACTAGGGCGATGGATATCGATTTTATTCGAAAGTGAACGTTAGATTTGTGTGACGATAGAGGAATATGTCGTGTGTCTTTTTGCTTTTATGCCGAAATTTAAGATATCATTTGGATTTCAAAAATCCATGAGAAAAAAGGCATACGTGAGCCTACCGTGTTTAGTGTTCTAAAAAGTTTTGATAGTTTTGAAATGTTTAAAAAAAAAAAAAGGAAAAAGGCCGTCAAAAACCTTAAACTATGCACAACATGACGCATTTACTCCAAACTTGTTTAAACTTTTTTCTTGTGACACCAAAAATCCCTAACCTATATCTGTCTAACTTATTTAAATGTGCCTTGTGAATATATAAATTTTGGATTTTTGGCGTCATAAAAAAATAATTTTAATAAATATGTCACTATAAGTTTAGGAATTCTGATGTCATTAAAAAAAATGTTAGAATAATTGTGCTGCACACATATGAATTTAGATTTTTTGTGCTACAAAAAAAACTTGGCGTACATGTGTCATGATCAACATAATTTATAATATTTTTGTAACTTTTTCCCTCTAAAAAAATCAAAGTATTTGACTTGGAATATCTAGATAAAGCAAAAAGTAAAAGGTAAAACTAAATTTGAAACAGGACTTTGAGGGTTTGTACAATCCTTAAGAGTCTTTTTTTTACTAAAGTTTTTGAATCGATAATCCTTTGACTTTTACTTCCAAGTCAAGAAAACTATTATCATTTTTAACCAGTATTAAAACCTCGTATGAGTGCCTTCTACTTTCGTTGTTTTTACTTTTCATAAAGCTCGCGGCTCTCGCCACTTGACTTTATTTGATCCAAATCAAGCCAAACCTTTTAAATATTAATATGAAATATCTTGCATTACATTTTCTTTTCTTTCTTATTCTTAAATAGTTTTTAATACTTAGATTTTAAAGGGAAATTCATTATAAAAAATGATAAATGTTTCGCCGGAATTTAATCAACGACGAAATATCTTCTGCCAAAAGACGTTCTTTGGCTTTTGATGAGAAGAGACGAGTTATGTGACATCTTTGGATAGGAAATATCCAAGCGGATAAGAAATAACTACAAACCCTCACTTTGAGGTTCAAACTGAACTATACGTATAAATTGTACTAGCATTCAATTGACGACAAAGCTTAAAAGTACAACCACTCCCACAACAATGCACCTACTCGAACTGTGCCGAAATTGAATCAACAACAAAGTTTGAGAACATACAAAATTGAATCGACAACGAAACACCTAGGATAGAGATATAAGTTGGAATTTAATCGATGACGCGAATCAGAAAGTTAGAGCTAAGGAAAAATAAAGTGCAATGCATGAAAGTAAAGATAATTAAAAGATTACATTTTGATTGTTGATGGTGTTTTTCCAAAGAGAACGATATGGTTATTTAAAACCTACAATTGACGGTTACTAATGGAAGTTACGAACAGAGGCTAGAAGTGGTTACTACAAACAAATGACTTCCTAGTGATTACAGAAGGTTACAAAGAGAAATCACAAACGGTTATCACAATGAAATATAACTTCAAGTGGTTACGAGAAGTTACAAAAGGAGGTTACAAACATAAGTTATGAATGGTTACCGAATGGTTACGACGGTTGGAGTTCACGATTTCTTCGAATCCATTATTGCGACGATTGTATCCAAGATTGTTGACTCCACCTTTGATGATTCCTTCATGTTGTTGATCACATTTCAATAATAACTAAATATCAGATTTTTTTTTGCAAAAATATGCCCCTTTAAAAGAGTCGAATGATTCATCAATTATTTGATTCTTTTAAATTAGGAAACCAATAGTCATCACGTGCCCTATTGTCATCGACAAATCACCATAATCAATACCACTAGAGTTAACTTGAACATGATTAATCAAATTGGCTCCATTGACAGGTACGACCTCATAGGTTTGAGCTGCACCAATAGTTCTAGCCTTTTGTAAAATCCCTATCATCAGTGGGGGTCATACAATTTGTCCCATAGTACCAAAAGTAACTTAAGTAGTAATACATGAAGGAACATACCTAGAAAATGCAAGATTATGAGGCCTCGCCGGCACTTGAGTTGAATGACTCGATGTTCCTGGCCCATTCATCACTTCATGGAATATTGATGATTATAGGCTTGATCACGTCGATGAAATATTTTATCATCTAGTTAATCAATTCATTATTGTGCTCTTCCAATAACTATTGCATGGTAGCCAACATTATAAGGCTCAACTCCAATTGCCTTCTCTGCTCATTGGTAAGTTATCTTGGGATATCAACATCTCCACCTTGTTCCTGCTCCGCCATCAATTGTGCAGTCGATGACTCAAAATGTCCCGTCTTATTATTACCGAGTTGTGATGAAGGGTTGTCACCACCAATATTATCAAGATCAACCCGATTCCTTGTTCTCGCCATCGTATCTCCTCAAATCAACCACAATGGTCCTACTAAGCGTGCCTAATGTTTTGTCGGAAACTAATCAATAATGAAATATCTTTCTCCGAAAGACGTTTTTTGACTTTTGATGAGAGGAGACGGATTTGTGGCGACTTCAGACAAAAAATATCCAAGCAGACAAGAAATAACCGCAAACCTTCATTTCGAGCTTTGAACAGAACTATACATACAAACTATGTGGGAATTCAATAGACGACAAAGCTTGAAAGTACAGCCACTTCCACAACAATGCATGTACTTGAACTATGCTGGAATTGAACCGACAACAAAGCTTGAGAATGTGCAAAAATGTCACACTAGAATTGAATTGACGGTGAAACACCTAGAACAGAGATACATGTCGGAATTTAATCGACGATGCCTTGTTAGAATAGAGATATGTGTCGGAATTTAATCGACTATGCAAATCAAAGAGTTACAACTTAGGAAAAATAAAGTGCAATTCTTGAAAGTAAAGATAATTGTTTTTCCGAAGAGTACAATATGGCTATTTAAAGCGTATAATTGACAGATACAAGTAGAGGTTGCAAACATAGGTTACAAATAGTTACTACAAATAAATAACTTCCTAATGATTACAAGAGGTTATAAAGAAAAATTACTAAAAGAGGTTACCAACGGTTACTACAAAGAAATACCTTCCTAGTGGTTTCGAGAAGTTACAAAAGGAGCGTAGAAACATAAGTTATCAATGATTACCGAATGGTTATCGACGGTTGCGTAAACTCCACTATGTTGACAATTTCTTCGACTTCATTATCATAATGGTTGTATTCGAGACTGTTGACTCCACTTTTATCGATTCCTTCGTATTGTCGATCGCATATCGATAATAACTAAAAATTTGACATTTTTCGGTGCAAACAATAAGTAATTTTTTGTATTACTTCAAAGCACAAACCTGGCAAGTTCCTCCTCTGAAAATGATTGAAGTTTGCTTATTTAGCGTTGCTGTCATTTTCGATGCTGATCGGGAGCCACCCCGAGTCGATTTTCATGCAATAAAGTAAACCAACTTTTTCGGTCGAACGGGGAAACGAGAGCTAGCCATCCATGCAAGAATAAATGACTGGCGCCAAAAGAAGAAAAATGTCGAATTTCATGATTCTCGAGACATAAATTCTAAATTTCTTTTATCACTTCCCTAGTGATGAATCTGAAAACGGCCACAATCGACATCACTTTCGTCTACAGCGAAGAGAGCTCCGACATGAAGGGAAGAGGATTGTCCGATGGACGCAAGGGAGAGAGAATGAACGGATGATGTGGAAATGCGTGGAATGGAGGTGGAGGGGAATATTTTTCGCCTTCGCCTTCGCTTTTCTTGCGGGTGTTTTCTTTCTTTCTTGCTTTCCAGGGGTTCATGAAATTTTTAAAAAGATGGAACTTTTGCCGCGGAATTTCAGGAGCTTAGGTTGGCGTTGGTTCCTTTTATTTATTCTATTGCAATGAAGGAATAATGGGGGATAGATGACATCGATTCGTTCGATTAATCTCGATTCTCATTTGGCTTGCGATAGATTCTCCTAGAATGCTTGATCGTGGCCTGATTTATCAAGATGCCCGTTGCCGTTTCTCGATTATCATTATTAGTAATATGTCTGGGAATTTCGTAGTATGATGGAGATGCGACACGTTGTCATCGCTCATTGGGTCAATTCAGCTAGGACGTTTTGAAATGCGTTGCCTTGAGGCTAAGAACGGTGGAGATTGATTCTATTCGAAAGTGAACATCAAATTTGTGTGACGATAGAGAAATTGTCATTTGCCTTTTTGCTTTTAAGCCGCAATTTAAGATGCTATTTGAATTTCGAATATCTATGAAAAAAGGTATATTTGAGCCCACGATGTCGAGTGCTCTAAAAGTTTAAAGAGTTTTGAGTTTCGAAAAAAGGAAAAAATGCCATAAAAAATCATAAACTATACACAGTGCGACATATTTACTCCAAATTTGTTCAAACTTTTTTCTCGTGATACCAAAAATCTTAAATTTGCATGCATGTGACTTATTCAAGTGTGGGTTTTCAGTGTCACGAAAAAATAAATTTGGATAAATGTGTTACTCGCATTTTGAAATTTTGGTGTCATTAAAAAAAAAGTTAAAATAATTGTGTCACACAGATACGTATTTGGATTTTTTGTGTTATAAAAAAAGTTTGGTGTGCATGTGTCACGATGAGCATAGTTTATTATTTTTTATAGCTTTTTTCCTCTAAAAAAAATCAAAGTAT
The DNA here is from genome assembly GCA_014182715.1 of Eucalyptus cloeziana. NCBI lineage: Eukaryota > Viridiplantae > Streptophyta > Magnoliopsida > Myrtales > Myrtaceae > Eucalyptus > Eucalyptus cloeziana. The sequence goes on along the minus strand of CM024640.1, from coordinate 35,576,799 downwards.
TTGACTTGGAATATCTAGATTAAGCAAAAAGCAAAAGGTAAAAATAAATTTAAACAGGGGTTTGCGCGATCCTTAAGAGTCTTTCTTTACTAAAGTTTTATGACAGTAGAGGGATAGTCCTTTGACTTTTATTTCGAAGTCAAGAAAACTCTTATCATTTTTTAACTAGTATTAAAACTTTGTATGAGTACTATTATTGTTTTTAATTTTCATAAAGCTCGCGGCTCTCGCCACTTGACTTTATTTGATCCAAATCAAACCAAACCTTTTGAATATTAATATGAAAAATATCGTGCGTGACATTTTCTTTTTTTAAAATTTAAAAAAAAACTTTTTAATACTTATTCATGATTAGAAATGATAAGTAAAGTTTCTTCTGAAAATGATTGAAGTTGCTTAGTTAGCATTGCTGTCTTTTTCGATGCTAATCGATATCACATCAAGTCGATTTTCACGCAATAGAATAAATCAACTTTCTTGGTCGAACGGCCCAATGAGAGCTAGCCATCCATGTAAGAATAAATTATCGGCACCAAAAAAGAAATATGTTGCACTTTGCAATTCTCACCACGTAATTTCTAAATTATTCTGTCACTTTCCAATAAATAGATATGAAAACTTTACAATTGACTTCACTTTTATGAATAATAAAAACAGCTCTGAGATGATTTATCAATGAAAATATTTTTTTTCCCTCTCAAGTGAACCGAAAGAGGGGGAATAAATTTGAATTTTTTTTGGGAAAACCTCGGTTTCTAACTTTGACATTTCCAAAAAAGAAAAAAATTCACGCCACCTCAAATGTCAATTGAGAATCAAAATATGTTGCCCACTTGCTCAATCGTTGCTAATTTATTTTATTCACCGAATAGCTGCTGCTCCCACTTTTACACGTCATCAACAAATTCTTTTCGACATTTCCTTTTCAGCCCTTCTTATTTTTCTCTCTCTCTATTTTTGGCGTCCAAGCAACGCTGTAATTGTCACTGTAGTCAGATTCAAAAAGAGCCTATTACGTAATATAGACACATCCAATAATAACACAAAAATATTTATATATATATATATATATATTGAGAATATAATGAGTTTTTCTATATTTATGTAGCATGATTATCCTTTGCTCGTCACGTAATTTATAGGACGAGTTCATAGGAAAGATAATAATACTGTTGTTGTTGTTATCATCATCATCATAATAACGTAAGGGATTTTCTTTGCTGGGGGGACAGATGTCGGGAACCTAAAAAGGCGAAATCCAGGTTGTAGGGAAATGAAAAGTGATCAGATGGCTGATCTGGGTAAAGAGAGATTTATTCCATGTTACAACTCACTCTCTCATCCACCTAAAGGCATCCCAAAGCTGGCCCTCCCAGTAGATTTTTGGCCCCTTACCATGTGCAAGGAGAAAAAAGAAGACAAATTTTACTCCTTTTTTTTTATTGCTCCTTTTTCAATCTTTAAATTTTACACAATCAAGAGGCACAAGTATGGAGATTCGAATACTTAGAGGTGTAGCAGTCTGCACACAATTGGTGAGATTTGAACACGAACGATTCCTGAATTCTAACCTCCTGATTAACTTCGTTAACCTTGAAAGGTTCATCATCCGTTTTTTTTTTTTTTTTTTTTTTTTTTTGCTCTAATGAACTTGAATGTGTTGGTGAAACACAGAACGTGTCCTCGCAAACGACGTACTGGATTGTCCAGTAAAAGAGGTATTGAAAAACTGGTCCGGACACCATCTGACCATTTAAATTAATAAAAAAAAAATTATGTCATGTGTATATATATTGCATGTCAAATTATGACAGTTTGCTGTTGAACGGAACTATTCTTTGGCAAAGCTATTTTGGTCGTGGAATTCCAAGCTAGCACCACGATATCGGCCCAAGTGAGAAAATATCAGGCCTAAAGTCATGAAGCCAGGGCCCGTTGGGCCTGGACGGGCCGGGCCGGGCCTGACTAGGCTCATCTTAGAGTATATGGATACAAAAAAATTATTTATGCCCGTTGCGATAGTGTTGCTAAAGCCTGGCATGGAGAAAGCCCAAGCCCAAGATTTAGTCGACTCGAGTCCCGAACCGGGCTTGACAAGTAATATAAAAAGAACGAAAAAAAGAAAAAAAGGAACTTTCTTAAAACCGGCCGAAAGAGCGGGGGGGAAAGATAGATTTAGGGCTTGGCTCGCCTTATTTCGAACCAAGCTTGAGCCGGAGCTGCTCGAGTGTGTCGTCCTGGTGAGTTTGAGCCCATCAATACTTTGTTCGACGCACCTGTGAGCCTAATCGAGCTTCCATTATTTTTTTACAAAGGATATTTGCTACTTGCAGAATAGACGAAGAAGCTGTTAAGATCAAGATCACATATTTGATCCCCATACGCATGTATAGGAAAAAAAGGTTTGAGCTTATTGAACTTGAGCTTGAGTTCACATGTAACTCTTATCATAATCAAAACGAGCTTGAGTATTTGAATTTTCTCCCGAGTCGAGCTCAAGCCTATAGTTCGGACGGATTCCTTTCACGTGACATCCTTATTCTTTCGCAAACGCATGTTAAGAACGTAATTTCTGTCGTAGCATGACGATGTCTAATTCTGCAGAAAGCGCTTGAGATTGCGAGGGGAGGTGATTCACGAAGCAGTTTCAGCACCAGATCCAACTCTCCTTTTAGCTTACGACTTCAACGATATTCAATCCCAAGATGGAAGCTCTCTTTCAGTTCTTTCAACTACTTCGTTTGACAGATCCACGACAGACTATTCTTCTGAACAAAAGAGAAAAGCCTACCGAGAAAAGATCGGAAGAGAGAGGTTCAATGAAAGGCACTATCCTTGCTTGGTTTTCCTTCTGCATATTCTGTTCCGGGTCGAAATAAACATCGATGTCGTCTTCTTCTCAATTCAGGTTTTCAGAATTTAGGTTCAGTTATTAAGTCCGGAGGACCTGCAAATAGCGGTAGAGCTATCGTCCTTGGTGACACGATTCATCAGCTGAAGAAGCCACTTGCAGGAGCGGAGAAGCTCAAGAAAAAGAATGAATCGTTAACTACAGTTCAATCTGAAGGTTACTTGTACATAGTTACCCTATAGTCTTCATGTCTCTGCGTAGCTTTTTAAAATATCCTTTTAAATTCCCTTTTGGTTATGCACAACTAAGAGCAAGTGATGGAACGATGCTTCGCTTTCTGAGGTGTGTGTAGCCTTCAAGTGGTGCAACTTCTGTTAATTGGCAAAGTTCGTAACAAAACCAACTGAAGAGATAAAACTCATGGAAGAGAAGCGAAAGGTTAAAGTAGAGAGAGAGAGACAGGATCGGGCACCAAAACCAGGCTGCACCTTCTAATCATCCAATGCTGATGTGCTGATGTGCTGATGTGCTGATGTGCTGATAATGCAGCCTTTCCGCTAGATAGATTTCAAGACCACGTCTCCAGCCTCCTGCTACGCAAGTTCAATCTACATGGCAGTAGATTGTGTTTTTGCTTTGGTATCAAGTCTCGAAGGCGCGTGTAGACTAAAGTCCAAGTTTACATACATTTGCTATGAATACGTTGAGGGATTTGGCCGGTTCTGTCATTGTCTAGCGCACTGAGATTTCGACAAGGCGAAAGATTCCGTTTCTATCTAATTAGAGTTGACTTTTAGCTTGAGAACGAGGGCTATGCAGTCGATCTCCACAAGGCTAGTCACAACCTTCTTCATAATATTGAGAAGAGATCAGGTTGACTATTTCAATCTGCGCTATCAAATTGTTCACCGTGTCTTTGACAAGCAAGGAACCTGTAACTGCAGTGGAGCATACTGAAATGTTTGAAAGGCCGGGGCATTATCTTTTCAAAAGGCACGTCGAAACTCCTTAAACTAATCAGAATGATCAATTGAAGATGCAATTAAGAAAGAATAAACTAAAATGGGTGCAGCTATGTATCAGTATCCTTTAACATTACATACGCAGATCTGTGGTAATCGGCTGGAGGATTCAACATTCATTTCAGGGTCAAGCCAACGAAGTTGCAAAGCTGACTGTGTTGAGTTAACAAATTAGTTGGTTTATAGCGCCATCGTCATTGTAGTTGATCGTCCTTCTTAAACTTGAAACTAAACTTCGACCATCTTTTTTAAACTCGAAGCTAACTTGTTGAGATCGTAAATAACAAGATTGACTTAAAGGTCCAGTGAGAATTGTTCAGTCCATACAAACGAGCAAAAATGAATACAGGTTCTTTGGCTGGACGGAATCCACATGACGGTATTTATTGCGCACCGACGATTCTGAGGAGTCCTATGTTTCTCGTTTTAAGGAAATTTCATCTCTCGAATGAGGAATACGCACCACAAGATTCATCAAGACTTTCATATTGAGGTCATGAAAAACAGTGGAATACCAAGACAGCTATACATACAATGAAAGCCAACTTTTAGCAGAAGAAATAAGGGAGCCGATTATTGCCTTCGCTGTGATCATAGCCATGATCGAGTAAATCCTATTCTGGTTGAGGATGCCACTCGTGGACATGGATGCTCCGACGTTGACTGGCATGGCGCCGTAGATAGGTGGATAGACGAAAGGTTGATATGGATAAAAGTAAGGAGGAGAAGCAGACCGAACTCCCCCGACGTAACAACACCGATGATACACATAGACGCTGGAGCAGTCCCGATCGGGCGACCTGCCACCGGCTCTTGGAACGCGCACGACAAGCAACATGCACAATCAAATGGATTACAAGACAGCAATACATACAATCAAAGCCAACTTTTAGCTGGAGAAATTCTCAGTAATGTAGCTGATGGTAGCCGATGATGCGATCCTGGCCAGGATCCAGTAAATCTTCTTCCGACGGCTTCCGTGATGATGCGGAGACGCCGGAGCACTCCCGGTCCGGCGACCCGGCGCTGGCTCTTGGAACGCGCACTCCAGATGGACGTCGACGGGGCACCCCTTGCAGAGGCTGGTGTACCGCCAGGAATCGCACACCTGCTGACAGACCGCACATTTACGCGGCTCGTCACGCCTGAGTGTGAGGAGTTGGTGGGGGTGCACGGAGTGCTCCACCGTCGCCGGCAGGTCCGTGCACAGAGGGTGGATGTCGAACCCGCACGGCTCGCACCTGTAGTACCGGCCGCGAACCTCCTTGCCGCAGAGGTCGCAGACCCTACCGAGGGACTGGCAGACGAGGTCGAGCGGGTGGCTCGGGTGGAGATGGGAGGAGAGAGTGGCGGGGCACGTGGCGCAGCGTTCGTGGAGGTCGAAGTCGCAGCCGGAGCAACGGTAATGCCTTCCTTGGCCGGGGGCATTGCAACCATCGCACTTGAACTCCCGGTTGATGTAGATCTCAAGGAGAGGGTGGGGATGCAAGCCGTGGTTTAACATCCTGGAAGCTTGCGGTGGAATCGCTTGAGCTTGAGGGTTCGTCGATGTCGCCATGCTCTCTCTATCTCTCTCTCACTCTCTCTCTTCCCACCGAGAAAATATTGCCTGCAGCCTCTGTCTCTTAAATGACGGGATTGACGATGGACGAAGGCTTTGGTGGAGCGACATCTCATTTTTTATTATTTTAAGCTGTTCCTCTGACCTTGCGACGGCGACGGACTTTCCATATTAAATATTTTTTTTGCGTACAGACCGCGTCAATCTAGGATTTCCAAACTTCCCCTACATATCACATCACGAGGACAAAAAATGGGGGAAGTAATGTTCAGCCTTTCTTTTATATAAATTTAGAGAGAGAGAGATTCCATTTCTCTTGCTTAACAGAGGCAGAGGACCGCCGACCAGTAGCCCTCCGCTTAGGTTCGCTGCCGGCAATATTTTCTGATTGAATAGTCATAGTTTGGTAATAGCATAGCAATGTATAAAGCCGGTGTAGGACTGGTTGGCTCTTATTAAGCGACAAAGATATGCTGTCTTCCATTCTAGTCTCGTGGCTTGGTGCTCTAGATGGGTGACATTCAGGGTGACCCAGATCGCGAGCCCCGGCCACCTTCGCATGGAGGAGGGTCTTTGGGCCAAATATTTGGTGTTTTGCAATTTTTTTTTTTAAACTTGCCTTTTACCAAATGCAAGCTTTCAAAAAGTTGAAAGCCCAAAACAGGTTAGGAGTGTTGGAGGTTATGGGTTTGAGAGAGAAGAAGCGGTTGCTTGAAGTATTACACCAAGAGACGTCAAGTTTGGAATGAGATCATTTAACCAAAAAGGATAGTCCAACTAAGTTGAATTGTATCATCAAGTTTGGAATGACACAAGTTTCCCCTATAGAACATTTGAATTAGGTTAAAGTCATCTTCATCAAGTTTGGAATGAGACAACTCACCATTTTCAAATTAGTCAGCAACTGTGAACATCAATGAAACATATATACTGTGCTTATCATTGTAGGCACTAAAGGAAGATTCGATAATTCAAAACACACACTTAGAAGGTAAGTAAATGGTAGTTAAGACTTGCCTATATAGTCTTTTAACCCCAATTCCCCCACTGTTTTGAATAATCGATCTTTAGACATACATTTGGTGAGAGTATCGACTATGTTATCCTTCAATCTCACATCGATCAAAGTGATAACCCATTGTTCTCTCAAATAATTTAAAAACGCATGTCTCAGTCTCACATGTCTTCTCTTTGAATTAAAGAGAGTATTATTGACTACTTGGACAGCTGCTTGATTATCACAGAATAGGCTTAAAGAATTAATCTTTAGTCGAGTCAAAGGAATATCCATAATCAGATTCTTTATCCACTCTGCCTCTTCGCCGGCTGAAGCTAAAGCAAAAAGTTCTAATTCCATAGACGACAATGCAATACAAGTCTGTCGTTTGGATTTCCATGTAATAGCAACTCCACCCAAAGTGAATACATATCCACTAGTGGACTTATTACTTCCAATATCTGAACACCATGAGGCATCAGAATATCCATCCATAGTTGGAGGATAACCAGAATAATAGAGAGCATAATCTTTAGTATGTTTAAGGTATCTCATCAGCCTATCAAAGGCATCCCAATGCTCTTTACTAGGATTACTAGTAAAACGACTCAGCATACCAACTGTAAAGGCTATGTCAGGTCTAGTGCAACTCATAGCATATATGAGACTACCAAGCAGTTTCGAGTATTTTAACTGATCGACGCTGGTCCCTTCATTAGAACTCAGTCTGTTATTATAATCACATGGTGTCTCACTCGGTTTACACTTATTGTATCCCCAAGTAGAAAGTAGCTGCTCAATATAATGAGTCTTGTTAGGACTAGAATTAGCACCTAGAGGGGGGTGAATAGGTGTTTAAAGCGATTTTAATAAATTAAACCGAATGAGATATAAGTAAATTAAAACCAACAATTGCAGCAAATGAAAACAGTTAACGATATAAAGGATTAGGGATAGAGAATCAAGACTCCAGATTTATAGTGGTTCGGCTTAGATCAAGTCTACGTCCACTCTCCCGCACGGACAGCCCTTCTGGTTGGATTTCACTAAGAATCAATAAGAGTGATTACAGTCTCATGCTCTTGAGTCCACAGTGTAGAAAACTCTACTACACTTCCTCAAGGTCTCACTACAATATGATCTCTCTTTTGATTACAAATATCGCTCGAAGAATGATATCGCAAAATAGAAAAATGAGATTCGAGACTTTGGAATTCTTCTATCCGCACCCTTCAACAACTAGAGCATCTCTCTTATATACTTCTTTATGCCTTCAATACCGTTGGCACCTTCCAAAGAAGTTCTTCCAATCAACCCGTTGGACAGAATCAATTAGAGAGATCTCGAGCTCTTTAAGGTAAGTGTTGATAGCCCCATCAATCCTGCTCGCCCATACAATCAGGATCTCGGTTTCCATAAGTAGATCATTCCAAATATAAGTTGCGAAATCTTTAGAGAATCTAAACATATTCCATATGAAAGTAAGATCGTTTAGTGCTGAATCCAGTAGAAAGATATCCACTAGTCGTTAGAATAAAGATCATATAAGATCAGAATAAACGTCGTCCGGAAAGCTGTCAATGTGAGTAGACTTTGAAATATAAGTCTTGAGTCTTGCTAGCTTCAGACTTTGATCTTCGAGACTTTGTCAATAGAGTCGTAAGTCTTCGAGACTAGGCTGATAAAAATGTTTTGTCAACTTCAAAATACTTTAAGAGATTTCATCCAACAATCTCCCCTTTTTGATGGTGACAAAACTTTCCTGCAGATTTGAATATTATCGCCCGCAATACAACTTTTAAGCAAGCATCATAAAAGATTTAAATAAGATAGTAGAAGTTATCTGTACACAGATATCACGTACCTGAGACTTTCCCTGTACACAGATCTGCATTCACCGAAACCTCATTAGTCATAAACAGACAGTACTATCTAATTTACGAAGCTTAAAGTATTGCCATAGTGAGCACACATTCAAAAAATGCACACGTTAAAAAAAAAAAAAAAAAAAACTCAAGTCAAAGTCAAGATAGCAAAAATATAAAAAGATAAGATTTGGTTTGTTTTGAAAACAGAAAATCTTCGAAAATCTGCAAAGTCTTCTCCCCATTTTTGTCGGCATAAAAAAATCATGGAGCTCGAGGAATGCGAACAAGTTGAAAGTCCTCCATAGACTTGTGGTGTCTTCCAACTTCCTCAAATCTTCCTGTACTTGGGTGAGAGTAGTGCCATTTGTAGTATCCCGAATCGGATTTGAACATCTTTAAGCTGATCATGCAAAGTGATGAACATTGCATGATTTTCATTCTGCAAGTTCTGAAATTCATATCCCATGGCATAAATTTGACCTTTAAGTTCCAAGATGAGCTCAAGCAGCCTTTGAAAATTTCCGAGTTGTCGATCGAGTGCTTGTTTCAGCTCGGTCGATGGTGGAGTCAAGCTAGTATGAATGTCGGCGGGAAGTTCGGTGTGTGGAGATGATACCTCTCCTTCGGAAAGCGTGTAGCATGAATATCCTCGGCATCGGGAGGTGATCGACTAACACCTGTTTGTGCATCCTCTTCTCTAAAAGTCAGCGAAGAGGTGTGTGTTCTCTTTCTTTATCTCCCCTGTTTCCATGTCTTACGGAGGAGAAAAGAACTCTTCTTTCGAGGAGTGTCCTCGGTGACGAGCTGTTGTAAATCCTCATTTTCTGCTGGAGAATCTGTTCGTTCTGGTTCATCTGCTTTTTCTTCTTTTCCTTCTTCCTCTTCCTCTCTTTCTTCCTCTGTCTTCTCTTCTTCTTTCTCTTCCTCTTTCTCTTTCTCTTTCTCTTTCTCTTTCTCTTTCTCTTTCGCAACTTGATGTTCGGAATAGTTGGAATAGATGCAGTAAATTGAGAAATCAGAGTAGAGATAGGTATAGCATCCTCATCATCTTCATCTTCCAAGATGATTGCCCTTCTCTTCTTGGTAGAACTAACCACAGGTTCTTTCCCTTTCCTTTTGGCTGCTGATGAGTCCGGTCTAAGCTTGATAGGAGTCTTTTCCTTGAATTGCTCCAGCTTCTTGCTAAGCTCTTTCAGACGCATCTTGGTAATCATCCTCAACCCGATGACCATTTTATCAATAGTCTTCACTGTGAGAATATGAGGAGGTTGAATGTTTAGATGTACGAAAGAGACGAGTAATGAGAGCAGCATAAGGAAGTTTTCCTTTGTCCTTTGCCATGCATCGTACATGTGAAATATGATGGTATGTGGCAAAGAGAAGTTTAGACCAGTCTTGATGGCAAACATCAACTTAGCTTCAGAAATTGATACATCTGTCTTGGATGTCGATTTTGGTCTCAGACAGTTGATCACAATCTTGTGCAGCAAAGTATTTGTTGCATTCATTTTGGAGTAGGAGAGTCGACCTTCTGCAATTCTGTCCCTTGCTAGTTCAAGAGTAGCATGGCTTACAGACACACTGATTGATTGGAAAGCCCTCTTTCTGCACAAAGTACATCAGCTAAAATGTCCTTATCAACGACATACTCTTTATCCCTCACGCTGAAAGTAAAGCTGTTTGCATCAATGGCGAGATTGGAGTAGAAATACGCCGTTAATTCAGAATGTGCCATGTCACGTCTGTGGAAACTGATAAAGTTGCATTTTTTCAAATTTCTCTCGCAGATTTATGCTCAATAGGTCTAGAAAATCGAAATCCACGGTCCGTGGGTTCATCACCCCACGCTTGAAGCAATTTTTCATACTTCTTTACGTGTCCGTACGGCGGAACAGGTTCATCCTTCTTCCCTCGAAGGTTTGCAGCCACACCCATCCATGGTTTAAAGTGTATGAACATCTTTTCGTCATCATCCTTTCCATCGGGTTGATTCATACTACCAAACCTAGGGTCACTAGGAAAATTTGCAAATGCTTTTGCAGCCGTTCCCTCGGGAACAACTCGACCTTTCCATGACGGTGAGAAAATGAGTCTCATTTACGTAACCCTTCTCTTTCGAAATTCATCAATGAAGGTCATCGAGAACCTCCTTCCTTTAATACGAGTAGAGCCTATAAACAAAGGCGGAGGCTTGAGAGTTCTTCTTGGTTCAATATTTTCAAAAACTGTTTCGCATTTTGAGGACGATGTTCTTGAGGTCTAGTTGGGGAAGACCGCGGTTGAGGTCGTTGAGGAGTTTGCTAGAAGGAAAATCGCTTTCTTAGTGAGATCAAAGTGCGTAGGCCCCTCACAGATCCCCTGTGGTCCCCTGTTTGCTATTCTGGATGACTTCCTTTGATACGACATTGTGCTTTCTTTGGAGAAGCTTACTCACTTGTGTCGCAAGAAAGTTGAGAATTTTGAAACGAAGAAGTTTTGGAGAGAAAAAGTACAGAGCAGTGAAAAGCTTTTGATCTAGGGTTTATGGGTAAAGTGAAAACGAAGGAGAAGAGGTGTATAAAAGATAACAGGTACGGGGGATAAACCAAGCGTCGTATATTTTGGAAATCTTAAAATTTCCTTTTTGAAAAATAACTGCCTTAATAAATCGATAACCACTCTTTTTAAATATAACCGCCTTAAAATAGACAGATGATCTTACCTTATCAATAAGATAGTTTCAGTAAATGAACTTACAGTCGTGTCGATTCGTATTCTCAGACTTTAACCTTTGAGTATGATGCTGTCGGACTTTAGTTACTTAGTCGAGCTTGAGCATTCTTCAAGAGATAAAATATTGAGTCTTGAGCGAATAGACTCAAACAAGCTTTTCTCAAGTGGCTTTGTGAAGATGTACGCAGTTGATTCTTTGAGTCTATGAACTGTATCAAGACTTCTTTGTTCGAACATGATCTCTTATAAAGTGATGTCGAATCTCAATATGTTTTGCTCTTGAATGTAGGATAGGATTCTTTGTAAGATTGATTCAAGTCTTATGTCAAAGTCTTTAGCTGTTTTATCCACAATATTTGAGATTGATTGCACTGGTGTTGTTACATCTTAATTCAATGTCAAAGTCGAATCTCAATATGTTTTGCTCTTGAATGTAGGATAGGATTCTTTGTAAGATTGATTGCACTGGTGTTGTCACATCTTATTTCTGTGCAAGAGTCTTCAATGTCAAAGTCTTGTAGTTGCTGTTTTATCCACAATATTTGAGAGCAGCAACTTCCAAGGGCTACGTATTTTCGGCCGTTGAAAGAGCCACAATACTTTGTTTCCTTGAAAACCAAGATACTGCCATGTTTCCAAGCAATTGACAAGTACCTGAAGTGCTTTTTCTTTCAACTCTACAACCTGCAAGATCTGCGTCTGAATAGCCAAGAAGTGTAAAGTCTCCTTTTTTGGGATACCAAAGGCTGATCTTAGCAGTAGTAGCAATATATTTAATAATACGTTTAACAGCACTTAAGTGAGATTCTCTAGGATCAGATTGAAACCTAGCACATATGCAAACACTAAATAATATGTCAGTCCGGATGCGTAAGATAAAGAAGTGAACCAATGATACTCTGTATAACTTTTGGTCAATTTTCTTCCCCTGCTTCATCTTTGTCTATCTTCAAGGAACTTGACATCGGTATGTCCGTCTTTTTGCAATTTTCAGACCGAACTTTTTAACAAGTTCTTTTGCATATTTCTCTTGATGAATGAATATTCCCTCCTTTAGTTGTTTGACTTGTAGACCAAGGAAAAAGGATAGTTCACCCATCATGCTCATCTCGAATTCATCCCGCATAGACTTAGAAAATTTCTTGCACGAGTCTCATTAGATGATCCGAATATGATGTCATCAACATAAATCTGAACAAGTAGAAAGCTTTTACCTTCCTTTTTAATGAACAAAGTAGTGTCTACCTTTCCTTTAGAAAAACCACTATGAATTAAGAAATTACTTAGCCTTTCATACCAAGCTCGAGGAGCTTGTTTCAATCCATATAAAGCTTTCTTCAGTCTGAACACAGAGTCTGGTTTCTTTGAATCTTCAAATCCAAGAGGTTGTTCCACGTAGACTTCTTCTTGAATAAATCCATTCAGGAAAGCGCTTTTGACATCCATTTGAAACAACCTGAAATTCTTATAGCAAGCAAAAGCAAGTAGTAATCGATTGCTTCTAACCTTGCTCTTTGGAGCGTAAGTCTCATCATAGTCTATCCCTTCTTCTTGCGTGTATCCTTTAGCCACGAGTCTTACTTTGTTTCTTGTTACTTGCATTTTTCGTCAACTTTGTTCCTGAAAACCCATTTAGCTCCAATAACTTATTTACCTTTTGGTTTGGGAGTTAATTCTCATACGTCGTTAATCTTGAATTGTCGAGCTCTTCTTGCATTGCTTCAATCCAGCTTTCATCAGCTAAAGCTTCTTCAATATTTTTGGGTTCTATTTCAGAAATAAGAGCAACAAACACTAGACTCTTCTCGCCTTTTGGATCTTGTTCGAATTCCCTCATTAATGTTCCCAATAATGAGTTCTTGGGATGACTAGACTTGTGCTTCCGATTATTGGTCGATCGATAGATTGTTGATCTTCTACTTGAGTAGATTCTTCATCGGTAGCTTGTTGTGCGATTTCGATTTAGTGCTTGCTTCGGTGGAGTTAGATCCATCGGTGTCTTGGAGCAAGATTCTAAATCTTCGATCAGTATCTGCTGAACTTGTGGAGTCTTGAAATTTGACATTCATTGATTCTTCCACGGTCGAGTCTTTTTGTTGAACACTCTAAAAGCTTTGCTTGTAGTAGAGTATCCAAGAAAGAATCCTTCATCGATTTTTCTTCAAACTTACCAACACGATCATTTGCATTCTTTAGAATAAAACATTTGCAACCAAATATTTGAAAATAAGAAACTATTGGTTTCTTCCCTTTAAAAATTTCATAAGGAGTTTTCTCAATAATTGGCCTTTAAAACACTCGGTTTATAATATAGCAAGCGGTTGAAACTTGACCTCCGCCCAAAACCTTGAAGAAATTTGATTTCCAATTAAAAGTGTTCTTGCCATTTCTTGTAAAAACCTATTCTTCCTTTCCACAACCCCATTCTGTTCTGGTGTATATGGAGAGGAGAATTTGTGTTGAAAACCAAATTCATCACAAAATTTAGCAAAGTCTTGATTTTCAAACTCACCTCCATGGTCTGTACGAATGCTTGAGATAGTGTGACATTTCTCATTCTGCACCTTTTTAGCAAATTTTGAAAAGAGAGAGAAAGTCTCTAACTTACTTGTAAGAAAGTAGACCCAAGTGAATCGTGAATAGTCATCCACTATTACCAGACAGAACCTTTTACCACCAATGCTTTTCGTTTTGGTAGATCCAAACAAATCCATGTGCAAAAGCTGCAATACATGATTAGTGGAAACTTTATTTATTGATTTGTGAGAGTTTCTCACTGTTTACCCGACGCATGGTGTACATAGATCAAACTTTGAATAATTCAGAATAGGCAATCCTCGAACAAGTTTCTTTGTAGAGATCTTGTTGATTTGCTTCATATTGATATGGCCTAGCTTTTTGTGCCATAAATTTGCTTCATCTTGTACGATATTAAGCATTGTGATCTTTCTTGATTCACATCCGAAGATAGATATTTCCATGTCTTCGACCAAGTAAAGGATTGAGAGAAGTCTTTACCGATTCAGCACGTTTCTTCCGAAAGTTGATCTTGAAACCCGAATCACACAACCGACTTATGCTAAGCAGGTTGTAATTTAATCCTTCAACTAAGGAAACATTATTGATAGACAAACTTCCAATCTTCATTGTTCCTCGACTAGTAATCCTTCCTTTGTTGTTACCACCAAAGGAAACTTTTCCTCCGTCTATCTGGATAAGTTTTATGAAGACTTGAGTCTCTGTCATATGTCTTGAGCAGCCACTATCAAGATATCATTTTATCTTCTTTTTTATAGTAACTTGCAATTAACAGAAATCAAGCTCTTTTTGGTACCCATACCATCTTGGGTCCAGAAGTGTTAGAACAATAAACAGTCTTAGCCCAGCTCTTTTTAACAGGTCTCCAAACCAAAGGACATTCTTTCTCAAAGTGTTCTAAGCTTTTACACTTGGAACATCTCGAGCATTTCTACCAACGGGTTTTACAAAAACTTTCGGAAATGATTCTTGTAAACAATTATAGCTGGTCTTTGTTTAATTCTTTCTTTTACCTTCGGAAAATCAATCAGTGGAATAGTTTCAAAAGTCATACCAAGACCTAATTTATCAAAGTATGGTCTTTGTATCGAAAGAATCTTATCCAACTTTTCAGAACCATTTGAAAATCTTTTTGATATGTTAGAGATATCATTTTTCAAAAGATTATTTTCATTTGAAATAACGTCTCGAGTTTTCTTTCACAGCATCAAAATCTTTTTCCAGCTTTTCAAACTTTTCTTTCAAAAGTTTATCCTGTTGTTTCAAGTGTAGAATTTTCCTTTTTAATTCGGAAATCCTCTTAAGAGAGGTTTTCAGACTAAGACAAAGTTCATCAATATATTTAGAAACCTTAAAAGGAATTTTCAGGTTACTAACCTCGATTTCGCAGTCTCGAACGTATGCGAATCAAGGTCGAGTCTCGAGTCGATTTTGCCATCAAACAGATATTGGCATAATCATCGTCACTTTCTTCACATTCGGTATCACTCCAAGTCTCGCTTTGAGTGCCTTCCCGTTTTTCTCGGTCTTTCCTTTTCTCTTCTTTAACGAGAGGACGGTTGGGTACGATGTGTCCCTTTTCTTACATTCAAAGCAAGTCACTTCTTTGTTCGAATCATCTTCCTCTGTTGACCTGTTTTGAAACCTTTGAGAATTTTGTTTCTTCCAATTGAATTTCCTTCCTTTTCGTTCAACTTTCGAATCTCTTTATCATGAGTGCCGGCTCTTCATCATCTAGTTCTTCTTGAGTCGTAACATCGAATAGTCATTAGACTTTAAGGCAATAGATTTCTTACCTTTTGAATCTTCCTCTTCGTTGGTCTGTTCTACTTCATAGGATTGAAGAGTCCCAACCAATTCGTCTACAGAAAGTGGAGCAATCCTATGTGTCTCTCTTATTTAGGTTTTTATATAATTCCAGTCTTTTGAGAGTCCTCGAAGGAGTTTGTTGACCTTCATATGTCCCGAGATTGGATGTCCCCGATATTCAAGACCATTCACAATTTCAGTAAAGCGACTAAACATGTCGGTTATTGATTCTCCTGATCTCATCTTAAAGACTTCATATTGTCCCAAGAGAATGTTGATCCTCGTTTCTTTCACACGATCAGTTCCTTCATAGGTAATGTGAAGCCTATCCCATACTTCTTTTGCTGTATCACAAGAAGATATTCTGTTATACTCAGTAGGGGATAAAGCACAATATAAAGAGTAAATAGCTTTGGCGTCAAGAGTTTGTCTCTTGGTGATTTCTTCTTGAGTCAGACGAGTAGGAACATCGGTTTCTTTTCCTCTCTCGATTCGATGCGGCGAGTGGAATGATTCCCTTATCAACCACTTCCCATTCCAAAGGATCTTTTGATCTTAGGAATGCCTTCATCTTATTTTTCCATATGCTGTAGTCTTTTCCATCAAAGTATGGAGGTCCAGTATTGCTTTGACCTTCAACCAACCCTGTATGCAACATACTAGCCATAGATCTTTTACTTAGAAGTAAAGACACTTCTTATAAGCAAGTACACAAGCTCTGATACCAATTGTTAGGACTAGAATTAGCACCTAGAGGGGGTGAATAGGTGTTTAAAGCGATTTTAATAAATTAAACCGAATGAGATATAAGTAACTTAAAACCAACAATTGCAGCAAATGAAAACAGTTAACGATATAAAGGATTAGGGATAGAGAATCAAGACTCCAATTTATAGTGGTTCGGCTTAGATCAAGCCTACGTCCACTCTCCCGCACGGACAGCCCTTTCATTTGGATTTCACTAAGAATCAATAAGAGTGATTACAGTCTCATGCTCTTGAGTCCACTGTGTAGAAAACTCTACTACACTTCCTCAAGGTCTCACTACAATATGATCTCTCTTTTGATTACAAATATCGCTCGAAGAATGATATCGCAAAATAGAAAAAGGAAGATTCAGACTTTGGAATTCTTCTATCCGCACCCTTCAACAACTAGAGCATCTCTCTTATATACTTCTTTATGCCTAAAATACCGTTGGCACCTTCCAAAGAAGTTCTTCCAATCAACCCGTTGGACAGAATCAATTAGAGAGATCTCGAGCTCTTTAAGGTAAGTGTTGATAGCCCATCAATCCTGCTCGCCCATACAATCAGGATCTCGGTTTCCATAAGTAGATCATTCCAAATATAAGTTGCGAAATCTTTAGAGAATCTAAACATATTCCATATGAAAGTAAGATCGTTTAGTGCTGAATCCAGTAGAAAGATATCCACTAGTCGTTAGAATAAAGATCATATAAGATCGAATAAACGTCGTCCCGGAAAGCATGTCCATGTGAGTAGACTTTGAAATATAAGTCTTGAGTCTTGCTAGCTTCAGACTTTGATCTTCAGACTTTGTCAATAGAGTCTGTAAGTCTTCAGACTAGACTGATAAAAATGTTTTGTCAACTTCAAAATACTTTAAGAGATTTCATCCAACAAGTCTGGCTAAGGGAGATAACTTGCCGTTTAAAGCTTACTTTCATACCAAGAATGGTATTAGCAATACCAAGATCTTTCATGTCAAATTCTTTAGCTAAAGTTGCTTTCACGTCACTCACTACAGAATGATCGGAACCAAGAATTAACATATCATCAACATACAAGCAAATGATTACTATCTTATTTGACATAGAACGATGGTAAAGGCATTTATCTGAATAACTAGACTGAAAGCCAAAACTCTTTACCACTTTGTCAAATTTAAGATGCCACATCTTAGGTGCTTGTTTAAGACCATACAATGATTTATTCAATTTACAAACTTTGTCCTCAAAACCTTTCATAACATATTCTTCCGGTTGTTCCATGTAAATTTCTTCATTTAACTCCCCATTTAAGAAAGCTGTTTTTACATCCATTTGATGCACTACAAAGTGTTCAATAGATGCTAAGGCAAGAAGAATTCTTATAGTTGATAGATGACACACAGGTGAATAAACATCAAAATAGTCTATTCCACTCTGTTGTTTATAGCATTTAGCTACTAAACGTGCTTTGTATCGGCTATTGATCCATCACTATTTAGTTTCTTCTTCAACACCCACTTACAGACCTATAACTTTAGCCCATTTTGGCAAGTTTACTAAGCGCCAAGTGTGGTTCGCAGCGAGAGCTCATTTCATCATCTATGGCTTCTACCCACAGTAGAGATTCCCTAGATCTCATTGCTTCCTTATAGGAGAATGGATCATCCTCAAGATGGTAAGCAACAAAATCCTCACCAAAACTTTTGGCAATTCTCTCTCTTGTAGATACTTTTACTTTGGAATTGGTTCAATAGCCAACCGTGTGGAATTAGAGTCGAAGGGCCTGCGCAGATTCTACGGGAGATTCTGAAATTATATCTCGTAGATCCGAAACATTCAAGCCTTGATCTTTGAGAAACTTGTTTTCGAATAACACCGCATCTCTAGATTCTATCTTTGTGTTAGTAGATAGATCTAAAAACCTATTTGCAGCACTATCTTCTACACTTCCTAGATGTACACAAGTAATGGTTCTAGATCCCACCTTAGGTTTCTTAGGATCCGGTATGCTTACATAAGCAATACAGCCCCAAGTCTTAAGAGTATCATATCTACAAGGGTGCTTATGCCATATCTCATAAGGTGTTATAGACAACTTAGAGTGCGGCAACATATTCAAGATGTGATTAGCAGTTACAACTTCTTCTCCCCAGTAGGAGGAAGGCATGCCAGCTGTAAGTAACATAGAATTTAACATTTAAGTTAACGTTCTATTCTTACACTCGGCAACACCATTTGATTGGGGTGAATAAGGAGTAGTGGTTTCAAGTATTATACCTTCTGAAGCACAAAATTCCTTGAACCTTGACATAGTATATTCTCCTCCTCTATCACTCCTAAATCTCTTAATTTTCAAGTTGAGTTGATTTTCTACTCTAGACTTGAAAATCTTAAACTTTTCAAACGCCTCATCTTTCGATTTCAACAAATAGACATGACAATATCTAGAAAAATCGTCTATGAATGTTATTAGATACTTCTGACCACCTTTAGTATTGTAATTTCTAAAGTCACAAATATCAGAATGTATTAACTCAAGAAGTTGTGTACTTTTAGAAACCAACTTAAAGGGTTTTCTAGTGATTTTAGCCTGTGCACACACTTCACACTTGTCAAATCGAATAGAAGTATCTAATGGAATGTTGTGAGTTTTAGCTAGATGTTGCATTTTCCTATAATTCACATGTCCAAGTCTATTGTGTAACAACTTTGGATCAATCAAAGTAGAATTCACATGGTTTATGCTATCAGTATCTAAACTCAACCTATACATACCATTAACCATGAATGCATAACCGAAATAATATGAGTTAACAGATAAAGTTACTCTACTATTTATAGTTGAAAAAGACATACTAGCTTTATCAAGTAAACTCATATATATCAAATTCTTTTTAAGTAAATGTACTATTCTAACATGTTTCAGAGTTAGTAATTTACCTGAAGAAAGCACCAGATTTGCGGTTCCAAAGATGAGTCACCTTTGCCTCACCACCATTGCAATTTTCCACGGTGTCTTTCACTTCGTGACCTCAATGAGTAAGTTCTTGTCATTTGTAGCATGACAAGTAGAGCCACCGTCCAACCACCACTCAGAAGAGACTCTAGCCTTTCCATTATTCATCATTCCAATGAAGGCTTGAGGCTTAGATCCTCTAATAAGCATATTGGCCTCATTCTGTGGTGTGTCATTCTTTGGCTTCTTTGGTAACTTACACTCTGTTGCCCAGTGACCCCACTTTCTACAGTTATGGCACTTGCCCTTCTTCTTTTTTTGGAAGATAGTCTTTTTGGCCTCTAACTGTAAAGATGATTCACCTTTTGGTGACTTAAACTTTTTCTGAGGTTTATTGGAGTGTGAAACAAAGTTGGCAACTGACTTTTGTTGTCTTACTTGTTCCAAACTCTTCCTGGTAATATTTTGATCCTCAATGTGAATATACCTCTTTAATTCATCAAGTCTCATCCGTACCTTGATCGTGCATTTCGGTCTTGAAAGAACTCCATTCGGTTGGCGGTTTGCTTAACACAAGACCGACAAAGAGATTATCGGACATATCGAGTTATCATCTTTCAACTTGTTCCTCATGTTCTCAAATTCAACTAACGAGAGGTAATGCTTGAATTCATAGTGAATTTAAAATCAAAGAATTTCTCCGCTAAGAGAGTTTTAGATAGCCCCTCTTGTTTTTGAACCGAGCGTTCAAGTGATCCCATATCTCTTTTGCCGTCTTATACTCACTATAAGTCATAGACAGATTAGGATTTAGAGAGTTCAACAAATAATCTCTACAAAAATCCTCATCTTTGTTCCATCGATATTCATCAACATCTTTAATGGTAGAAGCAAAATCGCTCAATACAGTATAGAATATGTCACGTTCTTTCATGCCAAATTGAACATGTAATTTCCAGCCATGAAATTCAGTAACATCAAACGATTGAAGCTTCATAATATCATAGGAACTACACTTTGCCATTTTAATTAGAGCAAAGTGTTAGAAAGAGTGCACCTTGGAGTCCGAGCCACAAAGTTGAATAACTCCCCTAACCTTGATCAAACTGCTTTGTAAAGATGGAATTTGCCAAAACAAACCTTAAAAACAGATCTGGAGCGCCCAAAAATTTTAAGATGGACTGCCCTTGTCGCTGAAACTCGCTGGAAATTTCCGCCCCCAAAATTCGCTAGAAATCCCGAAATTCGCTAGAAATTCAGATGGAAACTTCAGGTTGCCGTAACTTCTCCGTCCGACCTCCGATCGACGCGAGTGACCACTCAAAACGTTCGTATCGATGAGTAGAACAAAGCCCAAGTGGTTTCACCCTCTAAAATTGGCTATATTTTTTGGGTTTTTGAATCAAAGATTTCGGTCACCCGAATCTTCAAACTCAAATCTCGGCCAATACCACCATCGAAATCGAAAGATAAATATACCCGTGAGTTCGTCTTGACGAGATCTTCAAGAAGACATCTTTCTCGCTCAAATCCAACACACGATAATAATACTTCAAGATTGTTGGAGGTTATGGGTTTGAGAGAGAAGAAGCGGTTGCTTGAAGTATTACACCAAGAGACGTCAAGTTTGGAACGCTCAATAGTGTTACTTCCAGCGTAGGGAAATCCTGGAGTTTATATATATATATAAGCTATTGGGCTCCGGCCCATATGGACCCAAATAACCGTGCTTTTACTTATTGGGCTTGTATGTGAACATATTAATTTTAGATTATATTAACAATATATCCAACAAGGAGCTGTCTTGATCTTTCTTGGCATGCTAGCTTTCAAGTTAGTGAAAATTTTCTTTCGAAATTGTCCTTGCTAATCTTGTCTTTATGGTTTTACCCCAATAACTGTTCATCATCTTCATCTTCTTCCCTTCTCTCTACTGAACACGACCAACATCTACGTGTGGTCGCCGATGAAGGGCAGGCGATGCGGCAAAGGGCGGGTGGTCCAGCTAGGGTCTTGCGACCCTCCAATGAGGGTCATCACGCACAGGACGTGATGTAGCGAGGTTCACGGTGACCCAAATCGCGAGCCCCGGCCACCTCCGCACGGAGGAGGCCATGCAGTGGGTCACATGACCGTTCGGCGAGGGTCACAGCGACCCTCGCTGCGCCGCCTCCTCCGCACGGCAACCCTAGCCGAACATTTGCCTTTCGCTGCACCGCCTACCCCTTGCCGGACCGCCTATCCTCTGTTAGTAACTATTAGCTCTTCGCCGGCGGTAACACCCTTAGCTAGCCAACTCTCATTTTTTTTTCCTTTTTTTAATAACAAAAGTCTTTTGCAAATTTAATTTGTCTAAACATTCTTAGGGTGGGTTGGGGTGGGGTCGATATAGTTTCAGGAGTGGGTTTCAACTCCAACGTCCCGTAAGGAGGCGGGACAAAAGTCTGAGAGTGAACGTTAGAGTAGGAATAGAGTAGGACCAACAAAAAAAAAACATTATTTTGCTCAAAGATATTTCATAATGGACTTTCACAAATACGGTTTACCAAACGCAATTTGCATTTTGAAAAACTCCTTTAACTCAAGAACCTTTATATTTTCTCAAGGACTTTCCTTAAAAGCCTTTTCAAACGCACCATTGGGATACATAAGATGAGGTGAGAAAAAAAAATTATCCTTCGGATATGGGAGGATTCTAGAAAATCCCTAATATGTTTGGTGCAACGTAAGATAACATTAAGAGCTTTAGAAAATCACACTCATACAATCAATTTCCTGCGAAATTTTCATTTTTCATTTAGTTTTTTTAAGTTTATTTTGATCACTAAATAATTATGAAAATTTTCGTTTTACCCTCAACTATGTGGATCTCAAATTCACGTGCCTTATTAGCATTAAGCCTACAACTAGACATGTCAAAATGGATTATAGGCCTATTTCTTAACTCATATTTGATGAATTAGGTTGTCATGGTTAGTTACATTCAATAAATGAGCTACCATTTTAAACTGATCTATTGTAAAACCCAAGATAATATAGGTGTTAAGTGGCTCCACAATTTACTTAAACTCAACCCACTTCTATAATTCTCTCCACTTTATCTCACCCTCACTTATTCTATGCTCTCACCTTATTTTGCATATGAATTTTCTTAAAATCGAGTTAGATGTGGAAGTGTTTTAGCAATATGGATTAGGATTGAGATCAAGTATGAGTCGATAGTTTGCATGATATGAAAACTGTTCAAAACCAAATAAATGGGTAATTTGAATTGAATCGTTTTTAGTTCAACCCACCTGCTTGATGAGTCTACCTCACAACAAAGATTCTTCTTAAGCCTAACGGCCCTCAGTTCGATTAAAACTCCAATCTTCGGGTTGGGTTTAGTCAGACTCTATTCTTGGTTTGGCCGAATAGATTAAGGATGCGTATGGTAATATTTCTGTTCCCGATAACAGTTTCTTTTGAGAAACACTTTTTTCCATTTCTGTTTTGGGGAACAGTTTCTGAGCATTTTAAGGCGTTTGATAGCTATAAAAAATTTTGTTCCGGGAACAGGAATATATTTGGTACAATCTCTAATATTTTTGTAACTTATAATTTATTTTAGTATATTAATAATTTTATTACTTTTTTCTTTTTCTTCCCCTTCCTCTTAGCTGGTTGCCGGCCTTGGCCATGGCCTGCCGACGACCGGCCATATGTGGGTCGGCGAAGTCGCCAGCCTCAGGGGAGCCTCACCGGGGGCCGACGAGGCTCCGGTGAGGTCGCCGAGCCTCCTTTGGCCGGTCGGCGGCCGGTGACCATGACCAACAACCAGCTAGGAAGAAGAGAGGAAAAGAAAGAAAAGAAAAGGAAAATAAAAACTTGTTTCTAAGAATTGTTCTTAAGAACAAGAAGCAATTTTTTTTTTTTTTTTTGTTTCTTGTTTTTGTTCTCGGGAACAAATTTGTTTCCGATTAACAAAAACCTTACCAAATGCGTTTTTGTTCTATTTTTACTCCCGGGAACAAAAAAATAGAAACACTTGTTCCCGAGAGTGTTACCAAACACACCTTAAATCGCTCAAAACCATTAACTTGTCCCTTGTTCCCGCGCCGGTCCTCTCTCTCTCTCTCAGAGTCCTTGGTCGTTGCTTCGGAACTAGAGGTGGCAAATGGGTGGATCGGGTCGGGTATGGGTCAGGTCGAAAATGGGTTGACCCATTTAACCCGTTTTGACCCATATTTTTGTAGGATAAATTTAGTGACCCATATCCGACCCGACCCATACTCGACCCATACCCAACCTGACTCGTATTGCTAAAAATTATTAATATTATAGGAAAAATCACTTCTACTATATGTTAATTGGATTAAAACTTCAAATTAAATTAAAAATAGTAAATAAAATAAAATAAAAGGTTAAAAAAACCTATAAATCGAAATATTTATAAAGAATTAGATTATGCACATGCTTCTCTTATTTGAAGTGAACATACCATTGAATAACTAAAAACAATAACATGAAATTTTTTTAACTAAACCTAAAAAAACTTATTTTTATTATTTTTTTATATAAAAAAAGTATTGTTAAAACATTTTTATGCAATATAAATTTTTTAACAATTTTTATGTAATACAAATTTAATGAAATTTTTTATAATTATTTTTAAAATATTTTTAAAAAATCGAATTTTTAATTTTTTAATATAATTTTTAATTATTTTTATTTTTAAAATATAAATTTAAATTTTTAATAATTATTTTTTCTGTTTCTCTTTTCTTTTTCTTTTTCTTCGATCGGCCGTCGGCCACAATGACGGCCGACGAACGGCCACAGCGAAATCGAGCTTGCGGCGTCGAGCGGGGCTTGATCTCGTCGAACCGGCGAGGCCGAGGCGCCGCCCGACACCGGCAAGGCTCGAGCTCGAGCCTCGCCGGTTGTCGGTGAGGTCGAGTCTCACCGGATCCGGCGAGGCCGAGTCTCGCTAGATCCGGCGAGGCCGAGGCCCCGCCTAACGCCCGCGAGCTCGAGCCTCGCCAATCGTCGGCCGAGGCCGAGTCTCACCCAGATTGGCAAGATCGACCCTCACCCGACGCCGACGAGCTTGATCTCGCTAGATCCGGCGAGGCTTGGCCTCACCGGTCGTCGGCGACCGCCGGCGAGGCTCGGTGTCGGCGAGCTCGAGCCTAGCCTCGGCCAATCGTCGACCGTCACACCCCGTCGTCCATTGGCTAAGGGATGAAAAAAAGAAAAAAAAAAAGAAAAAGAAAAAGAAAATAGAAAAATTTTGAAATATAAAAAATAATTATAATTTCGATTTTTTATTTAAATTTTTTTTTATAAAATTAAAAAGGCCATGGCCCATGAATTGAAAATGGGTCTAAATTGGTTATTAGTTTTGGATTTTAAAAATGAGTTGAAAATGGGTCAAAACGTGTGACTCATTTTCAATCCATATAAAACTGAACTTAAAATGAGTAGAATATGGGTTATGGCCTATTACAACTTCATAACCCACATTCGACTCATTTGTGAAAAATATGGGTGCAAAATTTTGTCACCTCTATTCTGAGCCAAGTTATGGGGCTCGTTCTTCCAGAAACGATCAGGAAAAAATCCCCCCAGCCATTGTTCATCGCCCGATGGCTCTCTTTTTCGCTTGATCGAATGAGTAGTCGGGCAGGAGCGCCCTTCCTTCTTCACCGATCGTCTCGCAGCCGTCTCTTCTCCCTCCCTCGCATGGAAGATTCCTACACGGGCCTCCCCACCAGCCACCTGCTGGGCTCCGTCCCTGTACGGTCTCCCTTTTCACTCGGCTTCTCTCCTCATTTTCTTTATCGATGAAGTTAATCGGTGAATGTACACGTGCGATCTTGCTTGTTGGTATAGCTGAGTTTCTCTCTTGCAATCGTTTGATTGCATTGCCTGGCGAATGAAGACGGAAGTAGTGTATTGCTCTTGGGTTCTTACTATAGTTTTTGGTTGAAAAGGGAATGAACTAGTTAGAGCCCTTGTGCTCGCTCGCAATGTAAGTTCGTGCGGCGGAGTAGTATTTTCGAGGAGAGGGGAGGATCTTTTGCCTTTTTCTGTTGGTGTTGCGTCCGTATTTTGAATCTTTAGTCAGCTGGACTTATATTGTTTTTTTATTACTATTTTCGTTTTACCCTCAACTATATGGATCCTCAAATTCATTTGCCTAGTTAGCATTAGGCCTACCACTAGAGTTGTCAAAATGGGTTATATACCCATTTCTTAACCCATATTTGATGAAATTGATTGTCATATGAGCTAGTTACATTCAATAGACGGGTCATAGATAAGTTTAAAATTATAGAACTTAAAATAATATGGATGTTAAACAAGTCAACAACTTACTTAGAACCAATTTATCTATCTAGCCTTCGTTTTATTTTGCCCTCGCTTACTCTGTGATCTCACCTCATTTTGCATATGAATTTTCCTAAAATTAGGTTATATATGGAAGTGTTTTAAAAATGCGAGCCGGGTCGAGTATGAATCACTAGATTCGTATTATATGAAAATAGTTCAAAACCGTTTAAATAGGTCAATTTGAGTTAGGGGTGTTCAACCAAACCAATTCTACTCGGGAACTAGACCAGATCACTTGAAAAATAGGATGGGAATAGGTTCCAAATTTTTGGAATCAGTCCAATAATAGGTTCTGAGTGAATATCAGGAACATAATTGAAGCACCCTATTTAAGAATCGATTTTATGAGTAAAAAAGTCAAAACCTTAATTTCTTTTTTCCCTAAATTCTAACATCATCACTTTATGATCCTTTAACCTTCATTGGAACTCCTTGCCAATTTTTTTTCTCTTTTCCTAAATTTTATAGATGAATGGGGAATGGATATTTATTATTTATGTTTTATATTATGTGTTTGAACTTTTTATCATTTATAATTATACATGACTATATATTTATCTTTTGGATTTTTTTTTTTTTGTAGATAGGGATTTCTGCCTTACTCATAACCTCATATAATTTTGCTACAAAAGATAAAAATAAAAAATAAAACAAGTTCTTAGGTAAAACCCTTGAATCGTATTGGAAAAATAAGATAGGTTCTAGACAAACATGATAAGTTTTAGAGTCAAAAAACTAGAACCACTTTTAACAAGATAGGTTTTAGACTCACTTCGAAATCGATCGTCTCTAATTTGAGTCGATTAGTTCCAATCCGGCCCACTTGTTGGACAGATCTATCTTACAACAAAGATCCTTCTCCAGCCCAATGGCCCTCGGTTGGATTGAAAACTCCAATCTCCGGGTTGGGTTGAGGCGGGCTCGATTCTCGGTCCGGTCGAACAGCTTAAACCGGTCCAAACCGTTGACTCGTCCCCTGTTCCCACGCCGGCCCGGTCACTCTCTCTCTCTCGCTCTCTCTCTCTCTCTCTCGGAGTCATCGGTCGTTGCTTCGGAACTACGTTCTAGGGCTCGTTCTTCCAGAAACGATCAGGGAAAAAAAAAGAAAGAAAAAATCCCCCCCACAAATCTCTCATCGTTCATCGCCCGATGGCTCTCCTCTTCGCCTGATCGACCGAGCTACTCGCGCAGGAGCGCCCTTCCTTCTCTCGCGGCCGTCTCTTCCTCCTTCGCATGGAGGATTCCTACCCCGGCCTCCCCACCAGCCACCTGCTGGGCTCCGTCCCTGTACGGTCCTCCCTCTTCTCTTCGGTCCTCTCGTCATTTTTGCTTTATCGATGAAGTTAATCGGTGAACGTGCGGGTGCGATCTTGCTCGTTGGTTATTGCTGGTTTTTGCTCTCTCTTTGCGATTGTCTGATTGCATTGCCGCTGGCGAATGAAGAAGGAAGTAGTGTCTTGCCCTTTTGTTCACTTAACGAGGAAAGAGTGGGTTTTTAACTTAGTTCCTGGTTGAAATGGGAATGAACTAGTTAGGGCCCTCGCGCTCGCTCGCTCGCAATGTAAGTTCTTGCGGGGGATCTTTTGCTTTTTCCGTCGGTATAGCGCCCGTGTTTTGAATCTTTAATTAGCTGGACTTAATGGGGGATCAATGGTGAGCTGCCGTCCAGTTTGCTTCTCGATCTGCTGAGGGAGGTCCGGCACCTTGCATCTGTTTACTTGGGTATGAATAGAATGGTCTTTGATGGGGAGTACCGTGAATGGCTTTTTTGTTGAATTGCATGAGCAACTCCTCTTAGTTAGCTTTTCCGATACACATGAGGTACATTTGCTCTGGTAGGGTAATCGATCGGTTTGCATATTTCTCTGGTGCCATTTGCATTTTGTCCGTAAGGAAGGATAGTTCCAATTCGCGGGGGGGGTGTGGTTTTACTCTCACCTTCTCCGTATCTTGTGAAAACAGACTTTTTTCTTTATGTGCTGTCGCTTAATCTGTTCGCTCTTCCTTCTTTGGATTTGTGATTTTTACCATTTTGATCTTATTAACCCACTTCTTCACTTTTCTATCCACCTTCAATATGCAGGCTGTTGTTGATGATGGAAAAAGTTCACCTCGCTATGAAGGTAGGAGATTTTAATACTGAAATCGTTTGAGCCAAGCAAATGTCATCGATTATACTCATGACAGTCTTACACGAAATATCATTTGTTGTTCTGTTGTGATCTTTTTGCAGCACCCGAAGCAAATATGCAGACTTTTCCTCCAAATAATAGAGGAGACAAAGGGCGTGGCTATCAATCTCTCGCGGGTCCAAGTGGTATGGCGAGGCTATCAGTATTCTTGTATTTTACATTCGGATGTTCACCTTACGAAATGTTCGGAGACTACTATCCAGCATTTACCTTTCTTGCAGACTTGAGGTTTGATTGTTTAACTTTAGATGTGGATGTGAGATGAGTTAGTCACACCATTCCTCTGAACTGTTTGCCAAAGTTGAATTAATTATGCGACCACTGAATCATAGACTTACATTTCTTTTCATGGTTAGTACATTATGATAATCGATATTATGTCAATCCTTTTTGTCAGTCTGACTTGAAGAATGCCAATTGTGAACTGTATTTTTATTTTCTTATTCTTAATTGACTTATTAGTGGTTGTTGCCAAAAATAAAGTCAATTCTGTGAGATTTCTCTTAGCATCACTCATCTTGAATGGCATAAATACAAATTTTCTGTATCTGCTGGCCAATGTGATAGTTTAATCCCTATCCAGGTTCTTTTGTCCTTGTCACTATAGCTTCTCTCGCTGTTTACAATCATTTTGTACATAAGGTATCGCTTAGTTCACATGAGACAAAAGAAGAAAAGTTTGATATCACGGCTTTGTGGATTGTGTCCCTGGTGCATCCAACATGACCCCAGTTCCTGGGAGCTACTTTTCAGTGACCCATGTAAGTTTAGTCTCGTCTTCTTGATGAGAAGGAAAGTTTATGGGATTGAGTTGGTACTCATCCTAATATTATTAGAGTGGAGGCTTTATCTTGCAATTTGCCTTTTCTTGTCTGGGATTCATCAATTTGACATCCTCTGGTTTCTGCCAGAATGTTTGTCTAGCTATGGGTTAAACACATATGTGTTAACTTCGCTACTCTGATCTCCTTTTGATATCAGTAACGAGTTTTCCTTCTATTGACAGCTGATATTAGCAATGTCTTATCAACTTTTCTCGCAGAGACGTTTGAACAACAACCCGCAAGCAACTGGAGAGGAGTCTTTAGCATCTCATCCTATACACAATATTTCAATGTTGATACAGATATAGTTTTAAACAGATTGCTGGCTTCGTTGTTCCCTACTGGTGGGGATTTTTTCAGCAAGATCGATGCAAATCCAGATCTGTGAGTCCTTCCCGATTTTTATTTATCTTTTCTTTATTATTTCATTAATTTCCCTTTTGTGCCTTTTGGTCCTTTTTGTTGGGTGTGGAGAGTATGCAAATTTTCTGCTGAAACAGATTGATAAATGCCATGCCTTGTGGAAAATTAACTGCTGTGCAGTATCTTGATTTGTTGAATTCTGAAAATTCTGTCTATTTCATTTTTTCACTTATTACCCTTGGAATCGTTTAGATGAGTACCTAACAGCAGGTTGTTAAATTCTTATAATGGTTAGATATGGGCCCATCTGGATCTCCACTACATTGATATTTGTGATCGCTGCCCTTGGAAACTGTGCTACCTACCTCATGGAAAAGAATTCTGACGCAAGTACCTCATGGAGCTTTGATGTTGGTTATGTAAATCTTGCGGTTTGGTCAATTTATGGTTATGCAATTGTGGTTCCGCTAGGATTCTACTTCTTGCTTAAGTATCTGGAATCAAATGCCAGCCTCATTGGGTTTTGGTGCATGTGGGGATACTCACTCTTCATCTTTATTCCAAGCTCTGTAAGTGTCTATTTATATGCTGTTCAATGGAACATCCATCAATCTCTCCCAGCAGCTTTTCTCTAACATCTCGATTCTTTTGAAACATTTTGGTGTGATATTTTTGCTGCAAAGGACTTATATTACTGCTATAGAAAATTAGACACCTTTCGGAACTCATTTGATATTCTAGATGAATTTTCCGAAGTTTATATAGAGAAGAACATGTTCTCCTCATGTAAGATATCTATCGTTTGACTTTCTATTTTATTTTAGAAGTTTGGCAGTTATTCTTCCTATTTCACACATCCCTATTCCATTGCTTTGACTGGGATATCCAAGCCATTACTTGTGTACATCTGTTCTTAATGAGGAATGGGAGCCTTGGCGCAATGGTAAAGTTGTCGCCATGCGACCAGGTCACTGGTCGTGGAAACAGCCTCTTGTAAAAATTTCAAGTTAAGGCTGCATATTCCTTGGACCCAAAGTGATCCGACCCTTCCTTGGATCGTGTGTACTGTGGGATCTTCCTGCTCGGGGTGCCCTTTTTTCTTAATGAGACATATTGACCCTTCTGACCATATAGATGGTTTCTGCACCTTTGGTGCCCTCTCGAAGGTTTTTACCAAATGATAGCTAAATGTTATTTGCTCTGTGTGGCCTGAACATATGTAAACCCTTGACAGTTGTCTACGCTAGTACGTAGATTTGAATATTCAACTTGTCATCTGGTTAAGTTATCTAACACAAGAAATATCTTTTGCTTCCAGCTTCTTTTATTGATTCCGCTTGAGGTTCTCCGTTGGATCATCATACTCCTTGTCGGTGGGGCCTCGGCTTGCTTTGTTGCTTCGAACCTCAGGTCATATGCGGGAGGGAGCGAACTTACAATCATAGTGGTAGCTGCGTTTTTACTGCAAATGGCTCTAGCAATTTTCTTCAAGGTCTGGTTCTTCCCATGAAGACCCAGAGAGATATTTCTCAAGGATCCCGTCTACTTTGACTTTTGTCTCTTGTGACAATTGATCAGCCGTCTAGCTGACTGGATCTCGACCGGCAACGAGTCTCTTTGAGTTGGGAGGTCATTTAACGAGTGGCATTGTATTGTATGGACGATCTAGCTGCATTGAATCCGAGAGGATGAAATGTCTGAGGACAAACCTTTAATACTCCCACGGAGATCGGGCTTTGTATTGTATTTTCTGTTGTTTCTCATCGGCTATTAGGGTGATGGTTTTGGCAAAATGAAAAAGAGAGGTGGCTGGCCTGATGACTCCGCTTCGAGTGCCGGATCATTGCATGTGGAAGTCAGGTTTGTAAACACGGAACTGCCATGGTACTAACATGCAGAGAGTACCCAATCAATCATGTGTGGGGTCAGCTTTTTCCTTGGACTTTGCCCGAGAGCAGAGTACCTGTACATGGTGGGGCAAAATGTTCGGCTTGGATGGGCAAAAAATGGACACGTCGTGTGCGAACTGTTCTGGGTTTTAGTCTGGTTTGGATTTTGGTATCGGTGACAATGATACGAAGATGACACGTTGTATTTCACATGGTGTTGGTAACTTGGTAACTGGCAAGGGACGTGTCCTGTCTCACGGGCTTATATAAAATGGAGACCGACCTTTTAAAATTCACTCTGTTTTTATCAATCTGGACGTATCCGTGCATGATCCTGAGAAGCACATGCGTTCTACTTCAGATGCAATTTGATTGGATAATGGGCTTCGTTAGGTCTCCATCGATGCCAGTTTCATTGGAATCGTACCGACCTTTTTTTTTTTATATATATATATAAAAAAATGATGAATTTTTATGTAATGAGTATCGAGAAACTAGATCGGAACCGGACGAGGGGTTGGGAGTTGAAAATACAGGAGGCAATGAGTATAACGTGAATAAAGAAGTGGAGGGGCTAATGAAAATGACTGGTGACTAAGTACTAGGTAGTCACGTCTGTCTGGCAATTCATATCAGGAGTAATCAAATAATTGGGTCGATACCAATCATTGATCGCGTGAAGAAGAGCAAACTAAACATGTTTTTTCGGCAAACGAGGGATCGAGATTCCAAAAATCCTTATTATTGCCAATATTGACTATGATCTTTTAAACTTTTGTCGTTTGAAATTTGCATCACGAAAATGAATACGCGGATCATCGCGAGCCCCATAAAATCTACACAAGGGAATGTAAAGTAACCACGGCGTGATTGAGTAAAAAGATCATCCCCGCACGTTTTTTCGAATGTGGAGGCAGATCCGGGATTTTCTTCATCCGAGGGACGTGATTCGTTCCACCGTATGATGATGATGATCTTTCCTGGGGAGCCCCGGCACGGGCTGAATCCGTCCACGACTCGGATCGCGTCGGGGGGCTCGATCGATCCGGTCAAAAAGCCGATCCCATGGAATTCGTTCCACCGTCGATACTTCCGCTCGAATTTCTCGCCCGCCCGCCGCGCCCCTTCGGCCCCCTCCCTGCCCCGCCACCGGCGGTGCGCCGCGCTAACGAGTCAAAAAGGCGGTTGAAGTTGCACGCGCGGGGGTAGATCCGTTTCTTCTCCCTTCGCCCGGATCTCGAAAATCAGGTAAATTCGCATTAGATTTTGTAGGCGGTTTACGTGGCGCGCTGTCATTGCACGTCCTCGGGGATCGGATCGGCGGGGATTTCGGTTTTCGATCGGTTTCGGGCCCCCTCTTCTTTTTTTTTGACCCAACGCAGCGCGAGGTAGAGACGTGTCCGTCTTTGTCAGCCGTCGATAAAAACCCTATAATTTCACTCCCTTGCATCCCCACCCTACTGCCATCCCCCCAGTTCCCCCCCAAGTTCCCCCCTGCAGCAGATGCCAGCTCGTACGACCGGGACGACGCCGCGACTCGCCGAGCACGGGACGCCGAGCATGGACTCCACTCGCGCCTTCGTCAGGGACGTCAAGCGCCTCGTCATTAAGGTTCGTCCTCCTCCTCCGCCGCCGCCGCCGCCGCCGCCGCCGCCGCATGGCTTTACGATGCTCGGGAATGCGCTCCGTTTCTTTTTTTTTTTTTGGTTTGTTTCTCGGGGAAGTCTCGTTTTCTTGCTCCCTCGAGTCTCCGGGTGGCGGCTGATTCGTCGGCGGGCGAAGCCCGATTCGTCGGGCTTCTTCGGCGATCGGATTGAATGCCGACTCTCATTTCGGTTTCGTTTCGTTTTCTTGGTGCGCGGTGGAAAGCCGAACGTGGCGGGAAATGATCCGTTGCTGCTGACGGAGGAAGTTTTGTTTGGTTCATTCTCGGTTTCGTTGCCTTTTCAGGAGCCCGTCGATGTCAAGATTGCTTTTTCCGGCATCAACTTTTTGCTTTTTTTTTTAGTTTTTTTTTAATTTTTTTTGTAATTTCGGGGCCGTGGTTCGTGAATTTCGGGAAAAGATCCTTCGCCGAGCTTTTAACCCCGTTTTCGTATGACTTAGATGTCTCTGTCTTTTTCGAGAAAGTGATTCGATGATTGATCGCGCTTTCATCTCTTGTTTTGTTCCGACCGTGGCAGGTTGGCACTGCGGTCGTTACCCGATCTGATGGGCGGTTGGCGCTTGGAAGGCTAGGGGCGCTGTGTGAACAGGTACGCCTTTAAGCTCACGCATGATTTGTGCAGTATGTTCTCCTCGCCGGTTTGAGAAAGATTTTGCGCCGCATAGTAATCCGCCATTCCTAAGCAGATTAAAGAACTGAACTTGCAAGGATTCGAGATTATTCTGGTCACCTCCGGTGCTGTCGGCCTTGGCCGCCAGAGGCTTAGGTACCGTAAGCTAGTGAATAGCAGGTTTGTGTCATAACCTGTACCGCATTTGATCTTTTGGCCATTTGGGCTGTACTTTTATTTACATTTCTTATTGGAGAACTAGGAATTAATTAATGAATTTTGCTTCCATCTGCTTCAAACTTTGTTCAAATTGCATATTTTTGAACAAATTATATGGGACTTCAATTCTTCTAGAGCCATCAAAGGTTCTTACGGCGGGCGCTTGATTTGTGTTACAGCTTTGCTGATCTCCAGAAGCCACAGGTTGAACTTGATGGGAAGGCTTGTGCAGCTGTTGGGCAGAGTAGTCTTATGGCCTTGTATGATACCTTATTCAGCCAGGTGATTGAATAATTCTCTATGTTCGACTTATACGGGTTTTCTTATGCTCTGTTTGAGCACATGTCTAATTGGTTTTGCTACCATTTCCCTTGGGGTCTTGTGGATTAAGATGCTCTGTCCTTTCTTGTGCAGTTGGATGTTACATCAGCTCAGCTTCTCGTCACAGATCATGACTTCAAGAGTATCGAATTCAGGAAGCAACTGAGTGAGACCGTGCAATCGCTGTTGTCCCTGACAGTTGTTCCTATATTTAATGAAAATGATGCAGTCAGTACGAGGAAAGCTCCATATGAGGTATGGTCCTTTGCTTTGGTACTTTGTAAATGTTGAGTTCACAGATGAATGTCTTTTTTTTCTTTTGTTAACTTCCTAGCCTTGGTGAACAAATGAAGAGAGTTCATCGAGCATCATTATTGTTGGAATTAAATTTTGCAAATTCCTTGTAAATGTCTATTGACATATGTTCTTTTTGCAGGATTCGTCTGGCATTTTCTGGGACAATGACAGCTTGGCAGCACTGCTTGCTTTGGAGCTCAAAGCCGATCTTCTTATATTACTAAGTGATGTCGAGGGTCTTTATAGTGGCCCACCTAGCGATCCAAAGTCTAGATTAATTCGCACGTACATCAATGAAAAGCATCAAACTGAAATCACCTTTGGAGATAAATCTCGTGTAGGGAGAGGTGGTATGACTGCGAAAGTTAATGCTGCTTTTAACGCAGCAGAGGCTGGTATCCCTGTGGTCATCACCAGGTATGTCAATCTGGTTTTGTCTGCATGCTTGTCTTATTTCTTCGAGATAAAATATCTCTTTATTGCGTTGGACACTATTGGTAAGATGCGCAATGATCTGCATGATGCTGTGTAGTGCTTTGAACAGAATCTTTCTTGATCGGTACAAGAAATTAAGGTCACAAGATTTTGAACACTCTCAGTATGAACCCCTTTTATACCATACCTGTTATTTGGTAAACCTGCATTGTGGTTAAGCAATATGCAGGTCTCGGAATTTGATCAATTTACTAAAAGATAGTGGGCCTGTAATTAATTAGTACTCACCAAGTTGTGTAATGACCTACTTTTGTTCTTTTCCATAGTGGGTATGCTCCTGAAAATATCCTTAAGGTTCTTCAAGGAGAGGATATTGGTACTCTCTTTCATCGGGATGCACCTTTGTGGGCACGAAGCAGAGACATCACTGCAAGGGAAATGGCTGTCGCAGCCAGGGAGAGTGCACGGAACCTTCAGGTGGAATCCTCAGTTTTGTGGTTTAGATTGTGTGTGATTGTTTTGCTTAATACCTTCTTTTCAAGTTGATATAACTTGCTAGATTTAGGAGTTCTTTGTCTCTGCATAGCCGATAGGATTTAACAAATTCTAGAATTTTCTGTCTAGCAGCTATTGGTTTGTTGAAGATGTCATGTCATAGATATGTCTCCTAGCTGCCTGAAAGGTTGTAACTAATTCACAGAACAGAACCACTGAAGGATCTGGTCTATACAGTTGTTTCTTTAGTGCTTCATTCTCTTGACTTTTTATTCAAATGAGGGGGTACATTCTTCTAGTTGCAGCTTGCAGGGGAAGATGTTGGGTCTTGAATATTTTTTTTCTTCATGGACAGTTCCAAGGGGGCTGGTGTCCATACCAGCTAGACACTAGCTCCCCAAGGTCCAAAAATTTCTAATATCATATGCTTACTAAGCTAATATAATAATTTAATTAGTCTTCGACCTCAATCTCCCGAAAGATAAGCTTTGGTGCATTTCACTGCAGAGTTTAAACTCTTAGACTGGGTTTTTCCTTGCCAGGATCATATTGTTTAATAATTTGCTAATCCTCTATTTGTTTTAAAGGCCTTGTCATCTGAGGATAGGAGTAAAATCCTGCTTGACATAGCTGATGCGCTCGAAGCAAATCAGGAACAGATAATGAAGGAGAATGAAGCAGATGTTGCTGCAGCAGAACAGGCAGGATATGGAAGATCTTTGCTTGCTCGGTTGGCTCTGAAGCCTGGAAAGGTTGGAGATCTGAGTTTCTAATTAATCTTCACACACAATAAGAAGTTGCCTGAACACTTCACTTTTCTTTTTTCTTTTTTTCTGAATGCAGATAACAAATCTTGCCAATTCTATTCGTGTACTTGCAAAAATGGAAGATCCAATTGGGCGTGTTTTGAAGAGAACAGAGGTAAAAGAAGGGGTCTTAAGCATTTGTTGATTGGACTTCTTTTATTCTCTAACATACTAGTGCGTGCATCAACCTCTTTTTAGAGTTATTTTTATGTTAAACAAGATCTCTACTATCGAGAATATCATCAACATAATGATTATGGAGTTAGAATGGGAATAATGGTTATTGGCCTACTAGAAAAATAGGTCGTCTTCATGAGAAATGCTGGTGATTTTCTTTAACTCCTCTCATTCTTTTATATTGATGCTGCATCCAGCTGGCTGATGGGCTTATCCTAGAGAAAACATCATCTCCTTTGGGTGTCCTGCTGATTGTTTTTGAGTCTCGACCTGATGCTCTAGTTCAGGTAATTGCTTCTTTCACTTTTTCATGGACTGCTTTTCAGCAATTTATCAGGATCTTTATCTCTTGGGAGGGCTGAAGTGTGGGTCTAACCTAGGCTGCAAGAGTGGGCGCATTGTCTTAAGCATCTATATCTTGTATATGTTACTTTGATTTTTGAAACATTGGGGCAATTTAAACTATCTCGTGGAAAATGGTCCAACCTTAGTAGGCAGTGCACAGTGATACTCTTATGCAACGTAAAAGCTCACTTGACCTCAGGTACTTATTGTGTCCTTGTGGCATATGGATCATTGACTATCTATGCTTCTAAAATCAGTGGCAATTGCAAGAAGGTTTGTTTTGAAATGGGTTGAAAATTCGGTGAAGCTTGGATATGCATGTTGAAAGTTGACATAGATATACAGCTTACGAACAAGCGCAAGTATTGCTTTTACTTGTTAGGTTGGTTATATGTGTGTGTTTTTCTTTGCAATATTTAGGAGTCTGATTTTATTTCTTGGTATCTCAAAGTAGGGATGCAGTTAGAGTTCATACTTAATGGTTTTTATTATGGAACTGAGCTATGACTTAAGCTAATAACATGTACGAACAGTTGTCATTTTTTTTAATTTTTTAATATTGTGACAGATAGCTTCATTAGCTGTTCGAAGTGGGAATGCGCTACTCTTGAAAGGGGGTAAAGAGGCCAAGCGATCAAATGCCATTTTGCACAAGGTTCAACTCCTATAAGCTTCTTGATTAAAATTTTATTTGATAGAGTCTGGTCAGCAATGAAATTACTGCATCATATTCTCATATTCTCTCAAATCATAAGGTCATTACCGATGCTATTCCAGACAGCATTGGTGGGAGACTAATTGGACTTGTAACTTCGAGAGATGAGATACCAGATTTGCTTAAGGTCAGTAAATATGAGTAAGGAAGATCTATCTAATCTCTTGGTGTCTATTATCATGATCAGTTGGGGAAATCAAGTCTCTGAGGAATTATTGTGTATCAGCTTGATGATGTTATTGATCTCGTAATACCAAGGGGGAGTAACAAGCTGGTTTCCCAAATCAAGGAATCAACTAAAATACCTGTCCTTGGACATTCTGGTGAGAAAGAACCCCATGCTAATTTTATATTTCATCTTATCTCTTACGAGGAGAATGTGATTGTTGACCTGTTGCATCTAATCACACTGTTTGTTTGCTAGATGGAATATGCCACATTTATGTTGACAAGTCTGCGAACATGGAAATGGCAAACCGCATCATTATTGATGCAAAGGTGGATTATCCAGCAGCCTGCAATGCAATGGTATGTAGCATATGTTTATTTCTTTATTTTTATATAAAATCCTGGAAGGGATTGCTGACTTGCAACAATTTTTTGGGTTACGCTATCATTCTGTGATCCTTATTATATCTGTTTGGAAAGATATAGCCCAAGTTACTGTAGATATTGAGAAAATTACTACAATTGAGAAGGGTAATGTTACAGGATACTGTTGGGTGATTTTTTCTTTTGTCAGGTGATTGTAGATGTACTGCATTTATATACATCTTTTCTTGCTATGGACGGTGGACTTTGGCTTACGTCTTAGTGCTTTCTCACTTCCAGGAAACACTTCTCCTTCATAAAGATTTGGTGCCAGCTGATGGACTTAATGCAATTGTGTTTGCACTTCGGAACAAAGGTACTGTATTTGTATTATACCATCTGAAGATATAAGATAAATCTTGCGGAAGTCCTGACATGGAATTAGGATGATGATTTTGTTGATAAGTCCCCACTTATTACTCGAGCGGAAAAGTTGTGTAATTAAGGCTTGAAAATTAAGAAAATTTACAAATGTTAGGCATGGAATGTTGAATTTATTTTCTCGTCCTGGTTTTATAGGGTGAATTCACCTTTTTCAGTGCCTTGTCTTGCAGGAGTGACTGAAAGGTTTCACATTTCAAGACAGCTAAATTTGGGCTCATTGTTTTTGGATTTTGTTTTCTCATCTCCAAATGCAAAAGAAATTGGTCATTCTTGTCTTACCATTTCACAGCTAGAAAACGAAAGTAGTTGCAGTATGCAAATGCCATTCTAGCAACTTGGTGACCGATGCTAGTACAGACAGCTATTAGCCAGTACTGAAGCATATTTAGTGTGCATTCGCTTATTACAGTATGCATATTGAAATCTCTGATGCAATTGCTTAATCTTTTGCAGGTGTTACTTTATACGGTGGACCACAAGTGAGCTCCTTGCTGAATATCCCACAGGCACAGTCCTTTCATCATGAGTACAATTCAATGGCATGCACCATCGAAATTGTAGATGATGTTCAAGAAGCCATTGATCACATTCATCAATATGGAAGGTACTTAGCTATCTCTAAATTTAAAATTTTGGGTGGGAAGCCTGCCAAAAACCAGGATAATATAGTGGGAGCTGGCCAAGAAACTGACTATTGCCCTCCTTTTGCCAGTGCACACACTGATTGCATCATAGCAGAAGACGACGAAGTTGTGGAAACCTTCCTACGTCAAATCGACAGGTATGTTTTCCTTGGAACTTTGAACTCTAGGGTAGCACAACTTTCTGAAGACACCAATCATATACTTCATATTGATTCGGAAAACATGTTCTGCCATTGCTGATATGTCCTGCACATATGCTACAGTGCTGCTGTTTTTCACAACACCAGCACAAGATTCTGTGACGGAGCACGATTTGGATTGGGTGCAGAGGTACTAATCTTTTTTTTCTATCAATTTTGAACTGTAATCACTTGGATCATGAATATTTTCTACTGAAGAGCACTTTCAAATGGCCTCGATAGGTTGGGATAAGTACGAGTAGAATCCATGCTCGGGGTCCAGTTGGAGTTGAAGGATTGCTAACCACAAGATGGTAGGATTGTGGACTAGTTTTTTCAGTTCTGGTCATCTGTAACAAGAAGAGGAACCAACTCATTTGAAACATTCCTTAATAAGTGTGCATCCATTGATAATGAATATACAGATACTTAAACTACAAGTATGTTTATAAATGAGACGTAGCAAGTTACCAACCATGCAGCAATGCCAATATAATGCCGGATGGCAGTACTTTTGTTTCAGGTATTCTTGTTTCAGGTATTCTTGTTGAATTGCCTTTTCTCTTTAATTGCAGGATTCTCAGAGGGAATGGACAAGTGGTGGATGGTGATAAGGGGGTCGTTTACACCCACAGAGACCTCCCCATCCAGTCATAAACTGTTTACACGGGGGGTTGCAGCTGTTGCTGCTGCTTCTTATAATTTATTCACCCCTTTGAAAGGGGGCAGAGGCAAGTGCAGCTGGTTTATAGATGCTGCTGTCGTTGTAGAGTGTAGTTCAGAGTTACACTTGTTAACCAAGCTATTGAGTCGATTCTAGAGTTATCTTGTTTACCAAGCTATCGAGAGAAGAATTGTTCTGCCTCTGTCGATTCTGGTCTTAGCAGTTGCAGCTTTTTTATTTACCATATGTTACTGCAAGTATTCTGGAGTCTTATTATGGATAATTTTTTCTTCCTCGAGATTTGTGGTTAGTCATTGCGGTTTTACTTCCCCTTCTTCTCTAATCGCAGCAAGGCTTGTGCTTTGGTGCCAAGTCTTGCTTCTTCGTTTCGTTAATTCCATTCTTCTTTCGTTTCTTTGTTCCTTCTTCCTCCTATTTTACACGCATAAGCAACGGCGAAACAGGAATCGCATCCCGCTTTCCTGAACGTCTCAGAAATCACCTGCTCCCCCAAGGCGTATGGATGGCTTGAAAAGCCAATGAAAATATGATTGTAATCTTCCCAACTACAGCGCTCAACTTTCGTTCTCTGTACTCTCTAGTGGATTTGATCTCCTGTTTCCTCACCAGCTGCGGATTTGCAAACTCAGGATTTCTGCGCCGGCAATTTCCAAGCATATGGTTAAACAACTTCCTCAAGTCTTCACAAAAACAAATTTCTATGATTGGCAATGTTGCACCTGGCCACTTCTATTACTGTAATTGGCAGCCAGTCATAATAAACAACCAAATGTCTACATATCGACCAGCGGCACTTAAAAAAACAAGTGCATTGACAAACTAGAGTTGTCATTTTATCAATAATTTCAGCTCTCTCGATTAAAAATGTTCCCTTTGAGCAGTGGACAATGCTTAGTAAGTTTACATTCAGGCGGAATAAGCTGTTGCAGTGGAGGATATCTCGAACCAAAACTGAAGACTGAAAAACCCTAACAAGTGACGACGCCTCCTCCGACAAAATTATGCCTCAACAAACTTCTTGAGGTTCTTCAACCACATCAAATACTCTCTGCTGTCTTTGTTGATCATGTATTCATGCAAGAAATTAGTCGTGCTGGGCTTGATTCCTCTAATCTCCAAATACTTGTGGAATGCTTTCTGCAGGTTCTCATCCAAATCCCTGGAAAATAGGGAAAGCACAAGAGAAAATGTAATAATTAGGTCAATTGGACGTGTATGACAGTAATAAGGCCAATGACGAACTGCATCTTACATAGGAGGGAAAAAGAAAACCGAAAACAAAAAGAGCTTACTGGAAATCAGGCCCTTCATAAGCAATTTGGTCTTCCGCATTTTCTGGATTCTTGACGGCCAAGCTGTCAATTACGATTTCATCGGGGTAAGCAGTGCAGCAGAATTCAATAAACTGCCCATTTCCCTTGGCAACGCTCACAACCAGAGGAATGCTCGACTGATTAGCCTTCTCATCGTCATCATCCTGGTTGTCATCACCATCGTCTTCTCCAGTTACAAGATCAGGCATGCTGACTTCAACTTTTATCTCTTCACCCTGATATTCCCTTGACAGGGTAATGGTTTGAAATCCAGGCTTGTCTTCAATTTCAAAGGGGAAAGCACCAGGTGCCTCTTCAACCTGTAAACCATATCATAAGTTCAAAAGAAAAGGTGAATCTCCCCTAAGTGACATTTCACATCATCGTAGTTCTTATATAAATTGTATTTTGCTTAGAACCGCAAAAGATAGGATTGGTAGGTCGTGTGGATGGGGAGTTTCTCAAAAAGAGGAAACTCAAAATTAGTATAACCAAAACAGGAGCTAAAGCATATTTAATGGCATGATCCTTAATGGCAAATTAACAGCCACTTAGGTTTAGGAACTTGTCTCTTCCTTAAGCTAGGTTTTCTCTTCTGCAAACAAAGAAGGTTTCATCATTTGCCTAAAAGCATTCCATCCTTTTTTCTCTGCCCGGTTCTCAGCGACCGTTTAACTAGACGACACAAATTTCTCCATGAACCTCTTTTTTTTTTTTCCCCAATGATCCCAAATTAACAGGTTTGGTACACATATCTGGACGGAAAAACCTCAGCTACATTTGCACCTACAAAGTTCATTTGATAATAAACGCACCTAGCGACAGAATCAAGGCTCGGCAGCTCATGCCGAACAATCACTAGTCTTTCGGGCGAGTTCGACCCGGAATTTACGTGTTTGTCAGCATACGTTAATTTATCCCGCCAAAACTAAATTAAGCAGACTGCTATGGCGAAATGATCTTCATTCCTATCAGAATCACATCGAATGCGCCGAAAAATTTCCTTCCTACCTCACACTTCCTAGAGAAGCAAACACCGCTCAAGAGGCGTGATCAAGCGACAACATAAGGGATCGTCAGCTCACCCGGTCGTGGTCGTCGGTCTCCTCGGCGCACTGGATCTCCGACTCGAGGACTCGGAGGAGGCTCTCGTCGGAGCTCGGCTTCTTCGTGGAGTAGCCGCGCGGGGGCGGGAACGGGCCGCGGCGAGGCTCGCCGGCGACGATCCTCGACTGGTTGAGTGCGGCGAAGACGGCGGAGTGGCAGCCCCGCCGGCTCCGGAGGGCGCGGGCCGCGAGGGGCGCGAGGGAGGAGGCCGATCGGCGGAGGATAGAAGAGAAGGCCATTTCTCAGGAGTTGCAGAGAGAGAGAGAGAGAAGGTTTAAGGGGTTTCTAGGGTTTAAGGGGGGGAGAGGGGACGGACAGAAGCGAAGGAGAATGTAGGGTTTTAGAACAAGTTCGGTGAGGAAGGAAGAGTCGAGTCGTGAAAGTCGAAGCCGGTCCATACGGCGCGTCGTATTTCGCTGGGGGGCTGGGCTGCTACGTGGGCCCACTGAGGCCCATTTAAAATAGTTATTGGGCCATGTCTATCGATCATTCTGGCACATTAGGGACGCGAATAATAATCATTCTTGTCAGAAATTAATTTCTAGAATAGGAATGAATTTTTCTATTTATATTCTTGGATGAGTTTTTGAGTAAAAATACATGTTAGATAATGACACAAAATTTCTATTCTCAGAATAAAAATTTGTTAAATTTTCTCCTTCCCAAGTGGCGGCGGATGGTGACTAGTGGCGAGCAACAACTGTCAATAGGGGGCTATGGTGGGTGGACGGCCAACTAATAGAGAGAACGAGTGATGAAAATAGTTTTTATTTTTCATTTTTATTCTAGAATTAGATAAGTATAAATTTTTACTTCTCATTTCCATTTTAAATCTATTTATGCACTAAAAATTTGTTTTAAAAATAGAAAAATGAAATTGTTTTACCAAATAGATTTCTATTACAAACTTGTTTCTAAAACAGAAAATTTATAGAACAGAACTAGGATGATTATTATGCTTGCCCTAACAATATGTGGGCTCTTTCAGAATGGAAACAACTTGTCTATTTTTTTTTTCTAAAATAAATTTCAAATAAAGGCTTAAAGTGAAACCGTTTTCTTAAAAAAAAAAAAAATTGACGAACCAAATCTTCATCAACCAACCTAGGGTGCATTTGGTAACAATTTTGTTTTCGGGAACAATTTTCACTAAAAAATAATTTTTTTTTATTTTGTTCGTAAAAAGTTTTTTCCGAGGAGTGCTTAATATAATCAAAGGTGGTTTTAGGGCTTACAAAATTAGCTTTTAGGATACTTGTGATCAACGTCTCTCTCTTTCTTCAACGGAAAATGCATGCATGATTCATCACAATAAGCGGAACTGAGAGCCCGCATGATTCATCCACAAACGATCTCCTTTTTCAGGCTTTAGTTGGCCGTTGCCGTTTGAGATGGTTGTCCTGATCTTAGGTTTTGCTACTTTAGAGACC
Source organism: Eucalyptus cloeziana (assembly GCA_014182715.1). Classification (NCBI taxonomy): domain Eukaryota; kingdom Viridiplantae; phylum Streptophyta; class Magnoliopsida; order Myrtales; family Myrtaceae; genus Eucalyptus; species Eucalyptus cloeziana. Next base: position 35,533,690 of record CM024640.1, on the reverse strand, counting down.
AAATAAAAAAAAATCTGTTAATTTATAAAAATAAACCGATTTTTAAATCCGACATTATTGATTTTAGCACGTGCAAGATCTGGTCGAGACAGACCTGAGCTGGACTGATAAGCGTGGAATGGCTGCCGATCGATGGCTCCAATTATAGGACCCAAACGTTTTCAATGAACTTCAGCTCCATTTGTCCTTTCCAGTTTCCTTTTCTTTATAATTAAAATTTATTAATCTGCTTCTTTTGTTTCTTTGCGATGATTATAGTTGAAATTTCACATCACAAAAGAGTAGGCCAGGCCAGGCTGGCTTTTTTTCTTTTCTCTCTTTCACCCTTTTTTGTTAATTTCCAATAGGGTATATGCTGCTTTATTAAATAGCTAAAACCATTTCTTTATTTGAGAATAACATGCATGAATCACGCGGATCTTTTCGCCCCCTCATCTTGACATCCTTACACAAGCGACGTTTTATTCCCTCCGAGTTGTATAGAATTAGTCGAAGGATCAACGCAAATAATTAGGTATGAGTCTTAAACAAACCATCCCAAAACAAGAGCGGTACAACGATCTTCACGTGTACAGAGAATCCGCTTTATTCACGTACTTTTATAAAGTGTTTATGGTTTCATGCCGGCTTCTGTATTGAAAATTATTCCGTATTAGTCCTTGATCATTGCATGTATTGAAAGTATTAGAAGCGTATTGATGAAATCACTGTCAATTGTAGAACCATCCCGGTGATTTGTTGGCAGCCAAGCCCCTTTTCTGAAAATGACATGATGAATTTAGATGGTCTTGAATTTAGACAACCGACGGCGCCATGACTTTAAAGTTTGGATACATGCTTCTCGTACAGTTCCATTCGAGGCACGAAACGCCGAGGTGCAACTGTATATATAGCAATAAACAATACTCACAGCCCACAGCTTGACAGCCAAACGCATTGATTCGGAGTAAACCGAACTCCTGCACCACCTTACCGACACTGTAAGCCATTAGGCTCGTGCATCATGCTCGGTCGGCTGTCTCTCGAACGAGAAAAAGAAGAGGGGAAAATGTTCACAGTTGTCGATCCGACAGTGCATTAAAGACACATTAAGATGCTTGCAAAGAAAGCTACAAGCAAGCATACATTGCCAACCCAATCAAATCAGTACCCCCAAGCTGATGCTGTAAAGTACTTTGTTCTGTACAAAGGGTGCATGTAGAAACTGCCTGAGATCTGTGGATTGTCACTCATGAATCGTGCTGAACAAGCTCCGGCCCAAGCGGCCTTGAGAAGCAAGTGAAGTAGCAGTCATTCTGATTTCTGAACTGTCCATCCAAAGCATAAAAACAATCAAAGATCTTAGGGCAACTGACGACTCTCATTAGTGACTTTTTTTCATTGGAATTTGGGCCCCATGCACGTGCCACAATTCACGCAGCCAACACATGGTCTGAGACCCTGTGGGGCCAATAAGGAGAGCTGCTTTACAGAGCACTCCCACCAATGGATACAAGGAAAAGGGCATTTGTAGGGATGGAGAATCCAGCAAAGAAAATATATGCAGTCTTCCCCTGCACAGCTCTGCACAAAAGGCCAGAGCGACCAACCCATGATTAAACTTTTATTTCTATACATGTTCTAGAGATTACAAAGCTCACACCAATCATCATTTATGCTCTTACACTTCACAAGACACCGACTCTCCAACATACATGAACTTCCAATATCACTCCACTCCCAAGTTGAAGCAAGCGACCGACTCGTACACTTGGGCAAGAGAAAGGGAAATGGAAAAAAAAAAAATGAACCGACAAAGAAAAGAACAAAACACCTTCCTTTCTTTTTTATTCCTGTTCTTTTTCCATGTCTGAACTTGGATAGAATACAGACCCTAAGCATATGCTCTACTTTACTTGCCTGAAAATCTTACTGTCACATGACGATCTCTGGTTTCAAAATGCTAGACTTGATCTCCTTGTGCGGTAGGACGACGCCTCCATTGCTATAGATTTCATCCCCAACATGGACATCTTCCCCCAATATAGTCATATTTTCCACCCGAGCCCACTGCCCAACTGTCGAGTGCCATCCTATGATGCTGCTGGAAATGCAAGCATGCTTCTTGATGCGGACTCCGCGCATGACTGTGCAGCGAGATAATCTAACTCCCGATTCAACCACACAGCCTGGACCAATTGCCACATCAGGACCAATCAGACACCCCTCACCAATCTTAGCGGTCTCGTGTACCAAGACGTTGCCGACAATGTGAGGTCCAGTTGCCAATTTCTCTGATGACTTCTTTCTGATCGAGTCAAGATAGAGTCTCAGCCCTGTGATGTAATCCCTTGGCTGTCCAATGTCCATCCAGAACCCAGGTAAGACCATTGCGAAGAGCTGCTTCTCGGCCGCAATCTTGGGGAAAACTTCCTTCTCAATGGAAGTAGGCCTCAGCTGGATCCGATCAAGGACCGATGGGTTCAGCAAGTATATCCCAGCGTTAATTTTGTTGCCAACAAAGATTTTTGGCTTTTCCACAAATTTCTCAACTTGACCAGTTGACTCTTCCATGATCACCACGCCATACTTTGATGGCTCATCCACCTGCATGATAAAGGACAGATTTTTGGGTTCTTCTCCGCGTGCACATAATCTTTAGCTTTAAATTCCTCCGCTCAAAGGAAAAGGCATAAATGAATGAGGGATGACTGAGTAGGACATTCACCTTTGTTACCATTATAGAGGCCTCTCCTCCATGGGCTTTGTGGAATTGAATCATTTCTTTGAGTGGGTACTCACTTATCACATCACTGTTGAGAACAAAAAACGGCTCACCAGAATCATCCAGCAGCTTGTCCCTTGCCAGAGCAAGAGGACCGGCAGTTCCGAGAGGCTCAGTCTCTTGTGAGCATGTGATCTTAATCCCAAGCTTGGCCTCAAAGTCTTTCAAGAAGTTCAGCATAATCTGAAAATTTAGAGAGCATACCAAATCATTGAACTAAACATACACCACTCACTTGATGAGTGCCACAGACAAACATATTGTCAAAACATTCACCTCTGGTTGGTAATTGATAGCCAAAACCACTTCACTCACTCCAGTGGCCTTGAGTGCCTCTATCTGTACATTCCAGAGAGGAATAAGCTTTAGTGCATGACAGAAAGTAGCCGTAAAGGACCAACACAATTAAGGACGTAGATTCTTTTCATCAAGAAATGAGTATCGTCATCTGAAAAATAAAGTGATTCAACTTCTGAAACAGTCCAACCAAAAAAAGAAAAAAATGAGAAAACTTCTAAAACAGAGCTTAAACTATCCAAAAAAACTATGATCAGCCGTCTCTCCTAAAAAGCCAGGTATCCATAAGATGGTATATCTTACTCGGTAGAGAAAAAGCAGCTCAATAATCTAGCAAATCATCCAAGAATATGGTAGATATAGCTAAAACTGGTCAGCGGCCAATAACGAATTTACACTAGCATTTCTGTCTTACATTACTCAGACTGAATCCATCTCACGGGTAAATTCACAACCAAGATAAAGTTATCTTTAAGGATGGAAGAGCAAACATGATTAGACAGCATCAGAATAGAATCTCAAACAAAAGGATCTGAAACAATACCTGATGCAGGATCATGGGTTTGTTAGCAAAGTCAACAAGTGGCTTGGGGACACTAAGCGTGAGAGGCCTCAGCCGAGTCCCAAATCCACCAACAAGAATTAAAGCCTTCATGATGATGATGATGATGATGTTGTCCCTAGGTTCCTGTAAGTTACAAATTCTCTATATCAGAGGCGACTCGAGGTAGAAGACCGGTATCTGCGATCTCGTATATATTTATAGGCAGTAGATCAATGTACGCCCTTCCTCATATACTGAGGTGAAGGAAGAAACGGCTCTAAATAAACTCCTAGTTGGGATCAGTAAAATTATGAGGCAATGTCAACAAGCAAATGCTCAGCGACAAGTGTTTCTAAAGCTGTACAACAATGCCAGATGCAAATAAAAACAACACCAATCTATCGAGTCACTGATGAAACACCAGAGAACACGGATTAAAGAAATGGCAAAAGATTCAGGCAAGCACCGCAGCTTACATCACCCCATTTAAAGTGCGAAAAAAAAAACACACTGTTAGTAGGAAACAAATTCCAGCTGCAACACAGCCTGGAGTTATAAATGAGAGAAACTGCTGAGTTTGTCTACAATCAAATGCTGACGTCGCGGTTACAAGCCGACACCCAAAAATGAAGAATATACCTCAAATGGAAAACAAAACAATAACATGTTAAATAGTTTGATACTACGAAGTCCTACAATCACTACCTTCAGACGTGATCGACAAAGCTCATGTTAAGCAAAAACCCATAAGACCGCATGCGTAATTCTAAGCCTAAGACAAAATCACTGAAATAAACAAGAACTATAGGGACTCAACGGGGGGAATGAAAGGGAATGTTTTCATTCAGAAGTTGACCCATGTACGCGAAACGGATGTGGCTACATATCGACAAAAAGGGAGCACTCACACACCCCAGCAGCTGGATCGGATTACGGTCTTCAAGAATTAGCAGCAAATCAGAGCAGATCTAACCCACAAAAAAAAAAAAAAAAAAAAAGGCTTTTTTGTTTTTTTGGCAGCTATTAGAGCTGGAATGCACCCTAAAGGGCCGTCTCAAGTGAAGGAAGGAGGATACACAGACATGATCTATGAATTACTCACAGCACCGACACTTCTTAAAAGCTGAAAACGAAAGATGCAGAAAGAGAAAACGAAAAAGAAAAGAAAAGAGAAGGAGGGGTTAGAAAAAATGTCAATCGGAAGCCAAGACAGAAAACGGAGGGAGCAGTTTCAAGATAAGCCAACGTGTATGTGGGGACACAGCTTCAAAGTACAAACCTTTCCTCCCGCAGGAACGCCAATCAAAGAAGAAGAAGCAAGCGAAGAAAATCTCAACCCAACCCAACCCGACCCCGACCCCGAACCCGAACCCAAAATTCAAGCATCACCCAAAAGCGTTCGATTCCCGCAGAAGGCGAAGCAACGACCCTCGGCGAGAATCAGTCACATTTCCATCGATACCTGGAAATTCAAACCCGGATCCGGACGACGGAGAGGCCGCAAACCCGAGCCGGAAGCGGAGTCGGCTCTCGGCGAGCTGTGCCCCTCACCGGAGGATCAGCGGCGAAGGATGAGGAGATGCGGAGAGAGAGGAGCGAGGATGCGATTGGGGGAGAGAGAGATGGATGGGTATTTATATGTGCGCGGACTCCATTAACGGACACTCAAAGCTCCTCCTGGGCGTCACCGCAGAGCCAGAAAATGAAAATAAAAACAATAATTCGGAAACTGCGAAGGTTTCTTGTCCTTTTGTGCGGTCGAAGGATTTTCGGGAGCCCGGGGAGTGGTTTCCTGGTTGTTTCAGTTTTTGGATGCTTCCAGAGGCGAGGGGTAAAATTGTACTTTGGTAATTGCCGGTTTAAAAAAAGGGAAAAAAGAATTATTGAGGTTTTTGATATATATATATATATATTGGTGGAAAATGTGTGGACTTTATGGGGGGAAAGGTTGGTTGATGATTGGGGGATATGATTTGATCTTGGTTTAGGTAATTTAATTTATTTTCAAATTAAAAAATTGCAACCCTTGCATGAAAGTCCGCAAAGATCATTTAATACAGAATAGCTTATATAGTCACCATTCAACTTGAGTACAGTAATTTTTTTTTATCCATTTCTCATTTGGGATCTAATTGAAATAATTGAGAATTTAAGTGTAACCATCCAAAAACTATACTCAATAATCCACGCATTGCATGGGTAGGATACTAGTGTTATTAAATATTTAAGAATTTTGTTAATAAGATCTATAAATCATAGAAAAATCAATAAAAGAGAGTTTCAAAAAAATTTGGGTTGTTTACGGATTCAACTATTATATTCTTCTTAGAAAACGTAAATTTCCTTATCTGTTGTCATATTTTTAGTCATGATTTTCAGTGGATCCTTTTTTTATCACAACTCAACAAAATCTCTTATCATCCGTTATTATTTGTTGTCCTACAATGACTTTTGTCATTTTTATTCACAATTCAATGGCTGATCTTGGATCATGTCATCTACGTTTAAAATTATTGGATTTCAAAAGGACAAAAAAGATATAAAACTACAAAAGATTGTAAATATGCCATTTTAGTATAGCTGGGATTTTAAATTTATTTGTTTCAAAATTTCTTGTTCAAGATAAGATGCATTTCCAAAGTAAGAACTACTATTGTACATGGGCAATAGAAACAACGAACGAGTCATATTTAAATATAGAGTCACGATATATCTTGAAATATAAGAATCAATCGAGCAAAGGAAGAGATATAAAATATTTAGAACATGAGAACTATTAAAGACGATGCATGATCTCTATATATTTTCTCCCTGAATTATGATATTTAGGAAAGGTGAAAGAAGGAACAACGTAAAAATAATATGAGAGTGGAACGTGAAATTTAAAAGTCATGGAAAAATCACCCAAGAGGCCACCATTCATCCCCAATTCATTATAAATAAAAACTGAGCGAATAAGACATTATAAAAATTGCATTATATGATGGGAGTCACATCACATGCAACTTCGCACCAAGCTATAGTACAAAATAGGAAGCCTTCAGGAATTGTTTCCCACGGGGATAAAAAGTGAAGGAGCATATTCCTCCTATGTATTCCTTTGTCGAGCCACCTAACTTGAGTTTCTTCTATTTTTGGCCAGGATTTAAGAAACCCTAAAGTTAGAAAAATGCTGATTTTGGATCCAAGTTGACTTTGATAATGCATTTGGTTAAAACTTGACCATATGGCAATTCGAGATCAAGACCATCTTCTCGTCACGAAGCATTCAAACCAGGAACCTAGAAGAAACAGGATGCTCCAACTATCCACCTCGAGCTAACAACACCGTTGATGATGCTTCGGTTAATCGCTACTTCTCAAGGTATTTAATGTGCAATGCATGTCAAGAAGATGACTCACGAATTGTTTGCGTCTAGGACATCATGTGAATCAGGGTCATCACTTGCACGCGGGATTTGGCTTGAGATGTCGTGGATCCCCAACCTACATTGTGATTGAACTTATCGATTTCGCCAATCATCCCAAGACAATGAATTGAAGGTTGCTCCGCTTTTTTTTATTGGAAGAAAGGAGAAGGATAGCACCTTGGATTCGAGAGAGAGAGAGCAAAAAAAAAAAAAACCCATCAAGAAAAGGCTCTTGATCTGCCCCCGATTCCAGCGGCGGATCAATGACCGCTGGCAAAGAGAGAATCAGATCTGGGTCTCGAACATGCCACCTTAAATAAATATCAAATTTGACTCTCGATTTCTCTTTTCTTTCCTTGCTTTTCTGGTCATCCGCATGCAAACATGTGCCTTTATTTCGGCTTCTCCCCTTTTTTTATGGGTTTATATTTGTTTATTTGTTGGAGATGAGAAATGGGCAATGGAAATAATTAGGTATATTTTAGGTTCAAAACCCAGCACGGGACCGTGTTGAGATGGTCTTCGCTTGGGAATTAGGTGCCGGAGAAGGGTAAACATAGATCTGGAGGGGGTTTCTGCACTCGTAGATACCTTCATGCGAAATGCCTAACATAAGAATGGGCGTTGACTTTCTTCGGGTTGTCCCCTTTGACCTCGTAGCAAGTCATGGCTATATTTGGTTAAGATCCTCTTTTTAAGGCATGGGGCGGCTGAAGGTTAGAATATTCTCATAGTCCCAACGTATGGTACCCGAAGTTATGCCCTGATTTTCCTTTTTCCTTTTCTTCTTGGGTAAGGGCTGCCTCTCCCAAATCTATAGAAATTGACTATAAGGTTCTACATCGAAAGATGTACGTATTCCTATCTCCGTTACGGCGGGTACTCACCAAAATTGGGAACCCTTTTACTACTACTTGGCTAATACATATAAGCTTAGTCCGAACACTCTCGGATGTGGATGATCTGGAACCCTCCCGGCCCACCAACTTGAATTCTTTTATGATTGGGGTTTCTCGCCGGAGCCGTTGATGCCGATCGTGCAAGTTTTGTGGCTGTAAAGGGGAGGGTCGCGATGCAATGACCCAGATCAGCAAAACGGAAAAGGATGTGTTATCTGCCGAGGGAAGCTTTGAGAGGTCCTCTCTCTCTCTCTCTCTCTCTCTCTCTCTCGTTGGCATATCTTGAGGCGCACAATTCACTAATACTTTGCGGCAAATACGAGGCATGAGATCTGGGAGGAGGGGAGGGGACGGGGACGGGGGACCGACAAGTTGAAACCTCGATTAGGGAGTGATTATATTATAGGCATAACTTAGGTAACCGCGGTCGTGGTACAAGTCTCGTGCCGAAAGACTGGTTTCCTAAATTATATTCGGAAGCTTATCGTCCTAACCCCCAAGATCCGATTCTTCATGTTAGGAACGTGCGCCGGAACGAACCACCCACCGGCGAAAAATCCGTTCAAAAGGAAATCTCTTGCCTGACCAGCTTTGCCCCCTTTTGTCGCTGAGCCCCGGAGAGACCGCGGGAGCGCCTGTTTGACTCTATGCGGCTGGACAAATGAAATTCGGTCAATCTCCGACGAGTATCGCCGGAATTGATAATTGGTTCCCACATAGACTTACCCCCCGGTGCACTCTGGCTGGTGTAAACGGCGTGAAATTGCTTCATGCTCCGGTCGCAGAGCTCGAATTTGAGAACGATTTGGTCGATGCTGACTGCTCCTGGGTGAAATGATATCTGGGGCAGGCTCCATCACCGGGATGTGCCGCGACGGTTCCGGCCGGCTAGTTGTCAGGGTTCGCCGAGGAGGAGCGAGCCCGCACCTCCGTTCTTGCAGCTGAAACACTAGCAGACTAGCAGTCGAGAGGGCAACTTCGGTGTTGACTGTGACGCGCGGCTTTCCTTTGATCTGGGCTTGGAGATGAAGTTCAGATGGCTTATCTGTGGTTGATACGTTGAATGGCTTATCAGAAAGCCCATGGGCCATCCGTAATTTTGTTAAACCCATTTTAAAAGTGCCTCGATGGTTTATAAACCCAATGAAGCTAATCAAGTGGCGGATTGGATCGTACATATCCATTAAAAAGATCCATTTCCCCTAATTAGCTTACTAAAAGACCCCTACCTATTTGGGAATCACTCTATTCAAGTACTCATTAGCTTTTGTTCCCATTTTGTGACTAGTTAAGTGAATATCGACTTGTTACGACAAAAAAAAAGGGCTTAATTTTCTACATATAGTAATCACCCACCTCCCAAATTACGTGTGTTCTGGTGGACACAAAACAATTTGAAAATATTGTCATAGGTTAAATGCTGGAAAATTATATAAAAATCATGAACCTTTTAATTGTGCATATTTAATTCTAAACCTTTTAATAATTTATCAATTTAATTCTAAATTTTTTGATAATTTTCCAATGTAGTCATTCCAACCAAATATCCAAATAATATGTTTAGGTAAATTAGCAAATCATCAAAAGGTTTATAATTAAATTGGCAAATCGTTAAAAAGTTTAGGATTAAATCGGTACAATTTAAAGGTTTATGATTGGAATAATTGTCGTACAATAAGTTTGGGACTTTTTAAATAATTATCTTGTGTCACATTGAGACACACGAGTGAATGAAATTTGATGAAGTGAGAGTTTAATAAATTCGTGTCTAGTTTGCTAGCACTAAAACTCCATTGAGTTGGAGATGTGATTGGTCAGTTTCATCAGGTTTGAGTATGATGATTCACTACCTTTCTTGCTCATATTAGATATAAAGCATGTGAGTTTTATCAGAAAAAAAATAATTCATTATCGATGGTTTCTTTCTTCGCTACTTAAGACAAGGGTCGATAGAGATGCCGCCGAGACAATAGTCAGTTTCGCGATGCAATGATTAGTCAACAAGTACTGATTGAGTGAAAAACCAAATGTCTATTCTTTACCAACTTTATATCCTGATGTATGTCCTTATGTACCATCATTCGGTTCCAATCTGGTTTTCATTCAAATCAGAAAGAGAACAGTCAAAGGTCCTATGTATGTCTTAATAGCGATTTCGTGATTGCATTGACCAATGTGTTTATGACTCAATCATCAATTAACCCTTGATCTGCCGAACAAGGACGAGCTACCTCTTTAGCTTGATTGGGACACACATATTACCCACATGGCTTGTCTATATGACGATTGTTTTTAAGGGTATAACAAAGTGGGGTCATATACGAATAGTTATCGGAAGTAGGGACAAATTTTTCATTTACAAGTTAGATATTGTTCGTACAAATCACATTTCTTGTGTGTGTACTGTTTCAAGTCAGGATCACTTACACAAGTCAAAATGTTGAATTTGATCGTTTCATAGGATTTGTATAGTGTTCTACTGATTTTCAAGTAGCCGAGTTTTTGAACTCATACCCTTGATTTGTTAGGACATGGTGGAGCTTCATATTGTATAAGTACACTCATCCCGTTTTCCAATAACTTTCTTTTCTAAGGATGAGATCTGGATTACGTGTGCCTTATATAATTTATGAAGTGGACATATACAGTGATCGTGAGAGGAAAGAACGCGTCACGTAATTTTTTTTTATTATTACAAAAAAAAAATCGTAATGCAAATCTTTCATTTATTTCTTAATTTTATTTGTGTCATGTCATTCCATCTTATAGAACAAAAGTTTTTATTGGGCCCGATAAGCCAGTCAGAGTCCATAAATCGGGCCACCATGCCCGGCCCGCCCGTCACAAAGCATTCCTCCACGACAAAGCCCAGATCCACCAGCCTCTACAGGCCCAAACACGTCATCTAGGCCTGCCCAAACGATGACTATATATCTCTTTTCCTGCTTGTCAGGTCCACTCCTAATCCTTTTCCTCTCCGATCTTTCCTTCGTCCTCGCCACACGAAAACCCTAGAACCTCACCGTCGCCCCCGACCTCGCACCCGACTCACTCCATCTCAAGAGGATGGCGTTCGACAGGAACGGATCGGCGGCGCCGGCGAAGCCCAGCAAGCTCCGGTGGGGGGAGCTCGACGAGGACGACGGCGAGGATCTGGACTTCCTGCTGCCGCCCCGCCAGGTGATCGGCCCCGACGAGAACGGGATCAAGAAGGTGATCGAGTACAAGTTCAACGACGACGGCAACAAGGTCAAGATCACCACCACCACCCGGGTCAGGAAGCTCGCCAAGGCGCGGCTCAGCAAGAGCGCGCTGGAGCGCCGGAACTGGGCGAAGTTCGGAGACGCGGTGCACGAGGACGTCGGCGCCCGATTGACGATGGTGTCCACGGAGGAGATACTGCTCGAGAGGCCTAGGGCTCCTGGTATCGTCTTAGCCCTCTTTTTCTTTCCATGACTGTGATTTTGGGTGCGTATATATAGATATGGATTTGTATGTTGCAAGACTGTGGGATCGTTCTGTGGAGTTGGTAATTTAATTTGCATTTATAGTTGGTGCTCAGCATATGGACTCCCTAATTTTCTTCCATGGACATCTCTTTTGCGGTCATCCAATTGTTTTTGGAGGAGAAAGCGAATAGCTTGTCTTCCTGAATCTGTCCAATTATATCTTGATTAGTTGATCTTCTATCTGAGTTGAAATAGATCTCCCTGACCAGCTGATCTCCCAATCGGCTGCTGGAGAAAGCAATGTGGAAAATCTGAATAAATTGCATTTGTATTTCATTGTAAAAACGTATTTATTCGATGCCTTTCCTGCTAATGAAATCTCTCAGTTTGATAAAGCTTTAAGTGGGAGTGAATTGGCAATCTCTAGTGCAATTGTTTCAGGAAGGAATCTTTATAGGTCCAACACTGGTCAGTCTTTTATCTAATAGAAGGAGATCTTGATGACAGGTACTAAAGCTGAAGAATCAAAGGTGGCTGGGGATAACTTGGCTCAGCTTGGGAAAGGAGGTGCTGTTCTCATGGTTTGCAGGACTTGTGGAAAGAAGGGAGATCACTGGACATCGAGATGTCCGTACAAGGACCTTGCTCAACCGGTGGAGACCTTTGTTGATAAGCCAGCGGCAGCAGAGCCAACAAGCACTAAGGGAGCTTATGTGCCCCCGAGCATGAGAGCTGGGGCAGAGCGGACAGGGACAGAGATGAGGCGCAGGAATGAAGAGAATTCTGTCCGTGTAACTAATTTGTCAGAGGACACTCGGGAGCCTGATCTGCTCGAACTGTTCCGCACGTTTGGCCCAGTTAGTCGTGTGTATGTTGCAATTGATCAGAAGACAGGTTTGAGCAGAGGTTTTGGCTTTGTCAACTTTGTAAACAAGGAGGATGCTGAGAGGGCGATCAATAAGCTCAACGGATATGGATATGATAACCTCATCCTTCGTGTTGAATGGGCCACACCCAGAGCCAACTAAAACGAAATACGTGAGGTGTTCTCAACCCCAGCGCAGCCCTAGTTGGCCCACAAGCACTGCCAATGGTGGGTCTGGACTTTTTCTTCTTTGGGTGTATTGAAGAATTTATGGTATTTTAAAGTTAATGTTTCCATTCTCTCCTCTCTTGAGGAATTTGTTGCAAATATTGTTAGGGGAGTTAGAACTCAATTTTGTATTGCAATATGAAATTAACCCTGCTGCTTAGGTAATATCAATTTTATTCTCATTCAAAGTTAGGACATTTCCCATTTTCTTGGGAACTTCTTGACCATTGCTTCCTGGACAAAAAGAAGTGAATGTCTTGTCTCATGAGGCATATGGCTTTGGACATGATGTAATAGTCTTGTCTGAGCTCGGGCTTTGCAGTTGAGTGGGGTAGAGTTCATAGCATGGTATGCATGGCTTGTTTAATTTTGCTTCGTAAATTCAGTCTGCTTATTGTGGATTTAGATCCTCAGCTTAGCTGATGACTGTGTATAGTCGGAATGGATGGACCTCAGCTCGGTTGACAATGTAATGTATCAACACTTCCGTTTTAAGTGTGATTTCCCACTCCGATCATTGTTACCTTTATGGCTCTGAATTTTGTTCAGTCATTATGCATGTTGCCATGTTTTAGCTCTTTTTCCTCGTCAAGATGGCCTGGCTGTACTAATCTCAGTACTTCCATCAAATCTGGAGCGATTTTTCTGAAAATCAGGTTAGTCTAGTGATCCTTCTATGCTCAGTTGGTTGGTCATGTGTATTAGCATCATCAGAATCCCGTGAAGGGGCTTTGGTTTCTTGTTTTTGGATGCTTGCACTACCATAGAAGAAGAAACAGTTCACAGGATGATGAACTTGATCTACACTTTAGAGAGAGAGAGAGAGAGAGAGAGAGAGAGAGAGAGAGAGAGAGAGAGAGTGCCTGTAGAGAAAGTCAAACAACAGAAATATTTGATGCAGAATTTGTAATTTACTTGGCAATCCTTTTCATTTACACGGAAGTCTTTTTCATATTGCCAATTTGGAACTCGAACCAAATTTACATACTCCGGTTTCTGTCTTACAAGGAACGTTGTATCTGCATGGTTCAATAAGCCAAGGTATATCTTGCTGAAAATGGACTGAGGGACTCCAGGACAGAGTAGTCTGCCCCAGATGGTGATACAAACTGGGTTCTTCGCTGGCGTTGCATGGTAGCTCCCGTACTGGGACTTCTAAAGAAACCTCGTCGCTTCTCCTACTTTATGTCTTGCCTTAGGATCTGGATGCGCACTCCATAAACCCACCATCATTAAGCATTACATTTGCTACTAATCAAAACAAGATCCTGTCTGTATCAAGCGTCCCATTAGCTTCTAATCAGAACAAGACCCCAGCGGCTCAGCAGCTGTGTCAAGGATGCCGTCGGACAGGTAAAGCCGCCGGACCCACTTGGCTAGTGGAAAATGGTATTCCACGTCCTGATAAGTCCTCTCGCAAGCGATCTTTAATATCACAACCACCAAGTAAAACATGTCAGACTCTTTCCTAGCCTTCCTATCTTCCACATATTCTAGTGCCAGATAACCATTTGTGGTTCGAGTCCTCTATCTGCTGTAGCCACTCTAAAATCACCAATCTTTGTCCTGAAATTTTGTGTCCGATGGTGCATGAGCTGATATTATGTCAATGTGAAGTAGACGCTGCTGTAGGTTTGATAAAAGTAATTGAGGGCCGATGCCAAGCCTAGAGCTATGTCGTACCACACATTCCATGGAAGACTTTTTCGAGCCCCAAAGAGATGATTTTCAAGTCTACCGTTACGCATATACTCATCCTATACAAGCAAAAATTCACATTTCTCTTGACACCATCCAATAAATTGCACCAGGTTTCAATGTATCATGCGGCTGATAATCTTCACTTCATTAATGAGCACCTTCTTGGAATGTCTGGATTTTGCGAAGATTCTCTTGACAGCTACTTGAAGATCTATACGGCACAGCTTTCCTTTGTAACTTGGCCAGATGCTCCTTGGTCAAGACTCTGATCATTAGCAAAGCCATCAGTAGCGGCAAACGACTCCTGATAAGAGAACTTCATTGCAAAGGCTCCTTATCTCTCTATCAACGTCAATGGCAGTGCCCTGCTTTTGCTCGAGAATTATACATTTTCCTCTTCTCCACGAGCAAATACAGTTGCAACCATTGATAGCAAGAGATATGCTGCAAGATCTGTCACAAAGTATGGGCAACCTGCAAATTGTGCAGTTTGACTGAGAGAGGGTTGCATTAGCTGATTGCCGACGTACAACATTCAAGTCTGATCCCACGAATTGATGCTGTATGCTTGCTGATGGACGTCATAAGAAGCTGAAATCCCAATTACGATGGATTCAGGTATGTACTTTGCGAGATCAATGAGGCATGAAAGCGAAAAGTTGTTTTTATAGTCGACCAAAGCTGTGTTGTCATCGAACGACCAAAACGTGCTGAGGCTCCCGGTAGTGGAATTGTAGGTCACCAAGATATTAACTGCTTTCTATTATATAACTCAAGATGCCAACTACCATATGCCGGCGAGGAAAGTGAGTTGTTGCTGTCAATGTTCGGGTACAAAGGCTCGACTTCTGTATCTTCAAGCACGTCAAACTCGACAAATGCCATTCGGTTCTTTGTGCCATCATCCACCATGGTCTCGTGGAACAATCCTTAGTAGGCATGAGAGGAGTTGCGTGGGCTTGTGAAGCCCACTGGAGTGAGGAAAAATGCCAAGCCATCCTGAATTTTCGTGGGACTAAATCTTTCGACAGTGAAAGAGAATCACGTCGAGAAATCCACTTCCCTTCCTATAGAAGAATCGCAAATATACCCTGGTTTGGAATATTGGAGGCGATCTACACTACTAGTTATGTGACGGTCAGTTACAGTGAGATTGACGAGGCTCTCTATTGGATCCTGGCATGCCCTCCAAAGAGTTTGTCCTTGACATCGCTATGGAAGCCAGGTATATTGAAGTGAAGGGGTCTAACGATAAGGCAGTAGCAAATAATGGGAAAAAGAAACCGATGGAGACCAGTGCCCAAAGATCCCGTAGTGTCCATCGTTTTACTTGGCTTGTAAGTGGTGTCTAGACAAGGTTTGCAGCTTGAACTGAACTGTTCCATTGGCAAATTACAACTTGGCTAGGATTTTGAAAAGACCATTGCCATTGTTATTG
Organism: Eucalyptus cloeziana; assembly: GCA_014182715.1. Classification (NCBI taxonomy): domain Eukaryota; kingdom Viridiplantae; phylum Streptophyta; class Magnoliopsida; order Myrtales; family Myrtaceae; genus Eucalyptus; species Eucalyptus cloeziana. The sequence continues at coordinate 35,518,095 of CM024640.1, read as the reverse complement.
CCAGCAAGTACATATAAATGATAAAGAGCATCATTTGAGATTCAGCTCCTATATGTTCTCGGTCTAGCTGTGGTATCTCATTGAGACGGTTCTTTGAGGTACCCTGCCCTTCACGGCCTATTCCGAACTGGAAAAATGAAAGGAACTCTTTAGCCAGTTTCATTTGTCAAAGATTGTGAGGGGATGACTGACCTCGAATTTCTTTATACTAGTCCAAGCATTCGATGTGCTATTTTTTGAGAAGATATCTTATATTGAAGACACATGGACGAACGGCATGATCTGTAACTTAAGAAAATGTATGGCAGTAATCAAGGAACCTTCGCCGTGACTGGGGATCGGTCTGAATGTGACCGAGATTTATCGACGGTGATAGGACACCGACTGTCAGCAGCAAGCTATCAATAAGATGTAAATGGGGATCGACGATGGCGGTGCTTATTTAACTATACGATTTCAACCAATATATTTCTATCTCGAAATCTTAAGGTGTATAGCCATCATCAATTGATCTCCAAATTCAGGGTACTCATGAAAAGAAAAGAAAACACTCGTATCCCTCAATTCGGGGAACTGTGCAGTTAAAAAACGAAAGAGAAAATGCTAGAGCATAAGTCAAGGCTGCCCATGATAACTGGGGCAGCAGATTTATTCCTTAATCTGGATTCTTGAATATGATTTGCTTATTCAAAGATCATTACACTGAGTCAGGTTATTTAGTAAATCGATTTGATAAACACGAGCACTAAAACGAGGAATATCTCAATCTTTCCGGAAGTCCAAAAAAGATGGTGTGCGAAAGTGCTTTCAAAGAACACGCAAGAAGTAACAGCACTTTGACCTTATAGCTTGAACCTGCCTTTTGGGTTGTGCCTATTAAGGTCTTTCCAAGAACCTGTTATTACATTGACAATGATAGTTAAATCCATTTAAAGAATTGAGGAAAAACGTCAATGGCGGTACCGATGCGTCTTGCTAGAGATGTCAACATCCAAGGTGGATATCAAATGAGTCAATAGCGGTATTGGTGCGTCTTGCTGGAGATGTCAACATTATCTTGCTAGAGACGTCAACATCCAAGGTGGATATCAAATGACGCTATTCGGCAACATAGTTTTGCCCCAAATTGAGAAATTGGGTTCATTTTGCTCCATAACTAGACCCCTAAAGCAGTTGAAAAATGTGTAGACGCGGTTCAATCCTTCAACCTTTCCAGCTGAAGATGGGTACTATGCGGAGGAGGGACATTCTATTTGCGGCCACTGTCATGCGAAAGCGCCAAAGAACGATCAAAACGACCGAGTTGATATGTTTTTTAGTAAGAATGCCCTTGTCCAACAACTTTAGCAGAAACTGCAAAAGAAGTTGTCGACCTAGGCATGTTCAACAGGTCAAAATCTGCTTTTATAAATATCTGGTTCATTATAAAGCTGTTGGGGAGAACCCGATGACACAATTCATGACAAAACTTAACTTAATCCAAGATCAATTTCTCCTCAAAAACTAAACCAACAGAAATTCTCTTAACCTCCAGCAACAACTAGTAATATATAACCTCATAATATGCGAAATGATAAGTAGATAAAGCAAATACGGCACCATAAATTTAACATAGAAAAGCCAATGTGGGAAAAATCATGAACCACCCAAGAACTTTCACTAAGTACCAAGAATAGTATGATACACAAAAGTATTCTTCTCTAGCACACACTAGAGGCTCAACATCAATATTACAATCATATTTTCTCACCACATAAGTGGATAAACAAATTTGAAGAAAGAAAACCCTAACCGCGATTGTAGAATTTAGAGGATATCAATGAGGGGACCTATACTTAGAACCAGGGAAAGCTAAGTAAGTTGCTGGAGGTATGCCTTTCGACAATGGGTGAACCTATGTTCAAGCCTTTTAAGGACAGCCTTTTAGCAGCAAATTACCTAGAAATTTAGTTTAGAGCATAGATACACTCATTGATGTCAAGACAATAACATTTCTAACTGACCAAAGTGTATTTCTTAGAGGATGCTTGAATGAAACCGATCAACTCATAGCCCTCGGTCTCATGAATACTCAAATTTGAGCCAATTTCGTCAACGTTTGGCCTTCGAATTGGAGCCTCAAAGTCGTGCCCCTTTTTCTTCTCTTCTTCTCCACGCTATTGGCTAACTCCCTTGGTGGGGCACTCTCTTCTTCTCTCTCCTCAGGTCTTGTACGAAGCAACAACCCCACTTTTGTTCTTTTTTCTTTTTTGACTTTTTGACTTTTCCTTTATTTATTTATTTACATATTTACATATTGGCCGGACTCCACAAATTAGGTGGACCTAGCCAACAAAAGCACACCATCCGCCTTATGTAGGAAGATCTATCATGCCCGCTTTTCTTCTACAAGAGTCATGCTTCATCACGGGCAATGCCTTGGTCATCATATCGGATCTATTGTTGTCGGTGTGAACTTTCTCAAGTAACAAAAGCTTTTCTTCTAACTTCTCTCGGATCCAATGATATTTCACATTAACATGCTTCGATTTTGAATGCAATACTAGATTTTTGCTAAGATCGATAGCACTTATGCTATCAGAACAAAATTTTTTTTGCTTTAAGCCCAATTTTTGTAGGAATTTTTGCATCCATAAAATCTAACAACTTAAACTCTTAGAACAATTGGCAGTGGTTCCATAAAATCTTATATCGTATCGAGCGAGAGGTCCTAATTTCAAATCTTTCCAAGCCCCTATTTACCATAATTATATATTTCCACATTTAGGCTTAGGCCAAAGTTCAGCTTATGCGTGAGGGGGAGTGTTAGAGTAATTAAATATTAAGCCACGACTTTGTCTAATAGCTTAAGCTTTTAGAACAATTGGCAATGGTTCACAAAATTTTACACCTATGACTCTTTAACAAGAACATGTTGTTGTTGAGAGGTAAAAAAAGAGTTCTATTCAGCTCACCATGTGCGAGTAGGAGATGATGAGTTTTTTATTTGATGGGCCAACTTAAGCCCGTCTGCCCATGTTGAGCCAAAACTTGGCCCGTAAGTGAAAGGCCCATAAAAGAGTGCGATTCTTTGCGGTATGTAAATAAATAAATAAATAAATAAATAAGGGGGAAGTATCTTAGCAGTAATGGTTTCACAGAGAAATACGCTTCTCCATATTTCCCCCCTTGAAGCAGTACACTCCCTCTCAATGAACGAAACTCCAGGGCTTCAAAGGATTTCTCTAAAACTGTGACGGTACTTAATCTGTGGCAATCAATGTTTCTGTCTCCGTGATATGCATTCGATTGGTGTTAAATGTTTCCAGGCACGTTTCCGCGTTCGTTTTCGATATTCGATCGTTTAGTATCGGTTCGATTTTTAGGAATTTGATTTCAACATTGACAAAAAAAAAATGGTCAGGTCCATCATCTAATGCACCTTCCTTCCCATAATTGGTGGAAATTGTCGTTGATGGTGCTATAGCATTTTTTTTAAATAGTATTCACCTTGGTGTTGTGGCTTTTTAAACGATCAATTAAGTATTATAACTCTTTAACTATTGACCATTCAAGTGACATTTGCTACTTGTGCTATTGAGAAATTCTATGTTACATTATTTTAGAAAAATTACTGGAGATGTTAACATTCAAGTTACAAATCATTTGACATTGTTTGGCAACACAAATTGAGAAATGTTCTATTTGCTCCATAAACCAAACCCAACACTCAAAGGTTATGTTTGGTCGTTCGGATTTCGAGATAGGACTAGATAAGATAGGATATGAAATTTTGGGATTTTTTGTATCCTATCCATTGTTTGGTGAATGACAGTATTAAAGTCGGATATATTCACATTATATCATGTACTTTTTTTTAAAAATATAAATGGCATATAATTGTAAATGGACCTAAATGTTCATAAATAGAGATAGTGAAAATCTCTCGTAACACTATTCCTTAATTTTTATTTTATTTTATTTTTACTCTTTTTTATATTATTTTCTTTATTATTTCTTTTTTCCCCTTTCATCATTCTTTAATAAAATTTTATCAAATAGTAAACTGTACTAACATACCTAAAATACAAAAATACCTAACATATATAATAAATATAGATATTTAATTTATAGATTGAATGTTTATTATAAGATAGAATTAAAGTTGAATATATAAATTAAAATAAGATTAATTAAAAATAATTTTTAATTTTTAATTTCTTAAATTATAATTCAAATATTATTTATATTGAAATATAATTTCAATTTTGTTAATTTAATAAGTTTGTAATTCGAGAAAAATAACTTTCCTATAATGGACATCAGAAATCCTATTCACCTTTATTCCACCTCTCCCATGGAATAATTTTATCCTGTCTATATCCCCTTTATATTTGATTTTATCTTGTCTTGAGCGAGCACCAAACGTAAAATAGGATAAATCATTTCCTATCCCGAATTTTATCCTGACTGCCAAATGCAACCAAAGTTTTACCCCGAATTGAGAAATTGTGTTTAATTTATTTCCCAAATATCCTAGCCCCTCAATTTCAATTTGAAGGGATTGCTTAGAGGCAAGGTAGCTTGTCTTTTGGATGACCCAGCAGTGGCCAAGGCATTGGCGAAGCCGAACTTGAGATATTGATCCCAATGTGCATGTATAAAGGAGATATTGATCCCAATGTGCGTGTATAAAGGGCCAACTTCACTATTTCCAAACTTGCCAAACTCGACAAATAAAGATTTTGCTTATTTTTTCGATGAGCCACAGTGCTTTCACTGAACAATCCTAAGTAGGCCTGATCGGAGTTGGGTGGGATTACAAAGCCAATTGGCACGAGGAAAAATGCATAGCCATCGCGGATTTTCATGGACTAACTCTTCGATGGGTAAAAGAGAATCAGGTCGAGAGATTCTTCTGATAGTGTTGTAAATTTTTTCATGACGCTCATTTTAGTGTCATAATCTTCCAAGGGATTAATAAACTACCATCATATTAAAGAAAATCATTCATTCAAATGACATTGACCATTTGTGTCGTGTGAAAATCCTATGCGGCTTTATTTTTAGAATAAATAATCCGACTCATCTCACTATAGATGTCGACATTTAAGATACAAATCAAATGACGTTCGGCAGCACAATTTTCCTCCGGATTGAGTTATTATATTCAATTTGCTCCATAATTGTTTTATAAAGCACTTGAAAATGTGTACACGTGATTTTCTCATTCAACATTTCTAAATGACATGGAAAAAAATATTGGGTGGGACCTGTCTTATCAAGGTAGTAATAAACAATTCCATTCGTTAATCAACGGGGTCCATAATTTAGATTTTTCAAAATTTCATTTTTCAATCGCATGCTCTTTTCCATAAACATCCATCGCCTTCATCTTCACGTCCTCGACAATGGATTCATGCAATGGAAGAGGAAATGGAAGTCAATGAAATCAAACCAAGTCCGGGAACCGGGTTGATCTTCCAAAAGGACGCGAGCTATTGGGAACAAGTGGGTTCTCAAAATAAAGCGAAAGACCGATGGCTCGATAGAAAGGCATAAGGCTCGCCTTATGGCGAAGGGGGTATAATCAACGGGAAGAAATAGATTATGAAGATATGTTTCTCCTCGTAGTGAGATTTTACCTCAATTCGCATTATTCTCGCAATAGTAGCTAGTATGGATCTTGAGTTACACGGATGGATGTAAAGACTGCTTTCCTCAATGGAGAATTAGAGGAAGAAATACACATGGAACAACCTACTGGTTTCATAGTGAAAGGCCGAGAAGAAAAGGTATGTCGACTTTTGAGATGATCGATACGGCCTTAAGCGATCATCGAGACAATGGTATATACGTTTTCATAATGCCATAATGTCATATGATTTTACAATGATTGATTAGGATCATTGCGTATATATCAAAAGATCCAATGATCAATTTGTGATCATATCATTATATGTTGATGATATGCCGGAAGCAATATGGGAGTTTGTTCATACTGTTAAGAGTTGGTTGTCTTCCAACTTTGAGATGAAGGATATGGGTGAGGCTGCATACATTCTTGGAGTTAAGATTTCAAGAGATCGTTCGAAGAGATCGTTGTCTCTTTCGCAAGAAACATATATAAATAAAGTTCTTGAACGATTTTGTATGCAAGATTGTAAACCCATAGACACTCCTATTGCGAAAGGTGAAGGATTGAGCCATGTGTCTGAGGACTCCACAAGAGAAGGAACAAATGAAACGTGTTCCTTATGCTAGTGCAGTTGGGAGCTTGATGTACGCTATGATGTGTACAAGACCCGACATATGTTTTGCAATTGGAATGGTGAGTAGATACCAATCTAATCCAAAGTCCAGCACATTGGAAAGCCGTTAAGAGAATACTGAGGTATCTAAAGGATACTGCTGATTATACGATGAGTTATCAAGGAAAGGATCTGCGACTCAAAGGCTATTTTGAAACTGATTAGGAGGAGGTATAGACGAAAGGAAATCTACCTCTAGGTTTGTTTTTATTGAATAATGGCACCATATGTTGGAGTAGTAAGAAAAAACTGATATAGCCTTGTCCACGATGGAAGCTGAGTTCGTGGCATTATCAGCAGTAATATATGAAGGAGTTTGGCTTAAGAGTATTTTGATCATTTACGTGTTATTAAGAAGCTGCACATCCGTTATTAGTTAACAAGGATAGCCAAGCAGCTATAGTGTACACTAAAGATCCAAAATATCAAGCAATACCAAATATATAGATACCAAGTATAACTTTGTCATGACTTTAACAACCTAAGCTTCAAAGCTTGTGGAGCTTTCCATTGCTGGATCAACTTCCTCTTTAGCTGCGTGACAGAAAATACACATCGAATAATTCTTTCTTTTCCTTATAAAAAGGACCTTTGCACAAAAGAAATTTGGGAAAAATCGGCACCCTCTTTGGGCACATGCATTTGAAGTTCCCTCGCCATTTACATAGCTCCTTCTTCATCTTCTTCGAAATTGATTCACAAATTAAGGGCTTCGCTTCTCTCGCCGCATTGCAAAGATGGATCCTTTGTAGTTTTTGGCAGATTGTGATATGAGAGACGACGCAGTCAATTTTCGTTCCTGCTTTTGTGTCGATTTGGACTTTCCGAGTCAGTAGGCAAATAGATTCCGTGTGATGGGTGAACCTAACAAGGAGCGAGAACATAAGATGTGAACAGTGTTCATGGAAAAAGAGCAGGCGTGTGAGAGAAGGATTCTTGGAAAAATTTGAAACATGGGCCTCACCATAAATGGAGTGATTAATGAATGAAGTGATTTATTATCGACACTAACACTGAAGATGGGGGACCACACGGAGGAGTGACTTTTCATGAGGAGCCACTTAGAAAAGTGAGGTTATTTAAGGTAACGAGAAAGATCAAGTAGATATTTTTCTGGTAAGGATGTCCCTTGTCCAACCATTTCAACAAGACTGCAAAGAAGCTGTTGAACGGGTCAAATTTTGGTTTTGGGAATGCGTGGTTCACTATAAAGCACACCATCCCAAAATAGTTGAATGGTGCAAACCTCATCTTTAACAGCTACAGAATACACTTCTCCTTCAACCATGTCTTGTTCTCTTCCTTTGTGCACTCTCTTGATTCTTTTCTCCCTCGTCTACTCTCCTGTTATCCTCTTTGTCAGTTCTCTTTCCTTCAATATAAGTAGCTTTGACACGAATGGAGGTGACATAATACTCAAAAGGAGTTGCGAAAATTGTGTCTGGATCCATTGTTCTCATTGAAGGATCCTTTTTCAAATTTGAACAACATACTCAAATTTGAGCCTATTCCGTCAACATTTGGCTTTCAAATCGGAGCCTCAAAGTCGTGCCCCTTTTTCTTCTCTTCTTCTCCACGCTCTTGGCTAACTCCCCCGGTGGGGTGGGGCACTCTCTTCTTCTCTCTCCTTAGGTCTTGTACGAAGCAACAACCCCACTTTTTTTTTTTTTTCTTTCTTGACTTTTCCTTCTTTTTTTTTTTATAAAATTTATTTACATATTTACATATTGGCTGGACTCCAGGTGGACCCAGCCAACAAAAGCACACCATTTGCCTTATGAAGGAAGATCTATCATGCTCGTTTTTCTTCTACAAGAGTTAAGCTTCATTACGAGCAATGTCTTGATCATCATATCGGATCTATTGTTGTCGGTGTGGACTTTCTCAAGTAGCAAAAGCAATTTGGGAAAAATCGGCACCTTGTTTGGGCACACGCATTTGAATTTCCCTCGCCATTTACACAGCTCTTTCTTTGTCTTCTTTGGAATCGGTTCACGAATTAAGGGCTTCGCTTCTCTCGCGGCGCTGCAAAGATGGAGCCTCTGTAGTTTTTGGCGAATTGTGACATGAGAGACGACGCAGTCAATTTTCATTCTTGCTTTCGTGCCGATTTGGACTTTCTGGGTCAGTAGGCAAAGAGATTCCGTGCAATGGGTGAACTTAACAAGGAGCGAGAACAAAAGATGTGAACGGTGTTCAGGCGAGTGAGAAAAGGATTCTTGAAAAGTTCGAAACATGGGCCCCACCATGATTGGAGTGATTTATGAATGAAGTGATTTATTATCGACACTAACATTGAAGATGGGGGACCACATGGAGGAGTGACTTTTCAGGAGGAGCCATTTAGAAAAGCGAGGTTATTTAAGATACAAGAAAGATCAAGTAGATATTTTTCTAGTAAAAATGTCTCTTGTCTAGAAGTGTGCAAAAGAATCGGGATTTCCCGGATCATAGGAAGCGAACTGGGAACCACCTGGAATTGGTGGGCTAGCTTGGAACCGGTGGTTCTTAAGGGAACCAATCCAATTCCCGGTTCCAATTTATGGGAACCGGTAGGTACCGGTTCGGTTCCCAGTTCCATGGGCGGATCCGCCTATCCGCCCACTTGAATCGACCAGGTTATATTATAATAATATATATTAATTTTTAATATTAAAAAAAATCGAAATTAGCAAATCTAAAATTTAAGATTCCAATCACCATCTTGTCTCAATTCACTACTCCCTTACTCCATCTCGTCTCTCTTAGTTCAAAATCTCCTCGAGCTACCTTTCCTCTCCAATTCACCTTTGGATCTACTCATCTCCCTTCGAGTCCTAGTCCGAACTCGATGAAATAGTGAGTTGATTCTCTTTTCCCCCATCGAACTTGAACTCTCTCTCCACGTCGTCGCCACCTCCGCATTCATTGTCACTATCGTCCTCTTCGTTGTTGGGCTTGTCCCGCTTCTACCTCCCCTCTTCCTCCTCCCCCTCCTTAGGCCTCCCCCCATCATCCTCATTTTTGGGGACAAGGGCAAACTCCAAGTCTAAGAATGGCTCATCTTCCCTATTGTCCTCCTCATTTAGTCTCGAGGGAGGAGCGGGAGACGGCAGAGGTGGTGGCGAAGATGGTGGTGGTGGTTGGGACAAAAGTGGCACGAGGGTTGCAACCGCTGCCGTCGTAGCGCTAATACTTAAGGAGAATAAAGCTACCATGGTCAAGAGAGCTAGAATAAGTAGATGTGGGGAAGGTGAAAAGGAGAAGGCATGGAGGTTGGACCGGTTCTATGGATCCACTCGGGAATCGGACCGGACCGACGGTCCGGTTCTTGGGTAGATCCATGCAACTAGCAGGCGGATCCTAGTTCCAATTTTTCGGAATCGGCTCTTAGCGGACGGTTCCCGATTCTAGGTTGGGAATCGCCCACTCGGATCATGCACACCCCTACCCTTGTCCAACCATTTCAGTAAAGATTGTGGGCCTGTTTGGTTCAACTTTGGGGAAATTGGTCATTTCCCCAAGTATTTTTGAGTGAATGGGCATTTTATGAAGACAAGTGTGTTTGGAAACTCATTTTTGTGTGTATTTTGCAAAGCACCTTTGAAGTGAAAAGAAAAAGGAAAAAAAGAAAAGAAAAGAAAAGAAAAGGAAGGAGGAGATGCAGTAGCTGCGTGGAGGGGAAAATGGTGGGGGAGTAGCTCGGCAGTGGTGGGGAGGCGGTAGCTGGCAGTGGCCTCAGGCGACATCGCCTGGGCTGCGCGACCTTAGGTGGCGTCACCTGAGGCCAGAGCTGGTGGTTGTGGTGGGGGAGGCAGCTGGTGGTAGTGGTGGTGGGGAGGCGGTGGGTCGTGCGACCTTAGGTGGCGTTGCCTAGGCCGCGCGACCCACAGGACGGCGGTGCGTGGGTTGCACGACCTATGTGATGCCACCTGAGGCCACGACCCATGCGACGGTGGTCTGTGGCGACAACGGTGCGTGCGTGACCAGATTTGGCCGGTTGAGCTCCGCTCAGCCCGTCGTATGGGTCGCGCAACCTAGGCAATGTTGCTTGAGGCCACGACCCACGCGACAGCAGTGCATGGCGATGGCGGTGCATGGGCGACCAAATCTAGTTGGCTGAGCTTCGTCGGCTGAGCTACACTCTTGAAGAAACAAGTCCAACGAGGAAGACGATGAACAATAGTTTTTTAGGGTAAAACAGGAAAACACAATTATCAGTGAGGGCAATATTGGAAGAAAAAAAATTCATTAAACCCTTCTTTAGCATTCCGAAAATGTTGAATGCCCAAAGTAGGTCCCCTTTCAGCATTTTTTTTTTTTTTTTTGGTGATAATTCTACTCTATTCATATTCTACACTCACTCTTGGACTTTTGCCGCGCTCTTGCGGGCGTGGAGGAAACGCACTCTTGAAACTTACGCGTTCCCACCCCATCCCCTCCTGAGAAGGTGGGGATTTGAACCCCTCACCTCCCCCTTCCATGTTGGACCCTTTCAGCATTTCAAAAGCCAGCATTTGGTCAAAAAGATCTCCAAATACTGAACCAAACACCCAAAATTTTTTCCAAAGGCTTTGGGGGTCCAAAGTCTCTTGGGAAAGTCGAACCGAATGGGGCCTGTAGAGAATCTGTTGAACGGGTCAAATTTTGGTTTTGCAATCCGTGGTTCACTATAAAGCACACCATCCCAAACTAGTTGAATGGTGCAAACCTCATCTTTAACAGCTGTAGAATACACTTCTCCTTCAACTATGTCTTGTTCTCTTTCTTTGTGCACTCTCTTGATTCTTTTCTCCCTCGTCTACTCTCCTGTTATCCTCTTTGTCAGTTCTCTTTCCTTCAATATAAGTAGCTTTGACACGAATGGAGGCGACATACTACTCGAAGGAGTTGCGACAATTGTGTCTGGATCTGTTGTTCTCACCGAAGGCTCCCTAGCGCCATCATTAGAAGTAGGCCACATGCGGTATGCCGAACCCCTAGGTTTATGGGATTCTGCTACGGGGAAACATGCAGACTTCTCTACTCGTTTCTCTTTCACCATTGATACTATGAACTACACTCTACGTGGTGATGGCATTGGCTTTTTTCTTGCTCCTGTTGACTTCTCAATCCCACCCAACTCCGCTGGTGGATACCTAGGACTCTTCAATTCTACCACATATCATGGTGGGCCTCAGTACCAAATTGTGGTCATTGAGTTCGATACTTCCTATATCCCTACCATACCAAATGATATTTCAACGGAGCACATAGCAATTGACATAAAATCAGTCCCGCCATGTCAATTTGCGAGATGGGATTTTGCATCACACAGCAGCAAGGCAACTAATGTTATGGTGACCTATGATTCTACTAGCAAGAATCTTAGTGTATTCTGGTCATCTGATGACAAGCCGGTTTCTCCATATAACAAAGATTCCTCGATTTCTTGCCTAGTTGATCTTGCTGAAATTCTTCCTGAATCAGTAATTATTGGATTCTCAGCTTCTACTGGCCAATTTTCAGAGAGACACAGCATCAATTCATGGGAATTCAACTCAAGCTCGGACGTTGTGCCTCACTGGTCGGTGGATCCGTCAAAAAATGGGGTAGAGGCGGATATGTCGAAAAAGGGGGTAAGTAAGATGTATAGGATTGTAACATTCATCACTTTTCCCGTAGCATGTCTGTTGCTGGTCATTTCAGCAGGTTCTTGCTTATTTATGATCAAGATGAGGAAAAAATTTGAGTGTCGGGCTCTGACTCACACTGACAAAGAGATAGTAGCATTGCCACTGAAATTCTCTTATCAAGAGTTGCTTGTTACGACAAATGACTTTGCAAATGATCGAAGACTGGGCCAAGGAGGATCCAGCCAAGTTTACAGAGGATTTTTGAACCGTTTAGATCGCCAAGTCGCCGTCAAAAGAATCTTTGCAGAGTCCAGACATTCAGAGAAGCTCTTCACCAACGAAGTGAAGATACTAAGCCGCATGATACACCGAAATCTGGTGCAATTCATTGGATGGTGCCAAGAACAAGGTGAGTTTTTGCTTGTTTATGAATATATGCCTAATGGTAGCCTTGATAATCATCTCTTTGGAACACGAAAAAGTTTGCCATGGGATGTGAGGTACAAGATAGCTTTAGGGCTAGCATTAGCCCTCAACTATCTTCATGAAGATCTAGAGCAATGCGTTCTCCACAGAGATGTAAAAGCTGCTAATATATTACTCGACACGAACTTCAACACTAAGCTCGGAGACTTTGGTGTGGCTAAGCTCGTTGACCCTCGGTTCAGGACACGAACGACGGACGTGGTAGGGACATATGGTTACCTGGCGCCAGAATATTTGAGTGAAGGTAAGGTTACTAAAGAATCCGACATGTTCAGCTTCGGGGTTGTGGCTCTAGAAATCGCATGTGGTAGGAGGACCTATCAGGAAGGAGAATTTCACATTCCGCTGCGCAAGTGGGTTTGGCAGCTTTACCTTGCTGGAAACATGCTTGAAGCAGCGGATGAAACGTTGGGTTCGAGTTTCGATAGGAAGGAAATGGAATGCTTCATGATGGCGGGACTGTGGTGTGTGCATCCAGATCCCAAGATGAGGCCAAAAGCGAGACAAGTTATAAGATTTCTTCAGCTAGAAGTCCCGGTGCCTGAGTTTCCACGTGACACCTATGAGGCCTCCCCTTCATATCAGCCATCGGCACTAAGAATAGTCTTCCTCTTGCATGCAAGAAATCAGTTCCTTTTCAGCTAGATAGATCATGGCTCCTAAAGCCATCCGGCAGCACATGTTGACTTTTGGGAAAATGAAACAAATGCTGAGAGGGCGATCAATAAGCTCAACGGATATGGATATGATAACCTCATCCTTCGTGTTGAATGGGCAACACCCAGAGCCAACTAAAACGAAATATGTGAGGTGTTATCAACCCCAGCGCAGCCCTAGTTGGTCCATAAGCACTGCCGATGGTGGGTCTGGACTTTTTCTTCTTTGGGTGTATTGAAGAATTTATGGTATTTTAAAGTTAATGTTTCCGTTCTCTCCTCTCTTGAGGAATTTGTTGCAAATATTGTTAGGGGAGTTCAAACTCAATTTTGTATTGCAATATGAAATTAACCCTGCTGCTTAGGTAATATCAATTTTATTCTCATTCAAAGTTAGGACATTTCCCATTTTCTTGGGAACTTCTTGACCATTGCTTCCTGGACAAAAAGAAGTGAATGTCTTGTCTCATGAGGCATATGGCTTTGGACATGATGTAATAGTCTTGTCTGAGCTCCGGCTTTGCAGTTGAGTGGGGTAGAGTTTATAGCATGGTATGCATGGCTTGTCTAATTTTGCTTCGTAAATTCAGTTTGCTTATTGTGGATTTAGATCCTCAGCTTAGCTGATGACTGTGTATAGTCGGAATGGATGGACCTCAGCTCGGTTGACAATGTAATGTGTCAACACTTCCGTTTTGAGTGTGATTTCCCGCTCTGATCATTGTTACCTTTACGACTCTGAATTTTGTACTGCCATTATGTATGTTGCCATGTTTTAGCTCTTTTTCCTCGTCAAGATGGCCTGGATGTACTAATCTCAGTGCTTCCATCAAATCCAGAACGTTTTTTCTGAAAATCAGGTTAGTCTTGTGATCCTTCTATGCTCAGTTGGTAGGTCATGTGTATTAGCATCAACAGAATCCCGTGAAGGAGCTTTGGTTTCTCGTTGTTGGATGCTTGCACTACCATAGAAGAAGAAACGGTTCACAGGATGATGAACTTGATCTACACTTCAGAGAGAGAGAGAGAGAGAGAGAGAGAGAGAGAGAGAGAGTGCCTGTAGAGAAAGTCAAACGACAGAAATATTTGATGCAGAATTTGTAATTTACTTGGAAATCCTTTTCATTTACACGGAAGTCTTTTTCATATTGCCAATTTGGAACTCGGCCCAAATTTACATACTCCGGTTTCTGTCTTACAAGGAACCTTGTATCTGCATTGGTTCAATAAGCCAAGGTATATCTTGCTGAAAATGGACTGAGGGACGCCGGGACAGAGTAGTCTGCCCCAGATGGTGATACAAACTGGGTTCTTCGCTGGCGTTGCATGGTAGCTCCAGTACTGGGACTTCTAAAGAAACCTCGTCGCTTCTCCTACTTTAGGTCTTGCCTTAGGATCTGGATGCGCACACCATAAACCCACCATCATCAAGCATCGCATTTGCTACTAATCAAAACAAGATCCCGTCATCATGAAGCGTCCCATTAGCTTCTAATCAGAACAAAGACCCCAGAACAAGTCCCCAGCGGCTCAGCAGCTGTGTCAAGGATGCCGTCGGACAGGTAAAGCCGCCGGACCCACTTAGCTAGTGGAAAATGGTATTCCACGTCCTGATAAGTCCTCTCGCAAGCGATCTTTAATATCACAACCACCAAGTTAAACATGTCAGACTCTTTCCTAGCCTTCCTATCTTCCACATATTCTAGTGCCAGATAACCATTTGTGGTTCGAGTCCTCTATCTGCAGTAGCCACTGCGAAATGACCAAGCTTTGTCCTGAAATTTTCTGTCCAATGGTGCATGAGCTGATATTATGTCAATGTGAAGTAGATGCTGTTGTAGGTTTGATAAAAGTAATTAAGGGCCGATGCCAAGCCTAGAGCTATGTTGTACCGCGCATTCCATGGAAGACTTTTTCGAGCCCCAAAGAGATGATTTTCAAGTCTACTGTTACGCATATACTCATCCTATACAAGCAAAAATTCACGTTTCTCTTGATACCATCCAATAAATTGCACCAGGTTTCGATGTATCATGCGGCTAATAATCTTCACTTCATCAATGAACACCTTCTTGGAATGTCTGGATTTTGCGAAGATTCTCTTTGAAGATCTATACGGCACAGCTTTCCTTTGTAACTTGGCCAGATGCTCCTTGGTCAAGACTTCGATCATTAGCAAAGCCATCGGTAG
This sequence comes from Eucalyptus cloeziana, assembly GCA_014182715.1. Taxonomy (NCBI): domain Eukaryota; kingdom Viridiplantae; phylum Streptophyta; class Magnoliopsida; order Myrtales; family Myrtaceae; genus Eucalyptus; species Eucalyptus cloeziana. The sequence continues at coordinate 35,502,878 of CM024640.1, read as the reverse complement.
CGGCAAACGACTCTTGATAAGAGAACCTCATTGCAAAGGCTCCTTATCTCTGTATCAACGTCAATGGCAGTGCCCTGCTTTGCTCGAGAATTATACATTTTCCTCTTCTCCACGAGCAAATGCGGTTGCAACCATTGATAGCAAGAGATATGCTGCAAGATCTGTCACAAACTATGGGAAAACCTGCAAATTGTGCAGTTTGATTGAGAGAGGGTTGCATTAGCCAATTGCCGACGTACAACATTCAAGTCTGATCCCGCGAATTGATGCTGTATGCTTGCTGATGGACGTCATAAGAAGCTGAAAACCCAGTTACGATGGATTCAAGGATGTACTTTACGAGATCAATGAGGCACGAAAGTGAAAAGTTGTTTTTATAGTCGACCAAAGCTGTGTTGTCATCGAACGACCAAAACGTGCTGAGGCTCCCGGTAGTGGAATTGTAGGTCACCAAGATATTAACTGCTTTCTATTATATAACTCAAGATGCCAACTACCACATGCCGGCGAGGAAAGTGAGTTGTTGCTGTCAATGTTCGGGTACAAAGGCTCGACTTCTGTATCTTCAAGCACGTCAAACTCGACTGGCAGATCGCTTAGCCCCGTTCATCTTCGGCGCAAGAGCGCTTGTGCCATCATCCACCATGGTCTCGTGGAACAATCCTTAGTAGGCATGACCGGAGTTGCGTGGGCTTGTGAAGCCCACTGGAGTGAGGAAAAATGCCAAGCCATCCTGAATTTTCGTGGGACTAAATCTTTCGACAGTGAAAGAGAATCACGTCGAGAAATCCACTTCCCTTCCTATAGAAGAATCGCAAATATACCCTGGTTTGGAATATTGGAGGCGATCTACACACTAGTTATGTGACGGTCAGTTACAGTGAGATTGACGAGGCTCTCTATTGATCCTGGCATGCCCTCCAAAGAGTTTGTCCTTGACATCGCTATGGAAGCCAGGTATATTGAAGTGAAGGGGTCTAACGATAAGGCAGTAGCAAATAATGGGAAAAAGAAACCAATGGAGACCAGTGCCCAAAGATCCCGTAGTGTCCATCGTTTTACTTGGCTTGTAAGTGGTGTCTGGACAAAGTTTGCAGCTTGAACTGAACTGTTCCATTGGCAAATTATAACTTGGCTAGGATTTTGAAAAGACCATTACCATTGTCATTGCCAGCAAGTGCATATAAAGATAAAGAGCTTCATTTGAGATTCAGCTCCTATATGTTCTCGGTCTAGCTGTGGTATCTCATTGAGACGGTTCTTTGAGGTACCCAGCCCTTCACGGCCTATTCCGAACTGGAAAAATGAAAGGAACTCTTTAGCCAGTTTCATTTGTCAAAGATTGTGAGGGAATGACTGACCTCGAATTTCTTTATACTAGTCCAAGCATTCGATGTGCTATTTTTTGAGAAGATATTTTATATTGAAGACACATGTGACATAAGTCAAGGCTGCCCATGATAACCGGGGCAGCAGATTTATTCCTTAATCTGGATTCTTGAATATGATTTGCTTATTCAAAGATCATTACACTGAGTCAGGTTATTTAGTAAATCGATTTGACAAACACGAGCACTAAAAAGAGGAATATCTCAATCTTTCCGGAAGTCCAAAAAAGATGGTGTGCGAAAGTGCTTTCAAAGTGTTAAATTAATGTCTCGAGTTTGAATTCGGATAACGATCTGTTAAACCGAATTTATTGATAAAGATTTCTCAAGTAACAGAAAAGTTTCGTTGGACTCTTGAAGATTTACAAAAGAGGAAATAAAGGTAAAATAAAGGTTTCCTTTTTGGGCACACGCATATAAAAGGGAAAAGAAGCCCTACGTAAAAGAGTTGTTGCTGAAACCTTATGAGGAGCCACTACCGCACAATGTCAAGTGAAGCCACCCACGCGATCAAGAAAAGGAGTTCTTGTTTTTTGGCGTTTGGTTTTGAGCTTGAACGCGCAGTAATTTTGTGTAGTGAGTTTATACCCAAGTGAGTTGTTTATTTATAAACACTTTGGGTTTGAGGTTAAATCTAGTGTGGGAAATACTTGAGCGTGTGAGTGATTGTAAACTCTGATTCTCCGATTATAGTGGATTATTTGCTGCTGGCTCTCCCCATGGACGTAGGTATCGATACTCGGACCGAACCGCGTAAATTTCTAGTGTCCTTATTTTTCTCGTTTATTTTCTTTGGTGATTTCGCATTGACGTAATTTGCAAGATCTTGTCGTTTCCGCGTATTATATCCCAACAATTGGTATCAGAGCTTGGGATTGGATTTCTTGCTTGTGATTTGGAGCTTTTGCTTGTCTGATTATTATTTGGAAATTCTGTTACTGCAATTATGTCTGAGAGGAAATCTGAAATTGAGAAGTTTAATGGGAGCAACAACTTTGTGTTATGGAGTATCAAGATTCGAGCTTTATTGACAACACAAGGTTTGGCCAAGGCATTGGATGGTGAAGATGAGTTGCCGATTATAATGAAAGCCTCTGAGAGGGAAGAGCTAATGGAAAAAGCAAAGAACATAATCCTGTTAAATTTGACGGATGAGGTCTTAATAGAGGTTGCTAAGGAGAAAGATGCCGCAGCATTATGGGCAAAACTTCAAGCACTTTATGTGAAGAAATGTTTGAACAATCGTTTATACATGTTGAAGAAGATGTTTCAATTTAGATATACTGAAGGTACGTCTATCAGAACCCACTTAGATGAATTTAATAAACTCATGTTGGATCTGAAGAACGTCGGTAAGAAACTTGATGATGAAGAACATGGTATGATGTTGTTAGCCTCTTTACTAAAGTCATGCGAGCACTTTACTGATTCACTGTTGCAGGGGCATACTACAATTACCTCAAAGGAGGTAAAGTCCGCCTTATTCTCTAAGGAGTGGTAGAGAAAGTTGTGAGATGACGGTCTAGCGCAAGGAGCAGCGCAAGCACTGACGATTCGAGATAGAAAACAACATCGAGGGCTTAGTAGCAGCAAAGGTAAAAGCATATCAAAATCATGCCATAGAAAGTCCAAGGGACGCGTGAAGTGCTTTGAGTGTCACGAGGAGGGGCACATCAGGTGAGATTGTCCAAAGCGGAGAAATAAAGCTGATAGGCAGAATGCCACAAGTAGTGTGGCAAACGTTGCCGAGAGGAGCACTAGTTATTCTAAAGCTGTTTTATGTGTGACTACTACTTCGTCAGGAGACGAATGGGTCTTAGATTCGGGGTGTTCTTATCATATGACACCTCATAAGAACTTGTTTACTACTTACCATACTACATATGGTGGTAGAGTTCTTTTGGGGAATAATGCAGTCTGTAAGGCTGTGGAGATAGGGACAATTCGGATCCGGATGCACAATGGGGCGGTTTGCACATTGACAGATATGAGGCATGTACCGGAGCTCAAGAAAAACCTTATTTCTCTGGGGACACTCGATGACATTGGGTGTAGGTACATCGCTGAAGGTGGAGTATTGAAGATCTCTCGAGGTGCCATGACAGTGATGAAAAGGAAGAAAGTGAATACTCTCTATCATCTACTGGGAGAGACCGTGACCAGAACCGCTACAATTTCATCAGGTAAGTCAGATTCTGATTTGACTCAATTATGGCATATGCATTTAGGGCAATGAGCGAGGCAGGTATGACGATGTTGAGTGAAAGGGGGATGTTGAAAGGTAAGAAGATAGGGAAGCTGGACTTATGTGAGCACTACATCTATGGGAAGTAGCACCGAGTTAAGTTTACAACAGCTATTCATTCGACCAAACGACCAGTTGAATATATTCATTCAAACGTTTGGGGCCCGTCTTCGGTTCCTTCGAAAGGAGGTGCCCGATATATGCTGACATTTATCAACGATTATTTGAGGAAGGTATGGGTTTACTTTCTGAAGCATAAATATGATGTGTTTGATCGGTTCAAGAAATTTAAGCCATTGATTGAGAAGCAGTCAGATAAACAAATCAAGTGCTTGTGGTAAATATTTTAGCGAGTTCTGCGAGAAAGAATGTATTATGAGACATCGCACAGTACTTGGGACACCACAGCAGAATGGCGTGGCAAAACGAAAAAACAGAACTTTGCTTGAGCGAGCTCGATGCATGCTTTTGCATGCAGGACTTGGCAAGGAATTTTGGGCTGAAGCAATGAACATGGCATGTTACTTGGTAAATTGATCTTCATCATTTGCTATCGAGTGGAAGACTCTTGAGAAAGTATGGTCGGGGAAACTTGTTGATTACTCCGGATTACATATATTCGGATGTCCTGCGTATACTCATGTGAGTGATGGTAAGCTTGAGCCGAGGGCAAATAAGTGCATATTTCTGGGTTATGCATATGGGGTGAAAGGCTACCGGCTGTGGTGCACCAATCCCAGATCACCCAGTTTTCTAATAAGCAAAGATGTGATCTTTGACGAGACTGCAATGCTTTAATAGAGGATTTCTGAGACACAACTAGTAGAGAAGACAGATCATGGTGTCATTAGTGAGGTGGAGCTTCAAGTGGAGACTCCGGAGACCTCGAAGGTAATAGAAGTTGAGACTGCAGATGAAGCCGCAGTTCCTGAAATCGGTGATAATGAACAACCAGCAAAGCCGTAGCACACTATAGCCGCAGATAGACAGAGAAGGCAAATTAAATCACCGGTATGTTATGGTTATATAGATATTGCTTATGCATTGACTGTAGGTGATGAGGTGGAGACAGATGAGCCTTTGTCTTACTCTGAGGCGATGGCTCGTTCAGAGTCGTCGCAGTGGCTAGGGGCTATGAGTGAAGAGATGGAATCACTCCATCAAAATCAAACATGGGAGCTAGTCAAAGTACCTAAGAGCCAAAAGATTGTTGGAAGTAAATGGGTCTTTAAACGAAAAGAGGGCATTCCCAGTGTTGAGGCAATGAGGTATAAGGCAAGACTTGTGGCAAAGGGGTATACACAGCGTGAGGGCATTGACTACAATGATGTATTCTCTCTTGTGGTAAGACATACTTCTATTCATGTTTTACTTGCCTTAGTTACTTCACAGGATCTCGAATTAGAGTAGCTAGATGTGAAAACTGCGTTTCTTCACGGTGAGTTGGAGGAGCAAATTTACATGAGGCAACCAGAGGGATTTGCTATTCCGAGTAAGGAAGATCATGTTTGCTTGTTGAAGAAATCTTTGTATGGGTTGAAACAATCTCCTAGGCAGTGGTATAAACGTTTTGATGCTTTCATGGTTAGTCAAGACTACTTGAAAAGTCGGATGGATAGTTGCGTTTACTATAGGAGATTGGTTCTTTAATTTATCTACTCTTATATGTTGATGATATGCTGATAGCAGCTAAGAATATGTCTGATATTGATGTGTTGAAGAGGCAGTTAAATGCTGAATTTGAGATGAAAGATTTAGGTGCTGCAAAGAAAATATTGGGTATAGAGATTTTGTGTGATAGGACTGCAGGAGTTTTACATCTATCTCAAAAGAAATATATTGAAAAGATCGTGGCACGTTTTAATATGCAGTTGGCAAAATCTATAAGTACACCTTTAGCGAAGGACTTTAAACTTTCAGATAAATTATCATCGCAGATTGAGGAGGAAGAGGAACATATGTCCCGTGTTCCTTATTCTAATGCCGTGGGTAGTATTATGTTTGTTATTGTGTGCACTAGGTCTGATATTTTACAAGCTGTGAGTGTGGTTAGTCGCTACATGATGCGTCCTAGTAAAGCTCATTGGAAAGCTGTGAAGTGGATCCTCAGATATTTGAAGGAGACAACAGACGTGCGTATAATATACCGGAGGGACAGCAATGGCAATGAGACCACTGGTTTTGTGGATTCAAATCACGCCGGTGACTTAGATGATTGCAGGTCTTTAGCAGGGTACGTATTTAAGTTAGCGGGTGGTGTAGTTAGTTGGAAAATGTCCTTACAAGATCACATTGCCTTGTCTTTGACTGAGGCAGAATATATGGCACTAACCTTTGTCGCGAAGGAGGCGATATGGTTACATTTTGCTCTCGGACTTTGGGTTAGAACAGAAAAGTGTGGATATACACTGTGATAACCAAGGTGCGATATATTTGGCGTATAATTTAGTTTATCACGAGCGAATGAAGCATATCAACATAAGGTACCACTTCATCCGAGATGTCTTAGCTAAGGGCATTGTTACTGTTAAAAAGATTGTTACAGTAGATAATCCAGCAGACATGATAACTGAGTCTGTTCCTTTGGCAAAGCTCAAGCTTTATTGACGTCTGTGGAGAGTGAGTGTCTGTCGGGGCGTTGGGAGAGTAGCATGGATGATGAGTACTATAACTTGGCTTCAAACATCGAGCCAAGGTGGAGAATTGTTAAATTAATGTCTCGAGTTTGAATTCGGATAACGATTTGTTAAACTAAATTTATTGATAAAGATTTCCCAAGTAACAGAAAAGTTTCACTGGACTCTTGAAGATTTACAAAAGAGGAAATAAAGATAAAATAAAGGTTTCCTCTTTGGGCACACGCATATAAAAGGGAAAAGAAGCCCTACGTAAAAGAGTTGTTGCTGAAACCCTACGAGGAGCCGCTGCCGCACAACGTCAAGTGAAGCCACCCACGCGATCAAGAAAATGAGTTCTTGTTTTTGGCATTTGGTTTTGAGCTTGGACGCGCAGTAATTTTGTGTAGTGAGTTTATACCCAAGTGAGTTGTTTATTTATAAACACTTTGGGTTTGGAGTTAAATCTAGGTGTGGGAAACACTTGAGCGTGTGAGTGATTGTAAACTCTAATTCTCCGATTATAGTGGATTATTTGCTGCTGGCTCTTCCCATGGATGTAGGTACCGATACTCGGACCGAACCATGTAAATTTCTGGTGTCCTTATTTTTCTCGTTTATTTTCTCTGGTGATTTCGCATTGACATGATTTGCAAGATCGTGTCGTTTCCGCGTATTATATCCCAACACAAAGAACACGCAAGAAGTAACAACACTTTGACCTTATAGCTTGAACCTACCTTTTGGGTTGTGCCTATTAACGTCTTTCCAAGAACCTATTATTACATTGACAATGATAGTTAAGTCCATTTAAAGAATTGAGGAAAAACGTCAATGGCGGTACCAATGTGTCTTGCTGGAGATGTCAACAATATCTTGCTAGAGACGTCAACATCCAAGGTGGAAATCAAATGAGTTAATAGCGGTGCCGATGCGTCTTACTAGAGATGTCAACATCATCTTGCTAGAGACATCAACATCTAAGGTGGATATCAAATGACGCTATTTGGCAACACAATTTTGCCCCAAATTGAGAAATTGGGTTCATTTTGCTCCATAACTAGACCCCTAAAGCATTTGAAAAATGTGTAGATGCGGTTCAATCCTTCAACCTTTCCAATTGAAGATGGGTACCGTGCGGAGGATAGACATTCTATTTGCGGCCACTGTCTTAGGAAAGCATCAAAGAAAGATCAAAACGATTGAGTTTATTTGTTTTTAGTAAGAATGTCCTTGCCCAACAACTTCAGTAGAAATTGCAAAGAAGCTGTCGACATAGGCATGTTCAACGGGTCAAAATCTGCTTCATATAAATATCTGTGTATAGTGGCAGATTCATGGCGTTACACTTTGACCTTATAGCTTAAACGTGCATTTTGGGCTGTCCCTATTGAGGTCTTTCCAAGAACCTGTTATTACATTGACAACAATAGTCAAGTCCATTTAAAGAATTGAGGAAAAATGTCAATGGCGGTACCAATGCGTCTTGCTAGAGATGTCAACATCCAAGGTGGAAATCAAATGAGTTAATAGCGGTGCCGATGCATCTTACAAGAGATGTCAACATCATCTTGCCAGAGACATCAACATCTAAGGTGGATATCAAATGACGCTATTCGGCAACACAATTTTGCCCCAAATTGAGAAATTGGGTTCATTTTGCTCCATAACCAGACCCCTAAAGCAGTTGAAAAATGTGTAGATGTGGTTCAATCCTTCAACCTTTCCAGCTGAAGATGGGTACCATACGGAGGAGGGACATTCAATTTGCGGCCATTGTCGTGGGAAAGCGCCAAAGAACGATCAAAACGACTGAGTTGATATGTTTTTTTAGTAAGAATGTCCTTGTCCAACAACTTTAGCATAAACTTCAAAGAAGTTGTCGACCTAAGCATGTTCAATAGGTCAAAATCTGCTTTTATAAATATCTGGTTCATTATAAAGCTGTTGGGGAGAACCCGAAGACACAATTCATGACAAAACTAAACTCAATCCAAGATCAATTTCTCCTCAAAAACTAAATCAACCGAAATTCTCTTAACCCCCAGCAACAACTAGCAATATATAACCTCATAGTATGCGAAATGATAAGTAAATCAAGCAAATACGACACCGGGAATTTAACATGGAAAAGCCAATGTGGGAAAAATCACGAATCGCCCAAGAACTTTCACTAATTACCAAGAATAGTATGATACACAAAGTATTCTTTTCTAGCACACACTAGAGGCTCAACATCAATATTACAACCATATTTTCTCACCACATAAGTGGATAAACAAATTCGATGAAAAAAAACCCTAATCGCAATTGGAGAATTTAGAAGATACCAATGAGGGGACCTATGCTTAGAACCAGGGAAAGCTAAGTAAGTTGCTGTAGGTATGCCTTTCGACAATGGTGAACCTCTGTTCAAGCCTTTTAAGGACAATCTTTTAGCAGCAAATTACCTAGAGATTTAGTTCAGAGCATAGATACACTCAATGATGCCAAGACGATAACATTTCTAACTAACCGAACTGTATTTCTTAGAGGATCCTTGAATGAAACCGATCAACTCATAGCCCTCGGTCTCATGAACAACATACTCAAATTTAAGCCAATTCCGTCAACATTTGGCCTTCAAATCGGAGCCTCAAAGTTGTGCCCCTTTTTCTTCTCTTCTTCTCCACGCTCTCGGCTAACTCCCTCGGTGGGGCACTCTCTTCTCCCTCCTCAGGTCTTGTACGAAGCAACAACCCCACTTTTTTTCTTTTTTGACTTTTTGACTTTTCCTTTTTATTTATTTATTTATTTATTTACATATTTACATATTGGCCGGACTCCACAAATGAGGTGGACCCAGCCAACAAAAGCACACCATCCGCCTTATGTAGGAAGATCTATCATGCCCGCTTTTCTTCTACAAGAGTCAAGCTTCATCACAAGCAATGCCTTGGTCTATTGTTGTCGGTGTGGACTTTCTCAAGTAGCAAAAGCTTTTCTTCTAACTTCTCTCAGATCCAATGATATTTCACATCAACATGCTTTGATTTTGAATGCAATACTGGATTTTTGCTAAGATAGATAGCACTTATGCTATTAGAACAAACTTTTTTTTGCTTTAAGCTCAACTTTTGTAGGAATTTTTGCATCCATAAAATCTAACAACTTAAACTCTTAGAACAATTGGCAGTGGTCCCACAAAATCTTGCATCGTATCAGAGCGAGAGGTCCTAATTTCAAATCTTTCCAAGCCCCTATTTACCCTAATTATATATTTCCACATTTAGGCTTAGGCCGAAGTTCACTTATGCGTGAGGGGGAGTGTTAGAGTAATTCAATATTAAACCACGACTTTGTCTAATAGCTTAAGCTTTTAGAATAGTTAGCAGTGGTTCACAAAATCTTACACCTAGGGCTCTTTAACGAGAGCACGTTGTTGCAGATAAAGAAAGAGTTTTGTTCAGCTCACCATGTGCGAGTAGAAGATGATGAGTTTTTTATTTGATGGGCCAACTTAAGCCCGTCCGCCCATGTTGAGCCAAAACTTGGCCCATAAGTGAAAGGCTCATAAAAGAGTGCAGTTATTGCAATATGTAAATAAATAAATAAATAAACAAGGGGGAAGTATCTTAGCAGTAATGGTTTCATAGAGAAATACGCTTCTCCATATTTCCCCCCTTGAAGCAGTACACTCCCTCTCGACGAACAAAACTCCAAGGCTTCAAAGAATTTCTCTAAAACTGCAACGGCACTTAATCTGTGGCAATCAAAGTATGTCTGTCTCCGTGATATGCCTTCGATTGGTGTTAAATGTTTCTAGGCACGTTTTTGCGTTCATTTTCAATATTCGATCGTTCGAGTATCGGTTCGATTTTTAGGAATTTGTTTCCAACACCAACAAAAACAATGGTCAGGTCCATCATCTAATGCACCTTCCTTCCTATAATTGGTGGAAATTGTCGTTGATGGTGCTATAGCATTTTTTTTTAAATAGTATTCACCTTGGTGTTTTGACTTTTTAAACGATCAATTAAGTATCATAACTCTTTAAATATTGACCATTCAAGTGACAATGGCTACTTGTGCTGTTGAGAAATTCTATGTTACATTATTTTAGAATAAATTACTGAAGATGTTAACATTCAAGTTACAAATCATATGACGTTGTTTGGCAACACAAATTGAGAAATGTTCTATTTGCTCCATAAACTAAACCCACCACCCAAAGTTCTTACCCCAAATTGAGAAATTGTGTTTAATTTGTTTCCCAAATATCCTAGCCCCACAATTTCAATTTGAAGGGATTGCTCAGAGGCAAGGTAGCTTGTCTTTTGGATGACCCGGCAGTCGCCAAGGCATTGGCGAAGCCGAACTTGAGATATTGATCCCAATGTGCGTGTATAAAGGGCTAACTTCACTATTTCCAAACTTGCCAAACTCGACAAATAAAGATTTTGGTTAATTTTTCCATGAGCCACGGTGCTTTTGCTGAACAATCCTAAGTAGCCCTGATCGGAGTTGGGTGGGATTACGAAGCCAACTGACACGAGGAAAAATGCATAGCCAATCTCGGATTTTCATGGAACTAACTCTTCGATGGGTAAAAGAGAATCAGGTTGAGAGATCCTTCTAACAATATCATAACTTTCTCATAACACTCATTTTAGTGTCATAACCTTCCAAGCGATTATTAAACCACAATCATATTAAAGAAAATCGATCATTCAAATGATATTGACCATTTGTGTTGCGTGAAAATCTTATGCTACTTTATTTTTAGAATAAATAATCCAACTCATCTTGCTATAGATGTCAATATTTAAGATACAAATCAAATGCATTCGGCAACACAATTTTCCTCCGGATTGAGAAATTAGGTTCAATTTGCTCCATGACTAAACCATAAAGCACTTGAAAATGTGTACACGCAATTTTCTCATTCAACATTTCTAGATGGAGATGAAGAAAATATTGAATGAGGCATGTCTTGCCAAGTTAGTAATAAATCATTTCATTTGTTGATCAACGGGGCCCACGTTTTAGATTTTTCAAAAATTCCTTTTTCAATCTCCTGCTCCTTTTCATAAACACCATCTTCACACCCTTGACAAAAACTGACGTAGCCACTCCAACAACCTATTTTCAAAGCTTGTGGAGCTTTCCAATGCCGGATCAACTTCCTCTTCAGCTGCATGACAGAAAATACACATCGAATCTTTCTTTTCTTTAGAAAAAGGACCTTTACACAAAAGCAATTTGGGAAAAATCGGCACCCTATTTGGGCACACCTTACTGCATTTGAATTTCCCTCGCCGTTACACAGCTCCTTCTTCATCTTCTTTTATTTCAGAATCGGTTCACAGGTTAAGGGCTTTGCTCCTCTTGTCGCGTTGCAAAGATGGAGCCTTTGTAGTTTTTGGCAGATTGTGATCTGAGAGACGACGACAGTCAATTTTTGTTCTTGTTTTCGTGCCGATTTGGATTTTTTGAGTCGGTAGGCAAAGAGATTCTGTGCGATGGGTGAACTTAACAAGGAGTAAGAATAGGAGATGTGAATGGTGTTCATGGAAAAAGAGCAGGCAAGTGAGAAAAGGATTCTTGGAAAAATCCGAACCATGGGCCTCACCGGACAATGGACATATCTTGACCCGTGAATCGAGTGATTTATTACCGACAGTGACATTGAAGATGGGGGACCACGCGGAGGAATGACTTTTCAGGAGGAGCCACCTAGAAAAGAGAGGCTATTTAGGTACGAGAAAGACCAATTAGATATTTTTCTAGTAAGAGTGTCCCTTGTCTAACCACTTCAGCAGAAACTGCAAAGAAGCTGTTGAATGGGTCAAAATTTATTTTTAGGAATACATGGTTCACTATAAAACACACCATCCCAAACCAGTCGAATGGTGAAAACCTTATCTTTAACAGCTGTAGAGTACACTTCTCCTGACAACCATGTCTTGTTCTCTTCCTTCGTGCACTCTCTTGATCCTTTTCTCCCTCGTCTGCTCTCCTGTTATCTCCTTTGTCAATTCTCTTTCCTTCAATATAAGTAGCTTTGACATGAATCGAGGCGACATATTGCTCGAAGGAGTTGCGAAAATTACGTTTGGCTCCGTTGATCTAACCAGTAAATATGACCCACCATTCTTTCCCTTTCAGGTCGGCCGCATTCAGTATTCCAACCCCATTGATATATGGGATTCTTTTACAGGGAAACAAGCAGACTTCTCTACTCGTTTCTCAGTTACCATCGATACTTACAACGCCACTGAATATAGTGATGGCATTGCCTTTTTTCTTGCTCCCGTTGGCTTCCCTGTCCCCCCTAACTCAGCTGGCGGATTTTTAGGATTGTTCAATTGGAGCACATATAATGACCCTCAGAACCAAATCGTCATGGTCGAGTTCGATACTTATCCGAACCAGGAATATGATCCGCCGACGGAGCACATAGGAATCAACGTTAACTCACTCAAGTGGCGTAATCAAACTCCTTGGAATGCTGGATCACACAGCGGCAAGGCAACTGATGTTATAGTGACCTATAATTCTACTAGCAACATTCTTAATGTATCCTGGTCATTTGATGACAAGCCGATTTCTCCGGATAACAAAACTTCCACTTCCTCGCTTTCTCACAAAATTGATCTTGCTAAAGTTCTTCCTGAATCAGCAGCAATTGGATTCTCAGCTTCGTATGGCCCGATTGGGGTGAGACACAGAATCAATTCATGGGAGTTCACTTCAAACTTGGACGTTGTGGGCCGTCCATCCGTGGATCCATCAAAAAAGGGGGTAAACTCTAACATTTATAGGATTGTAACATTCATCACTTTTCCCGTAGCATGTCTCTTGCTGGTCCTGTTAGGAGGTTGTTGCTTATTTGTGATCAAGGTGAGGAAAAAATATGAGTTTCGGGCTCTGACTCACATTGACAAAGAGATAGTAGCATTGCCACTGCAATTCTCTTATCAAGAGTTGCTTGTTGCTACAAATGGCTTTGCAAATAATCGACGACTAGGCCAAGGAGGTTCCAGCCAGGTTTACAAGGGATTTTTGAACCGTTTAGATCGCCTAGTCGCTATCAAAAGAATCTTTGCAGAATCCAAACATTCAGAGAAGCTCTTCACCAATGAAGTGAAGATACTAAGCCGCATGATACACCGAAATCTGGTGCAATTCATTGGATGGTGCCAAGAACAAGGTGAGTTTTTGCTTGTTTATGAGTATATGCCTAATGGTAGCCTTGATAATCATCTCTTTGGAACACGAAAAAGTTTGCCTTGGGATGTGAGGTACAAGATAGCTTCAGGACTAGCATTGGCCCTTGACTATCTTCATGAAGATCTAGAGCAGTGTGTGCTCCATAGAGACATAAAAGCTGCCAATATATTACTCGACACGAACTTCAACACTAAGCTCGGAGACTTTGGTGTGGCTAAGCTCGTTGACCCTCAGTTCAGGACACAAACAACGGACGTGGTAGGGACATATGGTTACTTGGCGCCAGAATATTTGAGTGAAGGTAAGGTTACTAAAGAATCCGACATGTTCAGCTTCGGGGTTGTGGCTCTAGAAATCGCATGTGGTAGGAGGACCTATCAGGAAGGAGAATTTCATATTCCGCTGCGCAAGTGGGTTTGGCAGCTTTACCTTGCTGGAAACATGCTTGAAGCAGCGGATGAAACATTGGGTTCGAGTTTCGATAGGAAGGAAATGGAATGCTTCATGATGGCGGGACTGTGGTGTGTGCATCCAGATCCCAAGATGAGGCCAAAAGCGAGACAAGTTATAAGATTTCTTAAGCTAGAAGTCCCGGTGCCTGAGTTTCCACGTGACACCTATGAGGCCTCCCCTTCATATCAGCCATCGGCACTAAGAATAGAGTCTTCCTCTTGCATGCAAGAAATCAGTTCCTTTTCAGCTAGATAGATCATGGCTCCTAAAGCCATCCGGCAGCACATGTTGACTTTTGGGAAAATGAAACAAATGTTGTGACGGATTAGTTATGCTCAATCGACCCTTTCTTTGTTGTAATATATTGTTTAGCTGCTGATCATTTGGTTGATGTAGATGTCACAGAGACCTCGGTACCGTTAAAGATGCCCACTTCTACAAAAGCTTGTATTGCATAACCTGATTTTTCAAGGAATCATGCCAAAGAAGTACGCGCTTTGACTCTATTTCAGTTACAATCTGGAGATGCCTTGAGCCTTTACAGGGGCTAATTTAGTCGAAAGATTGGGTGGTTATAATAGGTAGAAACTTTCCAACAAAAAAATTATTTAATTTATGCACATAGGATGGTAGCGAAACAAGAGCACTAGAAGTGTGCCTGCAATTTAGAGCTAAACTAAGGGAAAAACACCATACTGGTGACAGATTGAAGGTTCTCTGACGAGTCATTGTTAAGAATTATCTATCTCTTAACACTAAGTAGAATAGGCTATTCTGGAAATTAGCATTGCTGCATAACTTGGTTAATGTTACCTACAAAGTTCTTGTTTTGATTACCTTTAAATGCTTTGTATGAGGAACTTGTCGCTAATTATAAACTTGCCTCTCCGAAAGAGGAAAATGCCATACTCGACTATATCTTTCCAGTCCCACCATAGCTTCAGCATTTTTTTGGGAAATAATGGTCCGCCGAAGAGGTTTCAACAGGTAAGTTAGCACCATCGAAATATAACCTTGTTCTGCTTCCTGGGATCAGTTAATTTAAGGGGAGTCAGTTCTAGCAAGAATCTATGACTAGATTGATATTGCAAGGACGAGTAAGCTTCGACTCGTCTTTTACTATTAGATTACCATGTTTTCTCTCCATGCGAGCTCTTGCTAGATTATGGAGGGAAATAGATCTTGCTTGACATGAGCAAAGATCTGGCTGCAACATTTTTCTTGCCACTTGTTAGAAAGTTCATATAATCTAGGCGCAGGTTCTTAAGATCTTTTACACTTATTATCTCATTCAAGTATTTTGGTCATGATAACACGGTCAGAAAAGCTAACTGGAAGACGAGTTGTATGATCCGTAATTGCAAGCTAAACAATCAGAAAAAAGGAAAAGCAGGAAAGTGGAAAGGCGCCCCGCACTCGAATCTGTATTAGCATGGATGGATGTTTTAGCATGTCAGGATGTATCCAACGCTGATTGAATTCTATCTTGGTCAGTTTATGAGGCATCAGTTATGACCGAGTCAACTAGCCAAAAGAACTTAAAAGTTAGGCTCTTTATGTTTCCAGATAGTGAGGTTTGACCCAGATGCATGTAGTTAAAGCTTTGTTCGCTACAAAATATACTTTTGTGCATTCTGTCCAAAAAGGTAACGCTGGTGCTAAATTCAAGAACAAGCAGTAAACCTACTGTGAAAAAACTATCTTCTGAAGTAAGCACGTCTATCCAAAGGTTCTGTATTATACATGGAGAGACATAAACTTCAGGATTGCGAAGGGCTCCATCTCTGTGCTAAGAGACAAGTACAACAACCACGCATGATCACCAAAAATAAACTACACATAACCATTCGTCTATGTTACCTAGTACTGTAGAATTAACTGTCTACTACTTCGGCTGTTGCAATACTCATGATATGCTCGATTTCTCCAACAACTTCTTTCATGGATGGACGGTTCTGCCTCCGTTCCTCCAAGCATCCCACGGCAAGAAACCCAAGCGCCTTCATAGAGACATAAGGACCAATAACATTTGCTAATTAAGCTCATCCGATCAAGTTTTGCCAGAAATAGTTGATGTAGACACTAGTCATCCTATGTGGTGTGGTCACATTGACGTGGGCATTTTCAATAATATTTTAATACTTTTTAGATTTTTATTTAATTTTTCCTTTTCTTTCTCTTTTTTCCCTTCTCTAGTCGGTTGTCGGGTCTCAGGCAAGGCTTGCCCTTCCTAGTGGCCACGGGGGCAAGCTTTGCCCATGGTCAACCTCACTAGCTTTCGTGTCACGCCCCGAACCTTGAGTGCGTGCCCATCCCTCTCTGGTCGATAATATTTTGTGATTTCCTAGCCGACCCTTTCTTTTTATTGCACATGCGGAAGCAGATTATAAATCTTTTGACAGTAACCATCTCGAGATAGAAAAGTAGGACAACAATTTCACGAACAAACAAACATACATTTATAAATATATGCCGAGTCATGTACAAGAGTCTATGGTCAAAAGATTACAAAAGACTGTTCTCCAAAAGAAGCGGTCATATCCGACCTATACTTCATATCACCTCGTCTCTGCTCCAGGTCCTCCACTCGATGACCCTGAAAATGGTTATTCAATAACTAGTGAGACAATGTCTCAGCAAGTCCATGTTCTAAACTTCGACTAGGAGAGAAAGACGCTAAGAAGCATCCTAAGCATGCAATCACACAATCAATGAGACTTACCTCGTCTCAGATCCACCTTGCATGTTAGCACAATTCATATGTCACATACTTGCAGTAACAACACTCGAGCTTTTGGAATATCTCATTCAATCTTAGTCAATCAATTGAGTTAACATCATTAATTCATCATTCAATCAAACAATCTGCCAGAGTTCCAATTATTATGCCAAATCGTATGACACATCCCATTCCGTGTCACACAATTTCGTCTCATAATCAAGCGTGGTCAATCATATCGATGGTTCCATCTACACTCGATATTTATTCTTAACATTCCAATTCAACACCGGACTCAAGGCTTTAGAGGTGACCCTACACGAAATCTTGTCATCGTGCGGTACTTAGTCATTGACCATAAATAACAATAGTATAAGGCACTAGAGATAACTTATACGAAGTCTCGCTATCATGTAGCATTTAGCCATTCACTATAAAGAGCGATAGTATAAGGCATTAGAGGTAACTCACACGAAGTCTCGCTCTCGTGTAGTAATTAGCCCTTTACTATGCATGACAATACTGCAAGGCACTAGAGGTAATTCCTATGTGACTCAGGTCGCCATGTAACACTTAGCCCTTAACTATAATAAGCAATGGCATAAGGCACTAGAGGTGACTCACACGAAATCTTCTACTCGTGTAGTACTTAGTCCTTTCTTTGCTTATGACCCATTGGCTTCCCTCAACACAATACATATCACATCAACTTTCAATAATCATCCTGCCTTGACTATACCCACCACGCAATCATTCACTCACGACCAAAGACAAAGTGCTTCACCCTTGAATTCCTCAATTTAAATAATATCTTGGTCTAATTTTTCGTGTTAAAAATACTCGATAAAAGTAATCGTGTGTGGGTACACGGTCAGCCTACGCCAAAAATATAATATCTTTCTTTTAGAAAATCCGACTATTTATATAGTGTTTGAAAACCTTTTCGGTGTTAAAAACTGATGCCCCGGCAATTTATAATTAATTACTGAAATTATACAATTTTGGGAATACTAAAAATTACAACTTTAATTCAAATTGCACAATATAACGCTCAATTAAATAATTCAACCACACCATTGCAATCAACACGAAATTCCGGTCACCAATTATCCTGGCCTAATTTCTGGAAAAATAATTAATAATTAATTAATTTCGAAAATTAATTAATTAATTCAATTTAATTTCTAAAAATACTAACCTATGCCAAAATTATTAAATTAAATACCAATACGGACTCGGAAAATTCCCGAACCCTTCTAGATAAATAGCACATCCTATTTAGAACTTGATTAATTTAATCTAACCACCTAACATGCACAATTAAATAATTAAATCATTAATTTAATCTAATTAACCACCTAATTCCTAATTAAATAAATCTAAACACCCCTTAGCATCATTAGCCTCACTGGTGCAAAACGAAGACCGGTTCACCGCAATGCCGGCCGAAATCCAAATTTTCGGTGGCGTCGGCGGACACTCGGGCCGGGCCTAAAACGGACCCATCAAATCTCAGCCCAAATATGAGATTTGCTTTTGAATTGGGCCGGGCTTCGCTGGACTGAACAGGCCTTGAATGGGCTGTCTTCGCGGGCTTCTGATGATGGGCTGCTGAAAACAATTGTGAATCGAGCTGAGTTGGGCCGAAATGGCTGAACTGAATGGGCCTGTTAATTCGGTGGATTTCACGAGCGTGGGAGCTGAGCTGCTTCAGCTTCACTTGATGGGCTCCTTGTGAAGATGGGCCTCGCTGAACTCACGGGCTGAATGGGCTACGAGCTTTGCTGGTCTTCGCTGGAGGAGTCTCGCACGAAGGAGACGCGAGCGAAGAAGCAATTTCGTCCGAGTTGCGGGGGACACGCGGCAGCTGGCACGCGGTCTTCTTCGCTGGACGACGACCAAATTTGGAGATGGCCACACGGACATGCGAGGCGGAAGCTAGGAGATCGTGAGGCGTGAGACTGCGAAGAAGAAAATAACAAGCTGGAGCGGTGGGGTCAACAAACCGCCTAGGAACTTGCTGTGTTGACCTCTTGAGTGGTGTTCTTCGGTTGGGGAGGGTTACGGTGGCAGAGAGGAGCCGCTTGTTGATTTCGGTGGTAGCAAAAAAAAGAGCAGAGAAGCTGGCGTGGACTGAACGACGGTAGGATGAAGAAAGATTAAAAAAAAATGAAAGAAGGAAGGGCTGTTGGTTTGTGGCTTCGCTCTTTGATTGAGGCGTGCGGCTGCGGGACTTAAAACAAAGAAGCTATTTTGGTGAACGAACAACTAAGGCTCCATTCGTTTCGCGGAAAATGTTTTAGGGAAAATATTTTCCGGATTTTCCTAGGTGTTCGTTTCACGGAAAATGAATTCCACAGGGAAAATGTTTTACATGGAAGGGAAAAAGTCTTCAAATTTGGAGAAAATGTTTTCCACTTTTGAAAAGTGGAAAACATTTTCCTCACTGATCTCTCTTATCTCACACATCTACAAATCCTCACTTCCTCCTCCCATTTCTTCTTCTTCTTTTCTTTTTTTATTCGAATTATTTTTAAATTGTATTTTTCTTTTTTTATTCAAATTATTTTTAATTTTCTTTTTTTCTTTTTCTTTTATTTGTTTCCCATCTTCTTTTTTTTTCGACTAGTCGTCGGCCATCACCGGGTGAATCTGTCGTGAATCACTCGTTGATCTAGCGAACCTCGAGCTTGACGCTTGCGCTCGCTAATCTAGTGAGTGGAAATTATTTTCCTTACCGAACACCGGAAAATATTTTCCAAAATATTTTCAGGTTTTAGTTTAGCCGAACACCAGGAAAATATTGTAATTTTCGGAAAATGACTTCACGGGAAAATATTTTCCGGAAATCGACCTATTTTCCGCGAAACGAACGGACCCTAAGAGAAATAGCTAGCTTCGTGGAGCCTTGGCACGAAGAGAATGAGGGAAGCAGCAAGTGTGTTGAAGAAGCCGAATGAAAGAGAAGGAAAAGTCCAACAATAATTCAATCTTAATCATGAATTGGTCACAAAATATCTAATGTCTCCATACTTATCACCTTGTCCCCTCCTAATTCTTTCCAACAAGATAAAGCCACAATTAAATCCAAATTGGAGCCAAAATTAGGGCTCCTTCCAAAATTCCGAATTTCATTAATTTGGCTTCAATTTCCTTTTCGATTATCCAAATCGAGGTCCGATTTTGCTGAAGAAAAATCCCACATAATTTTTTGTAAATCCCTGACACTCAAAGGCTCAGCTTAGAAGTCCAAATTTCCTTCAATTTGGGCCATCCGAATTTTCGTTAATTTTCCGCAACATCCGAAACGGTTTTCCGTAAAAATCTCGGAATCTCCAAAAATTATTTGGAGGATGAGTCGACGTTCCTAAAATAAATTGTGACATCATAGAACTTTCAATTTCTGAAATCGGGTTCGAATTCACGGTTAATTTCAATCCGGTGCGCTTTTAGTGTGACCTAGTCTACCGGATAACTTTTAGGAATTTTTGGTGCAATTGACCCATGATCGATTTATCTCGAGTCACAATGTACATCTTCGACACATTGACAACTCTTGGTTATCGTGAAAATCTCAAGGTTTCAATTATAGACACAGGGTACCCAAAACGTCAAAAAATCAATTTAGTGCCAATCGATGAGAATTTTGCAATCAGGTGGAATCACCCACACTTTGATCACATATCTCAGTCGAATCGACCTATCTCTGATCTCTGATCGATTTTGACAGTGTCGTAATGATCCTTACAAATCAACATGGTCGAGCAATCGATTCATGATCGAATTCTCAAGTCCAATTGCATTTAGATTCCTTAATTATTTCCCCGGATAGTCCAATTATCTCGTGAGTGATCAGCTCAGAGAATAGCACTATCGGTGCGTCGATGAAAGGCCCGATTTATTTAATCGAAAACGAAATCTGAAAATTCAAGCTGTCACACTTCGCCTCTAGTTGGTTGGCAAGACTTGGCGATCGGCTAGAGAAGGAAGAAGGGAAGGGGGAAAAAAACAAATATTAAAATATTATTCTAAATTGTCCATGTCAAGGTTGGCCACGCCACGTAGGGTGGCCGGTGTTCACGTAAGCGGTTTTCAACCAAAATTGTCTAAATTGACTCAATTGGAAAAAAGATGGAAAAATTTATAACTTAATTGACACAATTAAAACGTTTATAACCGAATTGTCGAAGTGCAGTGAATTTAAAACTTTTTATCCCCCACGGATGTGAATGGGGATCAACTTATGTAACTCTTTGATTTCAACCGTCAGATCTCTCTATCTCGATATCTTAGATATATTGCCGTTATCAATTAATATCTAATTTCAAATCATCCATGAAAAAAACAAAACAAAAGAAAACAGTCATATCCCTTAATTCAAGGGTCCATATAGTAAAAATGGATAGAGCAATGTGTGAGCAAAGTCAACATTGATTTATTAAGGGTGCGTTTAGTAACCATTCTATTTCTATAAACAATTTCTGCTCAGAAATAATTTTTTCTAATTCTATTATGTAGACAAGTTTTTGATTATTTGAACACATTTGCTAATTGCATAAAATATCTATTCTCGGAATAGAAAAAGAACAGGGACGCGTTTGATACCACCCTCAATTTTTTTATTTTTTTTGTAATGTGGAATTTCTTTTAATTTTTAATAATTTTCTGAGATTTTTCTTTTCTTTTCTTTTCTTTTTTCCTTTCCCTTCTTCTTCTTCCTCTACCCGACAACCTTGCTGGCCTTGGGGGAGCCTCGTCAAGGGCTGGCGAGGTCAACCTCGCCATGGTTGGGCGAGGTCATCAAACCTCGTCTCTGGCCAATCGCCAAGCTTGGTGCCGAGCTTAGTGACTGGCTAGAGGAGGAAGAAGAAAAAAAGAAAAAATTAATATGAATTGAATCTAGAATTGTTCTTGAGAACAAATGAACATTTTTTTTTTTTTTACTTATTGATTTTGTTCCAAATGTATTCCTTAGCCACTAATCTATTCCTGATAATACAAAAATTAGCTGATGAATTCAAACGGATTTTTTTTTTTTTGGAACAAAATACAAAATAATAGAAATAGTCAAGAATTGGTTGGTTATCAAACAAGCCTTACGTGGGGCAGCAGATTTATTTCGGATTCTTTGATCTACTTATTCAAAAACCCAACTACACGATATGTCACATTATCTGGTAAACTAATTTTAGAACCATTGGTACTAAACAATGGAATATCTCACTCAATCTAGAAGCCCAAACAAGAAGGTGCGCGACAGTGCTTCAAGAGAAGCACTTTCGCAATTCGTCAAAAAGTTAACCACGCCGAAAAAGCAACAACACTTTACATGCCTTCCGGGTTGAGCCTTGTGAGGACTTTCCGAGTTGACAACGACCATTAGATCCACCATCTAATGCACTTCCTTCCAAAAATTGGTGGAAATTGTCTTTGACGGTATTATAAATTCTTTTTTACGGCATTCACCTTGGTGCCATGCCTTTTGAAGAGATCAATTAAACCACAACTTTTAAAAATCAACCATTCGAGTGACATCGATTTTTTGTATTGCCAAAAAATTCTATGTTATATTATGTTAGAATAGAATATCTAATATGTCTTGTTAGAGATATTAACATTCAAGATATAAATCAAATGACCTTTTTTGGCAACGCAAATTTGCCCCAAATTGAGAAATTATGTTCTATTTGCTCCATAAATCAAACCCCAAAACCAAAGTTCTTGTGAGGACTTTCCGAGAACCTATTATTACATTGACAACAACAATTAGGCTCGTCATCTAATGCATTTCCTTCCAAAAACTGATGGAAATTGTCATTGACGGTGCTATGGCTTCTTTTTTACAGCATTTACCGTGGTGCCATACCTTTTAAAGAGATCAATTAAGTATCATCACTTTTAAAATTCGACCATTCAAGTGACATCGACTATTTGTGTTGTCAAAAAATTCTATGTTATATTATTTTAGAATAAAATATTTGATGTGTCTTGCCAGAGATGGTAACATTCAAGATATAAATCAAATGACATTGTTTGGCAATGCAAATTCGCCCCAAATCGAGAAATTATGTTCTATTTTCTCCATAAGTCAAACCCTAAAACCAAAGTTCTTGTGAGGACTTTCCGAAAACCTAATTAGTACATTGACAACAACAATTAGGTCCATCATCTAATGCACTTCCTCCCAAAAATTGTTGGAAATTGTCATTAACGGTGCTATAGCTTCTTATTTACGGCATTCCCCTTCATATCAGCCATCGGCTCTAGGAATAGAGTCTTGCTCTTCTACGCAAGAAAGCAGTTCCTTTTCAACAGAAAGATCATGGCTCCTGAAGCCATCCAGCAATACATGTTGACTTTTGGGGAAATGAAACAAATGTTGTGACGGATTAGTTATGCTCAATAGAACTTTTCTTTGCTGTAATATATTGTCTAGCTGCTGATCATTTGGTTGATCTAGATGTCACAGAGACATCGGTAACGTTAAAGATGCCCACTTCTGCAACAGCTTGCATTGCATAACCTGATTTTTCAAGGAATCATGCCAAAGAAGTATGTGCTTTGACCGAGCCTTTACGTGGTTATAATAAGTAGAAAATTTCCAATAAAAAAAATTATTTAATTTATGCTCTAAGGATAGTAGCAAAACAAGAGCATTAGAAGGGTGTCTGCAATTAGAGCTAAACCAAGCCAAAAAAACCATACTGGTGACAGATTGTAGGTTCTTGACAAGTCACCGTTAAGAACTGTCTGTCTCTTAACACTAGGTATAGCCAATCTAGCCGTATTATCTGTAGTCATGCTTTATTGTCTTTAAGTAGAATAGGCCATTCTCGAAATTAGCGTTGCTGCATAACTTGGTTAATGTTACCTACAAAGTTCTTGTTTCTATTACCTTTAAATGCTTTGTATGAGGAACTTCTCGCTAATTACAAACTTTCCTCTCCGAAAGAGAAAAACACCATTCTCCACCAAATCTTTCCATTCCCACCATAGCTTCAGCATCTTTCAGGAAATAATGGTCCGCCATAGAGGTTTCAATAGGTAAGTTAGCACCATCGAAATATTAACTTTTGTTCTGCTTCCTGGGATGAGTCAATTTGAGGGGAGCCAGTTCTAGCAAGAATCTATGACTGGACTGATATTGCAAGGACAAGTAAGCTTTGAGTTGTTTTTTCACTGCTAGATTGCCATGTTTTCCCTCCATGCGAGCTCTTGCCTGATTATGGAGGGAAATAGTTAACACATGAAGTGAAGATCTGGCTGCAACATTTCTCTTGCCGCTTTTTAGATCAGTTCATATAATCTAGGAGCAAGTTCTTAAGATCTTTTACATTTATCTCATTTGAGTAGTTTAGTCATTATCGGGATAACACGATCAGAAAAGCTAATAGGAAGATGAGTTGCATGATCCGCAATTGCAAGCCAACAATAAAAAAAAAAAAAAAAAGAAAAGCTGGAAAGTGGAAAGGCGCCCCAGACTCGAATTTGTATTAGCATGGATGGTTGTTTTAGCATGTCAGGATGTATCCAACGCTGATTGAACTCGTCTTGGTTGATTCATGAGGCATCAGTTATAATCGAGTCGAGCAACCAAAAGAACTTAAAAGATAGGCTCTTTATGTTTCCACATAGTGAGGTTTGACCCAGACGCATGTAGTCATAGCTTATTCACTACAAAATATACTTTTGTGCATCCGGTCCAAAAAGGTTCTCCTAGTGCTAAATTCAAGAACAAGCAGTAAACCTACGGTAAAAAAACTGCCTTCTGAAGAGGTTCTGTATTACATGAGAGACATAAACTTCAGGATTGTGAAAGGCTCCATCTTTGTGCTTAGAGACAAGTACAACAACCACGCATGATCAATAAAAAGAAACTACCCATGACTATTCGACTGTGTTACCTGGTTCTGCAGAATTAACTCTCTACTGCTTCGGCCGTTGCAACATCATGATATACTCAATTTCTTCGGCAACTTCTTTCATGGAAGGACGGTTCTGCCTCCGTTCCTCCAAGCATCCCATGGCAAGAAACCGGAGCGCCTTCATGGTCTCCACGTTGGCGGTGCTCGCCTGTTCCTTTAGCATCGGATCCACAACATCCATTATCCTCTCCTCCTCCACCATCCTCCGCACATAGACTACCAGATTCACATCATCCATCGCTCGATTGAAGTCTATCGCCTTTTGAGATGTCAAGAGCTCCAACAGCACTACTCCGAAGCTATATACGTTGCTCTTATCAGTCAACTTGTAGTTGCGATTGTTGGGAATAACGGATTCCCTAAACTGGATTCGACACTCAATCAAACCCCTAAAACGAATGCGGAAGACAAGCCCAAGAATCACATGTATCACCGATCAAAGATATACCACGGAATTGAGCGTACCTTATTGTCCACAGAGTAAATACCAATGTTGAAGTTCGAGGATGAATCACGATCTTGTTCTACCGAGGAGCGCACTATTGCTTTAATGGGGTGAAAACTCTGTGTTTTGGAGGAACTATTACATTCGGGAGAAAAAGTGAAAAACAACGTACGTACTTCCAAAAGAGAAAGGTACATACTATTTTTCTTTTCTCCCCTTAAAAAGGTCTTACTCAAAAGACGTAACTCTTCAACGTAAAACTCTCCTCCAAAAGACATAACCTTTCGTATCTAAACAACGTAGCCTTTCACATCGCAATCATTCCTCCATGGGCCCTCATCTTGCGGGCCAGGCTTTTAAGCCCAACATGGGTGGACGGGCCCACTTAGGCCCATCAACACATAAATAAAAACCATCAGCGATAGTACTCAGGGTCAAGATATCCGAGTGTACCTTGAGCACACGTCGATATGTGGCTCATATCAGTGTGAGCCAACCGAGATAACCCAAAATCCGAGACTTTGGCCTTCAACTTCTCATCCAGCAATATGTTGCTGGACTTGACATCTCGGTGATATATCGGAGGAACTGCCAAGAAATGAAGGTAAGCAAGGCCCTCGGCCGTGTCATGTGTAGAGGTGTTAAATGGGTCCACAAACCCATTTATAGACCCATGTTTACTTAAATGAGTCGTTAATGGGTCGCACTTATTTCTTAAGGCACTCGTTAGTGGGTTTTAAAAATAGAAGGGCTAAATTACGTGGGTCTTAAATGGGTCTATTTTGTACCCATTTAAAACCCATTCCCCAACCCACGAAGATGAACCAAGAACCCACGATTCCTTTTCACTTTCGATTCGCCTCCACTCGCGGTGCGCCACCTCCATCGCGCTCGCCGCCGCCCATCATCGCCTCGTCGCCGCCGCCGCCGCCCAACGTCGCCTCGTCGCCGCTCGCCGCCGCCCAACGTCGCCTCGTCGCCGCTCGCCGCCGCCCATCGTCACCTCGTCGCCGCTTGCCGCCGCCCATCGTCGCCTCATCACCACGATCAGTCTCGCGGATCAGCTGGACTAAAACCCTAAAAGCAGCACTCGTCTACTCACGCGGAACCATCGTCGGAGGACGGAGCCGCTTGGTTTAGGTAATCCGTCTGAACACTTATTCGTGGATTTCATTTTGAGTTCGGGCTTGCTGTTTTACGTAATCGAGCGTGCACGTGTGGCGGGATGGTCCCGATGACATGTTTGATCGATCACTGGTTGCTTAGTGTCGTCAATTTGTTTGCGAAAGTGGTGATTTTGCTCGAGTCGAATCGACGGTGGAAGTGGTTTGTTCTGTGCTGGGTTGATGTGTGTTGAGCTGTCGTCGTTGAAGAGGGTGTGCGGGTATATAGATGTTCTTGATCGCGGTCTGCCTCGTGGGTTTATGACTAGGGAGCGTTTAACTGAAATGGTATTTGGGTTTTGCGGGAATCTGGATTTGGAACAGAGCACGGTTTAAGAGCATTGCTGATTAGCTAACCTTTGTGCTTATGTTTTATGGACATTGTGTTTCATGGTCAGTATGGTAGAAAGAGAAGATGGGTTTGTTGGGTAGGAGGACAAAATGATGCTGCCTACGTTTTATATCCAAAACCAGCAACCTCACCCAAGCACAAGCGACAAATGTGACACTTTCTGGGATTTAAACGAATTTCCATCCTTCTAATGAGTGAAAAGTTGCTCTATCATGAGACTTTGAAAGGTTGATCAAGGTTAGGCAGGTTGTACTAGTTCATCACATGTTAAAACATTTTCCAAATTGTCTGGTTCATTATTGTATGTTCTCTATTAAATGGTTACTTCTAATCCTCAGGTTGCAGTGGATGGAATCTGGAAAGTATGCCTTGAAGCTGGCGGACCAGTTCATTTTCCTGGTTTTAATGGTAACTCTGCTTTACTCTGCATATAATGTTTCATATGATGTTTTGAACTTTTTGTCTCATTTTCTTTTCTTTGGTAGGTGAATTGATCTGCCCAGCTTATCACGAACTCTGTAGCACTGGCTTGCCCCCTCTTTCTGGTGGGCATTGTCCAAATTCATGTAACTTCAATGGGGATTGCATTGATGGGAGGTGTGATTGTTTTCTAGGGTTCCATGGCATGATTGTAGTAAACGTGAGTTCTATCCCTCCTTCCCTTGATCACAGGGCCAGCCCCAATATCAAAATTCCTCGAAGCAAAATATCTAAGTCGTATTTTGTCTGTGCAGGTTCCTGTCCTGGCAACTGTAACGGTTGTGGAAAGTGCCTGAGGAGTGGTGTATGTCAGTGTGATGACCGATACACTGGCATCGACTGCTCAACTGGTAGTGTGACATTTCTTTTACAGATGTTCTCTTTAGCAATTTCTGACTGGCCCTCCATTTGGTTTTGGATGCTAGTTTGTGGTTGCTTCCACTCTAATATATAGGGTCAAAATGATAAAGAATAAATTACTCTTTTGCACCCCTCCTCCCCAACCAAAAAAAAAAAAAAAAAAAAAAACTCTCAAAACGTAGTAGACCTTGTCCTCAATGAGATTTGCTTTTGATGCAAAGACTGATTCTTCTTTTCATGTTGTGGGATGGGTTTGTGTATATGTACTCTCAAATTCAATTTGTAGCTGAATTTTCCCTGTGGTTGAAACATAACCAAGACTATTCTTTTAGCTCATTGGTGACATAAGTCAGATTCTTGCAGTGGTAAAATAGATCTTCTCATGTAGTGTCGGGTGTTTGTTTTGCAGAAGTTTGTGATGAACAGTGCAGTCTCCATGGCGGTGTTTGTGATAATGGCAAGTGTGAATTTCGTTGCTCAGACTATGCTGGATATACATGCCAGAATAGTTCCAAGCTTCTGTCCACTCTTTCAGTTTGCCAAGACGTGCTAGAGATAGGAAAGTTTGGGCAGCACTGTGCACCAAGTGAACCAAGTGTTCTGCAGCAGCTAGAAGAAGTTGTTGTCATGCCCAATTATCACCGTCTGTTTCCAGGTGGTGCTCGAAAGCTAATAAATAATCTGTTTAACAAACAGTATGATTGCGATGCAGCTGCTAAAAAGCTAGCCTGCTGGGTGAGTATGGCTCTTTAAACCTTTGACTGGAGTTTTTTCAAACTTGCCCTAGTTATAAATCTTTAGGAAGAGCATTTCTCTTATGAACATTAGAAGTCCATTCAAACTGTTTTTGTGGCCATGGTACATGCAATTGTGGGAACATAATTTCTATCTGTCTAATGCTAATTGACCCCTATCGAGTGACGGAACTTAATAACTTATCTAGGAGTGGTTCCAGGATGAATATCCTGGTACTTCATGAACCATGTTATCACATTCGAACCCTTATTTGCATGTGAGGTTGTGCATTCATGTGGTACACAAATTATTTAATGGTACTTGACTATAACATCTGAAAATATGGCAGATCTCAATCCAAAAGTGTGACAAGGATGGAGACAACAGTCGAGTGTGCCACTCGGCTTGTCAATCCTACAATAGAGCGTGTGGAGCATCCCTTGACTGCGCAGACCTAACCCTTTTCAGTGGTGAGACTGAACATGGAAACCAATGCACAGGTTCTGATGAAACTGCTCATATAAAAGGATTGGCCATGCAGGGAAGAAGCTCAAAAGCCCTGGAAGCCTTAAAACAAATGTTTGTATTGTACAGGTAGCTCGGAATTTTCTTTTTTGTAGCGTCACAATTCGGCTTGTAATTTTATTCTAGGGTCTAATTGTAGGAAAGGGCAGCACGCGGTGCACATGTTTGAGATGTAGGTCTTTTTTCCCCTCATTTTTAATTTTTGGCTCAGCCCAACTGCGTTTGAGGAAAGTTGGGTGAGGCATCTTGTGATATTGCTACCTGCTGTTACTGGTCAGGCATGGTTTCTCTTAAGAAAGGATGAATTCATTCTTTTCTTTCCTTTGTAAAGAGTTAAGAGGTTATCTTCCAGATGGTTTCACATCAGTGCCTTGGAGATAGACAGCAAATACTTGTCTGTCATCAAGTTGATAATGGCAACAATTGATCTATGGGAAGAGTTCGACAGTATTAGGAATAGTCACTATGAAAGAGAGCTTATATTTATGGTGCAGCATTAGAGCAAAACTTAATTAGGTATGCCATGTCCAATGCAAATTCCAGCACTCCCAGTCACCACCGACAAAACTAAGAACGAAGGAAGAGTATGCATAACAGGCAACATGTGCATTGGGCACATTTTACTAGGATGTATTAACCTCTTTGGACTGTATTGAAGGGAATATGGTTCCACATAGCGACTTATCTTAATTTTGTTTTTTGGGACTTCTGTCAAGGATTAGGTGCTGTGGATCCAGACGTGTTGGGTATTGTGTATCATCAAATGTGGATTCCACATACATTATGCCACATTTATTTTAAAAACAAGTTTAAATGGGTCATAAATGGGTTGCTTAGCATTTTTTTTTTTTTTTTTTGGTCGGTGGATGCTTAGCGATTTAATGGGGGGTTTTAAATAGGTTGCCGGCGAACCTCTCTGGATGCAGAAGAAAAAAAGGAAAAGAAAGGAAAAGAAAAAAGAAAAAATAATTTTTTTTTGAAAAAGTATAAAAAATTGAAAAATTATTGATTAGATTTGTATTGCTTGGAAATATTTTAGTAATATAATCTTTAAAAAAAAAAAAACATAAGAATAAGTTTTCCTAAATTTGGCTAAATATGAAAATATTTTATTAATATGGGTCGGGTCGGATATGGATCGGTCGTCGGGTATGGGTCAAAAAATTTGTATTAGGCATAAATGGATCATAAATGGGTTAATGGGTCAATTTGGGTCGAACCATTAATGACCCGACCCAAACCCGACCCAACCCATCCATTTATCACCTATGTAGCACGGACACTCTCCGGAAGCCTTCGTGTCGTGTCCGACACGTGTCCGACACGCTCCGACACGTCCCGACACGCTCTGACACGCGGTCAACGAGTGTCGAAAAATCCGACACGTGGTCAACTCTCTCCGACACGCTTCGACACGCGAGTCCAGAATTCCGACACGCGATTCCGACACGCACGGGGTCAATTTTAAAAATTTCTAATACTTGTGGGGTCAAAATATAAATATACACAAAAGAAGTAATAAAAGAAGTAATAAAAATGCTATAACTATACACGCACGGGTCAATTTTTTTTTTTTTTTTTTTCAGTTTTGTTTTTTTAGAATTGTTTTATTTTTTTAAAAATTCTTTTACTATGAAAGAAGTAATAAAAAAAGCTATATATGATAAATAAATAAATTTAAAAATATCATTTCAACATTTTTCTTTAAACAATGTTTTTTCCTCTAAGTTTTATGTATTATTGTGTAAATTAATTCTAGGTTATTATTATCATTATTATTTTTTTAATTTATTTATATATAAAAATATATTTAATATATAACGTGTCGGAACGTGTCGAAATTCTCTATTTTTAAGAAATGACGTGTCGGCGTGTCGTGTCGTGTCGTGTCACGTGTCGTGTCCGGTCGATGCTACATAGTTTATCACCTCTAGTCATGTGCAATCTGTAGGCGGCGAGTCCACGACAGTTTATCCCGTCCTTCACCCCGGAGATGATCCAGTAGAGTACCTTTCTCAATGTTCTCATAAACCAAGAGCGGCTGCTCGAGCTCGACGCCACACCCGAGTAAACGAACGAGACTTCGGTGATTGACTTGGCACAAGATCCGAACCTCGTTCAGGACCTGATCAGTTCCTTTGGTGTTCCCGAGTTTCGCACACTTGATGGCGACAACAGTGCCATCATCTAGGATGCCTCGATAGACTTCGACATATCCGCCAACACTGAGAAGCCGATCCTTGGAAAAGTTGGCCGTTGCCTTTTTTAATTTCTTTCCCAGTGAACAATTTGGATGCTCTGCCGCCCCTGGCATTAAGTATATCCTCACGCTCCCTGGTGAGGCGTTCTCGAGCCTCTTGAATGCGCCGGTGACGCCTATATAGCAACAGAGCAACGATGGCTACAAGAAGGGCCACACCTATCCCAGACGTTAAACCTGCAACGAGTCCAAAGTTGTCAAACAGTGAATTGACGACTGCATTTGATCTCATAAGACAGCAAAACAAGATGCTTTCACGTAGCTCAAACTGTAATTGTCATCTTCACACAGTCTAAGACCTACTGTGAAGGGAATTCAACTAGATGCAAATTTTGATGATCAACAAATTAAACATGAAGTGTCCAAACATTCTATTCCTGAATAATCTTGTTAAATTGAGCTATCTTGATTTCATCGAGCATGATTTCCTTAGCCTAAATTCAGTGGAATCATAGCCATGCTTTTAAATTTTGGAATCAACTTATGAATTGTAAAGTAAAACCGAATTTTCCAAATTGAAAAATTATGATCTTCATTAAAATGAAATTATATTGATGCAGAACGCATCAGGAAAAAAAAATATCAAGATGTCACAATTAGAATAGGAAGTAGGTACCTATTATGAGAGCAATCCTATCCATTCCACAACTATTCGGATCTTGACATGTCACATCTGCACCAAAAATAAAAATATATGGAAGAATAAAAGTGCCCAAAAAACACTTTAAAAAACTTACTCTCTACACAAACTCCTTGGGTGGGGTCCCACGTGAGCCCGAGCTGGCAGAAGCACCTGCTGACCCCGCCCCCCGCCGAGTCGGCCTGGCACGTGGCATTCCCGTCGTAGTCCGACTGGGCCCCACAAATGGGCTCTGGCGGCAGCACCCACTGGATCTCCATCCCGAGCTTGGGCTAGAGGCTCACAGGCTCTCTCGGGTCCAGGTTGACGAAGCTCATGTACGCTCGGCAACCCGCGTCCCTGACCGGATCGAGTAGGACTTTGTTGACCCGCCCGCCTGGAACATGCAGCAGATCACTGCCGCCCCGCACGCCGCCGCGCCGGCCGTGCCGTTCACGTAGGTGTGGCAGAGGCTTGCCGACGAGTAGTTCAGCGGCGAGTTGAGTATCGTGGGGGTGCAGTTGAGGTAGAGGATGGTGTTGCTGCCGGTGACGTTGAAGGGCAAGGAGGAGTTGAGCTGGACGCCCTGGTGGACGAGGTCGGACGTGATGTAGGCGTTGGCGAGCACGCTTGCACCTTTACCCCCAGGCACCTTGCACCTATCCGGCACCGCAAGGACATTTGGGAGAATCACATTACAAACCCCAGGCATCTAGAGGAACCTAGTTACCCCTCCAAACATCCCTATTACCACCCAAGGCATCGTCGTTCCGAGGATTAATGGCATTCTCAGTCACACATTCACACCATGATGCAATAATTCCATAATTCAATTAAAAATACGTTAATGTCACTACTATTCAGTAACTCAAGCATGCATCTAATGAGTCATCAATCATTTTCATCCCCTAGACTAATATAAACTCATCCCTATAGATATTAAGTGAACTGTAATGAAGATCCCACATTCTAGGCCTAAACTAGCTCTATGAGGTGTTCCGCACGCCTTTAGAAACAATGACTGATGTCTAGGTAAACGGTTTAAAAAAATTATGAAACTTTAATATGAGGTAGACAAGACCTAGAGGGATATTTTTTGTGAGGACTTGAAGTCCGATTCAATTCATACAGTTCTAAATAATTTTTGCAAACCAGGCCCAAAATAGTCAAATTTTTTAGAACGAAATTGAGTATGAAAATAAATATTTCTCTGACCAAATGAGGCCGAAAAATTATGACAATTTAATATGTGATAGCCTAGGATGTATCTACAACTTTCATGAAGCACGTGTTAGAATTCTGGACCGAAAAATCTGTGGAAAATGGAAAACTAGGAGAGGTCAGTCCAGTAAGTCCAAAAACAGATTTCGAATCCCGAAGTTTTCAAATATATTTTTGTCATACGAAGTCCAAAAATTCTGAAATTAAAGTATGTCGTAAAACAGCCAATAAGGGACGACTTTTGTGAGAACGCCCCATGAAATTTGCACCACATAAGTCAGTACAAAATTAGCAACTTTGGGTTTTGGCTAGAACCAAACTTGCCCTCAGCCCCAGCATGGATTTAATTTAGAATTTCAACTACCTCAGCCCCCGCACATGCTAGATGTTGACTGACTATGTTCCTATGATCCAACCACAAGTTCGATTACTTGAACTTGCCAATTATCTAGGTAATGTGATCGGAATTTCCATCTAAATGAAAATCTAAACGACGTTTGTGAATTTTTTGGGAAACTATTCTCATTGCATGATAAACGATAGATGTAAGATAGAATAGAGGATATATGCTTGTCTCGAATCCTCGTGGATTGTGGTGGTGACTCGGCAGGAGGGAGGTGAGGTACCTTCTACAGTCATCTCTGGTCTTCATCTTGGGCGGCAATTGTTGACTCAGCTGCTTCATTTCGTGTCAGCTGGAAGCAGCAGCCATGATGAAAATTCAAGAGTCTTCGGTTGATGTAGGGGATGTGGCATCTTGGAAATTCCTGAAGTTGTTGGGGGTATTTGGATCAGAATAGCAATGACTCGATGATATAAATGCATCCTCAGATGAGGTGGAAATGATGTCACTTGGTGATGACGCGGTGAGGATGTGAACGGCATAGTCCGACAGCGAGCTTGCTAACGTAGGGTAGATCGTGAAGCATTTGGGGCTCACTATTTTATTGAGCGAAAAAATTTGGATGTCACAACTCGTTTCTCGAGACAAAGAGAGAGCAGCAAAGGACGAATGACGCCACCAATGGGGCTTCAACAGGCAATGGCAGGGCTCGGGAAGGAAAGAGAGAGAGAGAGAGTAGAGATCACGAAGAGTGAGGGAAAAATCCAAGAATGAATAGAGCGATTTTTCACCCGAGTGTGAATGGAGCGATTTTTAACCCAAGTGTGAATGGAGTGATTTTTTTTCCTTCTCCGCGACGGAGGAGCGGTTTCAACGGGGGGAGAGAGAGAGAGAGAGAGAGAGGAGAGAGAGGATCTACCATAAATTTTGAATAATCTTCCTATGGGCCTGGATTGACATGTGTCGCTTAGTGATTTTGTATATATCCCACACAGGATATTAAGTGCACCTAATATTTTCTCCATGCCAAGCATAACCCGGTCACGACCACTGATAGCAAGAGACGTGTTGCAAGAACCGTCAAAAAGTATGGTCAACCTACGAATTTTGCGGTTTGATTGAGAGAGGTTTGTTGTTTGAAGGAAATTTCCACGAATTGATGCCGCTGTGTCTCACTGTTGGATGTCATATGAAGTTGAAAACGCAACTGCGACAATTTATGGGAAAGTACTTCATGAGATCAATGAGGCAGGTAGGAAAGCTGGAAGTGGGTTCTATAGTCAAGCAAAACTATCCCGTCATCCAATGATCAAAACCTAAGAAGCACCGACACTCTCTAAAAGCCCCCGACACGTGTCCGACATGTTCTGACACGCTCCAACACGTTCCGACATGTGGTTAACTCTTCCTGACATGCTCCGACATGCGAGTCCGAAATTCTGACACGCGATTTCAACACACACGAGATCAATTTTAAAAATTTTCAATATTCGAGGGGTCAAAATGTAATTATATGAAAAAATAATGAAAATTACAAAAATAAGGGGAAAGAATAAAATCCTTACTCTCAAGTTTCTCACTTATAAGTTCTAATCTTCCCATGAGTGACGATGAAATGCCATTCTTCTCGTCATTCCGTTACTCCCATATACTTAAAGTTATAATTTTTTTTGCTTCTTTCCGCCTCTCGCAAGCATCACTTGCAAGTTATTTCTTTTGGTACATGTTATTGGCCATGAGTTATCTCTCACATTTTCTGCGGCGAATTTAGTGATTTCTTTTTCTTTTGGTCATACTTCGAGAGTTCTTGTCTTGGATTTTCATTTTTCTCGAACCTTATTTTGTAGAGGAGCTCTAAGCTAGTCTATATCATGAACTCTGAACTCTGTCTAGGACTATAAAAAATCTCATCAATCTCCAACAAGTATAAGAAAATATGACATATTCCTTCAAGTTTACTCTTTCATGTTTGCAATTTTTGAATTTTTAGTTCAATTTCCGTCAAATTAAAACAATGAATGATATTAACAAATGTTGAATTAATATTTTTAGTATAAATTAATTATATGCTCCTTTTTATTATTATTTATTTATTTTTGTATTTATATATAAAAATATATATTTAATATATAACGTGTCAGAACGTGTCGGAATTCTCTATCTTTTGAGAAATGACGTGTCGACATGTTGTGTTGTGTTGTGTCGTGTTGCATTTCGCGTGTCCGTGTCGATGTTACATAAATCAAAACACGCCAAGATTTTTAATTGCTTTCCAGTATATGACTAATGATCCCAACTGCCATGTACTAGCGAGGAAGGTGAGATATTGACCCCAACGTGCGTGTATGAAGGGCTAACTTCTCTATTTTCAAACTTGTCAAGCTCGACAAATTAAGATTTTTGTTCTTTGTGCCGTGATCCACGGTGCTTTCGCCAAACAATCCGAAGTACGCCTCGTTGGAGTTGGGTGGGATTAGGAAGCCAACTGGCACGAGGGAAAATGCATCGCCATCGTGGATTGACTAAATCTTTGATTGGGTAAAAAGAGAATGAGATTGAGAGATCCTTCTAATAATATCATACCTTTCTCATGTCAAAACCTTCCAAGCGATTATTGAACCACCATCATATTAAAAAAAATCGATCATTTAAATGATATTGACCATTTGTGTCGTGTGGAAATCTTATGTTGCTTTATTTTTAGAATAAATAATCCGACTCGTCTCACTATAGATGTCAACATTTAAGATACAAATCAAATGACGTTCAGCAACACAATTTTCATCTGATGAAAAATTGGGTTCAATTTGCTCCATGACTAAACCATTAAGCACTTGAAAATGTGTACACGCAATTTTTTCATTCAGCATTTCAAGATGGAGATGGAGAAAATATTGAATAAGGCTTGTCTTGCTAAGTTAATAATAAATCATTTCATTTGTTGATCAACGGGCCCACGTTTTAGATTTTTTCAAAAATTCCTTTTTGAATCTCCTGCTCTTTTTCATAAACACCCATCACCTTCATCTTCACACCCTTGACAAAAACTGACGTAGCCACTCCAACAACCTAGCTTCAAAGCTTGTGGAGCTTTCCAATGCCGAATCAACTTCCTCTTCAGCTGCATGACAGAAAATACACATCGAATAAATTCATTCTTTTCTTTAGAAAAAGGACCTTTACACAAAAGCAATTTGGGAAAAATCGGCACCCTATTTGGGCACACCTTACTGCATTTGAATTTCCCTAGCCATTACACAGCTCCTTCTTCGTCTTCTTCGTTACAGAATCGGTTCACAGGTTAAGGGTTTCGCTCCTCTTGTCGCGTTGTAAAGATGGAGCGTCTGTAGTTTTTGGTAGATTGTGATCTGAGAGATGACAACAGTCAATTTTTGTTCATGTTTTCGTGCCGATTTGGATTTTCCAAGTCGGTAGGCAAAGAGATTCCGTGCGATGGGTGAACTTAACAAGGAGCAAGAACAGAAGATGTGAACGGTGTTCAAAGAAGCTGTTGAACGGGTCAAATTTTGGTTTCGGGAATGCGTGGTTCACTATAAAGCACACCATCCCGAACCAGTTGAATGGTGCAAAGAGATTCCGTGCGATGGGTGAACTTAACAAGGAGCAAGAACAGAAGATGTGAACAGTGTTCAAAGAAGCTGTTGAACGGGTCAAATTTTGGTTTCGGGAATGCGTGGTTCACTATAAAGCACACCATCCTGAACCAGTTGAATGGTGCAAACCTCATCTTTAACAGTTGTAGAATACGCTTCTCCTTACAACCATGTCTTGTTCTCTTCCTTTGTGCTCTCTCTTTATCCTTTTCTCCCTCGTCTGCTCTCCTGTTATCCCCTTTGTTAGTCCTCTTTCCTTCAATATAAATAGCTTTGACACGAACACAAGCAACATACTACTCGAAGGAGTTGCGAAAGTTAACCTCAGCTCCGTTGATCTAACCAGTAAATTTGAGTCACCATTCTTTAAGTTTCAGGTTGGCCGCATTCAGTATTCCAAACCCATTGATATATGGGATTCTGGTACAGGGAGACAAGCAGACTTCTCTACTCATTTCTCTTTCACCATTGATCCTTCCAACGCCACTGGATATCCTGATGGCATTGCCTTTTTTCTTGCTCCCGTTGGCTTCCCAGTCCCCCCTAACTCAGCTGGCGGATTTTTAGGATTGTTCAATTGGAGCACATATGATGACCCTCGGAACCAAATCGTCATGGTCGAGTTCGATACTCATGTGAACCAGGAATATGATCCTCCGGTGCAGCACATAGGAATCAACAGTAACTCACTCCGGCCGCTTAATTATACTCCATGGGATGCTGGATCACACATCGGCAAGGCAACTGATGTTATAGTGACCTATAATTCTACTAGCAAGGATCTTAGTGTATTCTTGTCATTTGATGACAAGCCGATTTCTCCGGATAACAAAAATTCCTCGATTTCTTGCCAAATTGATCTTGCTGAAGTTCTTCCTGAAACAGTAGCAATTGGATTCTCAGCTTCGTATGGCCCGTGGGGGGTGAGACACAGCATCAATTCATGGGAGTTCACTTCAAACTTGGACGTCGTGGGCCGTCCATCCATGGATCCGTCGAAAAAGGGAGTAAACTCTAACATTTTTAGGATTGTAACATTCATCACTTTTCCCGTAGCATGTCTCTTGCTGGTCATTTTAGGAGGTTGTTGCTTATTTATGATCAAGATGAGGAAAAAATATGAGTTTCAGGCTCTGAATCACATTGACAAAGAGATAGTAGCATTGCCACTGCAATTCTCTTATCAAGAGTTGCTTGTTGCTACAAATGGCTTTGCAAATAATCGGCAACTAGGCCAAGGAGGTTCCAGCCAAGTTTACAAGGGATTTTTGAACCGTTTAGATCGCCTAGTCGCTATCAAAAGAATCTTTGCAGAATCCAAACATTCAGAGAAGCTGTTCACCAATGAAGTGAAGATACTAAGCCGCATGATACACCGGAATTTGGTTCAATTCATTGGATGGTGCCAAGAAGAAGGTGAGTTTTTGCTTGTTTATGAGTATATGCCTAATGGTAGCCTTGATAATCATCTCTTTGGAACACGCAAAAGTTTGCCTTGGGATGTGAGGTACAAGATAGCTTCAGGACTAGCATTAGCCCTCGACTATCTTCATGAATATCTAGAGCAGTGTGTTCTCCATAGAGACATAAAAGCTGCCAACATATTACTCGACATGAACTTCAACACTAAGCTTGGAGACTTTGGTGTGGCTAAGCTCGTTGACCCTCGGTTCAGGACACAAACAACGGACGTGGTAGGGACATATGGTTACTTGGCGCCAGAATATTTGAGTGAAGGTAAGGTTACTAAAGAATCCGACATGTTCAGCTTCGGGGTTGTGGCTCTAGAAATCGCATGTGGTAGGAGGACCTATCAGGAAGGAGAATTTCATGTTTCGCTGCGCAAGTGGGTTTGGCAGCTTTACCTTGCTGGAAACATGCTTGAAGCAGCGGATGAAACATTGGGTTCGAGTTTCGATAGGAAGGAAATGGAATGCTTGATGATGGTGGGACTGTGGTGTGTGCATCCAGATCCCAAGATGAGGCCAAAAGCAGGACAAGTCATAAGATTTCTTCAGCTAGAAGTCCCGGTGCCTGAGTTTCCACATGGCACTTATGAGGCCCCCACTTCATATCAGCCATCAGCACTAAGAATAGAGTCTTCCTCTTCTATGCAAGAAATCAGTTCTTCTCAGTTAGATAGATCATGGCTCCTAAAGCCATCCAGCAACACTTGTTGACTTTTGGGAAAATGAAACAAATGTTGTGACGGATTAGTTGTGCTCGATCGACCTTTTCTTAGCTGTAATATATGTCTAGCTGCTGATCATTACCATTATGTAGAAGTCACAGGGACATCAGTACCATTATAGATGCCACTTCTGCAAAAGCTCGCATTGCATAATCTGATTTTTTGAGGAATTATGCCAAAGAAGTATGTGCTTTGACTCTGTTTCAGTTACAATCTGGAGATGCCTTTAGCCTTTACAGGGGGATAATTTAGTTGAAAGATTGGGTGGTTATAACAGGTAGAAACTTTCCAATAAAAAGATTAGTTAATTTATGCACCAAGGATGGTAACGGAAAAAGAGCATTAGAAGTGTGCCTGCAATTTAGAGCAAAACTAAGGGACAAAAAAAAAAAAAAAAAACAAAAACAAAAACCATACTGATGACAGATTATAGGTTCTTGACGAGTCATTGTTAAGAACTATCTATCTCTTAACACTAAGTAGAACAGACCATTGTGGAAATTAGCGTTGCTGCATAACTTGGTTAATGTTACCTAAAAAGTTCTTGTTTCTTGTAGAAATTTAGGAGAAATTACTCTGAGTTTTATTCTACAGAGAATGAATATTTACATGAGGCATTTAACCTTTGTATAGCTGCTATAATACCCTAAAACGTAGTAAACAAATTCTTAAAAGCTAACAAACAAAATCTGGAAACCGACCAAAAAAACAAACAAAATATGGAAAAATAAAATCTGGAAAATCTGGAAACAAAATAATCAGAAAATCCGATTATGATTTTCAACATTTCTATTACTTTAAATGCTTTGCATGAGGAACTTGTCGCTATTTATAAATTTTCCTCTCCAAAAGAGAAACACCATACTCGGCCAAATCTTTCCAGTCCCACCATAGCTTCGGCATTTTTCAGGAAATAATGGTCCGCCAAAGAGGTTTCAGCAGGTAAGTCAGCACCATCAAAATATAACTTTTGTTCTGCTTCCTAGGATCAGTTAATTTAAGAGTCAGCTCTAGCAAGAATCTATGACTAGATTGATATTGCAAGAACAAGTAAGCTTTGACTAGTCTTTTACTGTTAGATTAACATGTTTTCTCTCCATGCGAACTCTTGCCAGATTATGGAGGGAAATAGATCTTGCTTAACACATGAAGCAAAGATCTGGCTGCAACATTTCTCTTGCCGCTTGTTAGATCAGTTCATATAATCTAGGAGCAGGTTCTTAAGATCTTTTACATTTTGTATCTCATTCGAGTATTTGAGTCATTATCGGGATAACACAATCAGAAAAGCTAATTGGAAGATGAGTTGCATGATCCGCAATTGCAAGCCAACAATCAGAAAAAAGAAAAGCAGGAAAGTAGAAATGCGCCCCAGACTCGAATTTGTATTAACATGGAATCATGGATGGATGTTTTAGCATGTCAGGATTTATCCAACGCTGATTGAACTCGTCTTGATCGATTCGTGAGGCATCAGTTATAATTGTAATGCCCTAGGTCTCCATTATACACATATTGTCCGCTTTGGACACTAAGTCCTCACGGTTTTGTTTTTCTCGGAACAGCCCATACTACTCCAAGAAAATGCGTATTGCAGGGGCAGAGGCGCGGACGCACCACCATCCATCTCCCAAGCCAATATATTGTCCTCTTTGCGTACACACGCGTCCATTAGAGTGGCACAGCGGTGCCCATAACTCAAGGTTTTGTTTCCTCCGCCCACAGGCTTAGAACGCATATGCACACAAAGAGGACAATATATTGGTTTGGGAGAGGGATGGCGGTGCGTCCGTGCCTCTGCCCCTGCAATACACGTTTTCTTGAGATAGTATGGGTTGCCCCGAGAAGAACAAAATCGTAAGAACTTAGTGTCCAAAGCGGACAATATGTGTATAGTGAAGACCCAGGACGTTATAATAATCGAGTCAAGTAGCCAAAAGAACTTAAAAGATAGGCTCTTTATGTTTCCATATAGTGAGGTTTGACCCAGACGCATGTAGTCAAAGCTTATTCACTACAAAAAATACTTTTGGGCATTCTGTCCAAAAAGGTTCTGCTAGTGCTAAATTCAAGAACAAGTGGTAAACCCACGGTCAAAAAACTGCCTTCTGAAGAGGTCTGCATTACATGAGAGACATGAACTTCAGGATTGTGAAAGGCTGTGCTCAGAGACAAGTACAACAACCATGCATGATCAATAAAACTAAACTAGGCATGACAATTCGTCTGTGTTACCTAATTCTGCAGAATTAACTCTCTACTACTTCGGCCGTTGCAATACTCATGATATACTCAATTTCTTCGGCAACTTCTTTCATGGAAGGACGGTTCTGTCTCCGTTCCTCCAAGCATCCCACGGCAAGAAACCCAAGCGCCTTCATGGTCTCCACGTTGGCGGTGCTCGCCTGTTCCTTTAGCATCGGATCCACAACATCCATTATCCTCTCCTCCTCCACCATCCTCTGCACATAGACCGCCAGATTCACATCATCCGTCGCTCGATTGAAGTCTATCGCCTTTTGAGATGTCAAGAGCTCCAACAGCACTACTCCGAAGCTATATACGTCGCTCTTATCAGTCAACTGGTAGTTGCGATAGTACTCGGGGTCAAAATATCCAAGTGTACCTTGAGCACACGTCGATATGTGGCTCATATCAGTGTGACCCAACCGAGATAACCCAAAA
The DNA here is from genome assembly GCA_014182715.1 of Eucalyptus cloeziana. Lineage (NCBI taxonomy): Eukaryota > Viridiplantae > Streptophyta > Magnoliopsida > Myrtales > Myrtaceae > Eucalyptus > Eucalyptus cloeziana. The sequence continues at coordinate 35,461,328 of CM024640.1, read as the reverse complement.
TCCGAGACTTTAGCCTTCAACTTCTCATCCAGCAATATGTTGCTAGACTTGACATCTCGGTGATATATCGGAGGAATTGCTGAGAAATGAAGGTAAGCAAGGCCCTCGGCCGTGTCATGTGCAATCTGGAGGCGACGAGTCCAGGACAATTTACCCTGTCCTTCACCACGGAGATGATCCAGTAGAGTACCATTCTCGATGTACTCATAAACCAAGAGCGGCTGCTCAAGCTCGACGCAACACCCGAGTAAACGAACAAGACTTCGGTGATTGACTTGGCACAGGATCTGAACCTCGTTCAGGACCTGATCAGTTCCTTTAGTGTTCCCGAGTTTCGCACACTTGATGGCGACAACATTGCCATCATCTAGGATGCCTCGATAGACTTTGCCATATCCGCCAACACCAAGAAGCCGATCCTTGGAAAAGTTGGCTGTCGCCTTTTTTATTTCTTTCCCAGTGAACAATTTGGCTGCTCTGCCGCCCCTGGCATTAAGGATATCCTCACGCTCCCTGGTGAGGCGTTCTCGAGCCTCTTGAATGCGCCGGTGACGCCTATATAGCAACAGAGCAACGATGGCTACAAGAAGGGCCACACCTATCCCAGAAGTTAAACCTGCAACGAGTTCAAAGTTGTCAAACAGTGAATTGACGACTGCATACAAGATGCTTTCACGTAGCTCAAACTGTAAATGTCATCTCCACACAGTCTAAGACCTACTGTGAAGGGAATCCAGCTAGATGCAAATTTTGACGATCAACAAATTAAACATGAAGTGTCCAAACATTCTATTCCTGAATAATCTTGTTAAATTGAGCTATCTTGATTTCATCGAACATGATTTCCTTAGCCTAAATTCAGTGGAATCAGAGCCATGCTTTTAAATTTTGAAATCAACTTATGATTTGAAAGTAAAACCGAATTTTCCAAACTGAAAAATTATGCTCTTCATTAAAGTGAAATTATAATGACGTAGAACACATCAGGAAAAAAAATATCAAGATGTCACAATTAGAATAGGAAGTAGGTATCTGCTATGAGAGAGGTCCTATTCATTTCACAACCACCTAGATCTTGACATGTCACATCTGTATAAAAAAAACAAGAAAATCCACTTCTTACCCATTTTTTGGAGCAATCAAATAATAATTGATTACCAATGAAGATTTCCAAGAAGCAACATAAAATATAAATGTACATAAAATTTATGGTTACTCTTGCACCAAAAATAAAATATATGGAAGAATAAAAGTGCCCAAAAAACACTTTAAAAAACTTACTCTCTACACAAACTCCTAGGGTGGGTTCCCACGTGAGCCCGGGCTGGCAGGAGCACCTGCTGACCCCGCCCCCCGCCGGGTCGGCCCGGCACGTGGTATTCCCGTCGCAGTCCGACTGGGCCCCGCAGACGGGCTCTGGCGGCAGCACCCACTGGATCTCCATCCCGGGCTTGGGCCAGAGGCTCACGGGCTCGCTCGGGTCCAGGTTGACGAAGCTCGTGTACGCCCGGCAGCCCGCGTCCCTGACCCGGATCGAATAGGACGTCGTCGACCCGCCCGCCCGGAACGTACAGTAGATCGCCGCCGCCCAACACGCCGCCGCGCCGGCCGTGCCGTTCATGTAGGTGTGGCAGAGGCTCGCCGACGAGCAGTTCAGCGGCGAGTTGAGCAGCGTGGGGGTGCAGTTGAGGTAGAGGATGGTGTTGCCGCCGGTGACGTTGAAGGGCAAGGAGGAGTTGAGCTGGACGCCCTGGTGGACGAGGTCGGACGTGACGCAGGTGTTGGCGAGCACGCTCGCGGGCTTGATCACGAGCCGCTGGTTCTCCGGGTCGACGGAGGTGATCAGGTACGAGTTGTTGAGGGTGTCGAAGAGGAGGGTCCCGCCGGCGTCGCACTGGACCTTGTAGGACTGGTCGCCGCACGTGGGGGACGTGCTCAGCGGGTAGGGGACCGGGCTGGAGCCGCAGTCCAGGCACCGGCAGCATATGAACTCCCTAATTTTCATCTATGGACGTCTCTTTTACAGTCATTCAATTGTTCTTGTAGAAGAAATCTAATAGTTTGTCTTCCTGAATCTGTCCAATCATATCTTGATTAGTTGATTTTCTATCTGGGTTGAAATAGATCTCTCCCTGACCAGCTGATCTCTCAATCGGCTGCTGGAGAAAGCAATGTGGAAAATTTGAATAAATTGCATTAGTATTTCATTGTAAAGACGTAACTACTTGACACTTTACCTGCTGATGAAATCTCTCAGTTCGATAAAGCTTTAAGTGGGAGTGAATTGACAATCTCGCGTGAAATGGTTTCTTGAAGGAATCTTTATAGGTCCAACGTTGGTCAGTTTTTTGTCTCATAGAGGGAGATCTTGCTGACAGGTACTAAATCTGAAGAAACAAAGGTAGCTCGGGATAACTTGGCTCAGCTTGGGAAAGGAGGTGCTGTTCTCATGGTTTGCAGGACTTGTGGTAAGAAGGGAGATCACTGGACATCAAGATGTCCATATAAGGACCTTGCTCAACCAGTTGAGACCTTTGTTGATAAGCCAGCGGCAGCAAAGCCAACAAGCACTAAGGGAGCTTATGTGCCTCCAAGCATGAGAGCTGGGGCAGAGCGGATGGGGGCAGCGATGAGGCATAGGAATGAAGAGAATTCTGTCCATGTAACTAATTTGTCAGAGGACACTCGGGAGCCCGATCTGCTCGAACTGTTCTGCACGTTTGGCCCAGTTAGTCATGTGTATGTTGCAATTTGATCAGAAGACAGGTTTGAGCAGAGGTTTTGGTCTTGTCAACTTTGTAAACAAAGAGAATACTGAAAGGGCATCAATAAGCTTGACGGGTAAGGCTATGATAACCTCATCCTTTGTGTTGAATGGGCGACACCCAGAGTGAACTAAAACGAAATATGCGACGTGTTATCAAGCCCAGCACAACCCTCATTGGCCCACAGCACTACCGTTGGTGGTTCTGGATTTTTTCTTCTTTGGGTGTATTGAAGAATTTATGGTATTCTGAAGTTAATGTTTCCATTCTCTTCTCTCTTGAGGAATTTGTTGCGAATATTATTAGGGGAGTTAGAACTCAATTTCTGTATTGCAATATGAAATAAACCCTGCCGCTTGGGTAATATCAATTTCAATCTCATTCAAAGTTAGGACATTTCCCGTTTTCGTGGGAACTCCTTTACCATTGCTTCCTGGACAAAAAGAAGTGAATGTCTTGTCTCACGAGGCATGTAAGCTTTGGACAAGATGCAATAGCCTTATCTGAGCTCCAGCTTTGCTAGTTGAGCGGCCAAGGTTATGGCATGGTATGCACGGTTTATCTAATTTTGCTTTCTCAAATTCAGTTTGCTTATTGTGGAGTTAGATCGTCAGCTTGGCTGATGACTGCATATAGTTGGAATGGATGGACCTCAGCTCAGTCGTCTATGTAATGTATCACCCCTACGGGTCTGAACTTTGTACAGCCATTATGTATGTCGCCATGTTTTTGCTCTTTTTCCTCATCAAGATGGCCTGGATGTACTAATTTCAGTACTTCCATCAAATCCTGAACGATCTTTCTGAAGATCAGGTAAGTCTTGTGATCCTTCTATGCTCAGCTGGTATGTGATGTGTATTAGCATTATCGAAATGCCGTGAAGGGGCTTTGGTTTCTTGCTGCTGGATGCTTGCACTACCATAGAAGAAGAAACAGTTCACAGGATGATGAACTTGATCTACAGTTTAGAGAGAGAGAGAGAGAGAGTGTGTGTGTGTGCCTGTAGAGAAAGTCAAACAATAGGAGTATTTGATGCAGAATATGTAATTTACTGGGAAATCCCCGGAAGTCTTTTTCATATTGCCAAACTCGGCCCAAATTTATGTACTCCGGTTTCTGTCCCACATGGACCCTTGTGTCTGCATGGTTCTATAAGCCAAGATATATCTTGCCGAAATGGACTGAGGGACCGCAGGACAGAGTATCCTGCTGACAGATGATGATACTGGGAGTTCTAGCTAAATAAACCTCATTGCTTCTCCTACTTTAGGTCTCCCCTTAGGATCCGGATGTGCACACCACAAACCCACAATCATCTAGCATTACATTCACTTCTAATCAAAACAAGAACCCACCATCATGAAGCATCCCGTTTGCTTCTAATCAAAACAAGACCTCCACGGCTCATCAACTGCGTCAAGGATGCTATCTGACAGCACACTTAACTAGTGGAAAATGGTATTCCACAACCTGATAGATCTTCCCGCAAATGTCCATAATCACAACCACGAAGCTGACCATGGCAGCCTCTTTCCTAATCTTCCCATCTTTCACATATTCCAGTGCCAGATAAGTAACCACGTTTCCCTACTGCATGTGCCATTTGAGTCCCCTATCTGCAGTCGACGGGCTTAGCCACTCTGATATAGCCGATCTTTGTCCTATAATATTGCTTCCAATAGTACATGTGCTGATTTCATGTGTCTGTGAAGTACACGTTGCTGTAAGTTTTCATAAAGATAGTAGAGGGCCGACACCAAACCAAGAGCTTTGCTGTACCTCACACCCCATGGAAGACTTTTTAGAGGCCCAAAGAGATGATTTTCAAGTCTGCCGTTAGGCATGTTGTCCTATACAAGCAGAAACTCACCTTTCTCTCGACACCATCCAATAAATTGCACCAGGTTTTGATGCATCATGTAGGCTGAAAATCTTCACTTCATGGATGACCACTTTCTGGGAATGGCTGGATATTGCGAAGATTCTCTCGACAGCTACTAGATAATCTATGCAGCACAGCTTTCCTTTATAATTTGGCCAAACATTCCTTGGCAAATTCCTATCGTTTGCAAAGCCATTAGTAGCTGCTAACGACTCGTGATTAGAGAAATTCATTAGAAACGCTTCCTTATCGCTCTATTAACATCAATGGCAGTGCCTGCATTTGCTCGAGAATGATACTTTTTCCTCTTCTCCACGAGCAAGCATCACAACCATTGATAGCAACAGACGCTGCAAGAACCGTCACTAAGTGTGGTCAACCTGCGAATTTTGCAGTTTGACTGAGAGAAAGTTGCTGTTTGAAGTAAATTCCCACGAATTGATGTTGTGTCTTGCTGAGGGATGTCACAAGAAGCTGAGAACCCAATTACGACCTTTTTAGGAAAGTACTTGGCGAGATCAATGAGGCAGGAAATCGAAAAGTTGGTTAGATAGTCTACCGAAGCGGTGTCGTCGTTGAACGACCAAAAGATGCGGAATGCCTGACATGTAACTGACCTCAACCAACAATGCCACATGGGAAATCCGACGCCCCTGGTCCCAGCACTTCTGGACCTGGCAAGAAAGGAGTAGAGGTGACCCCAGGAAATATTGAAAAGGTCCCCAGTGTTGGCTGGGTCCACCTGCATGTGGGGCCCAGCCAGCATTAAAAGAAAAAGAAAAAGAAAAGAAAAAGAACAAAAAGAAGGGAGTTGTCGTACGTGGGGTGTGCGCATCTGGAAGAAGAAAAGTGAGAGAGAGAAGAAAAACCACCGAAGGGAGAATAGAAGAAAAGAAAAAGCTTGCAACTTTGCGGCTTTGATTCGAAGGCCAAATATTGTCGGAATCGGCTCAAATTTCAGTATGTTGTTCGTGAGACCGAGGGCTACGAGTTGATGGTTTTTGTTCATCGAGAACCGTCTCCGAATTCTCCAACAGTTAAGGTTTTCGCTTCAAAACTTGTTTATCCACCCATGTGGTGAGAAAAAGATGATTGTAATGTTGATGTTGAACCTCAGTGTGTGACTGCAAGAATACTTTTGTGTATCCTGCTATTCTTGGTGATTAGTGGATGTTTTTGGGCGGTCCATGGTTTTTCCCGCATCGGGTTTTCCACGTTAAATCGCTTGGTGTCGTTATTTGCTTTGTCTACTTATCATTTCAGTATTATATTTGCATTTTGTGAGGCTATACATTGCTGGTTGTTGCTGGGGGTTAAGAGATTTTAAGTTGATTTAGTATCGGGGGAGAAATTGATCCTGGATTGCGTTTGGCCGTGGTGAATTGTTATATCCGAGCTCTCCCCAACACCCAGCTTGCTCTGGGCATAAAAAGAGCAAGGCGTACAGTGTTTCTCACAAGAACACAATGCGGAAGACATCACCTCAAGTAACTTTTCAGACCTGTAAGGATGCATTTGGCTGGACTTATGAGAAAATCCTTTGGGAAAATATAAATGACTTTAAGGATTTGTTCGTTTCGCGATAAATAATTTCCAAGAAAATATTTTCCGAATTTTCCGGCGTTCGTTTCACGAAAAATGAATTCATTTGAGAAAATGTTTTCCATAAAAGAGAAAAAGTCTTCTTAATTAGAGAAAAATATTTTCCACTTTTTAAAAGTGGAAATCATTTTCTTGCTTAATCTCTCTTGATCTCTCTTATCTCAGACTTCTACAAATCATTATTTTCTCCTCTCCTTTTTTCTTCTTCTTTTCTTTTTTTTATTGGAATTATTTTTTAACTTTCTTTTTCTTTTTTAATTCGAGTTATTTAATTTCCTTTTTCTTTTCTTTTTCTTTTTTTTTCTTTGTTTCCCATCTTCTTCTTTCTTGGCTAGTCGCCGGCCATCCCTAGGCGAACCTCGAGCTCGTCGATCTCAAGTTCGCACTCACCGACTCGAGCTTGACACTCGCGCTCGCCAATCTGGTGAGCAATAAGCCTTGTGCTCATCGGCCAGGCGAGCTCGAGGCTCGCCGATGGCCGGTCACGGGCCATCACCGTGGCCGGCAACCGGTCAAGAAAGAAGGAGATGGAAAACAAAGAAAAAAATTAATAATAGATTTTGAAAATTAAAATAATTAAAAATAAATTTTTAAAAAATATGAAAAATCCATTTTCAAAAATAAATGGTTAATACCCTAAAACCCCCAAACTGGTACATCTCGTGACAAATTTACCTCAAATTATTTTTTTGACCACCAAAAACCCCATACCGGTATACCTTTGACAAATTTACCCCAAACTGGTACACTTGTGATAAATTTACCCTCTATTAGTTTTCGTTAAATTTTATTGTCAAATTATTAAACTAAATGACACGTGACAGTTGACGGGTATACCAATTTGGGATTTTATGCTCTGTTTGTCACAGTTTAAAATTTTCGTGATTTTTTTGTGGTATTAATCCAATTTAGCGGATGGTATATTTGTCATAAATTTACCAATTTGGGAGTTTTTTGTGGTTGAATAAATTAGTTTGAAGTAAATTTGTCATAAATGTACAAATTTATGATTTTTTATAGTCAGTCGAAGTAAATTTATTGCAGGTGTACTAGTTTGGGGTATTTCATGGTCAAAAAAATAGTTTTTGATAAATTTATCACAGGCATACTAGTTTGGGGTTTTTCAGGGTATTAACCCAAAAATAAAAAAATGAAATAGAGCATATGAAGGAAAAGATTTTCCTTACTGAACAGTGAAATATATTTTCCACTTCATTTTCAGGTTTCATCCGAACACAGGAAAATAATTACATTTTCCTGAAAAATGACTTCCTGAAAAATATTTTCTAGAAACGCCACATTTTCCACAAAACAAATGGAGCCTAAGTTTAAAGTGATTTTCCAAAATACAAATTGTGATTAGAATTTCCATTGTGAAATACCTTGAGTAAAATAGTGTTTTGAAATATTATATTTACAAAGTATCTTTGTGATTAAAAAGAAAAAGAAAAAAAAGATCATCAAAAGAAAAATAAAAAAGTTGGCTAGCAAGAGCAAGCCACCGTTGGCGATTGAAATCTATTGCCAACGGTCGACATCTGAGGTTGCAAGACCTTAGGTGGACCTCGGAGATAAAAGCGAGGGCCGCCTGGTTGTGCGACCTTAGGCAGCCCTTCACGGAGGTCACGACGACCCAAATCTAGGTTGCCAAAGGTCGCACGACTTGACGAGGGCTACCTAGTTGTGCAACCTCAGGCAACCCTTCACGGAGGTCGCGTGACCTAGATCTAGGTCATGGTGACGTGACTTGTCGGGGTCGCGCGATTGGCCGGTGACGGTTGCCGAGGTAGTTGTGACCCTGTCATTCTCTCTCTGACCTGTCGCTGACCATCACAGCCGCTCACAACCACACCATGCGACGAAGAAGATGAACAATGAATCACAAGGGTAAAAAGGGAAAAACAAAATTGAGTGGGGATAGTTTTTTAACAAAATTTTCATACTTAGGAGCCTTCCGAAAATGTTGAAAGCCCAAGGTAGCCTAGAACCTGCCTTGGGCTTTTAACCTTTCAAAGGCAAACATTTCCTCAAGATGAGTTTCAAAAATTTTATAAAACACCAAATATTTGGCCAAAAGAGCTTTGGACACCTAAAGCTCCTTCCCAAAGTAATTCCCAAAGCGAGTCCCAAACACACTCGTAGTATGAGAGCGATCACTGGGGAACTTTTGTTAGTTGAATGGTGGCATTCGGGGTGTGACAATTACAGACTTTTCTTATACTCAAATTGGACAATAAAGCATACTAACATATACTGTGGCCAAGGTTATCTCATTATTGGCAGCACAATGACTAATTTATACTTGTCGAAAACTTGAAGAATCTAAAATGTATAGGAATGAATGGGATGAGCAACTACAGCTCAATGAATAATGCATCTTTCTTCATAGTAGATTGAGCATCTACCATGCATATTTACAAAAGAAAATCATTTAATTCAAATCTATAGCATAGCATATGTACGAGGTCAAAAACAAGTTTCATCTTTTCAACAAAATTTTATCCATATTTGAAATATTTGTTTCCTCAGTAATATCAAAATAAAATATCAATGATTCATTCCATTGATCTATCTCAATAGTTCACACGTCAATGACCCATCGTATTAATTAATCTCATTAAATCACACGTTAATGATCCATTTCATTGACTAATCTCAAACTACATGTCAATAGTCTATCTCATTGACCAAATTCATGCTCCACTTATATTGCCTATGGCTGGTCTACATAGATACCCTGACATTAGTATTCATACCTACAAACCCCTAATCGGGTCCACAACAATATTAAGTACCAAATTATTGTCCTACTGCTATTATAATCAAATCATGAATCCTACTCATAAACCTGTTTCACAAACCGAATCAAATTACATTTCGTAATTTAATTTGTCAAATAAAATACATTTTTGTAAAGAATTTCACAACTCAATACATATAACTGTTCATAAACCATACTCGAAATAAAAAGCTTTCATAATTCTTTCATAAAAAAAGTTTTGCAAACTCAAAATATATAATGTTTCTAGATCCATTTCATGTACCCCTCCCCTTTTTCCTTTCCTTTTCTTTTCTCACTTTGCGCGTGGTCTTTTGACCCGGTCAACGCCGCTATTACAATCCAAGTCACGGCAGGGCCCGCATTTGCTCGAGCTTTTTCCTCTTCTCCACGAGCAAGCATTCCGAATCCCCGGTCACAACCATTGATAGCAAGAGTCACAAAGTATGGTCAACCTGCGAATTTTGCAATTCGATTGAGAGAGGTTTGTCGTCTGAAGGAACTTTCCACGAATCGATGCTGTGTCTTGCTGATGGATGCCGTAAGAAGCTGAAAACCCAATTGCCCCCTTTTGTAGGAAAGTACTTCATGAGATCAATGAGGCAGGAAAGCGAGAAGTGGGTTTTATCGTCTGTGCGAAACTGTGCGGGTCATCCAACGACCTAAACACTCCTCGCCTTCATCATCACATTCTCGACAAAACTGCCAAAGCCACTCCAACAACCAAGCTTCAAAGCTTGTGGAGCTTTCCAGTTCTGGATCACCTCCTCCGCAGCTGCATGACAGAAAATACACTTCGAATAATATTTTCTTTTCCTTAGAAAATGACCATTCACTGCATTTGAATTCCCTCGCCATTACACAGCTTCTTCTTCATCTTCTTCATTTCGAATTGGTTCAGAAGTTAAGGATTTTGCTTCTCTCGTCGTGTTGCAAAGTTGGAGCCTCCGTAGTTTTTGGTGGAATGTGATCTGAGATGACGAAGTCAATTTTTATTCGTGTTTCTGTGCCCATCTAGATTCTCCGGGTCGGTAGGCAAAGAGATTCCGCGCACTGGATGAACTGAACGAGGAACAAGATCAGAAGATGTGAACGGTGTTTATGGAAAAGAGCAAGCCGAGTGGAAAAGGGATTTCTGAAAAATCTGAAACGTGTGCCTCGCCGTACACGTGATCCACAAATGGAGTGATCCATTGCCTGACACTGACATTGAAGATCGGAACCGACAGACATTTCAGAAGCATTGAAAAAACCAAGCGACCGAGTTATATTTAGTGGGAAGGTCCCTTGTCCAACGATTTCAGCAGAAACTGCAAGGAAGCTGTTGAACGTGCCAAAAACTGATTTTTAGGAATGCCTGGTTCATTATAAAGCACACCATCTCAAACCAGTTGAATCGCCAGTGCGAACCTCATCTTTAACAGCTGAAGAATACAGTTCTAACCATAATTATGTCTTGCTCTCTCTCTTTGTGCACTCGCCTAGTCTTTTTCTCCCTCGTCTGCTGTCCTCTTAGTCTTATCCCCTTTGTCAGTTCTCTTTCTTTCAATATAAGAAGCTTCGACACCAATCTAAGCAACATACTGCTCGAAGGAGTCACGAGGACCGTGTCTGGAAATGTCGTTCTCACAAAAGGCATCTCTGCGCCTAACTTTTGAGCAGGCCACATGCTTTATGCCAAACCAATAGATATATGGGATTCTGTTACAGGGAAACAAGCAGACTTCTCTACTCATTTCTCTTTCACCATTGAGGCTTTCGGCACTGAGCAATATAGTGATGGCATTGCCATTTTCCTTGCTCGTGTTGGCTTCTCAATCCCACCCAACTCCACTGGTGGATACCTAGGACTCTTCAATGAGAGCATGGTTAATCATGGGCCTCTGAACCAAGTTGTGGCCGTTGAGTTCGATACTTGGGTGAACCCAGAATTTGATCCTCCAATGCAGCACATAGGAATCAACATAAACTCACTCTCCTCACTTGTTTATGACAGGTGGAATCCTGAATCACACAACGGCAATGCAACTAATGTTCTGGTGACCTATAATTCTACTAGCAAGAATCTTAGTGTATTCTGGTCATTTGATGGCAAGCTGGTTTCTCCAGATAACAAAAGTTCCTCGCTTTCTAACCAAATTGATCTTGCTAAAGTTCTTCCTGAATCAGTAGCGATTGGATTCTCAGCTGCTTGTGGCCTCTGTGCAGAGAGGCATGGCATCAATTCAAAATAATTTACTTCAAAATCGGATGTTATACATCCCCTGTTGGCAAATACATCAAAAAAGGGGGTAAACTCTATGATGTATAGGATTTAACATTTATCACTGTTCCTGTATTATGTCTATTGCTGGTTATTTCAGCATGTTATGCATATCTATGATAAAAAAATATGAGCTTCGGGCTAACTAACATTGACAAAGAGATATTAGCATTGCCAGTGAAATTATCTTATCAAGAGTAGCTTGTTGCGACAAATGGCTTTGTAAATGATTGAAGACTAGGCCAAGGAGGGTCCAGCCAAGTTTATGAGGGATTTTTGAACCGTTTAGATTGCCCAGTCACCGTTAAAAGAATCTTCGTAGGATCCAAACATTCAGAGAAGGTCTTCACCAACGAAGTGAAGATAACAAGCCGCACGATACACCGAAATCTAGTGCAATTCATTGGATGGTGCCAAGAGGAAGGTGAGTTTTTGCTTGTTTATGATTATATGCCTAATGATAACCTTGATAATCATCTCTTTGGAACTCAAAAGAGTCTGCCATGGGATGTGAGGTATAAGATAGCTTTAGGGCTCGCGTTAGCCCTCAACTATCTTCATGAAGATCTAGAGCAGTGTGTTCTCCACCGAGATATAAAAGCCGCCAATATATTACTCGACTTGAACTTTAACACTAAGCTTGGAGACATTGGAGTGGCTAAGCTCTTTGATCCCCGGTTCAGGACTCAAACAACAGATGTGGTAGGGACATATGGTTACCTGGCACCAGAATATTTGAGTGAAGGCAAGGTTACTAAAGAAACCGACATGTTCAGCTTTAGGGTTGTGGCTCTAGAAGTCGCATGCGGTAGGAGGACCTATCAGGATGGAGAATTTCACGTTCCCCTACACAAGTGGGTTTGGTAGCTTTACCTTGTTGGAAATATGCTTGAAGCAGCTGACGAGACATTGGGTTCGAATTTCAATAGGGAGGAAATGGAATGCTTGATGATGCTGGGACTGTGGTGCGTGCATCCAGATCCAAATAGAGGGCCAAAAGCAGGACAAGTTATCAGATTTCTTCAGAGAGAAGCCCCAGTGCCGGAGCTTCCACTTAGCACATACGAGGCACCCACTTCATATCGGCCATCAGCTCAAAGAATAGAATCGTCTTCTATTGAAGAATTCAGTTCCTGTTCAGCAAGATAGATCATGGCTCCTGAAGCCACTTTGACTCTCCAGATATAAAATAGATGTTGTGATAGATTATTTATGATCAAACGACCTACTTTTTGCCGTACAGATGTATCATAGTATTGTATTAGTTGATTGATTCTCGTGCACTCCTGTAGGATCACACCAGGAAGAAGTAACGAATTCTTCGAAGTGCGTTTGACATGTCTGAGTTACGCCAGATGAAGCTACTCCAGTTGTCACATCTGTCAGTGCGCTCCTGCCTCTTCAGCAGGCAGTAAAAATCAGTGGATGTCTAATCTCGGAGTCTGAGTATTTATTGATCACATAAATGTTGCTATAAACATTGCCATAAACAAATGTTCGATACGCCAATCGAGATTACAAAGTGGTTGTTGACAGTTCATTCTGACTTCTGTTGAAATTCTGAATCTTTCTGCTGTGCATCCATTTCCAGCATACTAGTCATCTATTTCCTGATTTGTAGTTTGAGGTTCATCTATCAAACAAAGCAGCTACCTCTGTGAGATGAATTTATAGAACCAAGTCACAGTGACTTCAACTCCTTCCAGGTGCAAAAGCTTTCAATCTTCTAGGTTCTCTCGTCGAAAGAATCAGAAGAGTTTCTCAATTAGTCCTTCATATACTTCCTTCCCTGTGATTTATATGGGTATTACCCTAAAAAATGTAACCCATGCAGGTAAGTCACTTTTAAAAAGAGGCCGAGGCTGACTATGGCTCACAAGGGTCATTCTCTGTCAAAGGATCAACTGAAAGAGAAATCTCAATGCCTTCTTCAAAATGTTCCCTGCACACAACAAAGAAGCATAAAAAGAAAGAGCCTCCTCTAGAATATTTTGGTCCATGGACATGACATGGGTTGAAGGGCTGAACAATTCCTAAGGAGGGTTTCAATCTGCAATGAAATAAGTTAACGTCCAAGATTTCTGAAGGTTTTCACCCTAATATTAATTCGAAAAAGTCTGTTTGCATGACAAAAATTCCTTTTTCCACGTACTATAATAATTTCATTGAGCTTTTAGTGAGAAGATAGACCTAATTCAGAATGGCCGTGAAGACTAAGAAAGTCTTATGTATAATGCTGGCAAAAGTACACTCAAGTACCAAAACTTGACGTGAGGGGACACTTAAAATGTTAAAAGTTAGGAAAAATGATACTTTAAGTGCCATTTTTTTTTTCGAAAAATGGGATACTTGAGTACCACATTCGGCGAACTCCATCGGAAATCCTACCTAACAATTTTTTAAATAATTTTGCTTGTCTACGTGGCTCGCCAAAGAGCTAACTCAGTAAAGAAAAACAAAAATGACGCCGTTTTAGCATGGATTTGAATTTTAATATAAAAAATTAATTAAACTAAATTATAAAAAGAAAGGAGGAAGACAATTGCAGGCGACTAAGGGCTGTGTCCTCGCCATCGCCTCCTCGCCATCACTGGGAAGGGCTGGCTACCTTGGTCGACCAGAAGCGAGGGCTCGTGAGCCCTCCCTTAGATCCGGTGAGGGCTACCGACCCTCGCCAAAACCGAGAGAGGATAGGGAGGATCACGACCCTCGCCCCAGATCGGGCGAGGGCTTGTGGGCCCTCACCTCCGGTCGACGAGGTTATCGGCACCGGCCAAGGCCCGGCAACCCCGATTGGCCCTCCCCCACCATAGCTGGCCCTTCCCGACAACTTTTGGAGGCAGCGACGAGGGCCCTCGCTGCCTGCAATCTCTCTCTCTCTCTCTCTCTCTCTCTCTCTCTCTCTTTGTTTTTTAAATAAATTTAGTTTTAAATTTAATTTAATTAATTTTTATATTAATTATTTACCCACGTCAACAACAAAACAATGTCGTTTTTGTACTTGTCTAGCCACGTTGCAAAACGATATTGTTTTGCACTTGCCTCGCCGAATAATCGCCACGTAAGCATTTTGGCCAAATTTTCTTGCTTTTGACACTGATCCATGTTGCTCAAATTTTGGCACTTTAAGTGTCATTTTCCTAACTTTTGACACTTAAATGTCCTTTCATGCCAAGTTTTGATACTCCAGGATGTCCGACACTCATATAATGCTCGTTCTTCGCACAAGCATTCTTGTCATATCCACCTTTCGGAATAGATTTTTATTTCCTTCACAAGCCTGTACAAAGTTTTAACAAAATCGATTCTGCTTTCGAAAATGACTTCATAAGCCACACTCATCAAGAAACAAAGTCTGTGTATATGATAAAGTCCCTCTCAAAAGAGCTTATGTAAGTGGCAATGTAACCATGCACACGGGGTTTCAGGGAGAGCTACTTATGAGCTCAAGTTTCCCACACGACCAATAACGTCGTGTTCTTTCCCTTCAAGTGTGGCGTTTGCTGCTCAATCAATGATAAGACCTAAAGTGACCTTCAATATTGAGGCAGAACAGCAAATTTGACACATTTGGTCAATTCATCTGGCTAATTCTATGTGCTCCCAACTAATGCGCAAGTAGCTAGGTTATTTGAATACGCTGACACTGGTACATACAAATTTAGTGTGTGTGTGTGTGTATTGCTTGATGAATTTTGCCAGAGAAAAAGCTTAAGTCTTTCATCTTCGTCAAGAGGAAGGGCACTTCGATGACAATTGAAAGAGAATAATGAAGTAGGAGAAGGTGGATGGGGGAGCTGGACCTTCACTTGTACGTTTGACATTTGAAGTTGCTTCCAGACGAAACATAGGCAGCCATCAAGAAAAATAGTCAATGTAGAAACTGAAAACGCCAAGTAACCAAGCATCTTGCATCCTCTTCCTACTATGTCGTAGATAGATCGCGATGACACTTGATGTTGTGTCGCACAGCCAATGAAGCATCCTCGTTGCTGAACTTCTACAAGAAATGCAAGAAGTAAGCATGCTATTCAATAGATATGTAATATCATATAAGCACGATAATGCATTATATTCAAGACCATTATTAACAGCAAGGTCCATGAAATTGTGGTACAGCTACTTGATTATCAGATTATAGTGCTGAGGTATGCTATATATTAAGTAATATTCAAACCATTGGTTTGGACCAGTGAACTCATCTGTAGCGTGAAGGCACTTACAGCTTATTTAAATCTGCTAGGATCCTCTTTTTTGTTCGGTTTGGACCAGTGAACTCATCTGTAGCGTGAAGACACTTAAAACTTATTTAAATCTGCTAGGATCCCCTATTTTTGTTCTCGACAGCCAAGAACGGTGCTCTTGGTCATCAATTGATGGAGTCAGACCGTCGTGGACTATATAATGCATTAAAACTCATATTAACTGCAAATTTTTTCCTCCTCACAGGCCTTAATGGAAGTCCTTAATCATTGTTTACCACGCACCTTGGTGACTTTTGGTCAGAATTCTCGACCCTCTCAATTGCTTATCTATTATATTCTTTGCTACATATTTATCCCTTACATCACGCCACTTTCCTTCAACATTACTTGCTTCGAGCCTGATTCGAATGACATAATCTTTCAAGGTGATGCCAGGATTTTATATGCTGCCATAGATCTCGCTAGGATTGAATACGTGGTAGTTTTTACTAATAGGAGGTCGCCTTCAGTACTCCAAGCCTGTTTACATATGGGATACCTCGACTGGAAGACATCTCGACACATTTCTCTTTCTTCCATGGCCTATAGCGATGGCTTTGTGTTTTTCCTTGCTCCTGTCGGCACCACAATCCCAGCCAACTCTGCCAGCGGATTTCTAGGATTGTTCCAGCGATGGGAAAACCGGAAAGAGCATTGCGAGAGCAAAGTCAGGGCCGATTTATTCAAGCGATTTAAAAAGTGGGGCAGTAGATCTATTCTGGATTCTATTTGTACGATTTACTTATTCAAAAACCCATGATATGTCACGTTATTTAGTAAATAATTTTAGAATCACTGGCGCTAAAAAAGTGGAATATCTCACTCAAGCTGGAAGCCCAAACAAGACGGTGCATGACGGTGCTTCAAGAGAAGGACTTTCACAATTCGTCAAAAGTCATCCCCGCCGAAAGAGCAACAACCCCAAACAAGAAGGTGCGTGACAGTGCTTCAAGAGAAGCACTTTCACCATTAGTCAAAAGTCGACCCCGCCAAAGGCACGTAAAGTGTTGTTGCTTTTTTATTTGAGAAAAAGAGCAACAAGACGTGCGTTTTGGCTTACGTGCCTTTCGGGTTGTCCCTTGTGAGGACTTACCGAGAAAAACAACGGTCAGATCCATCATCTACTGCACCTTCCTTCAGAAAAAAAGAGCAACACTTCACGTGCCTTTCGAGTTGTGCGGACTTTCCAACAAAAACTACGGTCAGGTCCATCATCTAATGCACCTTCCTTCCCATAATTGGGGGTAAGTACACTATGTGCCAAAAGTTGTGTACGGCGCTCACTTTGGTGCCAAAAGTTTCTGTCGAATCACTTTAAGTGTCAAAAAGTTTGAAAAAATGATCATTTGAGTATCAACTCCGATTTGGTTGGCAAAAAATCCAACGTGACACTTTTTTATTAATTTTTGAAGCTAATGTGGCTCGCCGGAGAGTACAGTCAACCTTTAAACAACAAAACGGCGCCGTTTGGTGTCTCTCCCCCAATTCAAAACCCTAAATCCCCAAATTGAGAGAGAAAATAAACGGTGCTCACTTTGAGCCAATCGCCATCCTCGATGGCCCCCATGCTCTGCGGCCACGGCTCCAACCCCGACCCTGACCCCAACGACGGCCACTTGGTGGCCAAGTTGAAGGCTGTGATCTGACCGATGCTCGGGGAGGCCGCCGACAAGTGTGCCGCCCCCGATCTCTCCCTCTCCATCTCCGATCTCCCCAACGAGTGCGTTCCCTGCATCTTCCAGTACCTAGGCTCCAACAACCGAGGCCGATGCTCCCTCGTGTGTCGCCGCTGGCTCACGATCGAAGGCCAGAGCCGCCAGAGGCTAACCCTCCACGCCCACTTGAAGCTACTGGACGTGGTCCCCGGTTTCAATTTTTCGGAACTGGTTCTTAGCGTTTTCCATTTCTAGGTTGGGAACCGCCTACCCGAACCATGCACACCCCTACCCTTGTCCAACCATTTCAACAAAGACTATAGAGAAGCTGTTGAACGGATCAAATTTTGGTTTTGGGAATGTGTGGTTCACTATAAAGCACACCATCCCAAACTAGTTGAATGGTGCAAACCTCATCTTTAACAGCTGTAGAATACACTTCTCCTTCAACCATGTCTTGTTCTTTTCCTTTGTGCACTCTCTTGATTCTTTTCTCCCTCGTCTACTCTCCTGTTTTCCTCTTTGTCAGTTCTCTTTCCTTCAATATAAGTAGCTTTGACACGAATGGAGGCGACATACTACTCGAAGGAGTTGCGACAATTGTGTCTGGATCTGTTGTTCTCACCGAAGGCTCCCTAGCGCCATCATTAGAAGTAGGCCACATGCGGTATGCCGAACCCCTAGATTTATGGGATTCTGCTACGGGGAAACATGCAGACTTCTCTACTCGTTTCTCTTTCACCATTGATACTATGAACTACGCTCTACATGGTGATGGCATTGGCTTTTTTCTTGCTCCTGTTGACTTCTCAATCCCACCCAACTCCGCTGGTGGATACCTAGGACTCTTCAATTCTACCACATATCATGGTGGGCCTCAGTACCAAATTGTGGTCATTGAGTTCGATACTTCCTATACCCCTACCATACCAAATGATATTTCAACGGAGCACATAGCAATCGACATAAAATCAGTCCCGCCATGTCAATATGCGGGATGGGATTTTGCATCACACAGCAGCAAGGCAACTAATGTTATGGTGACCTATGATTCTACTAGCAAGAATCTTAGTGTATTCTGGTCATCTGATGACAGGCCGGTTTCTCCATATAACAAAGATTCCTCGATTTCTTGCCTAGTTGATCTTGCTGAAATTCTTCCTGAATCAGTAATTATTGGATTCTCAGCTTCTACTGGCCAATTTTCAGAGAGACACAGCATCAATTCATGGGAATTCAACTCAAGCTCGGACGTTGTGCCTCACCGGTCCGTGGATCCGTCAAAAAATGGGGTAGACGCGGAAATGTCGAAAAAGGGGGTAAGTAAGATGTATAGGATTGTAACATTCATCACTTTTCCCGTAGCATGTCTGTCGCTGGTCATTTCAGCAGGTTCTTGCTTATTTATGATCAAGATGAGGAAAAAATTTGAGTTTCGGGCTCTAACTCACACTGACAAAGAGATAGTAGCATTGCCACTGAAATTCTCTTATCAAGAGTTGCTTGTTACGACAAATGACTTTGCAAATGATCGAAGACTGGGCCAAGGAGGATCCAGCCAAGTTTACAGAGGATTTTTGAACCGTTTAGATCGCCAAGTCGCCGTCAAAAGAATCTTTGCAGAGTCCAGACATTCAGAGAAGGTCTTCACCAATGAAGTGAAGATACTAAGCCGCATGATACACCGAAATTTGGTGCAATTCATTGGATGGTGCCAAGAAGAAGGTGAGTTTTTGCTTGTTTATGAATATATGCCTAATGGTAGCCTTGATAATCATCTCTTTGGAACACGAAAAAGTTTGCCATGGGATGTGAGGTACAAGATAGCTTTAGGGCTAGCATTAGCCCTCAACTATCTTCATGAAGATCTAGAGCAATGCGTTCTCCACAGAGATGTAAAAGCTGCTAATATATTACTCGACACGAACTTCAACACAAAGCTCGGAGACTTTGGTGTGGCTAAGCTCGTTGACCCTCAGTTCAGGACACGAACGACGGACGTGGTAGGGACATATGGTTACTTGGCGCCAGAATATTTGAGTGAAGGTAAGGTTACTAAAGAATCCGACATGTTCAGCTTCGGGGTTGTGGCTCTAGAAATCGCATGCGGTAGGAGGACCTATCAGGAAGGAGAATTTCACATTCCACTGCACAAGTGGGTTTGGCAGCTTTACCTTGCTGGAAACATGCTTGAAGCAGCGGACGAAACATTTGGTTCGAGTTTCGATAGGAAGGAAATGGAATGCTTGATGATGGTGGGACTATGGTGTGTGCATCCAGATCCCAAGATGAGGCCAAAAGCGGGACACGTTATAAGATTTCTTCAGCTAGAAGTCCCGGTGCCTGAGTTTCCTCGTGGCACCTATGAGGCCTCCCCTTCATATCAGTCGTCGGCACGAAGAATAGAGTCTTCCTCTTCTATGCGAGAATCAGTTCCTTTTCAGCTAGAAAGATCATGTCTCCTAAAGCCATCCGGCAGCACATGTTGACTTTTGGGAAAATGAAACAAACGTTGTGACGGATTAGTTATGCTCAATCGACCTTTTCTTTGCTGTAATATATTGTTTAGCTGCTAATCATTTGGTTGATGTAGATGTCACAGAGACATCGGTACCGTTAAAGATGCCCACTTCTACAAAAGCTTGTATTGCATAACCTGATTTTTCAAGGAATCATGCCAAAGAAGTACGCGCTTTGACTCTATTTCAGTTACAATCTGGAGATGCCTTGAGCCTTTACAGGGGCTAATTTAGTCGAAAGATTGGGTGGTAATAATAGGTAGAAACTTTCCAACAAAAAAATTATTTAATTTATGCACAGGATGGTAGCGAAACAAGAGCACTAGAAGTGTGCCTGCAATTTAGAGCTAAACTAAGGGAAAAACACCATACTGGTGACAAATTGAAGGTTCTCTGACGAGTCATTGTTAAGAATTATCTATCTCTTAACAATAAGTAGAATAGGCTATTCTGGAAATTAGCATTGCTGCATAACTTGGTTAATGTTACCTACAAAGTTCTTGTTTCGATTACCTTTAAATGCTTTGTATGAGGAACTTGTCGCTAATTATAAACTTTCCTCTCTGAAAGAGAAAAATGCCATACTCGATCAAATCTTTCCAGTCCCACCATAGCTTCAGCATATTTCGGGAAATAATGGTCCGCCGAAGAGGTTTCAACAGGTAAGTCAGCACCATCGAAATATAACCTTTGTTCTACTTCCTGGGATCAGTTAATTTAAGGGGAGTCAGTTCTAGCAAGAATCTATGACTAGATTGATATTGCAAGGACGAGTAAGCTTCGACTCGTCTTTTACTGTTAGATTACCATGTTTTCTCTCCATGCAAGCTCTTGCCCGATTATGGAGGGAAATAGATCTTGCTTGACATGAGCAAAGATCTGGCTGCAACATTTTTCTTGCCACTTGTTAGATCAGTTCATATAATCTAGGCGCAAGTTCTTAAGATCTTTTACACTTATTATCTCATTCAAGTATTTTGGTCATGATAACACGGTCAGAAAAGCTAACTGGAAGACGAGTTGCACGATCCGTAATTGCAAGCTAAACAATCAGAAAAAAGGAAAAGCAGGAAAGTGGAAAGGCACCCCGCACTCGAATCTGTATTAGCATGGATGGATGTTTTAGCATGTCAGGATGTATCCAACGCTGATTGAATTCTATCTTGGTCAGTTTATGAGGCATCAGTTATGACCGAGTCAAGTAGCCAAAAGAACTTAAAAGTTAGGCTCTTTATGTTTCCAGATAGTGAGGTTTGACCCAGATACATGTAGTTAAAGCTTTGTTCGCTACAAAATATACTTTTGTGCATTCTGTCCAAAAAGGTACCGCTAGTGCTAAATTCAAGAACAAGCAGTAAACCTACTGTGAAAAAACTATCTTCTGAAGTAAGCACGTCTATCCAGAGGTTCTGTATTATATGGAGAGACATAAACTTCAGGATTGCGAAGGGCTCCATCTCTGTGCTAAGAGACAAGTACAACAGCCACGCATGATCACCAAAAATAAACTACACATAACCATTCGTCTATGTTACCTAGTACTGTAGAATTAACTGTCTACTACTTCGGCTGTTGCAATACTCATGATATCCTCGACTTCTTCAACAACTTCTTTCATGGAAGGACGGTTCTGCCTCCGTTCCTCCAAGCATCCCACGGCAAGAAACCCGAGCACCTTCATAGAGACATAAGGACCAATAACATTTGCTAATTAAGCTCATCTGATCAATTTTTGCCAGAAATAGTTGATGTAGACACCAGTCATCCTATGTGGTGCGGTCATATTGACGTGAGCATTTTCAATAATATTTTAATACTTTTTCGATTTTTATTTAATTTTTCCTTTTCTTTCTCTTTTATCCCTTCTCTAGCCGGTTGCCGGGTCTCGGGCAAGGCTCGCCCTTCCTAGTGGCCACGGGGGCAAGCTTTGCCCATGGTCAACCTCGCTAGCCTTCGCCTCTAGTTGGTTGTCAAGACTTGGCGATCGGCTAGAGGAGGAAGAAGGGAAGGGGAAAAAAAGAGAAAGAAAGGAAAAAAAAAAAACAAATATTAAAATATTATTCTAAATTGTCCATGTCAAGGTTGGCCACGCCACGTAGGGTGGCCGGTGTTCACGTAAGCGGTTTTCAACTAAAATTGTCTAAATGGACTCAATTGAAAAAAAGATGAAAAAGTTTATAACTCAATTGACACAATTAAAACGTTTATAGCTGAATTGTCAAAGTGCAGTGAATTTAAAACTTTTTATCCCCCACAAATGTGAACGGGGATCAACTACCGTCAGATCTCTCTATCTCGATATCTTAGATATATTGCCGTTATCAATTAATATCTAATTTCAAATCATCCATGAAAAAAACAAAAGAAAAGAAAACACTAATATCTCTTAATTCAAGGGTCCATACAGTAAAAATGGATAGAGCAATGCGAGAGCAAAGTCAACGTTCATTTATTAAGGGTGCGTTTAGTAACCATTCTATTCCCGTAAACAATTTCTACTCAGAAATATTTTTTTCTAATTCTATTCCCTAGACAAGTTTTTGATTATTCGAACACATTTGCTAATTGTATAAAATATCTATTCTCGGAATAGAAAAAGAACAGAAACGCTTTTGATACTACCCTCAAATTTTATTTTATTTTTGTGATGTGGAATTTCTTTTAATTTTTAATAATTTTCTGAGATTTTTCTTTTCTTTTCTTTTCTTTTCTTTTCTTTTCTTTTTTCCTTTCCCTTCTTCTTCTTCCTCTACCCGACAACCTTGCCGGCCTTGGGGGAGCCTCGTCAAGGGCTGGCGAGGTCAACCTCGCCATGGTTGGGCGAGGTCATCGAACCTCGTCTCTGGCCAATCGCCAAGCTCGGTGCTGAGCCCAGTGACTGGCTAGAGGAGAAAGAAGAAAAAAAGAAAAAATTATTATAAATTAAATCTAGAATTATTCTTGAGAACAAATGAACATTTTTTTTACTTATTGATTATGTTCCAAATGTACTCCTTAGCCACTAATCTGTTCCCGAAAATACAAAAATTAGCTGACGAAATCAAATGGATTTTTTTTTTTTTTTTGGAACAAAATACAAAAGAACAGAATTAGTCAAGAATTGGTTGGTTATCAAACAATCCTTACGTGGGGCAGCAGATTTATTTCGGATTCTTTGATCTACTTATTCAAAAACCCAACTACACGATATGTCACATTATCTGGTAAACTAATTCTAGAACCATTGGTACTAAAAAAATGGAATATCTCACTCAATCTAGAAGCCCAAACAAGAAGGTGCGCGACAGTGCTTCAAGAGAAGCACTTTCGCAATTCGTCAAAAAGTTAACCACGCCGAAAAAGCAACAACACTTTACCTGCCTTTCGGGTTGAACCTCGTGAGGACATTCCGAGTTGACAACGACCATTAGATCCACCATCTAATGCACTTCCTTCCAAAAATTGGTGGAAATTGTCTTTGACGGTGTGATAAATTCTTTTTTACGGCATTCACCTTGGTGCCGTGCCTTTTGAAGAGATCAATTAAACCACAATTTTTAAAAATCAATCATTGATATCGATTATTTGTATTGCCAAAAAATTATATGTTATATCATGTTAGAATAGAATATCTAATATGTCTTGCTAGAGATATTAACATTCAAGATATGAATCAAATGACCTTTTTTGGCAACGCAAATTTGCCCCAAATTGAGAAATTATGTTCTATTTGCTCCATAAATCAAACCCCAAAAACAAAGTTCTTGTGAGGACTTTCCGAGAACCTATTATTACATTGACAACAACAATTAGGTCCATCATCTAATGCACTTCCTTCCAAAAACTGATGGAAATTGTCATTGATGGTGCTATAGCTTCTTTTTTACGGCATTTACCTTGGTGCCATACCTTTTAAAGAGATCAATTAAGTATCACCACTTTTAAAATTCAACCATTCAAGTGACATCGACTATTTGTGTTGTCAAAAAATTCTATGTTATATTACTTTAGAATAAAATATCTGATGTGTCTTGCCAGAGATGTTAACATTCAAGATATAAATCAAATGACTGTTGTTTGGCAATGCAAATTCGCCCCAAATCGAGAAATTATGTTCTATTTGCTCCATAAGTCAAACCCTAAAACCAAAGTTCTTGTGAGGACTTTCCAAAAACCTATTATTACATTGACAACAACAATTAGGTCCATCATCTAATGCAACTCCTTCCGAAAATTGGTGGAAATTGTCATTGACGGTGCTATAGCTTCTTTTTTCCGTATTCACCTTGACGGCAGTGCTCGCTGGCCAACTATAGTAATGTTTTCATTCTCTTCTCTCTTGAGGAACTTGTTGCAAATATTGCTAGGGGAGTGAGAACTGAATTTTGGATTGCAATATTAAATTAACCCTGCCGCTCAGATAATGATCAATTTCAAGCTAATTCGAAGTTAGGACATTTCCTGTTTTCATGGAAACTTCTTTACCTTTGCTTCCTGGGCAAAACGAAGTGAATGTCTCGTCTCACGAGCTATATAGCTTTGGATAGTCTTGTCTGAGCTCCAGCTTTGCTATTTGAGGCGGTAGGTAGGCAATACGTCATGCCTCCTGAAGAATGAAACAAATGTTGGGACGGATTATTTATGCTCAATAGAACTTTTCTTTGCTGTAATATATTGTCTAGCTGCTGATCATTTGGTTGATCTAGATGTCACAGAGACATCGGTAACGTTAAAGATGCCCACTTCTGCAACAGCATGCATTGCATATCCTGATTTTTCAAGGAATCATGCCAAAGAAGTATGTGCTTTGACTGAGCCTTTACGTGGTTATAATAAGTAGAAACTTTCCAATAAAAAAATTATTTAATTTATGCTCTAAGGATAGTAGCAAAACAAGAGCATTAGAAGGGTGTCTGCAATTAGAGCTAAACCAAGCGAAAAAAACCATACCGCCGACAGATTGTAGGTTCTTGACAAGTCACTGTTAAGAACTGTCTGTCTCTTAACACTAGGTATAGCCAATCTAGCTGTATTATCTGTAGTCATGGTTTATTGTCTTTAAGTAGAACAGGCCATTCTTGAAATTAGCGTTGCTGCATAACTTGGTTAATGTTACCTACAAAGTTCTTGTTTCTATTACCTTTAAATGCTTTGTATGAGGAACTTCTCACTAATTACAAACTTTCCTCTCCGAAAGAGAAAAACACCATTCTCCACCAAATCTTTCCATTCCCACCATAGCTTCGGCATCTTTCAGGAAATAATGGTCCGCCATAGAGGTTTCAATAGGTAAGTTAGCACCATCGAAATATTAACTTTTGTTCTGCTTCCTGGGATTAGTCAATTTGAGGGGAGCCAGTTCTAGCAAGAATCTATGACTGGACCGATATTGCAAGGACAAGTAAGCTTCGAGTTGTTTTTTCACTGCTAGATTGCCATGTTTTCTCTCCATGCGAGCTCTTGCCTGATTATGGAGGGAAATAGATCTTGCTTAACACATGAAGTGAAGATCTGGCTGCAACATTTCCCTTGCCGCTTGTTAGATCAGTTCATATAATCTAGGAGCAAGTTCTTAAGATCTTTTACATTTATATCTCATTCGAGTAGTTTAGTCATTATCGGGATAACACGATCAGAAAAGCTAATTGGAAGATGAGTTGCATGATCCGCAATTGCAAGCCAACAATCAAAAAAAAAGAAAAGCTGGAAAGTGGAAAGGCGCCCCAGACTCGAATTTGTATTAGCATGGATGGATGTTTTGGCATGTCAGGATGTATCCAACGCTGATTGAACTCGTCTTGGTTGATTCATGAGGCATCAGTTATAATCGAGTCGAGCAGCCAAAAGAACTTAAAAGATAGGCTCTTTATGTTTCCAGATAGTGAGGTTTGACCCAGACGCATGTAGTCAAAGCTTACTCACTACAAATATACTTTCGTGCATCCTGTCCAAAAAGGTTCTCCTAGTGCTAAATTCAAGAACAAGCAGTAAACCAACGGTAAAAAAACTGCCTTCTGAAGAGGTTCTGTATTACATGAGAGACATAAACTTCAGGATTGTGAAAGGCTCCATCTTTGTGCTTAGAGACAAGTACAACAACCACGCATGATCAATAAAAAGAAACTACCCATGACTATTCGACTGTGTTACGTGGTTCTGCAGAATTAACTCTCTACTACTTCGGCCGTTGCAACACTCATGATATACTCAATTTCTTCGGCAACTTCTTTCATGGAAGGACGGTTCTGCCTCCGTTCCTCCAAGCATCCCACGGCAAGAAACCCGAGCGCCTTCATGGTCTCCACGTTGGCGGTGCTCGCCTGTTCCTTTAGCATCGGATCCACAACATCCATTATCCTCTCCTCCTCCACCATCCTCTGCACATACACCGCCAGATTCACATCATCCGTCGCTCGATTGAAGTCTATCGCCTTTTGAGATGTCAAGAGCTCCAACAGCACTACTCCGAAGCTATATACGTCGCTCTTATCAGTCAACTGGTAGTTGCGATAGTACTCGGGGTCAAGATATCCAAGTGTACCTTGAGCACACGTCGATATGTGGCTCATATCAGTGTGAGCCAACCGAGATAACCCAAAATCCGAGACTTTGGCCTTCAACTTCTCATCCAGCAATATGTTGCTAGACTTGACATCTCGGTGATATATCGGAGGAATTGCTGAGAAATGAAGGTAAGCAAGGCCCTCGGCCGTGTCATGTGCAATCTGGAGGCGACGAGTCCAGGACAATTTACCCTGTCCTTCACCACGGAGATGATCCAGTAGAGTACCATTCTCGATGTACTCATAAACCAAGAGCGGCTGCTCAAGCTCAACGCAACACCCGAGTAAACGAACAAGACTTCGGTGATTGACTTGGCACAGGATCTGAACCTCGTTCAGGACCTGATCAGTTCCTTTAGTGTTCCCGAGTTTCGCACACTTGATGGCGACAACAGTGCCATCATCTAGGATGCCTCGATAGACTTCGCCATATCCGCCAACACCAAGAAGCCGATCCTTGGAAAAGTTGGCTGTCACCTTTTTTATTTCTTTCCCAGTGAACAATTTGGCTGCTCTGCCGCCCCCGGCATTAAGGATATCCTCACGCTCCCTGGTGAGGCGTTCTCGAGCCTCTTGAATGCGCCGGTGACGCCTATATAGCAACAGAGCAACGATGGCTACAAGAAGGGCCACACCTATCCCAGACGTTAGACCTGCAACGAGTTCAAAGTTATCAAACAGTGAATTGACGACTGCATTTGATCTCATAAGACAGCAAAACAAGATGCTTTCACGTAGCTCAAACTGTAATTGTCATCTTCACACAGTCTAAGACCTACTGTGAAGGGAATTCAGCTAGATGCGAATTTTGACGATCAACAAATTAAACATGAAGTGTCCAAACATTCTATTCCTGAATAATCTTGTTAAATTGAGCTATCTTGGTTTCATCGAGCATGATTTCCTTAGCCTAAATTCAGTGGAATTTAGCCATGCTTTTAAATTTTGGAATCAACTTATGATTTGTAAAGTAAAACCGAATTTTCCAAACTGAAAAATTATGCTCTTCATTAAAAATTATATTGATGCAGAACACATCAGGAAAAAAAAATATCGAGATGTCACAATTAGAATAGGAAGCACGTACCTGCTTTGAGAGCAGTCCTATCCGTTCCACAACCACCCGGATCTTGACATGTCACTTCTGCACCAAAAAAACGAGAAAATCCACTTTTTACCCATTTTTTGGAGCAATCAAATAATAATTGATTACCAATTAGGGTTTCCAAGAAGCAACATAAAATATAAATGTACATAAGATTTATGGTTACTCTTGCACCAAAAATAAAATATATGGAAGAATAAAAGTGCCCAAAAAACACTTTAAAAAACTTACTCTCTACACAGACTCCTTGGGTAGGGTCCCACGTGAGCCCGGGCTGGCAGAAGCACCTGCTGACCCCGCCCCCCGCCGGGTCGGCCCGGCACGTGGCATTCCCGTCGCAGTCCGACTGGGCCCCGCAGACGGGTTCTGGTGGCAGCACCCACTGGATCTCCATCCCGGGCTTGGGCCAGAGGCTCACGGGCTCGCTCGGGTCCAGGTTGACGAAGCTCGTGTACGCCCGGCAACCCCCGTCCCTGACCCGGATCGAGTAGGACGTCGTCGACCCGCCCGCCCGGAACGTGCAGCAGATCGCCGCCGCCCCGCACGCCGCCGCCGCGGCCGTGTCGTTCACGTAGGTGTGGCAGAGGCTCGCCGACGAGCAGTTCAGCGGCGAGTTGAGCAGCGTGGGGGTGCAGTTGAGGTAGAGGATGGTGTTGCTGCTGGTGACGTTGAAGGGCAAGGAGGAGTTGAGCTGGACGCCCTGGTGGACGAGGTCGGAGGTGACGCAGGTGTTGGCGAGCAGGCTCGCGGGCTGGACCACGAGCCGCTGGTTCTCCGGGTCGACGGAGGTGATCGGGTACGAGTTGTTGAGGGTGTCGAAGAGGAGGGTCCCGCCGGCGTCGCACTGGACCTTGTACGACTGGTCGCCGCACGTGGGGGACGTGCTCAGCGGGTAGGGGACCGGGTTGGAGCCGCAGTCCGGGCACCGGGTGGCGGCGGAGGACAGGGGCAGCAGCGGCAGCGCCGCCGCGAGGAGGAGGAGGGCAGCGGCGGGGGTGGCGGAGGGCATCGTGGGAGTGAGGGGGGTGATTACTATGGTGGGAATGAAGGGTTTTGTACGATTGTGATTAGGGTCGATGCAGCATGAAGGATTTAGCATAAAAATGGTGGTGGCGGGAGGGGGGTTGTCGTCAACGTTTGTGAACAAGAGATGATCTCATGGGAAGGTTCGTTTGATTAGTTTAATTCGATGAGCTCGCGTCTGAACTGTCAAGTTTTGACCTTTGGCCTGAGAAAAAAAGAAAGAAACAGAGAGAGGAAGCAGTTCCGACTTCGTGCATCGGTTGAGGCGTTTTTGGGTCAAATTCGGGGTTCTTCAGCTTCGGGCGCTTGGCCTCGATAATAATTCGTTTTTCTAAAAACCAAAGTCAATGAAAACTACCTTACCAAAAAAAAAAGTCAATGAAAACTAAATGAATAATTTTGATGGACAGAGATCTTTAATACGAAGATACGTCACTTGGGAGGGAGGGAGGGAGGGAGGCAGTCCGGACAATGGATAAGACTTGTAATCACAAGGTTGGAGACTGCAAAAAATGCCATTATAATTCTAGAAGAGTTGGCGAGCTGAAAAGTCTTGTTAGGATATAATACTCCATGTTGTGTGCTCTTTGATATTTTTAATGGATACTCTCCATCGGAAAAGGAAAAAGGGGGGGCATCTAGAATCGCCAGCAGATGATGAAGTTGCGTCCCCAGGCAGTAGTGGTGGTAGGCCCAGACCATGTGTTTTCGGCTAACCATTGACTTCGAAGGAAGTTGGTTTTGATTCTTCCTGCCATACATTTCAGAATGTCCAACCTGAAACATTCTGCCCATGATCGCCGATGTGGGTGAGCCGGCGCCTTGAATCATTTAGGTTCAATCCGTATGTTTATTCACGGGTTGAATGGCGCCACATAGGGGGAAATAGTCCTGACCCCCATGATTGCTCTCACTTGCTCGTCCAGCTGCTCGATGGTTGTGACGTCCAACTCGTCAAAAATCCATCCGGATCAAACCGAACCAACATAGCCAGTCTTTTGCTCGACTGGCTAAAAGGAAAAAAGAAAATGGAGATGCAACAGTAAACTTGCCGAATGAGAAGGTACAGCAACCAATCCTCGTGAACCCTCAGCATGCAAATGGAACCTCTCATGGAATTTGCGAGTCCATTGGGCACTGAGTCATCGATTAGTATATAAGCAACCATCGACAACTAGCCAAGCAGGAAGAGATGGATCAGATTCAGAGGCAGAAGAGGGGTGGAGTGAGCAGCTTTCAGATGCCACTCCATTACCCCAAATACACCAGCCAGGACTACAGGGACATGCCTGAGTGGAAGCTCGATTGCCTTCTTGCTGAATATGGCCTGCCCATCACAGGTGACTTGAGCTACAAGAGAGACTTCGCCATGGGCGCTTTCCTTTGGCCCGACTGTCACCAGGACCCGAGGCCTTCCTCTCGAGGCTGTGCTCAAGAACACTTCTCTTCGCAAGAAAGTCAAGTAATTTCGTGATTTTATCTCCAGGACTTCTGATAATGGTCTCATTCTGTCCTGCCCTTTCTCTTCCTTAGCTCGAATAGGTCTACAGTCCTGTGCTCGCATGATGTAATTTACTCTTCCGAACAGATGGAGCAAATAACAAACCAGCAGAGAGATACATGAATGACTTGCAAATCAACATTATATGAATCCTGGATATGATCATTGATGAAGATATTGCACTAAGTGTGTATAAAGACGCTGGGGGTTAAACATTTACAATCATGCACCATTCTACAACGACATAAAGGTTAGGTTACGTTTGTTACAACACGGATTCGAACAAAGAATCCACTTAGGCTGCAAGATTGTTGGTTTCCATCCTCTGTAAGGACTGCTTAAGGAAGGAGGCAGATAATGATCCCCTTCACTAAAACCTCAAGATAAATAACACTCTTCACTAGTTAATTGCATTAAGAAGAGAGAGAAAGCAGAATAGAGCCATTAAATTCAATAAAAGGTATGTTGAACATACATTTGTTAACCACAATGAACCATACATAAATGTCCAGCTTAATATCAAGGATCAAAGCAATCAACTCCAATGGCAGGAACCACTAAATCTTGTCCTCGAGCAGAGTCTTCAAAACTCCCTTTTTTATAGAACTCAAGCTGTTAAGGCAACGATACAAGCACATCCAAGATTTCAGAGTTCACACTCAGTGCAAGGGTGCCATTAACCCTCATCCATATTTCCCTCTCTGAAATCTGTATGATTCTCTGAGCTGGTCTACAGGCTCAACGATGTCAAGCATTAAAAGGAGTGCACCGAAGAGAACCGCCATCTGCAAGATGGTACCAGTTTTTAAAAAACAGCTTCCAATTAAACCTCCCCGAAAGCCTAGAGTTAACAAGTTGCCCTTAAAGACCAAATGAACTTAAATTTCTGCAACGGATCCCATGGTTAATTTGCAGTTGATAAGGAATGATGAAGTAACAATAACATACTTCCTATGTCACCTAAATAGAATTTTTATGCATCAATGCTAGAATAAGATATCGAGAGTCAAAAAGACTAACAGAAATCCTAGAAAGACCAAGAGGATTGAGCTAATTACATGTTCAGGCAACTAATTCATTCTAAATTCCGCCTCTTCACACGCCTTCCATCTATATCCCCATGTTCAGCTCCAGCCACAACTGGGACCGTATCTAGTCCGTAAATGCTGCTGGTGCCTCTCTTCTTATTTGAAAATCGGTCAGAAGAATCATCCACCGTTACAAAAGCCTTGAGCAGTTCAGACAACAAGGAAGGGCAGCTCTCCTCCAAGTGCCTGAAGCCATCTGACCGCATTACCACTGCAAAATTGAAAAAGATTCTCCCACATCAAATCCATTATTAAGGGCACACTTGGAAGAGTAGCTGATTCCCAGATAATCACTAGTAAAGAAAAGGCAGGCATAGGGAAATAATCAAGGGTTAACCAGTAGGCAGCTACAACAACAAGACATACATCAGATATAAAAAATAGCCGGAAACCAATAAGATAAATGAGTGTTTCGCACAGCAAGGGAAGGAAGAAGGGATGGAGGAGGGGGAAGAGTGCCATAAATGATGAAGGATACTGCAAATCAACCACAACAATCAGCAAACGTTTTCATAGAGAAACAACTGAACAGATTTAGCATGTTCAAAGACCTCTAAATGTGTCAAATCAACTATTGTGAGGAACAAACTTTGAAATACTTTTGCAGCCTAACCAAAGTACAAACTGTTAAATACTAATATTTTTTTTTTTTTTTTTGTTGGGGGGGGGTAGTTATTGTCAAAGCACAAAAGTGTAATTAACCAGAAAAAAAAGTGCCACAGTTTTTTTTTAAGACGAACCTGCCAAGTTTGTTGGATGCGCAGCAAATTTTAGACACATTGCCTTCAGCTGTCCAAACTGGTGCTGCTCTGCTAGGGCAAGTGTTGTAGCCACTGTATCAGCAGTAATCTCCTCACATAATTTCGACTCACATAATAATTTCAATCGTTCTAGATTGTAGCGGTCGGCAGCAGCTAACAGATGCTGCACTACGTTAGTCAATGTACCAGAAGAGGATGAGCCCGTGATTTCACGTAGATCAGGCATTTCGTCCATGTAAATGAACAGGAGCATTGCCTGCAGAAGAAAATCAAAGAAACATTGCCAACTGGAGTCAGACGTGGTGGTTTACACACTAGCACAATCAGTGCCGAATTTACAGCAGCAAAGGGGAAAGAAAGACATTGAGAATCATGCACTGCCAGTTTGCCAATATCAACATTATAAAGTTTCTAGTATATGAGAAGCTCGCACCGGTCCAAGAAAAACTTAATATCTTACCTTAAAAATTGAGGGATCAACATCCTCCACGACAACTTTCTCTATATTGCAATCACCGACAAGACCAAAAAATTGGGCTCGAAAGACCGGAGAACGAGCGGCGAGGATCAGTTTATGAGCTCTAAAGGTTTCGTCACCAACAACAAATGCTATGTCGCAGCCAACTTCAGAATCTAACAGGGCCTTCAGACACTGGCCCATGTCGGACGGCGGAATAGGAATTCGGTACTGTTTGGGGCCCTCCGTATGGGTTCTCACAACCCCGACAGTACAGTGCATCACAAGGCAATCGTCCTTGATGAAATCAGAAGTCTCTAAAGCAACTCTTTTCAAGAAACGCTTGTAACCCCTGAAATAGTGCAACTCGCAGACATGAGAAATGGACTCTGACATTTTAAAAGCTATTGATGCTGGTGAACTCGAAACCATTCACCGTTCGATAAAAACATAGCTGACAAACATAACGAGACTAACACGCTGGATGATACACAAAGCCATAAGCATCTCTGGAGATGACAAACCCAATTCAATCAATGATTTTCTGGAAACTGAACGCCACGAGAATTCAAAAGTCGTAATTCGGACCCGATTCACCTCCGACATATCCGACTAAGACCTAAATCTCGACATTTCAACACCCGACGAATTGAAACGGGACATCAATAGCAGCAATCGCAGCCCTACCGAAAAGCATCAGGCGTGCCCCACTCTCAAAATTCAAACAATCGAAATCGAATGCCCACGCGCTTACCACATGCTGCCGCGGTACTTGAGCGTGTAAGGCCCGCTCTGGAGCGCGCGGTCGAAGTGGCTGTGGACCTTGTGCTTCCCCTTCCCGCTCTGGTCGACCAGGGTGAGCTCGAACAGCGCCCTGACGTCGGAGCCGTCGCTGGCCAGGGCGATGAACACGGACACGTACGTCGTGCTGTCCTCGGGGTTCTTCCCGTCGGGGTAGAAGTAGATGGCCCAGTCGTAGCCCCCGACGGTGAACACGTCGCTGGCGATGAACTTCCCGGCCCCCATCCCCTTGGCCAGCGAGTAGCCGCTGATCGTGAACGTGTGCGACCCGTTCACCGTCCGGCTGATCGACGTCGAGCCGCACACCCCCCAGCCGTCGCCGTCGCCGTCGCCGCCGCCGCCGCCGATCGAAGCGTACATCGCTTTGCGCTGCATCCGGCGGCCAGGGGGTTAGGGTTCACGATCGGAGATCGGGAGGCGGAGGTCGGAGGAGGGGGAGGAGGATTCAGAGGTGCGCGCGGGATTTCGAGGTTCCGGCAGGTGAATCATTCGATCGCCGCCTGGATTCTCTGCCGCATCGCCATGACGGGGGGGAGTAGGGAGGAGGTTTATAAAAAAAATCTCTCGTATTCGAAATGATTTTTTTATTTTCCTTTCGAGTTTCAGGATTTTCCTTTCTCTCGGTATTTATTTTTACTGCGCATGCCAGCGTAAATCAGCCTTCCTTTCGCTTTGCGAGCGACACGGTGTATTTTTTATTTTGACTTGACTTGTTGATCCGCGGCGCTTTCTTCGGAAATGGAGAAATTAAATCTGGAGAAGCATCAGTACATCTTTTCGGTAAACTCTATACAAATCTTACCCTTACCAAAAAAAAAAAAAAAAATCTGGAGAAGCATGGAAAACTATATATATTCTTTTAACTTAAAAGGGGTATTTCGATTTTGAATTTTTCGATTATATTAATTTAGTTCTAAACTTTTTCATATTTCATCAATTTAGAGTAAAAATCACTGACATGAATATAAGCGATCTTACGTTACACGAGTGACACTAACGTCGCATTTTTTATAATTTTTAATTTTTTTAAAATTTTCTAATAATTTGTTTTTTTCTTTTTTATCTTCTTTTCTTTACTTTTTTTTCTTTTTTGTTTGGATTGAGGGCGGGGTGTTGCAAGCCCTTACTATGGCTAGTAAGGGCCTAGGGCAAGGGTCATGATGCCTTCATAAGCCAAAGTGAGGGCACACCTACTCTCACCAAATCCAAGCTAGGTGAGGGCTTCTCGACCCTCAATGACAAAAAAAAAAGGTTAAAGAAAAGAAAACCACAAAAATGATGAAAATATATTCAAGTCAACATCAATCATGTCATGCAAGATACTAATTTTAGTGTCGAATGCACTTCAGAGTTTACATTCTATTTTATGTAGATTGTCAGTTTTACATTGTCTTTCATTTTTTATTTATTTTTATGGAAAAGATAGGTTGTTCTTTTTCTTTTTTCATTTTTGTTAACAACATAATAAATTATATTACCAATTTCTTTTCTCACTCTGATCCTCACTCTTGGTCACTTCCAACCTTGTCACTCTCGCTCTCGGTCATCTTCAGCCTTAGACATCGTCACTTGCTCTCAAGTCTCACGCTTTTTATGAAATTAGTCCCTTTTGGCCAATACGAATGGAATGCTAAGACATTCGGTCTAAAAAATGCCCCTTCAGAATTCCAAAGAATTATGAATGAAATTTTTAATTCTTATTCAAAATACATCATAGTTTATATAGACGATGTTCTAGTATTCTCCTTCAATATATAACAGCATTTCAGACATTTATCTATTTTCATAAAAATAATCATACAAAGTGGCCTTGTAGTCTCTCTTACTAAAATTGCACTCTTCAAAACCAAATAGGTGGGTCCATAGAATCAATGAGTGATTCTCAGTTCTATGTGGGAACCGCCCACCCTAACATCAATAATTCCTAATTCGTGTCATGGTAGGCAAATTTAAAGCTTTTGGTGACAAAAAAGAAATTGGAGTATGTTTTGAGATTTCTAACCCTTCCTGAAATATCCTGATTTGCTAGAAGGCTATTGAGGTAATCTGCTGCCCTCTTTTCTCCCTCGCTCGAGCGTATAGTGATAACAAATAAAACTTGCATAGTTGTTCGCTTAATCATTCTGTCTTTCATAGACTGAGATCATTGTAAGTATAGGTACATTAATTATTTTAAAATATTTCCATATTTATACCCATACAATGAGGTCAACAGCTGAAAACCCATATAGTTTTACAAATAAATAAGAGGCTAAGCGATAGGGTTTTGAAAAAATAAAAAAACATATAATCATTCTTTTTTCACTATGACGCATTGCCATACGTCGAAGAATGGCATCTCAAATTAAAATCTTCCTTGAGAATGTACGTGTTCATGCATCGTTACAAGACAAACTGAAAAAATCAGACTAATAGATCGATTAAAAGAACAGAAAACTAGAAAAAAACCAGGTAAATCCAAAAGGAATTGATTTGTTTGGTTTTTGTTGACCCTCTTTTTGACTTTAATACGTTTTCACTCTTACTCATCAAAACCAGAAATTTGACACGACCGGCGTTGGATTGTCGCGCCGATTGGTTTCCCATCAATTATCCGACAGCGCACGCACGAGCGGGAAGGCGAGCGCCCGCTTCTCGTCCCATCCTGTCCCGGATCCCTTCACGGAAGCCGCCCCGAAGCAAGAACTCATGCCATCAACAAAAGAAAAGGAAAGCAAAGCAAAGAAAAGAACAGCATCAACAATTTTTACCGTTAAAGATTTGCTCTCTCTAGTGATTGCACCTCTCTCATGGGGTGAAAAAGAAAAAATGCGTCGTGAATAATCGAAGAATACAAAATTCTCTGCCTTCTATATACGATTTCCCCTGTTCTGGCCTTCACCCGACGACGGATGGTCGGCCGGCGAACTCATCGAGTGCGCTGCTTGCTGACAGCCAAGAGCAGCTCCGACAGCACCAAAGGGCAGCTCCCCTCCAGGTGCTTGAAGCCGTCCGACTCTATCACCGCTGTGAAATTTTTCAAAAGATTCGAAACAATCTACTAGATCAGTAAGGGGCGCGCTGGTTAGATGGTGGTTTAACTAGGAAAAGAACTTCGCCGCCTCATGTCTGTGAAGGCTCACCTCCCAAGTTTGCCGGGTTCGCAGCGAATTTCAGGCACATTGCCTTCAGCTTGTGGAGCCGGTGCTGATCAGCCAGCGCGAGTGTAGTCGCCACCATGTCGGTGGTGATCTGCTCGCCCAACTTCGACTCACATAGCAGTCTCAATCGATTGAGACAGTAGTGGTCGGCGGCAGCCGCCAGATGCAGCACCACATTGGTGGATGCAGAACGAGAGGGCGAGCCCGCGATCTCTTTGATGTCGGGAAACTCATCGGTGTAGATGAAATCCAGCATTGCCTGCGAGAAGTTCGTCTTGCTAACTCAAGAAAAGCTTGATATCCTCACCAATAACAGTTTGAGCAAGGACAATAGTCACCTTGAAAATCGAAGGATCCACGTCCTCCACGACGCTTTTCTCCATGTTCCGGTCGCCCATAGGACCGAAAAACTGGGCTTTGAATACCGGAGACCGAGCGGCGAGAATCAATTTGTGGGCCTCGAAGATTTCGTCGCCGACTTCGAAGTTTATGTCAGTACCCGATCCAGAGTCCAACAGGGCCTTCAAATCCCAACCCATGTCGGACGGCGGAACGGCGATGCTGTGGCGTCCCAGCCCCTCGAGCCGTGCCTTCACGACTCCCATGGTGCAGTGCAGGATAAGGCAGTTGTCCTTGATGTATCGCGATGCCTCAGGATGATCTCTCTTCAAGAACCGATGCCATCCCCTGCATCAGCACGAAATCGAAGAAAGTATGGCAATAAGGATCTATTCGAAAGCATCGAGCGCGACCCAACTCTCAAGATAAGCAACCGAATGCGATCAAATGCGTACCACATGTATCCGCCCATGAGCGTGATCGGGCCGTGCACAAGGGAGTGATCGAAATGGGTGAAGACCAGGTGGTTGCCGTTCCCGCTCTGGTCCTCCAGCCTCAGCATGAACAGCGCCCTCACGTCCGAGGCCTCGCTCTGCAGCGCGAAGTATGCCGACGAGTAGTCGCTGTCCGCCGGGACCCTGCCGCGGGGGAAGAAGTAGAAGACCCACTCGTGGCCGCCGGCGGGGAACGCCCGGCTGCACAAGAACTGGCCCACCGCCGGAGACTGGGTCCCCAAGAAGTTGGGGATCACGAACGTGCAGGAGCCGTTCGCGGTGTCGAAGACCACTCTGGAGTCGCACTCCTCGTGTCTGGGCGTCATGGGGGGAGCGACGGCGGGGGTCCCGGCCGGTTCTTGGTGGCGGCTGATCGGCTCGGCCTCGAAGGTCGGGTTTTGGGGGAAGAATTCCGGGAGGAACCGGAGGGGATCTTGGAGATGGGCGGAGAAAGACTGCGGCGATTTCCGGGTCGATAGGGTTTCGGGTTCTTCGCCGGCGATGAACAGGCAGAGGACACATTTGGGAGACGGCCGTCGGCGGGTGTTTGCAAGAGTGTGCTCCGCAGGAGAAAAGCGATTTATCATTGTCCATGATTGGAAAAAGAGAAAAAGATTTAAAAATAAACCCACGATTACTTTGCTTCTCTCTTGGTCGTTACGTATTTTTTTTCCTTTTCGTATATCCCTTATAATTGAATAGAAATGATTTTCGTTTTTTTTTTAGTTTTTTTCTTCTTCTATTTTTAGTGCTGGAAAAATCTATAATTTATTTAATTCCGAATACTTCAAATCGTTCAAATCACATAAATGTCCACATGCGAAATCGCATTATAAAATATACTTGAATCTTGGATTCTGGGGATCTCATTAAATATCCTCTTGGTAGAAAAAAAGATATACAAATATACCGTTCAATTATTGACATTTGGAAGAATTTAATTACAAAACTAATTATCTGGAAACACATGTTACTTATTTACGACCAATGTGTAAAGAGAAATGGTTATACACGAGTGGTGGATTTAATAACCATTATTATTTCTGGAAAGAAAGGCGAAATTACATTTTAACTTTGTAGAAAAACGTGTCTTACGTGTAGTTACAAGATAAAGTAAATGAAATCGAGTTGAAAAATTGATTACAAAGAAAAGAAAATTAAAAGGCCAGCGAGATCTCCTAAAAAGAGTTGTTTATCTCTTAGTTCAAAACCTTTTCGAAGTTTAATATACATTGACTCTTACCCGTAATAAAGAAATTCGACGCTAACATCATTCAATCTGAGAATCCTCGCAAAGTACACTACCCACGCCAATATGATAAAATACGAGCATGGCGTAGGGTGATCGGGTTTAGGATGGATAGGGTCTAGATCTAAACTCTATACCCGACCCTATTATAACTGGTGCCTCTTTTTTAGACTCCATACTCGACCATGTTTATATTAGACCTTGTACCCTGAACCACCCTATTTTTTCGATCTGGTTCTAGCGTCAATCCTATTTTTATTGGAATTTGTTTTGCAATCGTCTGACATCTTATATGGCTTCGAATTTTACATTAATATATGAGAAAATAACGTAATCTTTTGAAACATTAAGCATTTGTAATCAATAAGTACATGAACTTTTTGAAAACTAAAAATCCACAAATCTAATTATCATAAATAAAATCATAAGACAAAACAAAAGTCATAACATTGCATAAATATTAGCAACAAATATGGGTTTAAAATTAGTCCAATTCCCGTAACTATTATATGAAACTATTCATTTATCTAAAATCATTAACAAATCTCTATTGCAAACATAACTCACTTTTCAAAAGTGAAATTAGCATAACTCATCCTCCAAATGAGAAATTAGACGAGTCAATTCACAAGTACATAGGAATTTAGAGGTGATGGACGCCATCTGTCCATTGGACGGTGCGAGAGGGAGCCGGTGAGGGAGGGAAGTGAGCAATGAAGAAGCATGACGAAGGAGGAGCGCCATACATGTCTAAGAGAGTCGAGATGAAAAATATCGTGCGAATGCGAGAATAAGAATTAAAATAAGGGGAAAATGTAGGGTTTTTGACCTTTGCTTACAAAATCAATTCCAAAACCAGTGTAAGAACCGATTCCCTGGTGAGTAATTACTCATAACCAATTATGAGTTCTGAATTTTTGGAACTAATTTCCGAACCGATTTCAATATGAACCACTCCCTTGACCCTATTTTTTGGGTGGGTCAATTCAATTCTTGAGTATACTCGGTCCGATTGCAAACCTCTAGTATAGCGTACGAACGTCTGTGGCCCCGGATTCTCCACGTAGACCCCCTGTCGCCCACGCTCCCTTACGTGTCCGAATTTGACACTACTGTCACCGACCCAATGCGCACCTTTCAGTGAGCGACTAAAGGGGGAAAAACCAAAGAACCATCATCGACAGCTTTCACGGTTCAGATTTGCCCTCTCCAGTGAGTCAACATTCCTAATAGAGAGGGTCAGATCTGCTACAAAACCCAAAGCTGTACCAATTCATATCGAAATTGTCCCGTCGATGCAAAAACATCTCTATGCAGAGCCAGAGATTAGCTATTTTCTTCTTCAACATCATTTATCTTTCAGGGGTGGAAAAACAGCGTCGTGAATTATCGAATTATACAAAATCTATCTGCCTTCTCTTTCACCTGCTGTTTCGGCGCCGGCCTTTGCCCAACCATGCTGCTGTTCCTCTGCGGAACGGGGGGCAAATTCGTAGAGAGTGCAGACAGTCGAGAGAAGCTCTGACGATACCAAAGGACAGTGACTCTCCAGGTGCTCGAAGCCTTCGGACTTCGCCACCGCTGTGAAATTTTAAACGATTCAAAACATCGGCTAGAATGGTAAAGGTGAGCTTTGGTACACAGTGGTTTTTCTAGGAAAGAACTTCGCCGCTGCATTTCTACAAAGGCTCACCTCCCAAGTTTGCCAGGTTTGCAGCGAACTTCAAGCGTATCGCCTTCAACTTGTGGAACCGGTGCTGATCGGCTAGCATGACTATTGTCGCCACCGCTTCAGGGGGAGATCTGCTTGCCCAGCTTTGACTCGGATGGTAATCTCCAAATGAATATCAAACGCGGGCCACATGTTTCCCCGGTTCATGAGCTTGCGCGGGCCCTTCGCAGGGGTTCGGATCAAAATGGGCGTAGACCAGGTTGTTCTCGTTCCCGCTCTGGTCCTCCAGCCCGAGCTCGAACAATGCCCTCACGCCCAAGGCCTCGCTCATCAGCGCAACGAAGGGCGACAAGTACTTGCTGTCCTTCGTGTTCTTGCCGCAGGGTAGAAGCAGACGGCCCAGTCGTGGCCGCCGGCGGCAAACACTTCGCTGGACATGAAGTGACTCTCTCCCCGAGACTGGGCCTCCGAGAAGGTGGCGATCATGAATGTGCACGAGCCGTTCACGATCTCAAAGACAGTCGCGGTCTGGTCATTGGTCGGTTCTTGGTGGCGGGTGAGCGGCGGAGATTTCAAGATCGGATTTCGTAGAAGAATTTGTGGGGGTTGAGAAGGTTGGGGAGGGGCTGGTTTGATTTCAACGGTCGTCAAGGGTGCGAGCTTGTGCTCTACATGAGGAAAACATTAAGGGTGAGCATAGTCTGAGCTAGGCCGATCCACCCCCTAACCCTAGGACCAATCCGCACAATACTAGTCCTCAATTTTTGAGACTGAGGACCGATCCTATTGAGCTTGAGACCAATGACCAAATCGACCTAGTGGGTTTGGTCCAATTCCAAGGTCAACCGAAACCAACCAATAATTTTTTTATTTCATTTTTTGTACTATTTAAAAAATGACCTAATGGGTTTAGTCCGGTTCTAGGGTCAACCTGGGACCAACCAATAATTTTTTATTTCATTTTTTGTACTCCTTGAAAGAACAACCAAGGACCAGACCGACCAAATTGGTTTGATAACTAGCGAGGTCAACTAAGAAAGGCAAGTGGTGAGAGTCAAGTGGAGTGAGCGTCGAACAGAGTGAGCATCGAGTGTCGAGTAGGGAGCAACAAGTCAAGCGAGCATCGAGCAGCAAGCAACACGAATGACCCAAAGCGAGCGAGGCAAGTGTTGAGTGGTGAGCGAAAAAGTTGTTTATTTCGATTTTGACAAATTGAAAACTAAGAGGACAAATAAGATAGAAGAGAACGTATATTAGAGAATGATGCCGTAAGGAGCTGTTTATGCCCTTTTGGACACCATGAGGACTTCTCACAAAAACATTTTCCTCCTTTGTAAATTATGACTATTGACGCCGTAAAAAACATTAAAAAATCTAAGTTATTAAAGATAATGTAAAATTACTTGAATTCCTCACTAAAAAGCTGTTTAATGGTATTGACACCAATTATTTAAGGTTTTCTCTATATAAAAAAATTATAAATAATATACTCTTAGGATCGAGGACCAACCCGCATAGTGCTGGTCTAGGAATTTTAGGACCAAGGACCGACCAAATCTCCTTGAAAATCGGACCAGGACCGGCAGGGTTGGGCGGTCCAGGGTTAGTCCACGGTTGACCCTAAACCAATGCTTATGGATTGTTTTATTTTTTTGTTTTATTTTTTATCGGTCCTACTCTACTCATATTCTAACTCTCACTCTCAGACTTTTACTCTACCTTCTTACAAGGCGTGAAAGTCAAAACTCACACTTAAAACTAAATCGTTCCCACCCCGACCCCCAAGAAAATGGGGATTCGAACTCCCCATCTCCCATTTCAATGTTGAAATGGTGGCCACAAATCCCAATGGTTGGATTGTTTTATTGATTGAATTGAAATCACTTTT
This sequence comes from Eucalyptus cloeziana, assembly GCA_014182715.1. NCBI lineage: Eukaryota > Viridiplantae > Streptophyta > Magnoliopsida > Myrtales > Myrtaceae > Eucalyptus > Eucalyptus cloeziana. The sequence continues at coordinate 35,419,559 of CM024640.1, read as the reverse complement.
CAATTTTTAGTTTTTTTTATTCTTCTATTTTCGGTGCTAGGGATTTTTTAGATTTCATTTAATACTACCTCACATCTTTTCATAAATCGTAATTTTGTACATGCAAATTTAATTTGAGATCACATTGTAATGAAGATGGAATCTTTGCTTAGGGGATTTTTATTGGGTCCGCCATCATCGTAAAGAATAATCTACTGTTGACCGACGTATGAAAGAATTCAATTATAAAATTAGTTCTCTGAAGACACGCGTTATTTAACCAAACGATGAAAGTTTTAAAGAAATTATCGCGCTGGTGATGGGCTTAATTGTTTTCATTGCTTTTGGAAGGAAGTGAAAATGACTTCTTGGTTTTGTAGAAAAGTGACAATGAATGCATTTCACTCAAATAAAAAAAAGGAGCAAAGATAATAGAAAAAAGAAAATTGTCCGCCAATCAAAGACGATGATTTTGGACCTGAGTGGGTCTTTAAAAAGGCTCAAGGGTCCTCCAGACAAGCGGGAGAACCGCCATGGGGTGGGAGACCCCGCTTGGCTGTGGCTCGTATTCCCTGCCAGCCTGGAAAGAAAATATCGGGTTGGCTGTAGGAGGAGTTAGGTGCCATGTCCCCAAGGCTTTGTATCGGGCGAGTCCAAGCAACCCGCCACCTTCCTTAGGACGTGGATAGGCGTTGGTAGACCTGGTTGGGGAGGCTAGACCTCTCTGGTGTCATGGTAGAGCCTACCTAGGTGAACCTTTAAACCTAGCTTAGGTAGGTAATGAAGCCATGGTATGCCTCGGTTTTAAAGGTTTTAAGGTGAACCTTACCTTTACTAGCGTTGTCAATGACAAGGTTGTGAGACGGAAAGCATAAGGAGGATAAGTGTTTCTCACTATTCAAATCGCAACATTTTTTTTTTCCAATAATAAAAGGGTCAAGCAGGTCATATTTATACAACCGTATATCCATTCATATATCAGAATATACCTACTAAGTAACGCAAAAGAGGAACACCGAGACAAATGTGATTTTGCTCTAGAGTTTACCCATCATGGATAAGGGCATTTTATATTCATCAATCTTCCAAGGCAAGCAATTAAATGCACACTACTTAGGTTGCAACTTGCTCCGGAGGGATAAAAAAAAAAGGGCATCGTTAAGAATACAAAAGTGACATTGCACATGTTATATATGCATCACAATGAGATCGAAATATAGTTTTTTATTTGGAAAATGAAGAAGGAAGCTCAATTTTTTCTATTCAAAATGGGTGGAACTAGCAATAGGTAATTTGATTTGCATGGTAAGCTAGAATTTGCGGCAAGCCTTCAATTGATTTGCTTTGGAGCAGAGTTATAGTTGGATAAGAGAATCTTCTTTCCTTGGTGATTTTGGGAAAGCCGTCAAGTGCACCTTGTTTTGGTTGGATCTTGCAGGACCAAGTAGATCTTTGGCTTCAAACTTCAATTTAGGAGCAAAATTTGCACATATGGTGAAAAATAATATATATATATATATATATATATATATATATATTATAGATACATCATAAGTAAATGGAGCCAAAATGGAAGTAATTTTTGCCAACATAATACCAAAGAATGTTTTCTCTAGATATGAAGAAGTAGGATGTACTACTTCTGGAAATCAGTACACTTTTCTATAGTCAATTCTTAAGGTGGACCTGTATTTTTATCATGATTGATGTAGTTTTTTCAATACTTGTAATCACAATACTCCGTCCCTATCTCTCTTCAAAGATGCATCACTTAAAGATTAGCCGGTGCCACTATTGTTGCCAGCACATTGGCAATGATCTGATCACCCAACTTTGACTTGCAAAGTAGTCTCGATCGATTGAGACTATAGCAGTCAGTAGCAGCCACTAGATGCAGCACTACATCGGCATATGCAAAAGGAGAGATTGGACCCGCAATTTCACTGACGTCGGGAAACTTGTTGCTGTACATGAATTCCAACATTGCCTACATAAAGTTTTTGAGCGCATAAGATGCTCGCAATGCTAGTCCAAGAAAAGTTTTATATCCTCACCAATGCCAGTGTGAGCAAGGAGAATAGTAGTTACCTTGAAAATAGAAGGATCAACGTTCTCCACGACAAGTTTCTCTATGTCATGGTTGCCAATAGGACCAAAAAACTGGGCTCTAAATACCGGATATCAAGTCGCGAGAATCTCTCTGTGGGCTTTAAAAATTTTGTCGCCAACTAAGAAATTTATTTCAATTCCCAATCCAAAAATCCAGCAAAGCCTTCAACCCAATGTTAAACAGTGGAATGGTGACTCTGCAATGTCTCGGCCCCTCAACTTTGGCCTTCACGACTCCGACAATGCAGTGTAGGATGATGGTCATCCTTGATGTAGTGCGACACCTCAGGATCATCTCTCTTTAAGAACAGATGGTATTACCTGCAATGGCATAGAATCACAAAACATGTCAATACGGATCTATTCAAAAGGATCGAATGTGACCCAACTATCAATATAAACAATCAACTTCAATCAAACAATGATCAATCATATGCATACCACGTGTATCGTCTCAGTTCATGCCACCAGGGTAGAAGTAGATGGCCCAATCATAGTTGCCGGTGGCAAACACCTCGCTGGACATGAACCGGCCCACTCCCTAATAACAGGCCTCCAAGGAGTTGGTGATAATGAACGTGTGGGAGCTGTTCACAATCTCGAAGACCGTTCTAAAGTCGCACTCACTATGTCCGGCAGTCACAAGCGGAGGGGTGATGGTCAAATCTTGGTTGTGGGTGATCTCAAGAGACTTCAAGGGTGGAATATGAACCGGCCCACTCCCTGATAACAGGCCTCCAAGGAGTTGGTGATAATGAACGTTTTTTGAGAACCGTTCACAGTCTCGAAGATCGTTTTGAAGTCGCACTCACTATGTCCGGCGGTCACGGGCAGAGGGGTGATGGTCAGATCTTGGTTGTGGGTGATCTCGAGAGACTTCAAGGGTGGAATATGAACCAGCCCACTCCCTGATAAAAGGCCTCCAAGGAGTTGGTGATAATGAACGTTTTTTGAGAGCCGTTCACAGTCTCAAAGACCGTTTTGAAGCTGCACTCACTATGTCCGGCGGTCACGGGCGGAGGGGTGATCGTCAGATCTTGGTTGTGGGTGATCTTGAGAGACTTCAAGGGTGGAATATGAACCGGCCCACTCCCTGATAACAAGCCTCCAAGGAGTTGGTGATAATGAACGTGTGGGAGCCGTTCACCATTTTGAAGTCGCACTCACTATGTCCGGCGGTCACAAGCGGAGGGGTGATGGTCAGATCTCGGTTGTGGGTGATCTCGAGAGACTTCAAGGGTGGAATATGGAGAAGACTTTGTGCGTGGGGAGCAAGAAATGGGGGTTGACAGGGTTGGGTTTCTTCATCAGAGATGAAAGGCCGAGGACTAATTTGAGAGGGCAAGTCTGATTTCAACCATCGTCGCGTGAGTGTGTGCTTTGGGAGAAAAAATTTCATGCATTTTGCAAATGGGATAAAATATTCTCGTAATTGAATGATAACGATATATATAATTGAATCGAAATGACTTTTTGTTTTTCACCTTTTATTCTTCTAATTTTTTAGTGCTGGAAATCTATATTTTATTTAATTCTGAACACCTCAAAACTTTCAAAAACATATAATATTCGATATTAAAATTTCATGTGGAATCACCTTGTGAAGAAAATTGAATCTTTTTTATGAGATTTTTATTTAGTCCATTGTCGATATACAAAAAAAAATTTACTTATGCACTGCTTGTTTGACGGTTGACATGTGGAAAAATTCAACCACAAAACTAACTCCCCGAAGACACATGCAACCTATTCATTGATGAATAAATTTAAAAGTTGTTACGCTGGTGATGGGCTTAGTCATGATCTTGCTTTCGGAAGGAAGCGGAGGCTACTTTCTGACTCCGTGGAAAAGTGAAGACGAATGCATCCTGATCAAATGAGAAAAGCAAAGATTATAGAGACGGGAAATTGTTTACCGACTGTCGACAACGACCAAAGACGGTGGCTATCGTCGTCGATGACCAGGACGTGAGAGGGAAAGGATCGGGAGGATGGGCATTTCTCTCTATTCAAATCTCACTACTTTTTCTTTCTACGAATAAAAGGGTCGGAGTAGGTCCTATTTATACAATCGCGTACCCATACATATATCGGAATGTATCTAAAAGTACCATTTAAAAAAAAAAAGAAAAGACAAATATGGTTGTGCTCTGGAGTACACTTATCATGGATAAGGGCATTACATTCTCATCAATGGTTTTGGGCAAGCAATCTAATGGAAATTACTTAAGGTCATAATTTGCTCAGACAAAAAAAAAAAAAAAAAAAAAGGAGTTGCTAAAAAAGACAGATAGCGAGATCCCACATGCCATATGTGCGTGACAATTCATGGCACATTGTGAGTAAATGAGATCGGAATAGTACTGAGGAGGATCTATATTTTCTACTTCTAGAAATAAATATCACTAGTACATTTATCTATGATGAGGCGGATCTATATTAGCGTCATGAATGACGTAGTTTTTTTCAATAGTTGTAATCACGATAGTCACTTTCCAAGAATTAATTTCAAATACACACCTTAAATCTCCAAAGAAACTCTACGGCTATGCATCTATATGAAAGTAAGTGGGAGTAAATATATTTTGTTAGTACTTTATATAGATGACATTTTGCTTGCTAGCAGTGATGCTGATCTCTTGAATGACACAAAAAATTTTCTTTCTACAAAGTTTGATATGAAAGATCTTGGGGAGGCCTCTTTTGTTCTAGGCATTGAGATTCATCGTGACAGATCTAAGAAGGTTCTGGGGTTATCTCAAAAAAATTATATAGATCTTGTTTTGAAAAGATTCAATATGCAGACTTGCAAGTTAGGTGATGCTCCTGTTGTGAAAGGAGATAAATTGAGTATAGAACAATGCCCCAAGAATGATGTTGAAAAAGAAGTCATGAAGAATGGTCCATATGCTAGTACAGTTGGCAGTCTTATGTATGCACAAGTATGTACCAGACTTGATATTGCTTTTGCTGTCAATACTCTTGGAAGATAACTGTCGAATCCAGGTCAAGAACATTGCGTTGCAGCTAAGAAGGTGATGAGATATCTACAATGAACAAAGGACTTCATGCTCATGTATAGCAAAGTTGAGGACCTAAAGGTGATTGGATATTCAGATGCTGATTTTGCTAGTTGTTCAGATGATAGAAAATCAACTTATGGATATATTTTTATGATGGCTGGAGGTGCTATTTTTTGGAAGAGCACAAAGCAAACCTTGATTACGAACTCTACGATGTATGCTGAGTTTGTAGCGTACTATGGCGCGTCAATTCAAGCAGTTTGACTCAGAAATTTGATCTCGGAATTGCGAATTGTGGACTCTATTGCTAGACCTATGGTGATCTACTGTGACAACACTGCAGCTGTGTTTTATTCCAAGCATGACAAGATCAGCAATGCGTCCAAACACATGGAGATCAAATATTATATTGTTAAGGACTTAGTCAAAAAGGGAGATATTGTGATTGAAAATATCATAACTGAGTCCATGTTGGCTGATCTTCTAATAAAAGGCTTACGACCCATTTTGTTTAAAGAAAATGTAAAGAATATGGGTGTCTTAATTCTTTTGATTTCTTTTGTTAGTGGGAGTTATACAAATTGTATTTCTAGATATTATATTTATATGCAGATTGATAATGCTTTTGTGATGTTTATTAAAGCATTTATTTTCAATGATTATTATTGTTGATTCTATTGTTATCATTTCTCCTGTTGAATGAGAAATGGAAGTATAAAACAGTATCTTTAAACAAATTTTAATTTAAAGATGACTGGATGTCACTGATTATGAGATCTCATGTTGGATTGTGACATAGTTGTGCAATTTCATGTTGTTTAGAAATTGCGTTAATGCAGTTTCATGTCGTTGAGAAATTGTATTAAGGACCGATAAGAAATAGTGTATATTTTGATCACATGTTGGAACTATTTCTTACTACACTACTAGCCTCAAGATTCATGAAAATATAATACTTATTATATGTGATTATGGAAGGTCTTGTGTTGTGGCATTTTCTTAACACATTGATCTCCATAGTTATATAGGATTGGATTGGTATTGAGATGCCGTTATTGGAATATTATTTTTTTAAGTTGTGGCCACATAAAACAAAATTTTCAATTATTAACCCGATAGTGTCGTTTTGCAAATCTTTTTCAAAATAAAATAAGTTAATTAATGTAGCCCAAGTGGGAGAATGTTGGAAATTTCCTATAATATGGGCTTACATTAATTAATTGATTTTCTATTTTAAATAATCGGGTTAATGGATATTTCAATATTTATTGAACCTTAAAGTGATCTGATTGAATTGGGTATTGGCATCTATTGATAACAGGCCTAGTTGAGCAGCAAAGTGTAGACAATTGTGTTTAACTGAAGCCCGTAATGGGAAGGGCCCAGTTAACACACTGTTGATTAGGGTTTGCTAAGTCTCCTCTCTAACCTATAAAAGGATAGGTTATACCTATCAGTTGCTTTAATCTCATTGAAAGCTGCTATATCGCAATAGGTCATAGAGAGGAAGATCCGGCATTCCAATAGATCCCTGATTATCAGAGTGATCTACTTTTCTTCAAGTGAAGCAATGGCTCAAACAGGTACGCTTTAATTCCGCTATATTTATTGATCTCGGTGTTTTACAATCATATATGGATCCGTTTATTCTTGATTGATTAGTACTTTATATGAATAAATTTTATACATGTGGTATCAGCATTTCCAAGGGGAAAGCTCTTGGGGAAATGTTGGACCGTTTGGTTCAACTTTGAAGCCGGCTTTCAACTTTCAAGTTGCCTTCAAAATGTTGAAATCCCAAAGCTAGTAGAGACTAGCTTTGGGCTTTCAGTCTCCCACCAAATGCTGAAATTATTTTTTCCCTTCCAAAACTACCCTCACTAATTCTTCATATTTCCGATTTTGCCCCTAATTATTTATTTTTTAATTGAAAAAGGAGGCAGCCCTTCCCGGACCAGCAAAGGGCTACGACCGCCAGCGATTGTTGACTAAGGTCGCTCAACCTAAGCGACAGTCGCCTGGGTCGCATGGCCCCTAGGTCGAAGGTCGCCCAAGGTCGGGCAACCTCCAGCGGCCCTCGGGTGGGTCACGCAACCCTCGCTGGAGGTCGCTTGACCTCCGGCGACCTCAGCCGATGGCCACCGACGCCAGATCTGGCTCGCCAACGGCCGTAGCCCTTCGCCGGACCGGCGAAGGGTTTAGTTCAATTTTCAAAAAAGAAAAAGAAAACATATATATACACACACACACATATATTATACCCATCAAAGCATATTGCGAAAGTTTTTTTCCCTAGCACACATTCAACTCAAAATTCATTTGCAAAAAAAAAAATTACCAAACACAATTGCATTTCTCCAAGTAGCTTTGGGCTTTCAGCATTTACATTGGACTCAAAGCCCTTGCAAATGCTGAACCAAACGCAGCCTACGTCCCCTAAAGTTCTTTGGTCAAAGTCGATCCAATCACTCAAGCAGCACAAGCAGAAGCCCTTACCCTTTTTTGAAACCCTAACACAGTTAAATTCCTAAATGAGAGTTGAGTTTTCAAGTCAAACATTTCCGAGTAGATAAATGAGTCGAGATCAGAGTTCATGGGAAGTATTGCTTATTGCCCAAGTGATGATTTGTTGGCCCGATTTTAAGATATAGAAGTCGATAAAATCAAGAATTGAGATACTAAAGCCCACAAAAAAAGATTCTCACAAAAAAAAAAAATTGGTTGGCCTAGCCTCCTACAAGTCTTATAGAATTTACTTTGTTATGAAACCTTTTTTATGGTCTCGGGCATTTCTACTTTATTGGCTATATGAATAACAATGTCCCTTTGACAAAAAATTTGCCTCCTAATTTAGGAACTGTATAAAGTCCCCACTAATTTGCCTCAAAGCACGTTCATTACGGATAAGAGGATGTCCTTTCATTTAGTCATTTTGAGCAAGCAATAGCTTGCGCGCATTATTTGGGTTGGGTCTTGCAAGATCCGGAAAAATGAGTAATTTCCGGCCATCTACTCTTTAGGAAGCAAGGGTTGCACGTACCAGAAGCGACAACAATTCTAATGTGTCATAAGTAGGTACAAACCAAAGTGGAAGTGTTCAATTTGCCAACTTGACAACACTCATTGGCAGGGGTTCAAATCACCTTTTCGGGGGGTTGGGATGGGGACGAATTAGTTTCAAGTGTGGGTTTCGACTCCCACGCCCTACAAAGAGGCAGGCCAAAAGTCTGAAAGTAAGAATTAGAATAGAAATAGAGTAGGACTGACAAAAAAAAAAACACCCATTAGTGAATTTCTTTCAAAATGGGTGGTCAAATTGGTTTTTGATTTTTGATTTTCCATTTGGCAATGTGGACATGTCATTTCATTGTTGGTAAACATGATTGTCTCGAATTTCCAGCATGTTGGATTTGCCTCCTCAATTGAAAAATTACTAATTTATTGATTTTGGTATCCAAGCCACTGTAGTTTTTACGGATGTCTTTATGCGGATTGTCTCTTTCACTTTGTCTTTGATTTCTAACCCTTCATTAAATATTTTTGATGTGATTATTGATGAATGTTACTACCCCCTTCCCTCCCTCACTCGGCCTTCATTGTTCGCTTAATCATTCTTCGTGTTTTTGTAGACTAAGGTCATTGTAAGTGTAGGAATGTTGATTACTTGAATTATTTTCAAATTTATATCCACGCGATAATGTCAACCAATAAAAAACCATATGATTTTTAAATTAACAAGAGACTGGGAGATGGGGTTTCAGAAATATATAATATTTTTTATTTCTTTTTTATGCATTACAATTTGAATAGCGATTGGCAAATCACTGAGACACAATGTAGATACCAAATAAGGGCATCCCACGTTCAAATCTATATAAGAAAAATAAAAGACCAGCGACATTTCCAAAAGAATCATTTGTTATATTTTGTTAACATTTTTCAATTTTTTTGGGGTATGTAAAAGGGCTAAAAGCCCAATACAAAAATTATTCAGGAAGCTACGAGAAGAGAGTAGTGTCTAAATAGAATGATTAGCACCCCAATCAGCAGAATAATTTTCTTCTCGAAAGTTGTGCTACATTTAAAACTGAAAGTGAGAGTTCAAGAGTCATTTAATAACTTTAAGGAAATTATAACCACTATTATCAACCATCTTGTGAAATTGCGAAATTGAGTCCCGGTCACAATACACACAATTTTCCTTGTGCCGACATATTTTAATGAAGGTGGCAAAACCACCAAGTCAACCGCTCAATCGTTTCTAAATAATCCCCTATGCCAACTGGGTTGCCTCAAACCCCATTCAGTAGTTCAACCGTATATTAAGGAAATCATCAATGCTTCGTCCGTGAATAACTCAAGGAATTTAACTAGTCAACCCTCCCCGTGGGCCCCTACAATTGGCTCTGCAAACCATCTATTGGTAATAACGAATTGTATCTATGTCAAGTGATTCTTTTTTCCATTTGTTTCATTTACACATTTTTTCAGCTAACTTGGGGTATTGCGATGCAGCAATATGCTAAAGAGCACAGAGATGCTGCCCTCATGCAGGAAGTTACGAAGCTTTTGAAGAAGAATAACTTGCCATTGCAACCCAACACGGCTGATATTGTCTTCAGGTTCACTTCCGTGCTATTTATCCTATTTTCATGTCATTTATCCTAAGAAGGAGTTATCATGTAGTAAGCCATTATTGCACTTAATTGTGTGTAATGTACTGCATGGTTATCAAGCAATTTATCCAATTTATTAGTGTCTTTTATATATGATTTAATCAACTTATTTTTATATTAATCATTGTCTGCATTGCTACTCTCAATCTAATAGTTTGCTCATGTTATTTCATATCCTTTTTTTCATGGAAAAAATTTACAGCATTTGTAATGATACATAGCTCACAAAGTATTCGAAGAGATTTGTCAAGGGTGGCATGAAATTACATAAAGCTGCATTTGACATCTGGATGGAGTTTGCTACAAAAGTAGGTGAGAAACACTCACTTTGTCTCCCTTTGCCACTCTCAAGCCCTTTGTCCCTCAACAATTTTTGTTTTCCATTTCTTCCCACAAGTAGTTTTCTCATCCAAGTCCCACCACTTACTACAAAAGATGGGATGTGCTTGAATATATTCTTCTTTGGCCATTTTTTCCTTTTCGGAGATTTATGTGATGTTGGACAGGTATGAGATCTTCTATGAAAGGTAATCTAGTATCCCCAAAGTTGAGTCTATAACATCCTTTTATTTCAGTTTATCAAATGTATCCTTTTTCATTATTGTTCAAATCTGAAAATGAAAAAAAAAAAAAAAAAAACCTGTTGGAACCTAGCACTGACCCTAAAACACAGGGTAGATTCCAGATTTTTGGTTTTGACGAATAGGTTCTACGTTCCAAAAAATGAGGAACTTATATCCGAGGGTAGGTTCCAAGTTCCAGACGGAACCTGTAAGGAACCGGGAACCACTCACCCCTACTGAAGGTGCTACAAACCCAAAACTAATATCAATTTCATATCAAAATTGTCACCCTATGCACAAACATCTATGTGCAAAGATTCAACTATTTTCTCCTACAACTTTATCTTTCAGGGGTGAACAAACAGTGTTATGAATTATCAAAGAGCAAAAAATTCTCTGCCTTCTCAGCCCTCCTCCTCCACCTTCCATAAACGGCATTCTCCTTTCATATATGGTTTCGTTGTTCCGGCCTTTGCCTGACCCATGCTGCTGCCGTTCCTCTCCGGGTGGTCGGCAAACCTCATTGACTGTGCTGGTTGCCGATGGCCAAGAGCAGCTCTGACAACACAACACCAAAGGGCAGTTCCCCTCCAGTACTTGGAGCCTTCCGAGTTCAGCACATCTACGAAATTTCAAAAGATTCAAAACATTTACTTGATTACTAGTAAGGGCGTGCTTGGTAGATAGTTGTTTAAATGGAGAAGAACTTCACTGCTCAATTTCTACAAAGGCTCACCTCGCAAGTTTGCCGGATTTCCAGCGAAGTTCAGACATATCGCCTTCCGCTCGTGCAACTGGTGCTGATCAACCAGCACGATTATTGTCGCCAGGGTATCAACAGTGATCTGCTCGACCAACTTTAACTTGCAAAATAGTCTCAATCGATCGAGATCGTGGCGGTCAGCAGCAGCCAATAGATGCAGCACTAGACCGGTATATGCAAAAGGATAGATCGAGCCCGCAATTTCGCCGACGTCGGGATACTCATCGGTGTAGATGAATTCCAATATTGCCTGCAGAAAGTTTCAAAGCGCATAAGAAGCTCATCATGCTAGTCCAAGGAAAGCTTTATATCCTCACCAATGCCAATGGAAGCAAGGACAATAGTAGTTACCTGGAAAATAGATGGATCAACGTCCTCCACGATGAGTTTCTCTAAGTCACGGTCGCCAACAGGACCGAAAAATCCAGAAAGTTGAATAGTCGTGTTTTGTCTGTTTTATTAGATTTGGCGTGCGCTAAGTGATTTATCCCGACAGTGTTGCTCATTCACAATTCTTATCACATTCAAACTTGTGGCTTTAGAATGCTTCAATGAGCTCTTTTTCTATTTAAGGTGAATATTGTGCAAATAATTGTGAATTAAGTTATGAAGCTTGTCTCCGTTTGTGCATGTGTGATTTCCTTCATGGTGAATCATAAGAAATTCTCATCATTTTTGTTTGCACAATTTCAAATTCATTTATATCAATATGTCATTTATACCAAATAGTGGATATAAATATATCCGATTTTATTATTACAATTTATCTAATAATGGATAGAATATAATAAAATTCATGAATTTCATATTCTATTATATTCAGTCATATCATTACTAAACTTCCAGAATAATCAAATGCAGCTGTAGTGCACCCTATTTTGGTTGGATCTTGCAAAGACCCAAATAGATTTTTAGGCTTCTAACTTCAATTTAGGAAGCAAAATCATCACATTAATTGTGAGACCCGCGACTTGTGAAAATATTGTTTAATGACCATATACGAGGATGGTTATTATTTAATAGAAAACATCACTATCAATCGGTCCAAAACCCACTTTTCAAGCAAGAATAGCACTTTAAAAGGACTCATTTTTCGAGAAGACGCTCCAAACCTCGAGAGAAATTATATATGCCCCCTATAAGTTCCTTGGTCCAGGTCAAAGGTACCGCAAAGTCAATCCATGCAACTATAAAATTCTAGATTAGTGACTCTGAGCAATTTTTTAAAATAATTATCGTAGTTGATATGTCAAAGTATTTATACTCAACAACATTTCTTCGGTCTAATTCTCGTCATCAAACTTGATGGGACCACTTATCTATTAAGGATGATTATTCCTTTTTTCTTATGATATCTTCTTATCGTTACTCATTTAAATTTTAATGGCAGCATTAATGCTGTCGAGTCATTTTGAAAGATAGAAACAAATAATGCGGCGATATCGAGTGATGTTGAGCAGGACGAGAAAGCTTAAACATGCAAAATGATTTTGTTCCGATGGAGAAAGAAAAAGAATATCTATAAGGGAAGAGATTATTTTAAATTAAGAGCACATTTAACCTAACAAATGTTGTTCGAGAGGAGTATGATTGTTAAAATTGAAAAAAAAAAAGTAAGAAGAAATTTAATAAATAATCTTAAGCTCCAGACTTATTCTACATACAATATGAAACCAACATGTTGGAGTGGGTTTCCCATTGTTTTGAACCTATAATTTATTCTGCATATCCTAGCACCTAAAACTTGTCCAATCACAGATTCGAGTGTTTACTCAAGTTCAACCTGTATTAATGATTAAGTGTTTGCAATCGAGCATTATCTTTTATTACCACCACTTACTGCTACAATCAACTAAACATAATTTATACTAGTAATTCCAAGTTATGCACTTATCATTGACGCCATAAAATATCATAGGATTGTGCGAAAACACAAATCAAGAAAAATACAACAACTTATTTTAGTTTATAGGTTTTACCTATCGAGAATCCGAAATCTACCAATTGAAATTGGCTCCTCAATTTTTGAAATTCGGAACCTATCTAGTTGGTAGTTCCCATCGATCTGGTTATCAGATTTCATATTCTATTTCGCAACCATGCTTAAATAAATAGAAGGCGGGTCAAGTGCCGTTATTACGGGGCGAGAACAGCGCGAGTTAATCATATTCTAAAAAAATAAAATAAGATAGCAAACGACGACTCTCCAAAAGCGGAACTCGCCGCACACGCAACGCAGTCCGCGAGCAAATCCGCGCCCCGTGCAAAGCTGGACGACTCTATCCAGCCTCCCTCCCCCGCACGTGGCCGACGTGTCTGCAATCCACGGCGGCTTCACCGAAAATCACCGTGCAACTCGCGGTGATCTTATCAAAGCAACGCGAAGACGAAATTCATAAGAGTGTCCCGATCGGCTCTACGGGCGAAATCAAAGCGACGGTGCTGTGCTGTCTCTTCAACCGCGAGTCGCCGTCGCGACGACGGAACGGGGATCGCAGATCCACTGACACACTCCCTCTCCCTCTCCCTCTCCCTCTCTCTGCACTCTCTTTCTCTCTCTAGAGGGGGGCCGAATCTCGTCGGCCCGATCCCGATCATGAAGGCGTTCGGCAGTGCGGATCTGCTGAGGACGCCGGCGATCGTCCGGCTCTGGCGTTCGCCTCAGTCGCCTTCGTCTTCTTCTACTTGGGCAAGCACTGGTCCGAGTCCGACGGCTACGGCCAGCTCCTCTTCTTCTCCTCCTCCGCCTCCGCCGCCGCGGCCGGCCGCGGGACGGACCCCTCCGTCGCCCTCTCCCCGAATTTTAACAAATCGTTCGACGTCTCCTCCCTCGTCTCTCAGAACCAAACCCTAGCCCTCACGCCGCCGCCTGGCCCGCCGTCGCTGGAGGAGACCCCCGCCGCATCGCCTCCCCCTCCTCCGCCGCCGACGCTGCCTCCGCCGCCTCCGCCTTCGGAGCCGGCGATAACGAGGTTCGGGATCGTGGACGAGAATGGGACGATGACCGACGACTTCGAGGTGGGGGAGTTCGATCCGGAGCTTGTCGACGATTGGGGGGATAATGCGACCGATGTTGGGGGGACGGGGAGTGAGGAGAGTGGGGCGAGGGTTAAGGTTCAGAGGTACGAGCTTTGCCCGGAGAGCATGATGGATTACATACCTTGTTTGGACAATGTAGAGGCCATCAAAAGGTTGAATTCGACGGAGAAGGGCGAGAGGTTCGAGCGGCATTGTCCGGACAAAGATAAGGGGCTGAGTTGCTTGGTTCCGGCTCCGAAGGGGTACCGGCCTCCAATTCCTTGGCCAAAGAGCCGGGACGAGGTAATTCGTCGCTTGATGACTTTAGGTTGTGCTCTTCTTCTTCGAATTTTAGATAAATCGAAGCACATGTGAAGACAATGCACAGATTAAAGGATGCTGGTTCACAGTTATAACGCTTTTGGAATTTGGATTGGTGCCATTTCCCGTTGCCTTTTGCATTCAGTTTTGAGATGGACTTAGAGAGGAACACTGTATAGTCTCTATTCTTGGAAAAAAAAAACTTTTTAGCACCTTGATTGTGTTGCTAATCTACATCTGTCTTAACTGTGGACTTCAACAATTGGATGATAAGTTTTATCACCATAAATAGTTGCCAAATCCTTACTGAAACAGGTATTTGAGCTCCTTTTGGTCCTTAGTACGGTAAATTCATTGCAAAGAAATTTTCTGATTTTCAGGTTTGGTACTACAATGTTCCACACACTCGACTGGTTGATGACAAAGGTGGTCAGAACTGGATCACCAAAGAGAAAGACAAGTTTAAATTTCCTGGAGGTGGTACTCAATTTATTCATGGAGCAGACCAATACTTGGATCAGATTTCTCAGGTTCTTAATTTGTATCAGTTACTGTAATGAAAAAGGAAATCTGAATGGGGTCTATGAGAACAAGTGGTTAATTCTTGTGTGACTGATGTTGAATTTTCTACTCATACTTGTAGATGGTGCCTGAGATTGCTTTTGGTCGACACACCCGAGTTGCTCTGGATGTTGGATGTGGCGTTGCAAGTTTCGGTGCCTATTTGCTGTCTCGAAATGTCGTAACTGTGTCCATAGCTCCAAAAGATGTTCATGAAAATCAAATTCAGTTTGCACTTGAGCGAGGTGTGCCTGCAATGGCGGCAGCATTTGCAACTCGACGCTTGCTATATCCAAGTCAAGCTTTTGATATGATACACTGTTCACGATGCAGAATAAACTGGACTCGTGACGGTAGTGACTTGTGTCTCTTACCTTCTTTTCTTCTGTGGTGCAATACCGAAATAGATAGTTGCTGTAAAATGTGGGGGTTTGCAATTGTCAATTGAGTATACTAGCTGACTTAGTGATCCTTAAAGGCAAATTTTCCCCGCAGAAGTCAGGATAAGGTCTGTTCCCATGTTTAGTTTTAGAGATGTCCGAGGAAGAGAGATGAATGTGATTCAGTTTGCTTACGTGGTTTCACACTCTTGAGTCACTGAGGAAAGGCTTAAAAAACTAATTATTTTCTTGCACGCATATAGATTGCTTGGTTCAGGTGAATATGTGGAGCTTTGAGATTATCCTGTACCTAATACTCATGAATGCACATATTGCATATTCTCCTAAAAATAGCAAAGTGAAAGAAATTATCTCTTATTCCTCCATATTCTCGTTTTTGATACTTTCTGCTTTGTGACATGGGAGGAGAGGTCATTACTTCAAACTTTTGGAAAATTTTCTCAGTATGTTTCCAATCTACATGGCAACCTTTTAAGATAAGTTCGTTTATTGTTTTGCACTCCATTTAGTCTTCATAAGGTCTGATTTTGATCTTACTCTCTGCATCATGCGGTGAAGATGGTATTCTGCTGCTTGAGGTCAACAGGATTCTCCGGGCTGGAGGATACTTTGCCTGGTCTGCACAACCAGTTTATAAACATGAGGCTATTCTAGAGGAACAATGGGCAGGTAGTGCACAGGCATTTTCTTTTCTCATTTTTTTATTGTAGGATGTTTCGTGTTTTTCTGTATGATTTTTCCTCTAACTGCTAAAAGCTGTTCACTTGAATGAGCATGTGTCTGCTTCCACTTGGGCTATATTGAAATCTAGTAATTTGTCTACTGGTCCAGTAAAGTATCATTGTTTGATGAGCACGAAAGATGAATCTGCCATTGGGTATTACCTTATCATCTTGAACTTTTGTATGCAGAGATGCTTAATCTTACTACTCGTCTTTGCTGGGAACTTGTTAAAAAGGAGGGACAAATTGCAATATGGCAAAAGCCATTGAACAACAGCTGTTACCTCAGTCGTGAGCCAGGGACCACGCCTCCACTTTGCGAACCTGAGGACGATCCTGACAATGTCTGGTATTGCGCTTTCTTTGTTCTGTTGTGATGCTATGGTGATCCTGGTGCAGTTTACAATGTTTTGTGCAAAAAGAGAAAAAGGGATACTGTTTCGGTTTTAGAGATGATTTACTCGTGTGGGCTGAGTTAATCATTCATTGGCTAGCCATGATAATTATTTTCATTGTCAAGTTGGCAGAGTGCCACTTTGATAATATGTGGCTTTTTAACTGCCATGCTGCCAGAAACATGTGGGACTTCAAAATTTTTAGTTTGTCTCACTGGTTACTGGCACTAGGTAAACTGTGTGACATTTAACAATTAGACATACAAATGTTGCTAATTTAAAGAGCAATGTTAATATTGGATCTTTCTATACCTACTTCTCCAAGATGCCATAGCTTAAAGTATAATTGTCATTTTGAGGCTTATGAAGAGATTTGAATTTCCAACACTGACACTTTGGTCTTTGGACAATAATCTCATATTTTCTGTCTCAGGTTAGTGGGTTGTAGGAGTGTTGGTTGGGGATAGCTTTTTTTAGCTTAGGCCCTATTTGGTAATTGGCTAAACAATGTATCATTCTATTTTTTTGTTCCCTGGAACAAAAATAAATAAATAAATAGAAATTCGTTTAGTAATTTTTTTATTCCTGGGAATAGATTTGAAATAGAATCAAGAAGTAAAAAAAACTTTGTTTTTTGTTCCTGAAAACAACTTCAGAATCAAGACCACTTTCTTTTTTTCTCGTTTCTTTTCTTCTTCTTTTTCTTCTTTTCCTTTTTTTCTTCTTCCTCCTTTTGCCTGCCACTGGTGAGGCTTAGCCTCGCCCAAATCTAGCGAGGCCAAGCTTGCCTAGCAACCGATGAGGCTCATCAAGCCTCTGTGAGGCCAGCATTACCCAGCCAAGACGAGGTTAACCTCATGGTTGGCTAGGCAAGGCCTTGCCAAGCCATCACGAGGTTAGCGTCACCCAGCCATGGCGAGGTAGACCTTGTGGTGGCCCGGTGAGGTGACCTCACCGGTGGTGAGGCTGAGCCTTGCAAGGGGCCGGCAAGGTTGCCAGCCATGGTCGAGGCCAACGACTGGCTAAAGGAAGAAGAAGAAGAGAGAAAAAAAGGAAAAAAATAAAAATGTAAATTTCATTATTAAAAAATTGAAAGAAATTCTAATTCACAAAAGAATTCGAGGGACAGACTAAATGCATTTTTATCTTAGGAATAAAAATTTTGGATGGTTATCAAATGCCTTCAAATGCTTAGAAATTTGTCCAAGAAACATAATAGTTACCAAATGCGTCCTTACTATATTGTTCTCTTATCATGCCTTTTTCTATGCCATGATGTTCAACACATGTCAAAAATATTTGTTCCAGGGCTTTTTACCACTATGACATTTACATGATCGTGTCAGGTATGTTGATCTGAAAGCATGTATTACACGACTTCCTGAGAATGGATATGGAGCAAATGTTACCGCATGGCCTGCACGAATGCAAATGCCACCTGATAGGCTCCAGAGCATCCATATTGATGCTTACATATCCAGAAAAGAACTATTCAAGGCAGAATCAAAATATTGGGACGATATAATATCAAGCTATGTACGAGGTTTACACTGGAAGAAATATAAATTGAGAAATGTGTTGGACATGAGAGCTGGCTTTGGAGGGTATTGTAGCCATTTTCCTCATCTTATTTTTCCCCTTTTTGAGTAGTTGTATCTCAATTGTTTATGTGTTGATTTTTGCAGGTTTGCAGCTGCAGTAATTTCTCAGCAATTGGATTGCTGGGTTCTGAATGTGGTCCCTGTTAGTGGCCCCAACACATTGCCTGTCATATATGACCGTGGCCTTATTGGAGTTATGCATGACTGGTACTTGACCTCCACTATTCTATGTACCTCATAGTAATTGTCAGTATATTTACATTCCAATTTAAATATCCTTTTATGGTTTCTTTCCATCACAAGCACTACTGCTCTTTGAGACTTAATCACTTGCAATGGTGTTTGGCTTGCAAGCTTAGCGGAGAATTCTAGACAGATAATCTTTGGCTTTTAAACTGCCATCAGCCTCTTTTTACCTAAACAGAAAAAAGTTGCGGCTTGTGTATGATTAATTCTCTTTTTGTGTGGACTGTTCATCCTGCCCAACGTCCCATATTTCTGTTACATTATTAGTTCACACAGTGATTATTGGTTTCTTTTATATAAGCGGCGTTGATGGATTTGGTATTCATGGTTGAATGGTTGTATTAGGTGTGAGCCCTTTGATACATATCCCAGGACCTACGATCTGTTGCATGCAGCTGGCCTCTTCTCTGTGGAAAGAAAGAGGTATTAGTTATTCTCTTGGTCTGAAAGATGGTAGATGGGATTGGTCTACTTCTCATTCTTTTTCTGGGACTGTTATGGTTTCTTTGTAGATTATAGCAAGTGCTTTCTGAAATCATCCATTCTCTACCTAGAAACTTTGGAAAAATGTGTGAATTCATATAAAGCATCCCTTTCCGAATACTTTTCTGATGTCTTTGTTTTAATGTGTCAGATGCAACATGTCCACTATAATGCTGGAGATGGATAGGATTTTAAGACCTGGTGGACGTGTATATATTCGCGATTCACTCGCAGTCATGGATGAGCTTCAAGAAATTGCCAAGGGCATGGGGTGGCGGGTCGCTGTGAGAGACACTGCTGAGGGTCCTCATGCCAGTTATAGGATTTTGACATGCGATAAGCACCTTTTGCATGCTTGAAAGCAGTTGGAAGAAAGTTTATCTGATATCTCATCGTTGACCCTAAAGAGGCGAATGCCAACAAATATCCATGGCGAAGATGCATGCAGGAGCACCTATCGAACTGCATACAAAGGGAATTATCTGGTGTTGAGGATATATAATGATTCGCGGACATTTTGCAAGTCGATGACAGGAACGATCGTGGATCATAGTAGGCGTTGGTACTAACTTGATTACTTGGGGTACAGCACATACAAATAGGGTTGTCAAAGAAAATAGTCTCTTCCTGTAATTTAGACTGTATCCTCATGGTGCTAACAATTTTTTGGTTGAAAGCATTGATTATTTTTCTACCGATCAAAGTTCGAAACATGCGAGAGCTATTTGGTACTTTATTTGTACGATACTTGGCAATGGCAAAGAGCAATTTTTGCTGGGTATCATCAATCTTTGAATAAACTGCAGCCAATGGTTGTACGTGCTTCTCTTCTATTACACGTCCTTTTGAAGACATTTTAATTCAAAAGGAGCTTTGGTTTTTCTCTAATCGGTTCATACCATCACTTAAGAACCTTATGGACGTTTCTGATCACAACCAGAGATCCATTGTTTTTCCCATTCTCTGGTCTTTTGGGCTTTCACTAGACAGAATAATGACTCCCCTAGCGTTTGCCCTGACCAACTCCAAGGAAAAGGTAAATACTGCCCATCTTTGTTAGTGCTGGGGAACCTAAAATCACTTTTACCATGTTGACTAGCTCGTGTCCGTTCGTGCTGCTCAATAGCCCCCCAGCTAATTAAGACTACAGTGTCACTTGAAACCACTATTAGACGCACTTCAAGATATTTATGTTCACAAGGCAAGCTTACCACAGAAACATAGGCCTGGAGCAGGAAGAGTATAATTTCCTTTTCTTGGCGTCCAGATCAAAACAGCCACCACAACATGGGGCAAAGAAGATGATACATATCCTTTACAAGTGTTTTGGATTTTGCCAAAAAAAATAAAAGACCTCGGCGTTTTCACAAAGTCCTTGACCTCATCCAACTCAATTATCAATCTTTTTAATCCCACTTCGCCCCTTTTGAGGTTGATAGTCTCAGAACCTCCAACGACCATTCTGCTCTTGGATTTCATCACACTCAGATGAAAGCAAAACAAAAATAAAGCCTGTAGTGAATCCACAGGGAAAGTTGCTCAAGCTCGCTCATCCAACTTGACACCCTTCACTCATCGACAATTTCCCTGCTAGGTCGAGGCTTCCACATTTGCCGTGGTTTATTCTGATGTTGCTGGCTTGGTGTTTGACAGGTCAAGTCCTTTGAAGGATGGTGACGTGGTTTGGGTACAGCTGAGTTGTGGGCAAAGCTTGGTGCAGTTCCTTGATGGTTGTTCTTCACTCTCCGATGTTGATTCTGCACCGGGGAGGGTGAGGCTAATGCTCTCTGATTCCATGATGTATTGTTAAGGTGACCTACATTGTAACTTCCATTTGTGACTGGTGTCCTTGTCAAAAACTGTACTTCATGTGGCCTGACCAGCGCAGCAAGAACAGCGGGCCTGTTCTGACTGTTTGAAGTAAGCCTATGGTGGGTTATTTCAAACGCTTCTGAGATTCTCTTAAGTTGTCTGGAGCTAACAGCCCTTGCAGTATTCTCTGGCTGCTCAAAAGGATCCTCAATCTGACATGCCATCAGAAGGGAGATACATAATTAGTAGCAGCAGAAATTGAGAAAACAGATGCTATTCAGAGATAAGTTATGGACAAAAAGGTAGTTACAAATAGAGCATAAGTCTGGGGCAGCCATCTCATGTTGTTCTTTATTTCTTCCCACTGTCCAGTATATGGGCAAATCCCAAGCTCTGGTGCCTTCAGATTTAAGCCCGAAAACTGCAATGCCCATTTTAAATAACACCTTGAGACTCAAGTCATAAATTAGCATGGCCGCCACCAAGCTTTTCTAGTCATGCATGCAAGCAAAATCACTCCTCAATGGGAAAAATTAGCATCATTAAGATTCTAAAAGAAAAACACAAAGAAACTAAACATGAATGAAAAAAGGTGAAAAATCCCTTGCACAGAAAGCTTGGACTGCCTTAATTAAAGACTATATAATGAATCATTTAATATGCAAGTGCAAGTAACCGCATACCATTGTTCACTTCAAATAAAGTCTCCTAGCAGTACTTTGACCAATCACAAAGACAGTGTCAAGGAAATTCAGAGGTTACCTTCGCAAGAAATGATATAAAAAGCTCCGACAATGAACTTTGGTTTGGCTTTGATATGCTTGATTTGAACCTGGCTATGTTAGCAGCACAGGTTTCTGCTATTCGCCTTTCTGCATCAGCCCTCACACCTGAGTCATGTTCATTAAATAGTATCTCAAGTCATTAATTGTCTCGCAAGTTGGTAAAGTTCATCCATCCTTGTGATGGCCATAAAATTGATCTCAAAATGCAGAAAGCCATTACGACTTTCATGCAACAAAAGGCTAGCTGAAGTATGATGCAAGGGAATACTCAAAATATTCTGCAACTTTTCATCAAGATGATAGCTTAAGTCATGAGAAGTTTAAGATTGTAACTTTATGGGATGTTCAACAGAATCAAAGGAAGGCGTGAAAGTTCCACTAAACCCAATTAATTGACAACTAAACATAGCATTTGGAGTGTAAAGAGTGTTTTCCTTAACAGTAAAATGATTAAATTCTGAAATTCAATAATCCTAAAAGCCTCTCTGTACATCTCATAACCTTATATCCAAAATTACAGTGGTTGCAAGATCAATAAGAGGTTCTTCATCTGTATATTCACTACATTCACTGCCTTAGGTGAGAGTTCTGACTTGTGATTATGTAACCCTCTCAAATTATAAACTCGTAGTACGTCACAAATGATAGAGTGAACTTTCCATGCACACACACAAACACATAAAGAAAATCTCTGCTCTCTTGATGCAACTTTCATTTTATAGTACACAAATCAAGTTATTAGGAGAGAACCCCAAAATTACGCACCCAAGGCATGATGATAGATTCTGAAGTATGAGGAAAACAGAAGGCCCAACACATTAGTAAGAGCAATGAAAAGACATTGACTATGATAATAAAAGTGATGCAACTAAACAGCAAAGGTGGAAATACACAAATAATCTAAGAAAATCAAACTGGCCTTTTATCCAGAGTCAAGACAAAATACCTTGGAGATCATCAACGGCACTACAAGGGTAGATGTCTCTCAGAGGAGGTAAAATTGCTGGAGCGCAAGTCTGTAACAAAATCAATTAATGACATACGTTGTTAACAACTTTCAAGTTAAAATGTGTCTACAAGCCATCACGTGTTATTACAATTAAAGGTTGCATGTTGGCTTCCTAAATTATAACCTGTCATAGGGCTTTGTCAAAGAGCTTCTTAAGGGCAAAATTTGTGAAGCACTGCTATGCATAAAGACTACTTTCAAGAATCTGGAATGGTGTAGTGCCATGCTTTTGCACTTCACAACAAAATTAAATTTCAAAAGCCACCTGTGTGCGATCATTCTACACATCTTTAGAGATTATACATGCAAAATCTACCCTCTTACATTTCTAAAGCACAATTATCATAGGAAAAGCTCACCTGAAAATGAAAGATCACAAGCAAACAAAGAGCGAAAGAGTTGAAAGTCCCAATCTTTGGATTGTTTATATCATGACATTTAGCCCATTCCTTGACCTATGCAGGCAAAGAGAAAGAATAGATAAAACAATAAAAAGAAGATGCATATCAGCAAGTATTGTCTTTTACTTTTTCTAACTTGAACATACAAGCAAAACCATGTCTCGAAAGCGTCCATCAATTTCACTGATCCAGAGCAAGAGCTTTGACTTAATGTAGCCGTGCAAATTATCAATTGAAATGTCGCAAGAGATGCTCGAGTTTTTGCTCTCAATCTTCAAAATGGGTACCCTAGCATGGGCAATGAACTGCAACCTGCGCCACCCACCTGACAAAAATCACTGCCATTATTGTGAGCAACATGAATATGGCGACAAAATAAGACCAGACAAAGTAGAAAAAGATGCGTCCTCTGAAGAAGTACCATAGCCTAATGCATTGGAGGCAAACTATAGTACAGGTTTGTTCAAGAAAAAGATGTTCCTGACGCTCAACAATCAGGATTTTCCATGAAACGTCTTGGGTAATTTTACAGAATTTACTCAACATGCAACCTTGTTCAACCCAAAACCTTTCCTCAGCTAGCCTTTGCAAAAGTAGTGGGAGAAATTAATTTTCTCAATAAAAAAATCTATAGAAGAGCTATTGAATATCTCAAAAGAATTAGTCCTCTAAAGGTCTGCTGCTGCATGCCACCATCACTATACTAATCACTCAAGAATATCAAAGAAAACTGGCATTCTAACTATCACCAATAGCAGAAAGAACCCAACTGATAGTTTTACAAAATAATACAATAACCCAGCATGTCATTCTAAGAGCACGCATGACAACCATTCTATTTCTGTTCCAGAACAATTTTTCTATTCCAAACTTGTTTCCAGAACAAAAATCCATCTGGTGGCGTAATTTCATTTTTCTATTTCTAGAACAAATTTTTAGTTTAGATAGGTTTGGAACAGAAATGAGAAGTAAAAACTCTTCTCATCGCTCGTCCACTCTACTAGTCGGCCACCCCGCCCGCCACCCGCCACCGCCGCCACCTCCCGAGAGGGAGAAATTTTGTGTCGTTATCAAAAAAAAAAATTCTATTCCGATAATAGAAATATTTTGTCGTCATCAAATACAAATTTTTGTTCAAAAACTCATCTAAAAATAGAAATAAAAAGATCTATTTCTCTTTCAAAAATCAATTTCTGGCCAAAGTAGTTATCATCCGTGCCATAATATACCAATATGTAGCTATAGCTAAGTCTCATCCTACCTCTTTCCTTTTTGATTTTTGTAATCTTTCCATGTCAGTGAATTCTCCAATATCAAATTTCAAGGGTAAGTTGTCAAAAAGTCAAATTACACTGCATGAAACAAAGACCGTATTTGCAACACATTTTTTTCTCACTTCAGAAGCTGTTTGCAGATTTTGATAAGGACACATCAGTTATAATTTAGAGAAAACACAAAACAGTAACACTAACCTGTCTGTCTCAAGGCTTTCAATAAGTCTCCTAATAGTGCCTGTTTAAGTTTCTTTCCAGCAGCCGAGATATATGAACCATTGGGTAACTGAACAGATATATCCAGGTCCCCCTGTCTGGTGAAAAGATTAGACACAAAAGACCCAAATGGTTCCACGGTTGCACCTGTTAAAATCACAAGATAAACCGCATGTCACTGAAGAATCTCTTGACTTGTGTTATCTGATGAGGTATTGCCAGGATTATCCCTCTTCTAATTTTCTTTGAACAATTCAGGGCCATTCACACAGCTGAAGGATGGTCCTCTAGCATGATGATTGTACTGCTTATTTTAGAGATGCTCATCCAATTGGAAGGATATGACACACTAGAAGAAAATATAAAGCTCTGCTTCCTTCAAAGGCTTGTTAAGTGCTTGGGTGCTTGATTCCTAAAGACAAAAGCCAACAGTCTTTACAGTAACTATTTGTTGCTTTAGGACTACAGTCTTGCAGCAGCGGAACCAAAGCAAGGCTACTGCACCTAATCCACAGTTTCTGACATAAACCCAGACAAGTTTAGAGGACAGCAATTTGTCTCTTACAAATATTTTCATCAGAAATAGAATGCACGGTAGCTGAATAAAGTTTTTTGAATACAAATTCAAAAGGAAAGCAGCTTCTCATCGTTTCAGTTTCTATTTTGCAACTCCATATCTTTAGTGGATTATCTGTTCTTCAGTGGCTTTCCACTTTCCAGCCACATACAAATACCCCACATTAACCTTAATCCCCTGAGGAACGAGAAAGCAAAATACCACTTTATTTTGCCGTTAAATCAAAGGCATGCAATGGGAACTAGGTAGAAAGAGGTTGCCTTCTGGTAAAAATTGTTGCCCTACACACCTCATAAATCTTCAGAAGTACATTTTTCAGTGCAGCTATGTTATTACTCTTTTTTTATCTTGAGAGAAAGGGGGGGGTGTTGGGTTTCGGGGTATGCAACAGAAATCATTACCTCTCAAACTTTCCACAGATTCAATAACCCTTCGCAATTCATCTATGATATGAATTCGAATCACCCAATCCTGTTGTTGCGGGTTTACTGCGTATAGGATGTCGTTGATAACAAAATCCAAAGTTCTGTATGCACCCATTTCACTGCTGTCACAATAAAAAGAAAATGATTTCAACCGTGTGAAAAGATGTTGCTCAAGGACGCCTATTAGCAGCACTACGCAAGGATACAACACAACGTACGTACAAACAGAAGCCACCAGGTAAGATGAACTCAATGGCAAGTCCAAAAGACCATTTTGGATCGCATATCACAATGAGATTTGCAAAGGCCCATTACAACTACCACCACTTCCTGAAAATTATTGTTAGAAAGACAATGTTAATCTGAACCATAGGGTCGTCAAGACAATGTTAATCTGAGAAGTTCACCGCAATCGCAATATAGGTACACAAGTCGATTCACCAGTTACAAATGAGTCTGGTGATCAACATTCATCACGAAACTCGCGCGAATCTAAAGTTCTATCACAGGAAAAACAAGTGAAAAAGCTCTAGTCGCAAAATTCGAAAGGAAAAGGAGGAAAAGCAAGAACTACCGACTACCCGAGGTTTGCCAAAGTCGGGACAAACAATAAACGGTAGACTTAAAATACACATATGGCAAAGTACTGGAAGAGAGCATTGAGATGGACAAATTACAGCCAACCCAACAGAGACACCCATCAAACCATTGAAATCGCAGTAAATACTCAGCGTCAAATGCTGATATCAGAAACGCGCCACGCACTTCACAGAACCTCGCTACCAAGCAACCAAGGGCCGGTGACCCATCTTCAATTGGACATCCATACAAACACCGAACCGGCAATCGAGCGAAACCCATATAAAGAAAGGCACTCACGTCAGCTGCGGAGGATCGATCGCTCGCTCAGGAGCCCGATCGAAACCGACCCAAATGCTCTCATGGGTCTCCGGCCCCGGCGAAAGTCTTGCCCCTCCCTGCCCACGAAAAGATTCTCGCCACCGAATGGAAACGCGGCCAGTGCGAAACGAGTGAATATTATGAGCTTTACTTAGCGAGGTGGGTTGTTCGCTTCTTCATCGTACGCCCCTTTTTTCTATTCAGGACCGAATCGTAAAGACGGGGCCTTTCGACATTATCGATAATTCTGGGACCTACCCACTACGCAGGACAACAGGTACGGCGGGAAAAATGTAGACGATCAATGCGGAACAGCTAGAGAGAGAGACAAGAACATAAAAATTATTTCTTGAAAGAGTAAAGCGAGGGGCTTTCTTCGGATTTGGGCTGGCTCCGGTGATTTTGGAGATGTGCCCTGATTGGAATTTCGAGCCTCGCTTCGATCTGCAATTGAAAGTTTCGATCTTTTTTTTCTAGGAAAATCTTGACCTCCAAGCACAATTTCTCATTCGCATGTCGCTGGATCCGTTGCTTTCGACCCTACCGGTTTGCAACTCGAGCTTTTCAGTCATTAGACTTCAAATTAGAGTTGCTATTGGTCACGTAATTCATTGGAATGTCGAATTTCATGCGATAAACATCCCTATCGTTCTCGTTCTTTTTTATGTCCGTTGACGCAAGGTTGATTCGATTTTTTCGAGTGCTAATCGTCAGCTTTCAAGTGCACATCGCATGATGTTCAAAGTTGGACATATAAAATAGTGTATGGTATTTGGTATAACTACAAGATAACAACTAGAAGTAGGTAATTAGTATACATCAAACATCCGTGCTAACAACCATGCGAATCCAACCATAAATATAAGAGAGTTTCTGCAA
This sequence comes from Eucalyptus cloeziana, assembly GCA_014182715.1. Taxonomy (NCBI): domain Eukaryota; kingdom Viridiplantae; phylum Streptophyta; class Magnoliopsida; order Myrtales; family Myrtaceae; genus Eucalyptus; species Eucalyptus cloeziana. The sequence continues at coordinate 35,392,420 of CM024640.1, read as the reverse complement.
GTTCACCTTAGAAAAGAAATTAGGGTTTGATTCTCCAAGCCCGATTGGTTGATGAGTCTTCGACAACTCTCGATCTGAGTGTGATGGCAAACTCGAACCGTGTTCACTATGCCCAATCTCAGAAATCTACCATCGCCTTTCTAAAATGTGCTCTCTCCATGCACATGCCATTCCAATCCTAGATACATGGGTTGGGGAGTTGCCTTAGCAACGCTATAAGGGCGGTGATTTTGGAATGCTAATTTCATCCAACGTCTCTTACCACATTCAAGCTTCCATTAATAGTCATTTTAAATTTCAAACTGAAAATGTAAAAGAATACTGATCACCGGGAGTATTGCTCCAAACCACATCAAGGCATTCGATCGCATTAATGAGCAAATTTTGTTCCAGTACAACCTAGATAGCTATACGTTAATTGAATAATCTACTCCGTTAGTTAATCAGATTGCTTTTTGTGATATTCGCTAGTTAATAAACCACGACAAAAACGCCATCACATCAAATAACAGGAATGCAAAAATTGACCACCTCAGTTTCGTTTTAAATTTCAAAGTCTACTGAAAATGCTAATGCTAATCATTCCATGATTCTAAGGGCACGTATGATAAAATTTCTGTTCCAGAAATTGATTTCTCAATTTCTATTCCCCGGATAAGTTTCTGAGTAAAGAAACCCATTTGATAACGACACAAAATTTCTATTTCTGGAACAAAAATCCGTTTGATAATAGAATAAAATTTATATTTCTAGGAATAGAAATTGGTTAGATAACAACATAAGAAATCCTCAAATACAAAATAATAGTTGAAATAATACTAAAACAACATAGGAAATCCTCAAATATAAAATAATAGTTGAAATAATACTAATACATTACAAAAGTTGAAAATACAATTTCATGGAATTTTCTATTACATGTGCTTACGTTTCCTATTACGTAATATTTTCTTTCGAAAAATAAATAACATGGCAAAAAAACAAAAAACAAATTGAAATTCAATTGTAGTGAATATGTCGTTATGTTTTTGCCGAAATTGATTTCACATTCATCAAATAAGTCTAATGATAGCCATGATTATAATAGTCTAATCTCCTAAAAAATCCTAACTTCAAGTCTAATTCCAATTTCTTTCCAAATTTTGTTAAAAAATCCTCACCATGTTCAAAAATCATCACCAGCTTTTTTTTTTTTCAAAATTATCAACACTAGGATTATTTAAAAATTTATTATCAAAATATGTATTTTCATCAACACTCTTACAAGAACAACAGATTCTTTATTATATCTCTTTTTACCTGCGTCTTGATAAGTGAGGACGCTATATAAAAGAAAAATTGGATAAAACCCTAATTATTTGACCCCTTTTTACTACCTCAATATGAAGTTTATGATTAAAAAAATAGTTAGCCAGATAGAGCCGTTGTCTAGCGTACTACGGAAGAGTATGTGAAAAAAGACTCGTTAGATATGATATAGCAAGTTGATTATTATCATGTGTGAAATCTCTTGTGTGCAACAAATAAAGCATTGTTCATTCAATTTCCACCATTTGGCCCAATGGTTAAGATTATTGAAATGATTATATTAAAAAATCATTAAAATATTTTGGACTAAATTAACTAAATTGAAAAGTTGAGAAAAAAAATTTTCTATTTCTATTTCGTAAAGCGAGAAGTTAAAACCTTCAGCACGATTTTTTTTCGATTTTTCATTTCGGAATAGAAATCTTTGAGAAATGAGAAATCAAATGTGTTCTAAACGGATTTGCATTCCAAACCTGTTTCGAGGAACAGAGAAATAGAGAAATTGAGAAATAGAAATTTTATCATGCGCGTCCTAAAAGAGTAGTATGCCCTTCGGTGTGTGAACAAGAGTCCAATGTTTTCAGGCTTGGGCCTCCTGAGGTTTCTGGGCCCATGGTCGGGCCGAGCCCCAACTTGGGCATCAAGAATCACGTCGAGGCCCGCCCATTAGTCAGGCCTGAACGGGCCTAGGTGGAACTAAACCCAATTAGTGTTTAAATTACTAAGCATATTGTTGACAGGGACAACTCCAGTGTTCCATTTGCAGAAACATTAAAGATTTTCCGTTTTGGTATATTTTTTGCAAGATGTTGACAAGTCTCGAATACTGCTGGTAAAAAAGAAAGGGACTAGAAAAAATGTTTATTTGGCAACTTGCTAGTAAGTTATCAACTCTTATAAGAAATTATTACCAAGTTTATTCATGTGTTTGAAAATGACCGATTTTTTTCGGGTCAATTATCGGTTTTTATTTATGTTAACTTGTTGACTTATCTAAGTATACTAGCTATTATATGAAACTACCAACATTTGTTTTAGCATTTTTTTGGGTCAATTATCAGTTTTTATGTACGTAACTCGTCGACTTATCTAAGTTTACTAGCTATTATACGAAACTACAAACATTTGTTCTAGCCCTTTGCCAACTTTTCTCTAATTAAATTATCAACTAGTTTCCATTTGCTTGCTGAGTTTACTTAACTTACCGAGCCTTACATAAATCACCAATGTTAATCTGGTTGTTTGAATATTAACGATGCTTATTTGATTGTATGAAATTACTAGTCCTATATGAATAGTTTATGTTTGTTTGATTCATTTGCCGACATTTATTAAGTAGCTCAAATAAAAGATGGTAAATGTTTTAGAAGAATTGTTAAATTTAAAATTGCTGATTATTTGTGCTGATAAAATTAGTGAATTATCAAAAAAGTTGATAATTTACAAATAACCAAATAAACACCGATAAGTAACTCATAAGTTACTCAATTAAAGTCAGTAAATCTGATATAAGAGTTTTTAAACTCAAAATATTGGCGAATTATGCCGATAGAAGTTAATAAGTTTTTGACAAAGTCGGTAATGCGCAAGCAACTAAATAAATGTCAGTGAATAACACAAATAAAAGTCAATAACCTAAACTACCCGTAATTTAAATCGGAATGGAAGGATCGGTAAATTCACGCAAATAAAAGTTTGTACGACATATGAAAATGTGGTAATTTACAATTAAGTTAATAAGCATCGGTCAATTCCTATAGACAAGTTAGTAACCAACTAATAAGCTACTACCGCTCACATTTCTCTAATCAACGACACTTGAAACTTACCTATCCTTGCAAAAGTTAATTGAGTAAAGACGGATATTCCCATTTTTTTCTTCGACGCAGGAAAATAGAATTTTGCTAGAGAAGGTGGACAGGACACACGTTGAAAAGGACATGAAGAAAAGCTGGACGAGCTCTTTCACGCCAGAGAGACTGTGGAATAAAGAGGCGTGGTACTGATTGGCGATGGTGTGTCTTGGCTCGGATGGCACGGTAGTAGCGAACGAATCAGATGCGGATTTTGATGAACTGGAAGGGGTCGAAATGCTGAGTCCAATCGGGTGCTCCGCTCGCTCCATCATCTGTCCAATTCACCAGTGAAATTTTAGGTGGAGGGAGAGCGGAAGAGGAGCCGACCCAGTGTGATGAAATGCAAGGTAGGATTGCAACTTGAGGAATTTCCCCAAGTCTCAATCTCAGTCGTCACCCAATGAAAGAGCACCTAATCGGAGTTGTGGCTAAAATTACACCACCACTGCCCCCCCCTCCCCGAATGTCGTCGCGTCATGCCATCACTCAGTTCCGTTGTTATTGACATACATGACTTTTCTATTTAGATAAGGCGGGGCTTGTTTTACATAATATTATATATAAAAGAACCATCCGTCAATGAAATGCCCAATGACATCTCGTGGACCCGGCAATACTCGAGCCGAAACTCGAAATGAATAGCAGGAACACTAGATTGTTTGCATTTTTTGTTGCGTAGCATATTCCTAGTTCACTCACACACATATTTTCTAATATTACTTTACCACGATATTGCGGGATTGATCAGCTTCATTTCGAAAATTCTTTCTAATTTTATTTTTTTTATCGCACAAGTTTCATAACGACACTAAATTTTCAACTTCTATAACAACGTTATTGCGATCTTAATCAATGCTTCGGTATCTCAAAGGCCATGAATTGATGTGGAGGCATTAAGAGTTTTTTTTTTTTTTTTTTCTGGGGGGGTCGAAGGAGGCATTTAGAATTGGAATTTTGGAATTGGAATCTCTCCGCTTGATTTGCTTTGCTTCTTCTAATTCATCATCTCGTCCGACAGTACTAATTCCTTTGTAGGGTCTCTCTTGATAGGGACGTTATGCCGGCTTTCTCAATGCAAGGCAAGGCATATTATTTAGTGGTTCCTATTCTCAAGAAACCACTTGAGGGAAACCAGAAAAGACATGTCAATACGCATACATCGCATATACCCTTTATGCATATACACACATACGTACATAGACATCATCCGATCACATCAAACTGATGAGTCTTGATTTTAACATTCGAGCGAGGGCAAACTCGAACAATCGAATCTCCTTTTAAAATCGGCCCCATTATCTCGGCCAAGGAATTCTCCAATCTAATTATTAGGAGCTCTTCTTTCACCACGTGTCAAATGATAACGATGAGCTTTTCGTTTACTCTTGTGTTAATTCCCCGGGCAAATTCCGGGAGCATGATGAATGCACATGATGTTTTGGCGACATCTATGGCATGCCCAATTTTTCCACCCTCTTAGATGAATGAATATCAGAAGCGACGAAGATCAACTTGCGCGTAATAATGCGTGGAGAGGTGATCCATTGAATGACAAGCAATGGGGTTTAGGCAACAGAACGTGACGGCAACAGCGGGGAAAAGAAAGCAGGGGGCGTCCCATCAGGCCAGCCGAGTTACCCACCGATCCGCCAGCGACGGGGCACGTGGCAGCGGCACTCCTCGGATCGATCGATGGCCAAGCAAAAGAAGGGCCAAAGCGCGCAGATATTTCCTCCGTCGCTGCACTGGATTCATCACATCACGTGACACGACGCGATCGAGGTCGGGTCAAATCACCGTAATGTGTCGCCCTAACGCCATGATTTGCTCCGAATTGCCAGCTATAAGGTTAAACAAAAGCCTCCTCCTCCTCCTCCTCCTCCTCTCCTCGGAGGGCATCCAAAAAAACCTCATCGACACGTAACATTGACAGCGGCGTGTGAGCGTGCTGGGGTCCGCACGAAAAGGCAGACGAAAAAAAAGAAAAAAGAAGAAGCAAAAATCCCGTCCTCCAACACAATGCCACCCGTCCCCATCGTATCTCGAACAAAATCTCACAGCTAAGCACCGCGACGGCTCGCGAATCCTGCCCCGACGCCTGGATCCGGGACGGGGACGTGTGCCTAAGCGTCCGTCGCCTGCATGACATGCTTCCGGCGAGCCCCTCCCCGTCCCACCCCCGCTCCCCGACCGCTTTCGGTCCGAAAAGGCGGCGAGAATTCGTATCCGACGGGAGAAAGATTCCCGTATGGCATTCGAATCTTGTTGACCCGCCCCGCCCCCAACTCGGTCATTTGAATAACGTGCTCAATCAAGTCACGCAAATTCTTACATAGGTCGAGCGCATCCCGTCGATGACGAGCGTGGTAGGAACACTTTGTCGGAAAGGAAAAGAAGAATACCAAATCCGCGAGTTCAATCCTTAAAATTCGTCGATTTACAGTCATGTGGGATTTTTTCCAAAATCCCTTCATCGTTATCCTTGTGCACTTTGTAACTGAAAAGAGGAAAGCTCGAGGATAGGATTTGAACGGTTTCCAATTGCGCATCGCGACCGAAACGAAAGACGGAAAAGATAGGGGACCTCTTCCCCCGTCCTTTTTGCAGAAAAGGGTCCATAGCTGGCGACGTCCCACGTCGGGAAAATCTTAGACAGGATTTCCGCAGGAAAAGCTAATTACAGTCCGAACCGTGCCACGGTCCATACCCTAAACATCAAGAGCAAGAACCCACAACGAAGTAGCGGTCAAAAGATGGATTGAGGATCATAGCGTGGGAAATTGTAGGGTTCCCGTCCCACATTTGTCCCCCTACCCAATGGGAGGGTGGGCCAAAACGAATAATTGCGAAAAAAAATCATGATTTTTGAAGGGGATAAGCGAAATCCTTACCCGCAATCCCAAATCTCAGAATCCCTCGTCCCTACCATTCGTCGCAAAAGCTCGAAGAAGAAGACGAGCAATCTTTCGCTCTCGACAAGTTGCAATGCAATCGATTATACAACGCGCGACGTAAATTGAATTTGATTAGGGCTTTTCACCCGGGTAAATTGCCATTCTGTCATTCGCCTGATGTGAAAAACAATTACATCCCCTACTTTAGAGCCTTAATTACAATTCGGAAGAACTTTGAAATCCTTTTTTTTTTTCTCTCTTAAGAGCTTTCGCCAATTTTTTTGGGTCCGCTCCACGGTCTCGATCTACAAAGCTTGTAGTAAATATATCGATACGGGCTAATTAAAGCAAAATGGGTGCGGCAGCGAGACTATCGTTGGTGGTCTCGCTTCAAATCGACCACCACCACGCTCACATTGTCCGTGCTGTGCCTGGCCAGCGCCAACTTCGTCAGCAGTATCGAGGCATCGGAGCACGCCTTGTCCGAGCTCTCCGCGTTCGCACCCACCGCCAGGTCGGAGCCACCGGGCGACCGCGGCGGGGAGGGCGGCCTCTGCGCCCGCAGGCACATCCGGGCCACCCCGCAGGCCGTGTCGTTCGAGACCACGTCCCAGAGCCCGTCGCTCGCCAGGATCAGGCACTCGTCCTCGGCCGTCCGATCCACTATCGTCACCTCCGGGTCGGGTATGACGAACGGTTTCAAGTAGTTGTCGCCTGGCAAGAGAAAACAATGGGGAAAAAAGAATCAGCCCACACGTCAGCTACCCTACGTCGAGAATACACACGTGTCGACCGATTACGGCTCGGGCGGCGATGGAGAAAACACTCACCGATGGCTCGCGACATGGCAAGGACCCCGAGGACGCGCGCTCCGTCCCAGTAGATGACCCGGCCACCGGCGTTTTGGATCCGCTCCAGCTCGTCCGGCCGATCCGGCTGTCACCCATTAAAGAAGAGGAGGTTAGTAATGCGTGAGATTCACGCGCCACCGCAGCATGGCGGGGGCCCGCGAAGACACGTTGCGGACATGCAGTGCAAGCCAGCAACTGACCTTGTGATCGGACGAGAGGGGGATGGCGACGCCGTTGCGGCAGAGGACGGCGCGCGAGTCGCCGCAGTTGGAGACGACGATCTTGTCCGGCGTGACGATCGCGACGACGGCCGTTGATCCGACGGCGTCGCACTGCGGGGTCTGGAGCTCGCACCGGCAATTCGAGGTCTTGGTCACGTCGCTACACTCCTGGACCTCGCTGTCCATCCGGGCGAAGCTCCGCTCCATCGCCTCTTTCCACTGCACCGAGGACTCCCTGTAGCTCCCGATCTCCTCCTTCACTATCTCGTGCAGCCTCTTCTTACACTTGATAGCAACCTGCGAAAGCCAAACGAACACCGTAAGTTAGCGCCGGATTCGCAGTAAAGTCTCCCAGAAGTCTCCCAGGTTCTGGGTATGTATTTATCTTTAAAAAGTTCCGGAGGCAATTACATGAGAGCAGCCGTGGCCGTCGAAGACGCCGAAAAGATGCAACCCGTTAGGCTTCTGCGGGCTCTCGCTGCAGAACAACGGTTCGACGGAAACGGCGTCTTCCATGTCTCTTCGCCGGCCGCAGACCGAAGTCAGCCCGAACTTGGGGCACTCCTGCGGCTCGACCTGCAGGTTATCCCTCGAACTCGTCGACCCATCCGTGGCCCTCGCGACCTTGACCTCGCTCGCGCCTTTCCCTTTCTCCTCTTCGACCCTGGCCTTCCTCCCCTCGCGCCCGCTCTCGATCCCCTCGCTGGGCAACACCTCGACCCTCTGCCTCTTGCGGCCGCTCTCCGAGGCGGGCGGCAGGGCCACGTCGGCGACGAACTTGAACGGCCGGGGCTCCAGGATCCGCAGCCTCGAGCCCCGGGAGCTCGGCTCCGCGGGAGCCGACGGCTCGCTCTCTCCGACCAGGCCGCAGCAAATTCCAGCCATCACAAGATCAATCTCACTCCCGATCGACCAAACGAAACCGAACCTTTCCTCAACTTTCGAGCACGGCGTCAAATTCCAAAACTTCAGCTCGGGAGCAGCTCTCGACGAACGAACAAGAAGAAGCAACGGAAGGAAGTTGCCGGGGGAGACAAACGGAGATACGGAGAGATCTGTTTTCAAGGAAATGGAGGACCCGCCATTACAATGGAGGGCTTTGGTGCGGCGACGGACCATTTTTGTAAGGGAGGAGGAGAGAGAGAGAGAGAGAAGGGGGGGGTGCGTGTCCGGGTGCGGGATCCACGGTGGGGCCCACCCCTCTGCCCGTCCTAATAATACTATTTTATCATTATTTCTTTCCACCTGGGGGCCACAGCCGGGGGCGAGGCGGGGGGTGACGGGCAGGCTGCCCGCTCACCGCCCCGGGCAGGGCACCCCCGACACCTACAGTTGGCATGACGTCGAACCACTGAACGCGAGATGGACCGATCCCAGCCGTCCATCCCCCCCCGCATCTCCTGACCCCGGGAGGTCACAACGTGTATGATTAGCTTTTTCGTACGTTCCCGACGTGGCCCAATCAGGGCGCGACACCCTCCCGAAGGACGTCCTTACTTTACTGACACGCATGTGGTCCTCTCTCTCTCTCTCTCGTCGCCTTTTCGAGAGTCCTTTCCTCGTTGATTTCTCTCTCTTCTTCTTCACACCGTATGATGTTTCGTCCGAATTTTTTATTAAGTTAAATAAAAAAGAAGGGAAATGGGAGCTGGTGCGTGGTGGGAAATGACCACGTGGCGAGATCCTAGGGTACGAGATTCGGGGGCAAGCCAGTCGCGGGACGGATCAGTGAGGAGGTGAGGGTTCACGTTCGCTGGAACCTACTTTAGGATGTTCCCGCCTACCATTTTTTACAGCAGGGAAAATTTCCCCGATGCATGCCCTTCGAACTGCTCCGTTCCACGTAACGAAAGTCGAAAGCCTTCGTGTCCTCGGGCCATGCGATGCGAGTGGTCGCATGATTTTGAATCCGAAAGAAGAACCTCCAATTATTTGATCTTTATGCCCTTCTAAACCAGAAAGAGAAAAGAGATTAGGCATGATTATATCCGTTAAATGAGGTCGAAAATAATCCTGACCAAAATAAGCTTATTTTATCCATTTTCATTCATGTAATATAAATTTAATAATCCATACTCAATTCATACTCAATCACTATTGTTAAAAAGCCTCTACATTTAACTTAGCTTAAGAAAACTCATATCCAAACTAGAAAGGATGGATTGAAAATGGTCTGACCTAAATTAACACATTTAACTTTTTTTCGCTCGTTTCTCTATATAATACAAATATAGTAACTAACTCGATCCGTATTGTTAAAATATGTTTGTATTTAATTCAATTTAGAAACGCTCGTTATCCAATCTATGAAAAGAGTGCTGAGTTTAATTAAGTTGTGAATAAATTTATCATTCTAAACTAATATAAGACCCATTTATTAATTAAACTAATCCATGCAACGAATCAAACCATCAAATACTAGTTAAAAATTCAAGCGTCGATTTTTAAATGTGAGGTTTTGATCGATACGGATGAATCCGCCACGCGCCTCCCCTCCATTTGTCGGGACGGAGGGGACGCGGCGCGTGAGCGGGAGACGCGGAGCTGGCCGGGAGGGCGAGAGCGTCTACGTGTGATGGAGATGCGGGACACGTGTGGGGCCAGGCGTCGAATTCGTTTTGACGCCTCGACGGGGAATATCTGGGGTTCCCCCATGACGCATCCCCCCGACACGTGTCGCGCGACCGACGTGGCGTCGATGGTGCAGAAGCCCCGCGGCAGGACAACCCCCTCGTGCCTCCCGCCCGGACACGTTTCGCGCACTTCGCATTGCCCCCTTCCCCCGCGGTCCCCGGATTTAGAAATTGTTAAATTCTGCCGTCCTCGTTTGCAATTCCGAAAATTTATATTCCGACCCCGCCCCCACAACCCTCGGAAGCGATCGTTTGCTTGACTCTTCGTAACGCGTCCTCTCTACCTAATACACTTTTAGGCGGCGAGCTAGGGCTTCTGGATTCGAATTTATTAATTCGTATGGAGCATAAGATCTTCCCCGTAAGTTCTAAGGCGTTCCGACCAAAAAAAAAAAAAAAGTTCTAAGGCTTAGAGCCTGTGGAAATTCTCAATCATTATGAATTGCCAAAAAAAAACATTATATAATACTTAAAAGAGATCATAGCTTCTTATGAAAGAATGGAAATTATACATCTAACGCAATTAGTTGAGAAAAAGTGTACTCTACCTTCGGACATCAAAACTCAATACACGTGACGAAAAATTCATTGAAACCTATCACATCATGAAAATCTTTGGCTAATTAATTGAGTTTAGCGACGTGTCAAAATTTAACAGGTTTTGTGTTTTGAATTTCAACGTCCCAAACTTTAGAGGTCGCGTCATCATTGTGCCTGCAGAGCGATATTTAATGAGCATGGACATAATATATATATCGGTCTAGCTTCTTCCAATCAAAAACAGTACGGATGAGTGAAATCCAAATGTTCCAGCGTCCGTATTACGAAAGAGTATTAGAACTATTAGCGGATGAACCGAGAGTAAGTTGATAGATGGGCTTTTGACGCTTATGTTTTTCCGCAAATTAAATGCTGATCAAACCAACTCGTGGGTTACCGATCAAGAGGAAAAAAAAAAAAACCAACTTGTGCGTTAATGGAGACTCAAGCAACCATTGCGATGGTTGGCTAAGGTCACTGAGAACGCGCATAATAATTATGATATTTTTTTATCATAATTAATTTTATGTTTTCGAGAATAAATTTTAAATAGAAATTCGTTTAATAACATAATTTCATATTCATATTTATGAAACAAAATTTTAGCCCAAAAATAGATTTTTATCGTAATTATTTTTTTGTTCTCGATAATAGATTTTAAATAGAAATTCGTTTGATAACATAATTCCATTTTTATATTTACGAAACAAATTTTTAGCCCAAAAATAGATTTAAAATAGAAATGAGAAATAAATACCCTTCTCATTATTTGCCCTCGCTACTTGTTAACCACCGGTCGCCATCCGTTGGTCCACCACAATTCGAAGTGAAATTTTTTTTATTGTTGTCAAAAAATTTTCTCAAAAACTCGTTGAGAGAATAAATATAGAAAAATTATTTATGAAATAGAAAATGATTTTTGGACAAAATAGTTATCATTTACATCATAAGCAGGAGACAATTGTTAAAAAAGTTATGAATTTATCGTAGCCGTACGGGTGCCAATTAGATAATATTTTTTTCAATTTGATTAATGTAATCCTTTCAACTATTGGATGGAAACCATTAACATTGATGTTATGTCCAACACTTAAGCGAACAATTTTTTTTATAAAAGGAATTAGATTATATATATATTTACTGTGGTCGACAAGGGCTTGACCCTCGCATGGCCATAGTTGGGAAAAAAAATAAAATACAATAACAATAAAAATAGTTAAATTCTTTTTTAAAATTTAAAAATTGTAAATGATTGGGTCACAATAGATAATCGATATTCACAACAGCGATGTGACCGGAAAAACTATATTGATAAAATTGTACGTCCATAATAATTTGGAGATTTTTTGTTATAATTTTACCCCAGCAAGAACCAGCATTCACGGGAGCCGACGCAATGCCGGACACCCACTAACAAATCGCCACGTACGCCGACGGGGCGTGTCCCCGAAAGCGACCCCCACGTGACGGTCGGCGAATTACTCCCCGGAGACGGCGGTCAGCCCGTTGACGTCACCGGCAACCCTCGACGACTTCCGCGAGCAAAAAGGAGAAAAAAATAAGAAATAAGAAATAAAAAAAACCGGTGGCGCAGTATTTTTCTAAAACCGCCCGTCTCTTCACATCCGATGGAAAATCCCGCCAAAATGGGTGAGTAGCCGCCCCGGGACGTCGACACGTGGACGTGGAGATGGGATCGGCCGACACGTCACGCATCGGTCCATCCGGAAAGCGGTTTCGCGAGACCGTCGACGTTGACAGGAAACATGTCTCTCCGTGGGAAATATGAAATTCTTTTATTTTGGTCAGAGAGATATAAAATTGAGAAGGGGAGATTTTTTCCCCCGCCCTTCCCCTTTTTTTCTTATTATTTTATTATTTTTTGTTCAGGAATTACGGGGAGGGGGTGCAATGTATCTAAAAGGATTAGGTCGGATCTTTGGATATTTTCTCATGTCAACTTTAAATATTATTTTTGTCCCTTTTCGAAAGAAGTTTCGATTTGGACTTTGAACTTGAGAATCGAAGGGACGAGAAAGAAAATTCTTCACGACGGGTGCTCTCTCTCTCTCTCTCTCTTTTTACTTACTGAAATAATAAAAGCTCCCATTGAAATAAAAGTGACGTTTTACTTTTAAAAGTGACTATCCTTTTTTGTGCAAAAAAATTATTAATTATCTATGTATATATCTAAGGGAGAAATTTGCCCGATTACCTCACTTGTGTGTTTTCCTAATGAATCGACCAAACGAAAAGAAAATGTGAGAAAAAAATATATATAATTTTCGGTTTTTATTAAGACGTGGCACTTGGTAAATTTATTTTATGATCCCGTGTTTGATAACCTCTTGCATTGTGTGAGAAATTTCAGAATTTTCTCTCGTTTTCAATTATTAAAGAGAATTGGGAAAATGTTCATCTAGTGTTTTCTTTCGAGAAAATATTTTGCGTATTAAGTAAAAGATCAAAATAATGTCAGATTTTTGTTTTTTTGTTTTGTAAGCATAAATAAAGTTATGAATGGCATTGTCAGTTGATAATGTTGTAGAAGGACTTACAATTAATCACGCACTTGCTTCGCCTAGGCATATCACCTGGTTTAAATTGCGAACATTCCATAAATGGACATATGTGTAATTTAATCACAATTAATGTTGAATGCACGAATTCTGCACTTTTTTACGCACATCCTCTTTCGTCCCCGTTGACATTAATATGTATAGTTAGTCACTTTGCTAGAAATAGAACTATCCATATCAACGGTCGGACGTGGAATTTAAAAATAAAATATTCGACTACTTCAAAGTGTATCCATTTAATCATTTAAGTATACCTCTCATGTATTTTAACCTTTTTTTCATCTCGCAAAATCTTTGGAAAGAAGGGTCCATGAAACGTTTTTTCTATTATTCTTGTATAACTGTTCGATGAATAATTTCCCTCTATCAACAAATAATTCAAATATTTTGTAATAAGGCGATTTTGCAAAATCAATTAAAAATAAATCTTTTGCATTTTCACTGGATATTTTCTATTTCTCGAGGAAAAATGAAAAATCAACAAAAAGGACAAGAACTCTACAATTTTTTTTTTAAAATGGTATTTTTTGGGTCAAATAAAAAAAAAAAAGAGGTATTTACGTGCAGTCTTTTGGGTCGTAGCTGGCTAGGTGGGGCAGTATTTCGGCTACGGTGCAGTGTATTTACGATATGGCGGTTGTCATCTTCTAAAGATATTTTCCCAATTTGAATTATTTCTTTAAAATGCTATAAATTATACACTGATTTAGTCACCACATAATCTCGATTTAGGGAGTGCTTTTTGTTCTCGTTCTAAGCCAATCAAGCAGCTTCCTTTGGATTTTCAGCCAAAATGGAAAGCACTGCTTTAATTAGAAAAAAAATCTTTAAAGAATTTAAAACAATTTCGGATGTTGCCCACACATCTCTTTTTTTATTTTAACGTTTAGGATTTTCCAACATTAAATAAAAGTACTATCTAAACCTTACCAAACACAAGTAGGCAAACGCCTACCTTAGCTGGCCAAACTTTGAAATTCTTCCCTCGAATCCCGGGCCAAATCATCAACCGCCTTCTGTTCATTAAAGTCATAGTAAAATCACGATCCTGGATTCGGTTGACACATCATTCCAGCCCGATTTGACAGATTGAGCATCGTTCGGTAAATTTATTCCGTGAAAAATAAATACTTTTAAAATAAAATTTCTAAAAATAATTATTTGTATAATTATATTATTTATAGAGAACTATTTTAGTCACTCATCAAAATATCTAGATATAAATTATTATTGTCGATAAATTTTTTATTAATTAATTATTTACGTATTTACTTTTTAGAAAATTATATTCAAAATCAATTATTTTCCACCAAAGAGATGATTTTTTTTTTTTTTGAAAAAGAGGGTTCAGGCTTGGCATGACATGATGTCCAAGGCTCTCAGCCCAATAATTTGCCATTGAAAGCTCGACGAGGCCCAGTCCAAGCCTGCGTGTTGATTGCCTCTCCTCACCCTCACCAAAGGATCTCAAATCACATATCACTAGACATTCGCGTGCATATCGCTCGAACTATCATACAACCCAAAATTAAAAAGATTAATATCCTAAAAAATCGCAAATTAATACACGTGTGTCACACATTGTGTGACAAATTTACTGAAAACTAATTTTTTTGACAATGAATAACCCAAAATTGGTATACGTGTGACAAATTTATTCCAACTGACCATAAGAAACCCCAAACTGATATATTTGTAATAATTCGACCGCCAAAAACCCCAAATTAATACATTTGTGATAAATATATCCTCCATTAAATTAGATTTAATCACAAAAAACCATAAAATCTGTATAACTGTGATAAACAGAGAGCAACATCTTAAACTGGTACACTAATCAATCGTCACGTATCATTCAAATTAATAATTTAACAGTAAAATTTAACGAAAATTAACATAAGGTAAATTTGTCACAATTGTACTAATTTTAAATAAATTCGTCAAAAATGTATCGATTTGAGATTTTTCCGCGTATTAACCAAATTAAATTGGCAATGACAAGTCCCACGAATAAAAGGTACACATAAAATTAAATCATCAAGGTTCCAAACAACTCATATTTATAAAGAAAATTCACAAGTACGTATGACTACATCATATCAAATAAGTTATATACTATTTCTCCAATACATAAAAGCATCACAAATTGTTGGCTATTAACTAATGAAAGAAAAACTTTAAATTAGTGTTTCACTTGTTTCGCAAAAAATGAATGATTTGAGAAATATCCTTCTAAAAATAATTGCTTATATCACTTAAAATAATTAGCCAATAAAAAATATTTTTCTTTTCAACAATAATTCATATCTAAACATTTTTAAAAACGAAATATTTTTTGTTCATTCATTTGTCTATGCAATATAAACGATCACTTTCAAGAAAATGAATATTTTTCACAAAACAAAAAGAGTCTAAGTTGTTATGCCAAATGAAAATATTTCCTATCTGCTTATAAGAAACAAGAGGGATTCAAGAATTCAGAGTCATAACAGAGAATTCCTGGTTTGCAGTTCTTGATACCAACGCGAGGGTTGAATAAAAACCAGCATGAGAGAGTATTATGGACGAAAATTTCAGGAACATTGGAGCTAAGTCGAAAACAAATGTCACAGCAAGAATATTCCTGGTTTGCGGTTCTTATATCAACGTTCAGATAGAGAGAGAGAGAGAGAGAGAGAGAGAGAGAGAGAGAGAAGGAGAGTGCGGGGTCCCTTCTCGGGACCATGCCATCGAGAAGCAAATTGGTTCGACCGATCAATTTAACAACGCAGTTGGGTAAAACCCATTCACAGTCATCCCTCCATCAACAGAGATAACCTGACCCGTGATGTATGATGCGGCCGGCAAGCAAAGGAATGCAGCTAGTGACGCGACCTCCTTGGGTTCTCCGACACGCTGAAGTGGGGTCCGAGCTATTATCCCATCGCAGAACTCCTTGTTCTTCAGTAGCTGCAACGTGAATTCGTCAAATGAGAGACGGTGAGAATAAGTAGCTGGCCATAACCACAAGGCGATGAAAGACAGGGTAAAGGTTCAATTACATTTTCCACAAGCGAGGTCCTGATACACCATGGAGCTATGGAGTTGCTCCTAATGTTGTCTTTTGCCCATTCACAAGCCAGGTTCTTTGTAATTTGGTTAATTGCACCTGACAGAAAAATAATGAAGGGCATTTGGTTTTTCAAGATCCGCAATCTTTTCAATAGCAATGTTGAAGCGAAAGG
Source organism: Eucalyptus cloeziana (assembly GCA_014182715.1). Lineage (NCBI taxonomy): Eukaryota > Viridiplantae > Streptophyta > Magnoliopsida > Myrtales > Myrtaceae > Eucalyptus > Eucalyptus cloeziana. Next base: position 35,376,314 of record CM024640.1, on the reverse strand, counting down.
AGGAGGAAAAAATAAAATCTAAATCAAAGTTTCAACCTTTAGCGGCAGCATAAACAGATCCAGTGCCTACACTGACGACCCCAGCAACTGAGGAAATGAAGATAATGCTACCAGCTCCTGATGCTTTTAGGAGAGGATGAGCAATTTGGCAAAGATGATAGGCAGAATCAAAGTTGGTAGCCATAATTTTCGAAAATTCTTCAACTGTATAGTCAATGGTTGGCTTCCTAAAATTCGTTCCGGCATTGTTAATCTGGCATCAGAAACATACATAGCGTCATCTCCAGAGTCCAATAAATCAGCTTTTTTCAAACAAGATGTACAATTAAATGATAAAGTCATCTCATCTATCAATTGATCATTTTGATGTTGTCATAGGCAAAGTTTGCATTTGTGCATTTAGTGAGCATTAAGCTAAGGAAACTAGTCATTGCTGCAACAAAGAATTTCATGGCTGACTTGGGGAAAAAACTGAAGGGTGATAGTTTTGATATCTGGCGCTGAAAGGTGCAATTTGTTGAAGTGGGAAAGCCAAAAAAAAAGAAAAGTGGGAAAGCAGAATTCATATCAGAAGATAGCCATAGCAGAGCACGAATGCCTATATTTTGTCTGTAACCAAAAGAGTAAAATGATGAAACTTTTTTTTTTTTTGGTCGAAATAAAATGATGAAACTTAACAGACCATATAATGTTTCAATTTCAGAAATCTTAAAAAACAAAGCAAGGAAAGAAATTGAGGAGAAACACTGGCAATTGAATGGCTAGTGTTGCCTCGATTAATTCTTTCTTATGAAATTGCCAAACTAGACGAGTTTAGATTATTCACAAGAAAAGTACACAGTACCAAAGTGTGACATTTATGAGAAAAGATGACATAGAAAGAAACAGAGAATAACATGATTTTGTGCATCACTTATTTTCTTTCCATGACACTTTCCATTGCATTGCTTATAAGAAAAACAGAACTCGTTCCTTACAAGGAACCATTGTCCAAACACTTCCCTTCCTTATAAATATGAAAGTCAATACAGTGGTTCTTTGAACTGCCTTTACCCGACTGACCAAAGTCCAAAATATCCACTCCAGAATTTGCTTGTGCGTGTGAAAGGAGAATCCTTGAAAAGTTTGTCAAGCTTCCTTCATTCAGTGTTCACATCTTACTTGTAGAAAACTTAGAATCCCCAACTCTCCGTGTTACAACCACGCTTCTAGCCATGTAAGATATTTAATACTAAACACCTCTCATGGAGGCATTTCTTTGCAAGCAGGCTCTGTCACAAGCTTTACCATCACTCGACTCACTCGATCAATCATCGTTAGATATGGAAAGCATGAAGCATATTAGTTAAAGCGACTACATGCAAGGCATTGACAGCATACCTTTGCAACATCGCAGAAGTAAATTAAACCTCAAACACCTCACCTAAAATTTGAGACATGTTGTAACTGGGACGTGTAAGAAGCATGTGCACATCACTAATTCAGCTCAGTTACACCATATGCTGTTAGATACAGTTGACTGATGATAACCACCAGCATAACCACATATCTAACTCTCTATAGTTCATTTTTTTTTCCAACATTTCTTCTTTTATGTTCTCCGAGACAAGGCGGGAGCAATTTCCCCAGAATATGGAAGCCCGTAAGTTATATAAAACCCATGAATCGCGCGCGCAGTAAAGGTGAAAAAAAATCAACAAGCTGACCAGCAGTACTCTAAAGATACAGTTGCCCTGATCATCATCAAAGTAAACGATCATGCCATACATGTAAAGCCGCGAACTTCGATTGCTATCCCTAAGAAACAGAACTGCCCATTGCATGTGGGCCTAGTTTATTCAACGCCATCATATAAGAACAATGCCTCACAACATGCAGTATAACAGCAGCGACAAAATCACCATTAACAAAAAGAAATGAGAAACTTGCCCTAGTCGAAAAACTACACGCAGCGTAACTAGCCTCAAGTGACCACTACTGCAGACAACAAATACGAACCCAACCATCAGAACTTACGAGAATGTTGAGCCTGCCACCGAACTTAGAAGACACCTCCTTGATCAGATTCTCTCGCTGGTCACGAGAAGATAGATCGCAGACAGACCCGGTGACCGCAAGGCCCTTGCCTTCCCATTCCTTCAAGCGCTCGCTCAGCTCCTCCCCGTTCCTCGAGCAGGTGTGCACGGTGGCACCGAACCCGCTCAGCTCCTCCACGATCGCGTGCCTGAGGCGGGTTCAAATTGCAAAACGACCGGAGGTTTTAAGGGGCGGAAAGGCAGGAACTTTATCGGCTCGACCAATGAATTCGGAGCTGTCCAACGATTTAAGCGGAGAAAAGAATCGAGAGACAGAGTGAGAGCACGAGGACGAGATTACCCGATTCCGCGAGTGCCACCGGTGACGAGAGCGGTCGTGCCTCGGAGACTCCAGCGCGACTCTCTGTCGTTCTTCTGCGCCTCCGCCATTGTTTCAAATCTCAGACTCTTCGCTGTGGTTTGCGGGTGGGAGTGTAAATGAGGTGGTGGAAGTTTCAAAGAGAGAGACGTACGAGACTTGGAGAGGAGAGGCATTCGCTATCCAAGCCACGTCACGTGAACTTCGCCTCTTGGATTTTCTCCTTTGGATTTTGGGTAAATGACACGGAAAAGAATCCGTGGTCCTTCAAATTTCACTTAATATAATAATATTATTCTTGATATTTTAATTTATTGAATGCGATTTCTAACTATTCGTATATACTCAATTTCACTGAACCGGAAAAGATTGAACTAAAATATTAGACATTTTTATTTAAGAACTAAGTTTGGGGACAACATTAAAAATTCAAGAATGACATTGCACATTAATTTAAAGTTCAGGGTAGGAAGAAAACTCTAAGTGAAATTATACAAATTATTTCCCAAACTTTCGGATTAATACACATTTACTATAAATTTTAAATTATCACGCATTAACCCTTGAACTTACATTTTGTTATTATTGTCCACTAAACCATTCGTTATATTTTCTGTTAATTAGTAACTTCTAAGGCATAGGTGTGTGCTTTGATCTTTTTTTTTTTTAGTAGAAGTCTGCCTTTTACCCATGATTTTGTTAAAAGACGTGAAAAATAAAAAAAAAAATTGGTGAAAATTAAATTAACTAAAACATCATATCGCATAAAATGAGTATCAATAATAATACTAAAAAGTAGTTAAAACTCAAGGAAAATATCAATTGAACTGATAAGATACGTTAAGAAAAGAAAACAATTAAGTGAAAAGAAAGAAAAGATGCCTCGATAACATGAGGTTAAATAACAAAAAAAATTAAATACTCATTCTATATTTTCAAATGGTTAATTAATGCAAAAATATGATAAATCAATCGCAAGTATATGAAAAACCATGTTAGATTTCGGTTAGCCACTTCCTTGTGAGTTAAGACCGTCATTTTTCGATCAGTCATTTCTTTTATGAGTTAAGGACTTCATTTCATTTTAAAAATTATAGTTCTAAATGTTGGGCGATTTTGAGACTTTTTCACTTTAAAAGCTAATTGAAAGAATGAGACTTTCCTTCATACTTATAAACCGACCACTAGCCTTTTCTACAACTAATGTGAAATAACCTCGACACAAAATTATGTGGTTATTTTCAATCAATAGTAGTTTAGCAAATTTAATCTCTCATTTTCTATATTTTTCATTTTTTTATGGCAATCAAGAGTAAAATATAGACTTTAATAAGAAAAAAATTGATGTGAAAATATACTTTTACCCCTGAATGATAATGTGTACCGGACATGCTAATCGAAGAAAAAATAACAGCAGCAAAATAAATACTTAGAGGGATATTGTGTAAAGGTTGAAAGCTCGAGGGTAAATGTGCATTATCCATGAATTTAGACCTTTAAGGTTGGGTGGTTTTGAGTTCGAACCTCATATGAAGACAAGGATGACAAAGAAATTATCATCCAGAATGATGAACTATCAACTCTAAGATCAAACACATATAAGGCAACCTTCTTTAGGTCAAATGATCGAGCTATGTTCCATTTTCCACGATTCCATGCACCGCTCATGATGATACAAACCCTCATCTTCCTCCACTCACATAAAATGTAGCTTATTGAACATGATTTGAGGGAAATATTATAAACAGCCAGTACCAAATCAGATACATGGAACAGGATCTATGTCGGGCATGCGAGAGAGATGATTAGGAGCTATATCATCGCATTGAGGAGATGTTATCCGAGTACCGCTCAATATAAAGATAGTTCACATATATAAGGAAGCAGGCCCATCATTCCTGCTTAAGATAAAGTACAAACTCAAGATCTGGAGATCAATAGAATTCTCAGCTCCAACGAATAAGGCCGAGCCAAACTCTTTCTTTCATTGCCGTGCTACGTATCCAAAAAAACTGTCATGTGATTAATTGCAAAGTAGTGTCTCACGTGTTGCATTTCCAGTCATAGGGTTCACCCTAAAAGGAAAAAAAAATGCAGTCCATATAATCACTCAAGCACTGTTGGGGAGAACTCAGGTACAATAATTCACCACGGCCAAACGTAATCCATGATCAATTTTTCCCTCGAAACTAAATCAACTAAAAAAATCTCTTAACCCTCAACAATAACCGGCAATGTATAGCCTCACAATATGCAAGTATAATACCGAAATGATAAGTAGACAAAATAAATAACGACACTAAGGATTTAATGTGGAAAACTCGATGCGAGAAAAAACCACGGACCGCCCAAAAATTTTCACTAATCACTAAGAATAGTAGGATACACAAAGTATTATTCTCTAATCACACACTAGAGGCTCAACATCAACATTACAATCATCTTTTTCTCACCACATAGGTAGACGAATAAATTTGAAGTAAGAAAACCTTAACCGCAACTGGAGAATTTGGAGACGGTTCTCGACGAACAAAAATCATCAAATTGTAGCCCTCGGTCTCACGAACAACATACTAAAATTTGAGTTGATTCCGTCAATATTTGGCTTTCAAATCGAAGCCGCAAAGTTGCAACACTCTTCCTTTCTTCTCTTCTTCCTTACTTCTTTAGTTTTTTTTTTTTTTTTTTTTTTCGTTTTCTCTCCTCTTCACTTTTTCGGACACACACACGCGCACGACCACTCCACTTATTTTTGTTTTTTTTTTTTTATTCAATGCTGGCTGGGCCCCACATGAAGGTGGACCCAGCCAACAAATCTCTCCCTCCACCTAAATTGGGAAGGTTCGTCATGCCCGCTTTTCTTCTACATGCGTCAAGCTTCACCACGGGCAAGGCCTTGGTCATCATGTCGGACCTATTGTTGTCGGTATGAACTTTCTCAAGTAGGAAGAGCTTCTCTTCTAACTTTTCTCGGACCCAATGATACTTCACATCAACATGCTTCGATCTTGAATGCGATACTAGATTCTTGCTAAGATAGATGACACTCATACTATCGCAATATAAAACAAACTTCTCTTGCTTCAAGCCTAACTCATGTAAGAATTTTTGCATTCACAAGGGTTCTTTACCTCCTTCAGTAATAGCGATATATTCTGCTTCAGTTGTAGACAAAGTAATACATTTTTGCAATCTCGATTATCATGAAACAGCTCCCCCTGCAAAGATTACTATATAACCCAATGTGGATTTCTGAGAATCAACATCATCGGCATAGTCCACATCCGAGTAACCACTCAACTCAGGCTTCGCATTTCCATAACACAAGCAAAGTGTAGAAGTGCCTCTAAGATATCTCAAAATCCATTTAACAACGGTCCAATGTTCCTTACTTGGATTAGAGAGAAATCTACTCACAACACCAACTGCATTAGTAATATCGGGTCTTGTACAAACCATGACATACATCAAATTACTCACGGTTGATGCATAAGGAATTTTCATCATCTCAACATTCTCTTTCTCACTTGAAGGACAACTTGAAATGGCCTATAAGTGGAGTACTCACCGGTTTACATGTGCTCATGTTGAATCTTTCAAGCACATTTTCAATATATTTTTCTTGAGATAACCACAGTTTCTTATTCTTCATGTCACGAGTAATTATCATGCCTAAGATTTGCTTAGCTGAGCCTAGGTCTTTCATTGCAAAAGCTTCACTCAACTCATTTTTCAAGCTCTTGATTTTTTTGGCATTATGCTCAACAATCAACATATCATCCACATAAAGTAGGAGAATAAGAAAATCATTATCTGAGAATCTTTTCATAAAAACACAAGAATCGAAATTTGTCTTACCATATCCTTATTCTTTCAAGAATGATTCAAACTTTATATACCATTGCCTTGGCGCTTGCTTGAGACCATATAAACTTTTCCTTAATCTACATACAAGGTGCTCCTTGCTTTCAACTTCAAAACCCTCTGGTTGCTCCATATATATCTCTTCTTCTAGGTCTCCATGAAGAAAACCGTTTTTACATCAAGTTGTTCAATTTCTAAATTTAAACTAGCGGCCAACCCAAGAACAACTTGAATAGAAGACATCTTTACAATCGGTGAAAAAATCTCTTCAAAGTTTATGCCATTCTTTTGACGAAAGCCCTTCACAACAAGTTTAGCCTTGTATTTTTGTTGCAAACTATTTTCTTCTGTTTCAACTTATACACCCACTTATTTGTAAGTGTTCTCTTACCCCGAGGCAACTTTACCAATTCAAATGTGTGGTTCTCATGCAAGGATTTAAGCTCCTCTTGCATAACTTTATGTTACTCATTCTTTCGTTCACGTGATATAACATCTTTATAAGTTTCCAGCTCCCCTGCATCAGTGAGTAATACATATTCAAGTGGTAAATATTTTTGAGAAGACCTACGCTCTCTTTCAGATCTTCTAACTTGAGGTGTGATAGATTGCTCTTGCTCGGCTATTTCACCTGTCTCAGCTCAAGAATCAACATTATGTGAGGATTCACCATCTTCATGATTTTCACGCACTTCTCCCCCATGATTTCTATCAACATTAGAAGGATTTGGACTGAAACTAACTGAGCGTTGAGCTATATTCTTTGGTCTCTCCGCTTTGTCAATGTCTTCGATAGTTTGATACTCACAAAACACTACATCTCGGCTTCTTATGACTTTCTTTGCAATTGGATCCCATAACCAATTTCCAAACTTTTCATGTCCATAACCTAAGAAGATACACTTTTTAGACTTGTCATTAAGCTTGGATATTTCATCTCTTGGAACATGCACAAATGGCCGACAATCGAATACTTTTAGATGGCTATAGGAAACATCTTTGCCACTCCAAACTCTTTGCGGAACATCCCCCTTAAGAGAAACCGATGGAGAAAGATTTATCAAGTCTATTGCTGTTCTCATCGCTTCACCCAAAAATGACTTAGGCAACTTTGTATGAGAAAACATACACCGAATCCAATCATTAATTGTCCGGTTCATTCTCTCTGCCACTCCATTATGCTGTGGTGTTTTTGGAACAGTCTTCTCAAGCTTAATACCATAATTCCTGCAATAATGTTCAAATGGGCCTTTATATTCACCACCGTTGTTAGCCTGAACACATTTCAACTTCTTCCCAGTTTCTCTTTCCACATTGACATGGAATTGCTTGAAAGCTGCAAGTACCTGATCTTTAGATTTCAAAACAATAGCCCACACTTTTCTAGAACAATTATCAATAAATATCACAAAATATAATGCACCTCCAAGAGTTCTAGCATCCATACAACAAACATCAGTGTGAACTAAATCATGTACATTTGATTTCGTGTGTGGAGAGAAACTATGAAATGAAAATCTATGTTGCTTACCTGTAAGACAATAATTGCATTCCTTTAAATTTTTCTCCTTCAAAGGTAAAAGGTTCTTTCTAACAAGAGTTTCAAGTCATTTCTCGCTAAGATGACCCAGCCTCATATGCCATAAATTAACCGAGGAATCCTCCACTGCATTTACCTCTTCTTTAATCAAGTCAGCTTGCATGGTGTAGAGAGAGCTTGTCTTCTTTTCCTTTGCCACTACCATGGAACCTTTAGTCAACTTCCATTTGCCATCAAAGAAGGAATTACAATAACCATTATCATCTAAGGCACCCGTAGAGATCAAGTGAATTCAAATATCCGGAACATGTATCACATTTTTCAAAAGCAAATTACATCCGACATCAGTTTATAAATAAACATCTCCCATGCCAATAACTTTGGAAACACCATTATTTCCCATCCTAATGCAACCAAAGTCGTCGCCACGATAAGAAGCAAAGTAATCACGTCGTGAGGTGACATGAAAAGAAGTCGCGGAATCAACAACCCACGTAGAGTCTTGACATGTAAAATTCACATATCCATCATCACATACGAACACAATATCGCTATCGGATGCAACCGCCGTTGTAGCTTGTTTCTCTTCTTTCTTTCGATCTCCATTTCTATCATGGGATCTATCTCTCTTTGGCAACTAACACTCTTTTGCATAATGTCCTATTTTGCCGCAATTATAACACTTTACACTCCTTCTCGATCTTGATTTCGACCTTCCTCTTAACTTGCCTCGGGTATCATTTCTTTGAAACCTTCTTGATTGACTTCTCGCCCCATTTTCTATAACAAGAGCATCTTATGTAGAAGCATAAATCAATCATTTTCTTTTTGTTTCTTCATTGAACAAACTTTTTTTAACCATGCTCATAGAAAGCACACCAAAAGGAGCCGAGTTGTTTAATGCCACAATCAAGGTGTCCCAACTATCATGAAGAATACCAAGTAATAAGCATGCTTGCAATTCATCACCAAGATCAATCTCAAGATTTGTCAATTGATTTACAACATCTTGAAATTCACTCAAGTGTTCCGCCATATTACTCCCCTCCTTGTATCTCAAATTCAGAAGTCGCTTAACTAAAAGAGCTTTATTTTGTGGAGTTTTTCTCTCATAGAGATCTTGTAATTTCTTCCATAAAGTGTCTGCCTTCGTTTCTTGAGCAACATGATGAAACACACTATCATCAATCCATTGTCGGATTTCAACCGTTTTCCGATTCATTCTCTCCCATTCTTTGTCTTTTGTATCTCCTTTGGTTTCATCACCCTCAATAGGATCAAATAAGTCTTTGCAATATAATACGTCTTCCATTCGAGGCTTCCAAATAGAATAATTTGAGGCATTTAACTTAAACATGGTGTTGCTAGTTTCTTCCATTTAACACTAGAATTTCAACCTTAGCTCTGATACCACTTGTTGGGGAGAACTCGGGTACAACAATTCACCACGGCCAAACGCAATCCAAGATCAATTTCTCCCCCGAAACTAAATCAACTAAAAAAATCTTTTAAGCCCCAGAAACAACTAGCAATGTATAGCCTCACAATATGAAAGTATAATACTGAAATAATAAGTAGACAAAGTAAATAATGACACCAAGGATTTAACGTGGAAAACTCGATGCGGGAAAAAACCACGGACCACCCAAAAACTTCCACTAATCACTAAGAATAGTAAGATATACAAAGTATTATTCTCTAGTCACACACTAGAGGCTTAACATCAACATTACAATCATCTTTTTCTCACCACATAGGTAGACAAATAAGTTTGGAGTAAGAAAATCTTAACCGCAACTGGAGGATTCAGAGACGGTTCTTGACGAACAAAAACCATCAACTTGTAGCCCTCGGTCTCACGAACAACATACTGAAATTTGAGCCGATTCCGTCAATATTTAGCCTTCGAATCGGAGCCGCAAAGTTGCAGCGCTCTTCCTTTCTTCTCTTCTCCCTTGCTTCTGCAGTTTTTTTTTTTTTTTTTTCATTTTCTCTCTCCTCTTCACTTTTTCGGACGCACACACACGCACAACCACTCCACTTATTTTTGTTCTTTTTTTTTTATTATTCAATGCTGGTTGGGCCCCACATGAAGGTGGACCCAGCCAACAAGCACATATGCCAAAATTAACCAACTCTGTGATAATATATTACCCATCCGCGACTTTGCAATGGTACTCTCGTTGATCGTCTCTTAGAGGCACATCTGTGAAATCTGCACATATATGGAGTTAATAATCTCAACATTGCAACTTATTGAGAAATTTAGTCCAAAACTTAGGCATTCCTGGAAGTCATTGAATATTAAATAGATTTCTCTCTTTCACTGGTGTTGTTAGGTGAAGAGTGAGAGTAAATATAGTGTTAATCTGAATCTTGTGATATCACGAGAAATGTTATTTCTCTGATTTCAAGAGGTGTTCCATGGATCGAACTCAAAGGTATATAACGGCAATAAAGACCAGATATTTAACTTGGCAATGTCAAGTATTCAGGCATACAAGCCCCAAATTAGCTTTCCCCATGAACCCAAGAATGGAAAATTATAGGGTTAGAAGAATAAGTGAATCGAAAATTCATGTACCTGCACCTGTTATGTTTGATCCCCTACAAGATGTGTTTCTTGTTGCTAGTGCACCTTCGAAGTTAGCATTGTTTAGATTCACCTGCAGGAGAAAATAGGCGGTCATTACATTTCACACAAGTCTCATTGTTTACATTACTGGCAGATGTGTTTAAGTAGTCTCAAAGAAGATTCAGTCATGGCATGGGGAAATGCATAAATCACACGCTTTTATTTATCTTCATTGTTGCGAAAAGCGAGCGATCAAACAATAATATAGACAGAAGAAGAAAATAAATCGGACACTGGATTTACGTGGTTTAGTCGTAAAGACCTACGTCTACGGGAAGAGCATCAGCGAATTTCACTATAAATCAAGCGATACAAAGAGATTACACACTCGAGTCACTCAAACACTTTCTCGGTGTTTCCCAAGCCCCAATTACACCCAATAACGCACGCAGTGTTTAGCCCCGAAATTCCTTTAGAAATAATCTATCAATCTTACGAAGGAATTACACGAAAATCTTACCTCAAGATTTAATCGGCTACAAACACTAATCTTTCTTGGATGTAATTCACGGATAAGAACGATAAAGAAAAATCCCTCCCAAGCACTCGACGACGAGACGGCGCTTCAAGACGAATTCTTCATGATCAACCTTCTTCCATCCACGGCCACAAGTCTATAAATAAGTGAGACCCTTATTCTTTTGCCAACTTCTCATAGGATTCTATTTCCTATCTTAAACGATTTTATCCAAAACATATCTCTGTATATTTTAAACAAAATCTAAGTCCAGGTGAAAGTTGGACTTTCCTATTTTAGCAGCCAAATTCTCCAACGTAGATTTGGAATTTTGGGAAGTTGATCTTCAAATCTTCTTTGCTCGATTTCAAACGTCTGCAACATATCCAATTCGAAATATTCAGAATTTCACATTGAACTCAAACTCGAGACATATTTTAACATTCATCATGAAATCCCATCATTAGATTATTCTGATGGCCATCAGAATTTATACTCTCTTTAACGTGGCAGTCAACATGGTGGCAACGGATGTTGACAAAGCATTAGACTTTAGCGGATTACTCAGAGACTTCTTCCATTTGTGTAGGTTTAGCACTTTAGCCTTTTTCTATTTACCAACTTTCATTCCATTTCCTTCTTTAGAATACGAAAAGACTGGCTCCTAAAAGTTAAGCCAGACCACTGGACAAACTCTAGAGGGAGTCATCAGTTCCCTCGACAGTCAACGCTTGGTTAGTTAAGGATATTGAGCATCTGTGGGGCATTTATTGAATAGGTTTTTATAAACAGTGGATAAACATTTAGAAGATTGAAATGGATATAATAGACATTCAAAAGGTGCACCTTTGTCACATTAGCCAAGGAAAAGTCGGCACCTCTGACATCAGTGTCTGAAAGGTCAGCCCCTATACACCAGATATGAAGCAGAATATTGTGCCATAGGAGAGGAAGTATAGAGTAGAACAATCTCTGTAGTAAAATGTTCATGATATCGACCCAAAAAAAAGAAAAAAATGTTCATGATATCGACCTGTAAGGTCAATGTTTATAACAATTGGGATCATAGGCTGAGTTGATGAACAGAAGAGAGTTTCGCAAACCCGTTGAAGTAGACAGTAAGTTTCATGGAAACTGAATAAGTATTTCTTACTCTTGCAGGATAAGAGCAAACAATTTGCCAAATTACCTCACTTGTGTGTTTTCCTAATGAATCGACCAAACGAAAAGAAAAGGTGAGAAAAAATATAATTTTCGGTTTTTATTAAGATGTTGCGCTTGGTAAATTTATTTTATAATCCCACGTTTGATCAACCTCTTGCACTGTGTGAGAAATTTCAGAATTTTCTCCCGTTTTGAATTATTAAAGAGAATCGGGAAAATGTTCATCTAGTGTTTTCTTTCAAGAAAATATTTTACATATTAAGGCTCCGTTTGTTTCACGGAAAATGATTTTTAGGAAAACGTTTTCCGGATTTTCCAGTGTTTGTTTTACGGAAAATGAACTAGTTAAGAAAAATATTTTCTATTATTGGAAAAAACAACCTTTAGAAATGAATAAAATGTTTTCCACTTTTCAAAAGTGGAAAACATTTTCCATAACTTCTTCTACCTTGTTTTTTTTCACCAAACACATTTTCGTTTTATTTTTATACTTTCTTTTTCTTTTTTCTTTTTTTTTTGAAAAATCTAGTTTTTTTATTTTTTTCTCTTTTCTTTCTTTCCTTTTCATATTCTTCCTTGGCCTTGGTCGGTCATTGGCTGTCGGCCATGATGGCGGCCAACGATCGGCAACAAGCCAACTTGAGCCTCGTTGGCCTGGGTGCGGAGCTCAAGCCTCGCCAAATCCGACTAGCAGGGTGGGGCTTGGGTGTTGCCCGAGCTCACTAGAGGTTCATCGGGCTCTGGCGAGCCATGAGCTAGCCGGATCTGGCAACAGAGCTCAGGCTCCCAATCTAGGCAAGCCCGAGCTTCGCCGCCAGATCCGGCGAGCTCAAGTGAGATCGGCTGAGCCTCGAGCTCGCCGGATTTGGTGACCGCATCTTGGTCGGCTGTCAGGTAGCCAGCCACCGTCAGGCCTACGGCGGCGGAGGAAGGAGGAGGAAAAGAAAAAAGAATAAAAATTTCAATTTTTTTAAAAATACATAATTAAAATTCATTTAAAAAAATAAAAAATAAAATTAATTTTTTGGTTAATTAAAAATATTAAAATTCATTTTTTTGATAATTTTTCCCAAACAATTAAATTAGCTAACGAATAGTGGAAAATATTTTCTACTTAAAGTTTAGTTTCAGTCGAACATCAGAAAATATAGTCATTTTCCAAGAAAATGACTTCCTAGAAAATATTTTCTGAAAACATAATATTTTCCGCGAAACGAATGGACCATAAGTAAAAGAACAAAATAATGTTAGAGTTTCGTTTTTTTTTTTTTTTTTTTTTTTTTGTAAGCATAAATAAAGTTATGAATGGCATTGTTAGTTGATAATGTTGTAGAAGGATTTACAATTAATCACGCACTTGCTTCGTCTAGGCATGTCACCTAGTTTGCACTGCGAACATTCCATAAATGGACAGATGCATAATTTAATCACAGTTAATATTGTATGCACGAATTCTACATCTTTTTTACGTACATCCTATTTCGTCCCCGTTGACGTTAATATGAAAAGTTAGTCACTTTGCTAGAAATAGAACTATCCATATCAACAGTCAGATGTGGAATTTAAAAATAAAATATTCGACTACCTATGTATTTAGAGTGTATCCATTTAATCATTTAAGTATACCTCTTATGTATTTTAACAATTTTTTTCATCTCACAAAATCTTTGAAAAGAAGGGCCCATGAAACGTTTTTTCTATTATTCATGTACAATTGTTCGATGAATAATTTCCTCCATCAACAAATAATTCGAATTTTGTAATAAGGCGATTTTGCAAAATCAATTAAAAATAAATCTTTTGCATTTTCACTATTATAGTTCTCTAGTACATGAGTCAATTGTCACATGTAATTCAAATTAATAATTTAACAGAAAAATGTAACAAAAACTAACATAATGTAAATTTGTCACAAGTGTACTAGTTTTGAATAAATTCGTCAACGGTGTATTAGTTTGAGGTTTTTCAATATTATCCTAAATTGAAATGGCAATGACAAGTACCACGAATACAACACATTGTAAAAAGGTACACATAAAATTATATTATTAGGGTTCGAAACAACTCATATGTATAACGAAAATTCACAAGTACGTATAACTACATCATATCAAATAAGTGATATACTATTTCTCCAATACATAAAAGCATTGCAAATTGTTGGCTATTAACTAATGAAAGAAAAACTTTAAATTAGTGTTTCATTTGTTTCGCAAAAAATGAATGATTTGAAAAATATCATTCTAAAAATAATTGCTTATATCACTTAAAATAATTAGCCAATAAAAAATATTTTTCTTTTCAACAATAATTCATATCTAAACATTTTTTAACGACGAAATATATTTTGTTCATTCATTTGTCTATGCAATATAAACGATCACTTTCAAGAAAACAAATATTTTTCACAAAACAAACATAGTCTAAGTTCTTATGCCAAAATGAAAATATTTCCTATATGCTTATAAGAAACAAGAGGGATTCAAGAATTCAGAGTCATAAGAGAGAATTCCTGGTTTGCAGTTCTTGATACCAACGCGAGGGTTGAATAAAAACCAGCATGAGAGAGAGTATTATGGACGAAAACTTCAGGAACATTGGAGCTAAGTCGAAAACAAATGTCACAGCAAGAATATTCCTGGTTTGCGGTTCTTATATCAACGTTCAGAGAGCGGGGTCCCTTGTCGGGACCATGCCATCGAGAAGCAAATTGGTTCGACCGATCAATTTAACAACGCAGTTGGGTAAAACCCATTCACAGTCATCCCTCCATCAACAGAGATAACCTGACCCGTGATGTATGATGCGGCCGGCAAGCAAAGGAATGCAGCTAGTGACGCGACCTCCTTGGGTTCTCCGACACGCTGAAGTGGGGTCCGAGCTATTATCCCATCGTAGAACTCCTTGTTCTTCAGCAGCTGCAATGTGAATTTGTCAAATGTGAGACGGTGAGCATAAGTTGCTGGCCATAACCACAAGGCGATGAAAGACAGGGTAAAGGTTCAATTACATTTTCCACAAGCGAGGTCCTGATATACCATGGAGCTATGGAGTTGCTCCTAATGTTGTCTTTTGCCCATTCACAAGCCAGGTTCTTTGTAATTTGGTTAATTGCACCTGACAGAAAAATAATGAAGTGCATTTGGTTTTTCAAGATCCGCAATCTTTTCAATAGCAATGTTGAAGCGAAAGGAGGAGGAAAAAATAAAATCTAAATCAAAGTTTCAACCTTTAGTGGCAGCATAAACAGATCCAGTGCCTAAACTGACGACCCCAGCAACTGAGGAAATGAAGATAATGCTACCAGCTCCTGATGCTTTCAGGAGAGGATGAGCAATTTGGCAAAGATGATAGGTAGAATCAAAGTTGGTAGCCATAATTTTCGAAAATTCTTCAACTGTATAGTCAACGGTTGGCTTCCTAAAATTTGTTCCGGCATTGTTAATCTGGCATCAGAAACATACATAGCGTCATCTCCAGAGTCCAATAAATCAGCTTTTTTCAAACAAGATGTACAATTAAATGATAAAGTCATCTCATCTATCAATTGATCATTTTGATGTTGTCATAGGCAAAGTTTGCATTTGTGCATTTAGTGAGCATTAAGCTACGGAAACTAGTCATTGCTGCAACAAAGAATTTCATGGCTGACTTGGGGAAAAAACTGAAGGGTGATAGTTTTGTATATCTGGCGCTGAAAAGTGCAATTTGTTAAAGTGGGAAAGCCGAAAAAAAGAAAAGTGGGAAAGCAGAATTCATATCAAAAGATAGCCATAGCAGAGCACGAATGCCTATATTTTGTCTGTAACCAAAAGAGTAAAATGATGAAACTTAACAGACCATAGAATGTTTCAATTTCAGAAATCTTAAAAACAAAGCAAGGAAAGAAATTGAGGAGAAACACTGGCAATTGAATGGCTAGTGTTGCCTCGATTAATTCTTTCTTATGAAATTGCCAAACTAGACGAGTTTAGATTATTCACAAGAAAAGTACACAGTACCAAAGTGTGACATTTATGAGAAAAGATGACATAGAAAGAAACAGAGAATAACATGATTTTGTGCATCACTTATTTTCTTTCCATGACACTTTCCATTGCATTGCTTATAAGAAAAACAGAACTCGTTCCTTACAAGGAACCATTGTCCAAACACTTCCCTTCCTTATAAATATGAAAGTCAATACAGTGGTTCTTTGAACTGCCTTTACCCGACTGACCAAAGTCCAAAATATCCACTCCAGAATTTGCTTGTGCGTGTGAAAGGAGAATCCTTGAAAAGTTTGTCAAGCTTCCTTCATTCAGTGTTCACATCTTACTTGTAGAAAACTTAGAATCCCCAACTCTCCGTGTTACAACCACGCTTCTAGTCATGTAAGATATTTAATACTAAACACCTCTCATGGAGGCATTTCTTTGCAAGCAGGCTCTGTCACAAGCTTTACCATCACTCGACTCACTCGATCAATCATCGTTAGATATGGAAAGCATGAAGCATATTAGTTAAAGCGACTACATGCAAGGCATTGACAGCATACCTTTGCAACATCGCAGAAGTAAATTAAACCTCAAACACCTCACCTAAAATTTGAGACATGTTGTAACTGGGACGTGTAAGAAGCATGTGCACATCACTAATTCAGCTCAGTTACACCATATGCTGTTAGATACAGTTGACTGATGATAACCACCAGCATAACCACATATCTAACTCTCTATAGTTCATTTTTTTTTCCAACATTTCTTCTTTTATGTTCTCCGAGACAAGGCAGGAGCAATTTCCCCAGAATATGGAAGCCCGTAAGTTATATAAAACCCATGAATCGCGCGCGCAGTAAAGGTGAAAAAAAATCAACAAGCTGACCAGCAGTACTCTAAAGATACAGTTGCCCTGATCATCATCAAAGTAAACGATCATGCCATACATGTAAAGCCGCGAACTTCGATTGCTATCCCTAAGAAACAGAACTGCCCATTGCATGTGGGCCTAGTTTATTCAACGCCATCATATAAGAACAATGCCTCACAACATGCAGTATAACAGCAGCGACAAAATCACCATTAACAAAAAGAAATGAGAAACTTGCCCTAGTCGAAAAACTACACGCAGCGTAACTAGCCTCAAGTGACCACTACTGCAGACAACAAATACGAACCCAACCATCAGAACTTACGAGAATGTTGAGCCTGCCACCGAACTTAGAAGACACCTCCTTGATCAGATTCTCTCGCTGGTCACGAGAAGATAGATCGCAGACAGACCCGGTGACCGCAAGGCCCTTGCCTTCCCATTCCTTCAAGCGCTCGCTCAGCTCCTCCCCGTTCCTCGAGCAGGTGTGCACGGTGGCACCGAACCCGCTCAGCTCCTCCACGATCGCGTGCCTGAGGCGGGTTCAAATTGCAAAACGACCGGAGGTTTTAAGGGGCGGAAAGGCAGGAACTTTATCGGCTCGACCAATGAATTCGAAGCTGTCCAACGATTTAAGCGGAGAAAAGAATCGAGAGACAGAGTGAGAGCACGAGGACGAGATTACCCGATTCCGCGAGTGCCACCGGTGACGAGAGCGGTCGTGCCTCGGAGACTCCAGCGCGACTCTCTGTCGTTCTTCTGCGCCTCCGCCATTGTTTCAAATCTCAGACTCTTCGCTGTGGTTTGCGGGTGGGAGTGTAAATGAGGTGGTGGAAGTTTCAGAGAGAGAGAGACGTACGAGACTTGGAGAGGAGAGGCATTCGCTATCCAAGCCACGTCACGTGAACTTCGCCTCTTGGATTTTCTCCTTTGGATTTTGGGTAAATGACACGGAAAAGAGTCCGTGGTACTTCGAATCTCACTTAATATAATAATATTATTCTTGATATTTTAATTTATTGAATGCGATTTCTAACTTTTCGTATATACTCAATTTTACCAAAAATCGGAAAAGATTGAACCAAAATATTAGACATTTTTATTTAAGAACTAAGTTTAGGGACCACATTAAAAATTCAAAAATGACATTGCACATTAATTTAAAGTTCAGGGTAGGAAGAAAACTCTAAGTGAAATTATACATAAATTTCCCAAACTTTCGGATTAATACACATTTATTATAAATTTTCAATTATCACGCATTAACCCTTGAACTTACATTTTGTTTTTATTGTTAACTTAACCATTCGTTATATTTTCCGTTAATTATTCACTTCTAAGGCATAAATGTGTGCTTTGGTCTTTTTATTTTTATTATTTACAGAAGCCTGCCTATACCCATGATTTTTTTTATAAGACGTGAAAAATAAAAATAAAAAGATGGCGAAAACTAAATTAACTAAAACATGATATCACATAAAATGAGTATCAATAATAATGTTATAAAGTAAAAATGGTTAGAATTCGATAAAAATATCAATTGGGCCGATAGATACATTAAGAAAAGAAAACAATTAAGTGAAAAGAAAAAAAAAAAGATGCCTTGATAACAAAAGGTTTAATAACAAAAATATAAAAAATAAATACTCATTCTATATTTTCAAATGGTTAATTGATGCAAAAACATGATAAATCAATAACAAGTATTCATTTCTTTACGAGTTACGGAGGTCATTTTTCGATTAGACATTTTTTTTTATGAGTTAAGGACTTCATTTCCTTTTGAAAATTATAGTTCAAAATGTTGGATAGTCTTGAGTCTCTCTCGTCCCAAAAGCTAGCTTAAAGAGTGGGATTTTCCCTCATACTTATAAACTGATCACAAATCTTTGCCACGGCCGATGTAGGACAATCTCAACACAAAATTATGTACATATTTTCAATTAATAGTACTTTAGATAATTTAATCTCTCTCATTTTCCATATTTTTCATTTTTTATGGCAATCGAGAGTAAAAGATAGATTTTCATAAGAAAAAATTGATGTGAAAATATACTTTTTCCCCTGAACAATAGTGTGTACTGCACATGCGTATGGAAGAAAAAAGAACGGCAACAAAATGAAAACTTAGAGGGATATTGTGTAAAGGTTGAAAGCTAGTGGGTAAATGTGTATTATCCGTAAAGTTCGAGAGGTTCTCAAGTAATCATCTGTTCGAGATATTTATAGGACAATGCATCTCGACAATTCATTGCTTTTGCATTCATTCACTGTGACAGTCCATGCATTTCAAAAATTTACCTTGAGACCTTTTATTTGGCCAGATTTGCATTTAGACCTTCAAGTCTGGGTGGAAATGAGTTCGAAACCCTATATGAAGACATCTGATGAATGATGACAGAGAATTATCATCCAAAAATGATAAGAATGATCAGCTCTAAGATCATAGGCATATAAGACAACCTTCTTTGGGTCGAATGCTCGAGCTATGTTCCATTTTCGACGATTCGATGCACTGCTCAGTGATGACACAAACCCTCATCTTCCTCCACTCACATAAAATGTAGCTTAGTGAACAGGATACGAGGTAGAGATTGTAAACATCCAGTACCTAATCGAATACATCGAACAGGATCTATGTCAGGCGTGTGAGAGAGATGATTAGGAGCCATATCATGGCATTGAAGAGCTATTATTCGAGTACCACAAGATATACAGATCGTTTACATATATAAGGAAGCATGCCCATCCTTCCTGCTTAAAGTGCAGTACAAACTCAAGATCTGGAGATCAATAGAAATCTCAGCTCCAACGAATAAGGTTGAGCTAAACCCTTTCTTTCATTGCCGTGATATGTACCCAAAAAAACTGTCATGTGATTAATTGCAAAGCAGTGTCTCACGTGTTGCATTTCCAGTTGTAGGATTCACCCTAAAAGCAAAAAAAAATGCAGTCCATAAAATTACTCAAGCACATATGCCAAATTTAACCAACTCCATATTAATATCTTACCCATCTGCGACTTTGCAAAGGTACTCTCGTTGATCGTCTCTCAGAGGCACATCTGTGAAGTCTGCATGCATATGGAGTCAATAATCCAAACATTGCAACTAAGAAAGTTATTCCAAAACTGGGGCATTCCCTGGAAGTCACTGAATATTAAACAGATTTCTCTCTTTCATTGGTCTTGTTGGATGAAGAGTGAGAGTAAATATAGAGTTCATCTGAGTCTTGTGATATCGCGAGAAATGTTATTTCTCTGATTTCAAGAGGTGCTCAATGGATCAAACTCAAAGGTATGTAGTGGCAAACAAAGACCAGATATTTAACTTGGCAATGTCAAGTACTCAGGCATGCAAGCCCCAATTTAGCTTCCCCCATGAGCTCAAGGATGGAAAATTAAAGGGATAGGAGAATAAGTGAATTGAGAATTCACATACCTGCACCTGTTATGTTTGATCCCCTAAAAGATGTGTTTCCTGTTGCTAGTGCACCTTCTAAGTTAGCATTGTTTAGATTAACCTGCAGGAGAAAAGAGGTGGTGCTTACATTTCACAGGAGTCTCATTGTTTACATTACTGGCAGATGTGTTTAAGTAGTCTCAAAGAAGATTCAGTCATGGCACGGTGACATGCATAAACCACATCTTTGATCAATCTTTGTCATGAAATCCCATCATTGGATTATTCTGATGGCCATCAGAATCTATACTCTCTTCAATGTGGCAGTCAACATGGTGGCAACGGATGTCAACAAAGCACTGAGACTTTAGCAGATTACTCAGATACTTCTTCCATTTGCAAAGGTTTTAGCAGTTCAGCCCTTTTCTATTTACCAACTTTCATTCCATTTCCTTCTTCAGAGCATGAAAAATACTGGCTCCTAAAAGTTAAGCCAAACCACTCGACAAACTCTGGAGGTAGTCTAGCCCCCCTATCATCAGTTCCCTCAACAGTCAACACTTGGTTAGTTAAGGATATTGAGCATCCGTGGAGCTTTTATTGAACAGGTTTTTACAGACATTAGATATGATAAACGGTGGATAAACAATTAGAATATTGAAGTGGACAGAAAAGATATGTAAAAGGTGCACCTTTGTTACATTAGCCAAGGAAAAGTCGGCACCTCTGAGATCAGCATCTGAAAAGTCAGCCCCTATACACCGGATAAGAAGCAGGATATTGTGCCATAAGCGTCATGAGGAAAGGAAGTATAGAGTAGAACAATCTCTGTAGTAAAATGTTCAATGTTCATGATATCGACCCCAAAAGAAATGTTCATGATATCACCCTGTAAGGTCAATTCCTATAACAATTGGGACCATAGGCTGAGTTGGTGAACAGAAGAGAGTTTCACAAACCTGTTGAAGGAGATGGTAAGTTTCATGGAAACTCGAGAGTATTTCTTACTCTTGCAGGATAAGAGCAAACAATTTCAGCAAAGACTATAGCTCTTCACTAGCTGAATTTTCTGCAATCGCGAAATGCATTTGTACACTAAAGTGCATGAAATCATTAACCACTTTTCCAAGAGAGCCATTCAACCATCAAAATTTCTTACTCTTGCAGAGAAACAGGTTTCCAAAGTGTCATATACTAGTACTTTATTATACGTGTTTGTCAGGTGCATTCCCTCAAATTAGACAACTCATCATTGATAAGTTATCAGTGGCAAACCAAAGAACACGAAAGCAAAGAAGTAAGATGAAGAACCTGTCAAATCAGCATCGAAGAAGCTCGCACCGAGTAACTTTGCACCTTTGAAATTGGCTTGTCGGAGTATGGACTGAGGCAGAGAGTTGCCTTGTCAATTTAGAAGAATTCAATCAAAGACCACCAAAAGCACTTAATACAAATTATCTTAGGGGTACCGTTTTGAAGTCTTGTTTGATCAGAGTCTTGCCACTAAAATCCTGGCCAGTAAGATCCTGACCCCTCGTAACTCCCGCACCGTACGGACCTCCTCCCTTGCATAAACAACCCCATAATCTCAATTCAAAAACCAAAACACTGAACGCCCAAACATGACAAAGGAACTAAGAATGACGTGCAGATCAAACATAACACTACTTTCATCGCTCCACTTTGTGTTCTTTAATCTCACCGGGCTGAATCTTCACTCAAAAGACTGCCTATTTGACAGGAGGGGCATAAGTCTTTCCCCACGCAGTGGCAACCAAACATGTAATTTGACCAAAATTTTGCCAAAAAAGGCTCACTTGATTCAAATTTCAATCTTGAGCAGAATCAAATGAAACCCAAGATTCATAGACACAAAGAGGCAGCTCGAAATTCGGGTACCTTGAATGCGAGCGCAGGATCAGCAAAGAACAGGGAAGCGGACAAGAGGGCAAGCGCGCCTGTTCTTGCTACGGATTCGCACAACGCCAAAGGCGAGGCAAGATTCCGAACCTGCCACATTGAAAGCACCGTTACTGAGTGACGATTCTTGATTATCACCCAGAAGGCGGAACCTTTTCTTACCAGTGGAGGAGAATCAGAGCAAATGGGCAGAGACGAAATCTGGAGAGGAAGAGATTTGGAGGGAAGGAGAGGGGAATTTGGCGGGACTTTGGAAGCGCACAGAGAGGCGCCGAGAAGCGCCATTGCGTCGATGGAGAGAGGCGGAGAGCGAGTGCGCTGGTGATGGAGAAGAAGACATGCAGTTTACTGGATAACGTTGTCTGGATTACGGTTTGAGAAAAAGGTAAGGAAATGGATATAGGGCTCGCAATAAAAAGTCTTATCAACTAGTGATTATCGTCACTAACCAACTCCAAGAAAATGTATGAACGTTCTCATGCGACTTCTTACATTTCACAGCATCTTAATTAATTCTAATGAAGATGATTAGAGATTCCAAGACTGTTTATCGAGTGTCGTATAATGTAAAGTAATTGTCAAATTAGTGAAAAGAATTGCCGCTCTTTTAAACATTGGACGAAAAATTCAAGACATATCGATTGCGAGTTAGACACTGATGTTGCCTTTATTCACATTTTTTCTCCAATGAAGTCATTGGCGATGCATGCCGTATAATATAAGTCATTCTTAGTCCTATATCATATCATTTCCCTCCTTGAATAAAATATGAAAAGATTAGGAGATTTCTTCTACGAACCATTCCTAACTTATCCCGACTCGTTGGTAGTAGAAATAAACCGCAACCTAGCTACATATACATGGGATTCATTACATTAAACAAAGCAAAAAATCCTCATTTTCAGCAAAATCATCACATCCCCACTCCAAAATTGGCTCCGCCCCCTGGAGCCTAGAGGAAGCCAGTGGCCATGCAACAGCTGTATAGATTGCCACAGCTCAAAAAGCTTAGAAGCTTCTTGGGACATCACTTTCCTAAACCATTTCCACCGTTCAGCCATGAACGACTGCTGAAGGCCTCACGGTCCACACCTTCAAAGAGTCTCTCCAGAAGATTTGGGTAATTGTCACAGAACGGATTCTGATCCTCCCAACCATATATAGGAGGGAACTGTTCGTTCATTGAGCTTTCCAAGGCCTGGAGGTTGGTGGTGGTAGCAGCTTCTGCCTGAGGAAGAAGTGGGTCCTGCTGATGGTTCAGATAGAATTGCATGTTCATGGCATCAATCCCTGAGAACTGTGGACCAAAATCGCTGGAGTTACCAGGAACAAGTGAATTTCTCCAACTGGGAACCCCAACTCCAAGGTTGGCCATTTGGGTCCCTAGAATCTCTATCTCCTCCTGCAGATTAGCCACCTGCATGTCCCATTTCAAAGATAATCAGTATTCTTAGGTATTACTCATTCAATTCTGATGACGACATGTTCCTCAATTTCACTTGAGACCATATAATAAGGGATGAAAAGTTGGGGGGATTTAAGGTCGAATAGTATAATTACTGTATCGGTCACATCTAGAAAGTCCCTATTAACAGAATCAAGCCCTAGTCCTGACTAGGGCATGAGGTGGATGCATGAGAAGAGTTTGCATGGTTCCCAAAATAAAGGCATTAGCTCCCTCATCGCAGGACAAAGCCACAAGGAAAGAGGACAGACTTGGTGAGAGAGAAAAAAAGAAGACCTGCTCTTGGAGTGCAAAAATGTGAGCCACGCAACCATAGATGGGATCTCTCATCCTGGCCAGGGCTTCATAAGAAATGGTGATTGCAGCATCATTCCGGGTGTGCACTGGCAGGTGCAGCAGCAGCTTGGACACATTGCTTGCGCCAAACACCTTGTGAACGGCCGCGAAATGGGTCGAGGCCTGGTCGTAGCAGAAATAAGGAGCGAAAACACAGTCACTGGTGCACTTCCTCCTCAGGAACTTGCATGCACCACATGAAGAGCCAAGCCCTGTCATTTTCCTAACCCTCTTTATAAAACCAACAGTGTCAAAATGGGTAATGTTTTCGAGAGGTATTACTCAAACTTTGGAGGAGGAACTGGTTTGTTTAAGATGAAGAAGCAGTTGAGATTTGCTCTTTATAACCATCATTTGAATAAGGGGATAGTGCATCAGAAATTTCTTTTTAGCTGGGGCCGAGACTCAAAGAGACATTCTCCCTTTAATTAAAAGTGTGAACAAACTTTTAGGTCTCCTTTGTGGCCTACATTGTCATTCTCAAATAGGGTAACCTTTCCTAAATTATGCCATAAAAGGGCTCTTAATTCGTGAAGATTCTTCACCTGCTACACCATCAGGTAGAGTTCATCATCTTTCTGATAAATTGGGTATTTTTAAATGGAAACAGTACATGCAATTGGTCCTTTTTCAAGCATTTCCTACAGTAAACAAGTACAATAACTATTTCTTTTCTCTCATAACAATAATTCAAAGTACCATTTGCCCAAAGATATTTGATGACAAAGGGAAAAAGATGATAGAAAGGTCTCCGCACTTCCCAAATTTAGAATCGGCAGCTTGAGGGGGTGCATTCCAAGATGTTGATTTGCGCAGAACAAGCGTACAACGCAGAGGTGAGCATGAGGAGTAAAACTTTTGTTTGGCAAAGCTCAAGACTGGACGGTCAGGGGCATCATAGTCTTCTCAAGCTAGAATACTTTGAAACCAGGCAGCCGTTCATTGATGACTATGGTTCTTCTACAGACTGCTGAAAAATCGTAGTGCACATCGTTTTCGACTTGCATCAAAAGGGTCATGTTGGACAATGACAGTTTCTTTAGTTGCTCAATCTGAGCACTGACGGGACCCATCAGCTGTCTAATAAACGTGCCGAAATGTGAACGAAAAACTCTCATCAACAGCATGCAGATACCGATGTCATACTTCTTTTCCTTTTGTCTCATGAGGACTTTCAATCGGAATCAACTGACAGACAGGTTGGTGCATCACGGCTCGTGACATAAAAAAATCCCATCTTTTTAGCTGGAACAGTGTCGGAATTGTTTCCATCTGCAGGCTTGAAGCTTTCCTAGCTTAGGGATTGGGCAAATAGAGTGCATGACTCGTGACGGCTATTTGTCCGGACTCAATTAATTCCTCCATTATCATGCATTCTTTAACCCACCTGGAAAAACTCGATGAGGTTGATCGTCCGTGCATTATTTATCAGTTTTTTAAGGAAAACCCATTATCAGGTTTGGCTGTTGGCCACTCAAAAAATAATGTGCTGGGTGTGCTGGGTGTGCTCATCGAAATGGACCCCCAAAAGAAGCAGAGGAGGACATTGAAGCTGAACAGTTCACACTGGGTGTCAAAGGCCAAAGTGGGCGAGAAAAAAGAAATGGGATAAATTGGACTTCCTGTCCTTGTGCTTCAAACCTCTAGGAACGAAAGCAAGGGATTGGTAATTCGAGAGAGAAATGAGGAGGGGACAGATGCTGTTTCGGGTAACATGAATGGCCCCGACTTTGTGTCTTGTCACATAGACTGGTGAAGGCCTCAACCTTTGATTAATCTTTTCTGTTTCTGCGCTGTTCCGTGGAATGATGAAATGCATGCATGGGGGAAAGGAGAGAGGGGGTGGCTACTAGTGTTCTGGGAATGGTGGAGAAAGTGACTTTAGGTGGCGAGGATGACACTTTCGAGATTAACGATGAAAGTGTCTTTCTCTATCATGGATCAATTATCAGTCGTTTTCTGTCACGCTGCGAGTGCTTAGGTTTTTGGGGGCGCATGGCTGGTGTCCACATCTGCTTTGTCCATCTACCCTAGCCGAATTGTTCCAACAGAAGCCAAGTCTACGCTGATGGGTCTTATCCATGCCTTCCTTGGTGGCATTAACAATTTGCTGATTGTTTATGAATTAAAAGTTCCTTTTTTACCTAACGAAACGGGATAATCACTAAAAAAAAAAGTTTTCAATTCAGTTCTAAACGTTTTAATTTAGCCAATATAGTCATTAATTATTTGATGATTCGCCATTATAGTTATTTTGATCGATTTTGACCGAAAATTGTTGATGTGGACGATGGCCCTCTTATGGACGTGCGGACCCCAAGAATATTATAAGTTGGCACAAAAGGACATTTAAGTGCCAAAACTTACGAAAGTAATACTTAAGTGCCAAAATCAGAGAGAAATGGATTACTTAAGTGTCACTCCGACTAAAATCCGGTCAAAACGCTAACGTATCAATTTTCTAATAAGCGAAAGTACAAAACAACGTCGTTTTGGTGCGACGTGGTAAAAAATTTAATATAAAAATTAATTAAATTTAATTTAAAACTAAATTTATTTAAAATATTTAAAAATACAAATACAAATATTAAAAAAATTAAATTAAAAATTTTTAAATTTTAAAAAATTAAAAAAATATAAAAAAATAATAAAAAAGGGGAGGCGGCTCCCCCTTTTTATAATTTTTTAATAATTTTTTTAATATTTGTATTTGTATTTTTAAATATTTTAAATAAATTTATTTTTAAATTAAATTTAATTAATTTATATTAATTTTTTTACTATGTCGGCACCAAAATGACGTCGTTTTTGCAGTCTGGCCATGTCAGCGTGCAAAACGACATCGTTTTGCACTTGCTTCTCCGGAAAATTGGACACGTCAGTGTTTTGGCCAGATTTTAGTCGGAGTGGCACTTAAGTAATCAATTTCTCTCTGATTTTGGCACTTAAGTGTCACTTTCGTAAGTTTTGGCATTTAAATGTCTTTTTGTGCCAACTTATGGCACTTGAAGCAATCTTTTGCCCCCTCTTATGTGGCACGGCCGTCGTCCATTGACATGAATAACTTTTGCAAATTTTATCAAATTTTCTTTTATTTATTGTTTTCATTACAACCAATCAGGCTTGCAAGCGAGTTACTGCCCCTGCCTAGGCCCTCATCAATCGCGAGAGGGAGTGCAAAGGCCTCACCAGATGTAGGGGAAAGTAAGATGGGCTGATTAAACCAATTAAACCAGGAACTATTCGAACCAGATCGAATTAGCTAGTTTGGCTTGGTTCTCGAGAGTGTCAATCCGATTTTTAGTTCTTAAAAGTGGACTTGGGTCCAAGCGGTCTAGTTTCCAATTCCAAAGGGGAAACCGGACCGATTTTTTTTTTTTTAAATGTCTAGAGAATGAAGGATACAAATCTGCTGCCCTAATTGTCCCCAAATATGTACCTGTCTTCTTTCTCGCACATAGTATTGCGATACGTTTCCCTTTTCATTTAAGTTACATTAAACAGTATCAAAACCAAACAGAATGCTGGTCTCATTTTGTTGGTCAAGCTGCAACAAAGGCGTCGTCACCGTCCTCGGCCTCCATCGTGTCCATCGTAGCCAGCAAACCAGCGGCTCCTTTAAAACCTTGCCGACGTTCTCTCTCTCTCTCTCTCACGCATCTCTGTTCTAATCTCATGGAAGAGGTCGCATCGAGTTCTTCGGCTGCATAGCCCTCAACGCTGCACACGAGCTTGGCATCGCCTCTGCAGCCTCGAAGGCCACGAAGGCCGCGCCGAGCGCCTAGATTTGGAGGATAGCTCGAGCCCTCAAGGTCCATGATGGGTTCGGTAGCATTGCCTTTTGGGTCGTTTTTTGATATGGAGAACATTAGTTATTCTAGGTCTCTTCACCTCTCCTGAAATTCGAGGCATTCTCTCCTTTGAACTTGATCGGTTTCACTAGACCGACCGACTAGTCCAATCCTGTCCCTCGTTTCAGGAACCACTAACCCTTTACTAGATTTGGGCAAGGTGGTGACCCTTGACGGCTATAAAAAAAAAAAAAAAAAATCTAGTAAAAACTTTTAAAAAATTGTAAAACTCGTCGACATCCATAACAATTGTGTCATGCAGAATAGTTGGTGTACACGTAAGCTATTTTTGACCAAAATTAGCTAGAAAGAGTTTATTAACAAATTATCAAAAGGTTTATAATTGAATTGACATTTGTAAAATAGATTTAGGTTTTTTTTTTTTTGATAATTTTCTTTGGCATTTCTAATATTTATTAATACTGGTACCAATTCTTTTATGTGAAAAAATTAATGAACATATCAAGGAATTTTAGGAATTTAGGAATTTAGGATAAGGTTGGAAGTTATTTTTCCCCATTGAAACTCTCTAAACACGTGATTAATGACTTTTACATTAAAAAATTAAGTTTATCTAATAACAAAAAAGCAATTTCTTCATACTTGATTAGTAACTTTTCCATGATGAAAGTAGATTTCGTGATATATATAGAGGTATGTATCATTAACCCCTTCTCCATGTTGATGGTAATTTTCAATACAGGAAAGTATGTTTGAAAATATCGGCAACTAACTTATATCTGGCCAAAAATATTAAACAAAGCAAAAATAAAATAAAATGGGGTTAATATAATTTTGTTACGCTATTATATAATAGTAAACAGGATCTTCTACCCTCAAACACTCGCATGCAAGTGGTAAATTCATGGACAAATAAGTCGATTAATAATTTTAGTCATCTTTCATTAATTTCGATTTTAAATTTGAATATTTCATACACGGCAACAACCTTTCACAATGACTTAACAATTATTTAATTCATTTCCTAAACTAATATATTTCTCTCCACGCATATCATTAGCAAATGACGAGTTCTTATCAGAGGAGACAATGCGTGAACAGTAATTTCTTATTACCCAACGCGATAATATTTTCAATTGCAACATGCATACTTATGATTCTTCTCAAAGTTATCCATTAATTTAGGCTTTCAGAAATATGATATTGTTGCTACCGAAGTGTGTAAAATGGGAGCTTCGGGCCTTGATGGATGATGAAATTGCCGGCCCATGTGTCCCTTAGGGCCCAAAACTACAGCCCACAGATTCCTTGATTCTTCAATTTTCGTTTCGTGTTTGGGGCTTACCTAAAGAAATGACCTGACATTTCTCCATATGATGAGCAAGCCATCCAGGGCTGGGCTGAAGGGCGGCATGCGGTGGCGACGGTCGCCGGCCGCCTGGTGTACGGTAATATTTTCATTAACTCTTTTTTTTTTTCAATTTATATCTTGCAAAATCAGTATCAAAATGGGTTGTAAACCAATTTCTTAACCCATATTTGATGAGATAAAAAATAATATGAGTCTTAAATGGGTTCACAACTTAACTTTCTGAGTATGTGTTGGGTCGGTTATAGGTCATTAAATTTATATTACATGTGGGTGGGTTAAATGGATTAATATGGAACAGATCGTTTTCTACTTAATCCACTCGTTTGACGAATCTAAATCTAAATCTATATATCTCGCTCTCTTCATGCTTTTATTACTCAAACTCCTTGACGCACCTCTTCTAAGTTTATTTATTTATTTATTTATTGTCGAATCCTCTTTTAAGTTAACGATTTGCATTTTTCGTTGACCTGATTTAGTGTCGTCTTTATAACAGTCATATGACGGTATCATTACGTACTTATTTCCTTAATAATCAACAATTGATTACGTAAGCCTATACGTAACCGTTTCACTTATGAAAATCACAAGATTCGCAAGAATATGGTCAATCCCATGTCATAATCCCTATGAAATTCCCAACTTCTTGGGCCATATACATCTTCCCATTGTGTCCTAACCTCTTTTTTTAGAGAGCTCCTAGTTAAGAAGTCTATCTTATCCACTCGAACTAACCAAACATTATAATTATAATTATAGTTATTATTGTTATTATTATTTGTGGACTGCCGGATCATTTGGGATTGGTCATTTCAATCATCCACGTTTGAATAAACATGCACACACTGACCAAAAAAATAAAAATAAATAAATAAACATGCACACGCACACACGCAAACGTATGTCACCACATACCTCATCAAAGGTATCTTTCGGAAAAGACAAGGGAGAAAAAAAGATGCCCGCGCGCGGTGGTTGACCTCGTACCCTTGGCCCCCAAACAACCTCAAAACGACATCGGAAACCAATCCGACTTTCCCTTTCTCAATAAATTTATACGATGCTTGGAGAACCAATTCGATTTCGTTTTGATTTTCTTGCTTCATTACTCTGCAGCGACAACGTTGATCATGATAACCACAAAAAGGGACTCATCATTAGTCAACGAATCGAAGTGGAAGGGTCTGAAGCTCATCTAATTATAATGTTAATTAGGCTCATTAGGCTCATCATCACTCGAATCTCACGTGCTTTTCACACATAATTTTGAGGGTTAAAGGACGATTAGCGAGACTCAACGATCCCGGATTATGAACATTGTTCACGACCTAACGTAGCTCCCTAAGTCAACTCTCCGCTGAGACTTTTTGTCTTAGCCCTTTTCCAGGGGATTACAGATTTGGTCAAATTTGCTGCTTAAATTATCTGGAAATCGCCTGAGGCTTTTGTCTGGCCTTTGACTTTTTGGACTCCAGGCCTTTTTAATTAGTGCTAATACAAGATTTTTTTCTGCACTAAGCATCCACCAATAGTGTAAAAGGTACGAACGCCGGCGATCAGAGTGATCTCAGATACTTTTATAACATTATTCTCATCAAAAAAAAAAAATCGTTTTTTTTTTATTCGGTTAGAAGGAAATCGAAGAGTATTTGCTAGATGACCCTTTCTTTTCTTTGTTGAACGCTGACTAGACGACTTCAAAGTGGGAGAAAATATCACCCGTGCAAGTTGCAACTGCTCCTCTCACGCTGAGAAAGTGGAGGAATTAGGAGCGGGAAACTATTGGCTGAATTAGCAAGCGAGGAGAGTGGAAAGTGGGGGAAAAGATTGATGACGGAGGGTGCTGAATTGGAGAGCAGAGCATGTGAAAAGAATGGCCACGCACGGCTAAGGCAAAGGGGCAAGGTACCGCCCAGCATCTTGGAAACAGTGTTCGTATGCAATTTGAAGTTTGAAGACCTGTCCGAGTATCACGCGGAACAGTGGTCTGTGACTATTACCAGCCAGACATGTCGAAACAATTGACCTTAAACAAGGTCGGTGAGCCAGACATGTCGAAGAAATTGACCTTAAACAAGGTCGGTGAGAGAGAGAGAGGTCGGTGAGGGAGAGAGATTAGCTTCTTGTTTGAAGTACGAATTTTGACTCCTTAATATTGGGATTGAGCTTTTATAACCCGGCTTCATATGAGATTGAAGAGACGCATCTCTTACCTTTCATGGAGAGTCTCGTTAATAGGTCAAGACCTCTAAAAATTATTAATAACACGTGCCAACACATGTAAAAGGTTGCACATGTGAAAAATATAAAGTTTTCTTTTTCGAATAGACATATATGCTCCTAAAGCATAGCTAAAATCCTTCAACAAGTGCCTTAGAGACGCACTTAAAATGAATTGCATATTTCAAGAAAATTATCTAGGGAAAATCTCAAATAAAGACCTGAAATGGAGCCATTTTCTCAAAAAATGACCTAAAGTGGACATTGTCTCAAATAAGGACCTGGAGTGGCTAACTTACTCTTAATTAAGGACCTGAACTTCTAATTTTATTCATAGCCAAGGGTACTTTTGTCCAAGAACATCGTTGTTTATTTTTTGTCTCTCTCTTTCTTCATCTTTCTCACTCTCTACATCACCTCCATTATCAGCCCTCCATCGCACTTTGTGTCATCTTGTTGTATGACCAAAATTGGGTTTTCTTTAACACAAGCCATTACAACGTAGTCTAACTTGTTGAAAAATTTAAATTTCGCTCCTCAAAATGGTTTGTAGACAACTCCACGCAGCCAAAATAAGCTTTCAAAAATAAGTTCTTTTTATTCCAACATTTATCGCAAATTCTGATCTCAAAGCCATAATATGAATCTGCTTTTGCTGAGACTCAACTTCTTATCCAACTCTCAAGCTATGCAACTAATCCCTTTGGCGACGTATTTCTCTCACCTCGAGAGTGCATCAAACTCCACTTATTCCGGGCCTTCCGCTAACTTAGCAACTGCAATTTTTTGTGCTATTTTCGGTCTTGCTTGCCAACAACAGAGTAGCAATATCCAAGCATCGCCAGATAGTCTTGTTTGACTAACTTATGCCAAAGAACAATTTTGTTGCAACTAGCGACTATTTTTACCTCGACAAGAGTTTGCCTCATCAATTTCAAATTTGGGTTTGCCTCTCTAATTCAATCTTTCAAAGATCCCCCTTCCCATTTGCAATGCCAATGGCTCCTTTCAATAATCCCTAGTCTGGAGACACCCACTCACACTCTTGCCATTCTCATCGACACAGCTCTTCTTCTCAATCGATACCCCATCTTAAGATTGATCATTAGTCGTATCTGACATCATTAACTGTAGAAATTGTTGTACTTTGTTGCCCCATTGCGGCTATTGACAAGTCCTATTTGAGCTCTCGACCTCATCGATCGCTGCCCCTGATAGAAAATCCAACATCATCATCGTCAGATGGAGGTCAATCCGAGCTTTAGGCTAAGCACAAGTGAGTCGAGATTTGATGCATCTTGAGAAACTGAGGATTTTAGCATCCGAGAAGGTGGCCAGTAACAAATAACTCCAATCCGACTTCTTGTCACTAGGACCAACTACGTGATGACATGAAGCTCACGAGGTCACTGGTAGAGCCCTGATTATGGTGTTGAAGAAGGAGGCAATGTAGAGCGAAGGAGGAGGTGTGAGGAAGATGAAGAAAGAAAAAAAAATTAAAGAAAAAATGTTCTTGGACAAAAATACCCTAAATTGTAAATAAGATTGAAAGTTTTGGTCCTTATTTGAGACAAAATTAGCCACTTTGGATCTTTATTTGATACAATGTCCACTTTTGGTCCTTTTTTGAGAAAATGAACCCACTTCAAGTCATTATTTGAGATTTTCCCAATTATCTATTTCGAATAGAAATATTATGTTTTCCTTATACTAATATCGCTCGAGTTATTTAAAATCTCTAAATCTAAAGGATTTCGTGTGGCCTGAACATTGTTGTCGAGAGAAGGAGAAACCACTAAAATGTTTATTATTTTTGGGGTTTAATATAGTCAAAGCAATATAAATGAGATAAGGCTCTTTTGACTTCATTTCCGACGTGTTTTACGACGTAGTTATCCATATTAAGTTGGTAATCTTGGATTCGCAAAGTATCTCACTATCCTCGTGGATCAACCCCAGCCTAAGTACCACGATACTCATGTCGACACCATTCCATGTGCATAACCAGGCATACAAATCTTTTCTTAAATCACAATAGTGGCCAAATACATACAGAATATTCTTATCATAGGTGTTAGAGATTCCGAAAGTGCACTAGAGGTTTCTTAACTTATTACAAAAGTATAATTGAATTCTAAAACTTTCGAAAAAATCCTAAAAAATCCTAAAACTTATCAAATCGGTACAATCAAATCATTTCATTAATTTAATCTAATCCTACTAACAGATGATGCTGACATGGCCTCTTTAATTTGTTTCTCCATCCTAGGTGGCTAATATAATCTCTGAATACAAATTTTATTTAAATTATATTTTAAAAAAAAAAGCAAAATACGAAAAACATATAAAAACCACGACAGCAGGTTTTAGGGGTTCCAGCACTAATCCCTCATCCTAAATAAACAACTGGAACCACGTGTGGAAGTGGCATAAGCATTTAGCAGCCTTGACAGGAACAGGAAAGCCTTGAAAAAGGCAATTAAAGGGAGTGCTGTGCAGTGCAGCCTTCACCTTCACCAGTTCCCGTCAGTCCCCGGTGGGTGCGGTGGGGCAAGTTCAAATCTTTCATCGCCCTCTCTTGGCACCTTCTGGTATTTCATTCCGTCCAGACCACACGCATTCACAACAGTCCCCCCCGCGAGAGGCCACGAAAAAACCCATGTGAACCGAGTGTCGCATTTCCTCCTCCGACCCCAACAACCCAATTTTCCTTCCCCTGCCCTTCCCCTGTTTCCGCAGGTCCTCCTCGGATATAGAAGGCGAGATGCGTCGGCTTTCTCGGTCCTCTGCGTTTGGATATCTCCCGCCATTGCCCGGGAGCTGAAAAAAGTCACCTTTTTTTTGGGTTTTCCTTTGCTTCCTGGAATCTTGAGAATTCTCTCTGTTTCCATGGCCAGAGCCCTGTTTTTCCTCTGCCTCTTGCTGGTCATTGCGGACCCGTCTTTTTCTCAGCCCGACGAGCTCTTCTTCACCGGGTTCGACGGCGTCGGGAGCAACGTGAGCCTCAGCGGCGTCGCGGAGGTCGAGGACAGCGGCGCCCTTCGCCTCACCAACGACTCGCTCCGGGCTCTTGGGCACGCCTTCTACTCGTCCCCCGTTCGGTTCAAGGACTCGGGCAATGGCAAAGTGAGGTCCTTCTCGACTTGTTTTGCCTTCGCGATTCTCCCTCAGTACCCGAAGCTCGGAGGTCACGGCCTCGTCTTCACGATCTCTCCCGACAAGGAGCTTACTGGGGCTCTTCCTAGTCAGTACCTCGGCCTTCTGAACACGAGCGATAATGGTAACTTCTCGAACCATGTTTTTGCGGTTGAGTTTGACACCGTTCAGGACTTCGAGTTTACCGACATAAACGACAACCACGTTGGGATTGACATCGATAGTCTAGTGTCTAATAAGTCTGCCCCTGCTTCTTATTACGCTGAGAATTCTACAAAGCAGGACCTTAATCTCAAGAGTGGTGAAGTAATCAAGCTTGGATTGATTATGATTCACTAAACAATCGATTGGATGTGAAGATTTCGCCGTCTTCCGTCAAGCCCAGTAATTCGCTTCTGTCTTTAGATGTGGATCTGAGCTCGATTTTTGAGGAAACCATGTATGTCGGGTTCTCTGCTGCGACCGGTTTGCTCGCTAGCCAGCATTACATCTTGGGTTGGAGTTTTACGATGAATGGAGAAGCTAGATCTTTGTCTCTGTCATCTCTCCCTTCTCTTCCCGGGCCTAAGAAGAGCGATACGCCCTTAATTATAGCGGTTTCGGTTACCGCTGCTGCTGTGGTTATCTTAGTGGCTGCATTGGCCGTTTTCATCATCAAGAAGATCAGGGATGCAGATGTTATTGAACCTTGGGAGCTCGATATTGGGCCGCATCGATTCCCTTACAAAGAACTCAAGAAGGCGACCCGCGGTTTTAGAGACAAAGAGCTGCTTGGGTTCGGCGGGTTCGGTCGAGTTTACAAAGGCACTATACCGAACACAAACACCCAAGTCGCGGTTAAGCGGATCTCGCATGAATCAAAACAGGGTCTGCAAGAATTTGTGTCTGAGATCG